>OU892277.1:9142717-10342717 GCA_917834065.1 Ceutorhynchus assimilis
TTTTCGAAGTGGCCAGTGGGATTACATTGTTTATGAAACAGGAGCTCCTGTGAGGCGCCAACACCAGCGCATAGCACAACCCTGTGCAACTCCAAGGTAGGTGCCTTATCTAATATTGCCTTTGTATGGTTCCGCGATCAAATTTCGACGCGTTTACAGTCCGCGGCTCTCCAGAATAAATTTCCCAACGTTTTAATCATAAACACCCTTAGAGGTTACTCTAGCAAATACATTGTTATACGAGAAATTAGTAAAAATAGAAAGTTTTATTTTAAACAATAAAATTACCTTTCTAATTTGATTTCCTATCACTTATCAAAATAATTTCGACTATTATCATTTATACTCAATACCAATTTACAAACAAAATAAATTCAAAACAATCATTCCAAAAAGTAAATTCTTGGTAAAAAACAAATTGCACTTCTCATATCGATCTACGGAGTGCCAGGAAATCCAGAACCAGTACTATATCTGTGACAAAATGGATCTCACAGAAATCACAACCAAAAATCCATGTGCAATCCAATTATTGGAATCAAGTAACCAAGTCCAATCATGTCAACAAATCGAAATTGAGATTTCGATCCCAATAGTCAATCAATTGGACCTCTCAAATAAATGGATCATAATTATTCCCAAAGAAGAAACAGTCAAAATGGAATGCAGCGACCAAGAAGAATACCAAAAATTATTTGGTACATATTTTGCCGAAATCCCAAAAAATTGCAAACTAACTAATCACAGCGATCAAGAAGTGATTATAAACAACGCACACGTAGGCCAAACAAAAACCCAGCCTATATGATTTCCTGATTTGAATAATCAAGAAGAACTACTACTGCCAACACTTAACTTGAGTGTTCATCTAGATGACCTGAAATTAGATGACCTCCAAAAAATCAAAAACCAAATTAAGGACAATCAACTTAATTTTACACCATTTCCCGAAATCGTCGAAGCTCCAAATATTTGGACTATCTTCATTTACCTACTAATGGTAATTTTCGTCAGCTACTGCACCTACAAGAAACTGACTCAACTTAGACGAAGACCACGAAGAGCTCAAGAAGCCAATCCAGAAGACCCAATCCAAGAACCAATTATTCAACTAGCCCTTCAACATGTTTAGTTGAATCTAATGAGGGAGGAGTTACATACGGCTGTACATTGTATATTTTATTTAATCAGCATATTATTTTTCATTAGCTTGCATTCTGTATTCTCTTTTTGTAGCTTCTACTTGCCGAGCGTCCTCAGTCAGAGCTTTGCATTCACTTTCGACGCTTCGAATTTTAAACGTAAAAATATTGTAATAGTTTTAAGTGATATAAATTTGTTTTTAAAAAATCGTACATCGCGTACTGATTTGTAACTCATGAAATATACTTTGATCAATTTAAAGGTTTAGGATCTTTTGTTGTGAGAATTTTAGAATAAGTTAAGAGATTGTATAATTATGATTAGTTATAGGTAGTATTGAAATGTATTATGTATTCAATTATTATGCATAGTCCGTTATACGTTATATACTTCACATGACATTAGTATAATTACTGTTCATATTGCAATTGAAGTTTGTTAAGGTATATAATAAGTTTATATTGTAATTTTCTATTTGTTGTAAAAAAAAGGAGAGATGTAGTATGATGATTAATAAAGACGAGCGCTCAATGTAAACAACTGACAACGACAAAGAAAGGGTTGAGTCAGTCGATTACGGAGACGGTTGGAAGTAAGGCGAACTAAATAGTATATGTGTTTTATTTCAAAGGGTCTTTAAGTTGTGAAAAGTACACTGAGATCACAGAAAATTACAATAGGGAGCTTGTGATCCTCTTCCACCTCCTCCAAAATTAACAAAATTGCTGTTGACGTTGACATTTCGTTATTGGTTTTATTGTCCAATAGCCTTGTTGAATCCTCACATGAAAATTTAGCTGAGATTTTTTTTTTAGAAGGGGCATTCGGATAGGGGTGGCATAACCTTTGTAACCACGATAGCTCGGGAACAAACAGATTGGAAAAATGTTTCAAACACAAGTATGAATTTAAAAAATATTGTGAGGGAAATATTCTATTTTTCCTAGAAACACTAGGAGAGGCGCAAATTGTATCTACCTGAAAGTTGAGTTCCAAGGATATACATATATTTCTGCATATTACCAATGTTTACTTATTTCTTGATGGTACATGAATATCTAGTTTCTTGCCTTTAACTTTAACATATTTTGTTAGGATAGGCATGATGACAGATTTTGAAAAACTATCCTATAATGTTCGGAAATGTATATTATTCACAATAAATAACACATTTCTGTTGGATAAACTGATATTCATATCAGTGGAACAAAAATTAATAAATTAAACTTTCATTATTAGTCTATACTTTGCTAATTTATATCGCAGCTATGGATGACTGAATGTGTTTATAATAGTTTTTATATGTAAGATAAACAGATGAGGAATCGTTTACTTAAGAAAGGGTTTGTAATTCTTTGTCTTGATGTTGTAGTCCAAGAAACGGAGATCTGAAAAGAGGGGTTACCTCAACATAATTAGAAGTTGAAATTTTTTTGGGGGGATCGGTCCATTTTAATATGCTAAACAACAGATTAAGTTTGCGACCTTGTAGTTCCATAGGGTTTTCAGTTAGGGGTGGTTTTTAGGGGTAATTTGCGGTTTATGGAGAACGCTGCTCAAAGGGATGGTTCAATAGTAAAAAGTTTCAAATGAATGTTGTAGCTGAAGTTTTTTGCTATAAAAAACTCAGCGACAGCACCCCTCTATCTTCTATAGTTTTTTTTCTGCAGCGTCTTGAATAGTAGCATGTTTTTGTTTAAGGTCACTGAATCAACGTTTTGCCATTTTGCGCGCATTTCTTGCAGCAGCGGCCGAATGCATAATCCGATTTCAATTTTTCAAACACCACATTATTGCTAATTAAATGCACTCTCCAATGCTTTTTTGTTCGAATTTTTTGCTTGAAAATTAAGAGAGCACGGACTTGTCTAATGTGCGAGGAAGTTGTAAATTGCATCGAAAACTACCCCTTTCTTGCATTCACTCTAATTTCTAAACGGGGCCAAATATTTGGTGACAGTTTTCGACAATCGGCAGCCCATTTATTCCTCTCATAATGCCCCAGCGGATTTTTTTTTCGTTAATTACTTAATGACTTATTGGCCTGAAAATGTCGCGCGGGATTTTTCAAAAAGTAAAAAAAAAATAAAATTGTCGCATAGCGCTGAAATTTGGTACGATGGCCTTATTTCTTGTTCTTACGAATATACTGCAATTTAAATTGCTTCACATGATATAAAATTGCAGTATATTCATGAGAACAATAAATAAAGCCATCGTACCAAATTTCAGCGCTATGCGACAATTTTAATTTTTTTTTACTTTTTGAAAAATCCCGCGCGACGTTTTCAGGCCAATAAGTCATTAACTGATTAACGAAAAAAAAAATCCGCTGGGGCATTATGAGAGGAATAAATGGGCTGCCGATTGTCGAAAACTGTCACCAAATATTTGGCCCCGTTTAGAAATTAGAGTGAATGCAAGAAAGGGGTAGTTTTCGATGCAATTTACAACTTCTTCGCACATTAGACAAGTCCGTGATCGCTTAATTTTCAAGCAAAAAATTCGAACAAAAAAGCATTGGAGAGTGCATTTCATTAGCAATAATGTGGTGTTTGAAAAATTGAAATCGGATTATGCAGTCGGCCGCTGCTGCAACAAATGCGCGCAAAATAGCAAAACGTTGATTCAGTGACCTTGAACAAAAACATGCTACTATTCAAGACGCTGCAGAAAAAAAAACTATGGAAGTTAGAGGGGTGCTATCCCTGAGTTTTTTATAGCAAAAAGCTTCAGCTACAACATTAATTTGAAACTTTTTGCTATTGGACCATCCTTTTGAGCAGCGTTCTCCATAAACTGCAAATTACCCCTAAAAACCACCCCTAACTGAAAACCCTATGCAAGTACAAGGTCGCAAACTTAATATGTTATTAGGCACATGAAAATTGACCGATCCCCCCCAAAAATTGTTAACTTCTAATTATGTTTAGGTAAACTTCCTTCATTGCTTGGACTATTGAGTCAGTTCGTATAGTTATTTCTACGAGTTCACACGCTCTGCTTTCCACTCTGTGTTCGATATAATAAATATATTGAATATCGATAATTAACAAGTTCTTTTATTTCTTAGTCCATTTCCCAGTCCATTTCCCAACAATTTCTGCAGATAATAAAGATTTTAGTAGGAAAAATGACAATTTAGTTTTTATATTTGAAATTCGCGCCAAAATGCTTCTCAGTGTCATGGCGTCACTAGTGACGTCACGTTTGAGTGAACGAAACCTAAACATTAGAAGTTCCTCAAGGATATTTGAATAATTCAGATATTTTAAGTAATTGAATATGAATTACAAAATGTGCACGTGGGGTACGGTTCCTCAGTGTGATAACACATCAATAAAAACTCCTGAAAAGTTACTTGTGTTTGTTCCTTAAAAGAAAACAATACGGGACAAGTGCACCTTGCAAGGCAAGGCGAGATTCAACATCAATATTGCCTTGTACTTACCTTTATTTTTGTGAAAATCATTTCGACGCAAGCATTTAATCTACTTTGTAGATAGAGAAAATAGTATGTATCTTGTTTAAGATCTTAACATAAAATAGACACAATCTTTTTTGAGGTTAGGTTTCACCTTGCACCACTGCTGTCTTATAGCTATTTTATTTTCTGGAATCGGATTTATTTTATCACTAAAAATTATTATGATTTTGAAATATGATTGTACTAAGATGGGAGGTTTAACAGTTCTTAATTCTGCTGAACAGAAGTCCTTATTTGATGGTAAAAACTCAAGAATCAACACATATATTTTAGGCAAATTAGCACTGTTTGCCTTAGTAAATCCTTGTTCCATGACTCGCGTTATTTCACTTTTGATTCAATATTTGGTATAAACCAGGTATAAACAACACACGGTATAAACAAAATTGAATCGCAAATAAAATCACAATAAAATCACAGGGCACCAGTCGTTTGTTTACTCAAAAATGACGTCATTTGTTTTGATTGGTGTTCAACATCATGGCGGACCTCCGTATTTTATAGTTTTATTTTATCAAAATCATTATCAATCTGGCTCTTAATAAAAAAATAAATGCGTGTTTTGTATTCTATGAGTCAAATTTCATTGAATAAATACATAATTAAAGTGAGTTTTAATTACTGTCATCATGCCTATTATTGCTTAGTTTAGGTAAGATTTTCATTTTCTGCTAAGCTATAAAATTCGTTCGGATGTCGAGTTTAAAAATTAATGTTAGTTCAATATCAATATCCAGATTCCTTGTGGTATGTTCAAGTATTTGTAACAGTGACTATCCTATTTTTATAATTATAATTTTTAATTTTATTCAAAGCCTAAAATTGTATTTGTTCAAGTTTTAATCTAAAAATCAGTCCAAGTTTCCTATTGTAAGCCAGACTTTTATCCCTGTTCAATGGTTGAGACTGAAGTTTCTCGAAAGTTTTTGGTGATCGGTGGCTTTTGAAAGGCCAATCGATTCCCATCCAGATTGCAGCTTAAATTTGCAGCAAGAGCCTAATAATTTCCGACGAGTCTAGCGTACAGAGCATCGAAAATCAAGCCTATCATACACTATCAAGATATTTCCTTTATGAAAAAGCAAGTAAGTAGGTATATTCTATTCGATATTCTGATAGTTTTATAGCAGCGCATACTAAAAGCTGGAATGAGAAGCCTGGCGATGAAGTTTGAAATGTCTGTGATGCACGTGAGGCCTAATAAACTACTAGTGATGCCGCGAGACTCGAGACTGGTCTCGTCTCGTCTCGTCTTGTCTCGACTTTTCGAGACGAGACTGGCTTTTGGTCTCGTCTCGTGAAGTCTCGACGAGACGAGACCAGACTAGGCGAGAGTCTCGAGTAGTCTCGAGTCTCGAGATTGCACTTAATTTTTTTCTTTCATAGCTTTATTATTGGACTATAGGGTAGTGGACAAGGAATAATTTCAATGAAATCGATGATATATATATTCTTCATCTATGAAGTAAATAAAAAATATTTGTATTGAAAAAAATTTCAGATAAAATTACTTATTTTGCTTAAAACGGTTGTAAAAGTAGAGTTTTGGGATGCACTATTTAAACGAAAATATTTCGCGCCTTGAATCCACGTCATAGCTGCTGTATTTGAGCATGAATTAAATCAAACCTACGTCCGATATTCGACACAAACTTACTCATTAGTGCAAAAAAGAGAGATATATTAGTGTCTGTCGGGTATCAATACATGGCGCATCCTCAACATAACCCCACTTTTTGAGAGATTTCCATTTGTCAATCAGGGCGCAGTGAGTTTATCGGCATCTTTTTCTAAAACCATGTAAAATATAAGGACGCGCAGATGGCGTTCTCGCCACTCTCATTAATGTCGAATGCCTTGACGACAACAGCTATGACGTAATTTCCGGGCGGTAAATTATAACGTTTAAAATAAGTACAAATTTGTTAATTTTTTTTCACATATATTTTTGTTTTCTAAAATCCAAGAATCATCAATTACTGTTTATTTTGTTATGACGATTAATAAAAAAAGTATTTCAAAAAATTGTCCATTACCCTATTCTAGGCTATTTGAATATGAAATCAGTAAATATCACGGTTACTCTTTACTGTGATTTTTCACTAATTACTTTTTCATTGTGGCAGTTTGGACTTCCGTTATATTATAAAAATAAAAACCATAAATACAGGGTGTCCGAAAAATAGCGTAAAAACTCTCCATGTAGTTGGGAACCCTTTGAGAAACCCTAGAAAAATAATTAAATTAAAAAATTCCTTCTCCAGCATTATTCTTGGTAATATGAAGAGGTTGATGTGAAAATTCACCTTCGAATTTTTCAGGTAATTACATGGGTATTTAATTCAATTCTCTGACATAATTTATCAACGGGATATTTTCAGTGTTGCCAATTTTAATAAATATTAAAATGCAAATAACTTTCTTAAGAATGCCACTAGATTTTTTCAAATATTTTCTTGGGGTTCCTTGTAGGGTCCTCTACCACGTAGAGAAGAGTTTTTACGCTATTTTTTGGACACCCTGTATAACTCGAGACGAGACGAGACTTTGGTACTCGAAACCGAGACTAAGTCACGGTCTCGTCTCGAGATGTCGAGACGAGACGAGACCTACCCTAAGTCTCGTCTAGTCTCGTCTAGTCTCGTCTAGTCTCGTCTCGCGGCACCACTATAAACTACGTTCAAGCACAACATCGAGGTCCAATCGATATATGAACCTGACATGATAAAAAGTTATATTGTAAAATAGAGTGGCTTTTGCGACAACTTTTGCAACATTTTTGAAGTGCCAAAACATCTATTGGGAATTGAAATTGAGATGGCAGCGCAGATGGACGACTAACTCAAATCCATATATATAAAACACAGTTGTGTTGGTGTTGAGCACTTATAACTCGAGAACGGCTGGACTGATTTTTATGATTTTTGCTTTATTGGATTTGTCTTTGTCCATCCTACGATAATAAATCGAAAAAATCCAAAAAAAAAAACGTTATCAAAATAAAGAAAATCGCATCGGCAAATGGAAAAAACACGTAGACAACTTCAGTTGTTTTTAATGGGACACCCTGTATATTATGGCATAAAAAGAAAGATCTTTTCTTCCTGATTCCAAATATACAGGGTAGCCCATCGAAAACAGTCCAGCAAAGTTCACGGCTTTGTACGTGGAAATAAAAAAAAATCCTCAGACCCGTAAACTTTTGTTTTCAGGGGGACACATTTCACTATTAATTTCATCACTGTAATCTCATTGTATGTATTTGGGGCGGCTACTACCCTTATTTTTTCAAATGGGAAGGAGTATGTTGTGATACATCTTTTTAAAGGGCATCAGATGCTCTTTAAAATGTCGCTTCGTTTTTTAAATTCGAGCAACGCGCCGTTGAGAAATTGGAAATGAATAAAATGCAAATTTCTGTTTTTTTTTTTTAATTTAACTTTTATTTATAAATTACTTACCAGAAAATGTATTGGTTAGTTTATAAACTAGCGAAAGGTTTTAATTGGTCAGTGTGGATCGATTGAAAAGTTACATATCTACATAGTTATACCAGTACATAATATTATCTGATGCATAATACAGTGGGAATTATATTTTCGATTCAGAAACTTGTATTTTAAAAAACATTTTTATTCTATTGATTAAAATACGGAGGTGACAAAAGAAAATATGTGGATCAAATTGTTACAGCAAAACCCTGAAAACAAATGAACGTTCCTTATGGGACTGCGCTGGCTTAAATAAAAATTTAATGCCGATATAGCAATTTGATGTTTACTTTACAACAATGTATTTAAAGTTATAGAGGAAATGGGTAAGCACATTAAAGCATACAAAAAATGGATTTTTGATTATAAATCAGCGTGGCAATTGGTTAATATAACTCCTCCCTCCTTAAAATGTTGCAAACATGGATTGTTGTGAATTCAAATCAGACAATTCAATTTGCATATTTGCACAACCTTTTTCTGAAATTTTAAATTTCCTAAAACAGTAAAACAATAAAATTATAAATAAAATAGCAAGACTTTAACCTATGATTACATATGTGTTCAAATAAGAGTTTTCAAAAGACAATTCTTTTAGATTGTGAACTCCTATCTGTTTCGTCGTCTTGAAGGCTTCTTCTAAGTCTTCTTGGTTGATTTCTTGAAGTTCCAATGTTATTTCGTCCTCTGGAAGTTCAGGGAAGTCTATTCTTGGAATCTTCAGTTCAAAATTGAAGTTCTCGCTGGTTTTTGAAAATGTTCGATTTTGTATTTTCACAAAGCATTTTTCACAAGAAACTAGTGTTGGATTGGTTATAATTTCCATATGGTTTGTCTTGTCACATGGAATAACTATCGTCAGACTTTTCTTAGGGATGACTAATAGTTGTCCATTCGGGAGTTGTCTCAGTGTTGGTTTCTCATCTTTCAGTGAAAGGACATTGTTGTGGTAGGTCAGTCATAGACACATGATTCTTCTTGCTTCAGCTTTTCTTGGTTACAAAGGTAAACATTTTCGACTTTCGGGCATTCCCATAAAGTATTGTAGTACCTAAATGTCCGTAGTAAGTAATAGGTAAGGGTACTTATTCCTAATGGTAAATTCTTGGATAGATTTTATACAATATAAAGGGCTTGGGATCAATTATTGGTGTATGTATAACAAATATAATCAACTCATTTTGAATTTTTACTTTAGTTTTCATTGTCTCGTAATACTTGATTTTATTATCAAAAGGTATTTGCTGACTTTTGGGTATATTTGTTAATATTTGATTTAATTCATTATGATGTAAAATAGTATAATGCATCATTCCCAATTGTGCAAAATTTATTGCTAATTGCACATGATCATTTAGATTCCTTATTTTATTACTTTGAATATTGATATTATTCAATATTAGATTAAAGGTTAACATTGAGTGGAAATTTTGGTTTTCCAAGGAAATATTTTGTAATTTTCCTGTGATAACCTTTTGGTTAGATTCAATAGTTAGAAATTCATCGTGAAATGTTTTTGTAACTTGTTTTTATACTTGAGCTTGTGTTTTTAGATCTTCATTGAGAGTTTTTTTGATTATCATTGAGCGTCTGGATATAAGAATCATATCTTGCGCCGTCTTCAGCATCTAAGGTTCCGTAGAGCCATTTTTGTGCTGTGCCCATGAAATTTAATAGACCTCTTTTGTTTCGTTTTCGGTCTTGATAGATTTTTATGACTTGTTTCATCATCTTAATTTGAGAATTCAATATTTGTTTGGAACAGTACAACAAATTGCGGTTTGACCATGTTGTTTTGTTTGTGTCAGATAATTTCATAAGAGTAATTTCCAGTTTATGGATACTTTGTATGATAATTGTCGTGTTTATGTGATAATACGCCGTGTTATGTTGAGTAGTTACGTAAGTAGTTCCTAAAGAAATTGGTAAAATAGGATTTTCTATCGTCATCAATGTTTACGCTTGGGTGACTCCAACGAGAGTAAGGAATACTAAAGGATTAATCTTGGAGTACCTGAAATAAATTAGTGTCGTTTAACATTTTGTTTAGCAAAGCGATTCTGTGTTTTGCTATCATAACGCGGACTTATCTTGTCTCTATTAAATTGTTTTACGAAGATTGGATCTTGTAACCCTGGTTCTGGTTCACGATTTTCATTACGTGTACTACTAATTTTTCTTGAATCTCTTTATTCAAATTTGCAAGGGATTCTGCCAAACTTGTTATATAGTCAGTTGTTAGTTTATTTTCTGTTTGTTCAATTGGTATGGCATAATTCAAATCTCCTTTAATCACTTGAAAAGGGGTGTGATTCATTATACTATGAGTACTGTTGTTATAGTTCAATATAGCGATTGTCATTAGATCAATAATACTCTTATTCGGGTTTTGGAGTTTCAAACTCGTTATACTTTCACGTAGTGTCGAATGGAATCTTTCGATTGGACTATTCGAGTTCGGGTTTCTTGGAGTTGTGTAATGAAACTCAATTTTGTATAATGTACAAAGATCTGTCATTATAGCATTTTTTAACTCTGCTCCATTATCTGATGTAATTTTTTGAGGTATTCCATGATCACTAAAATATTTCAATAACTGTGATGATATCTCTACAGGTGTGTTCGTCTTTACAGGAGACCCAAGTAGCACATACATGACCCTGCGACTACGTATTATCAAATACAACGTCGCTAAAAGTGCAGATAAGTGACCGTCAATGATTGTTCGTTAAAATTACGTCGTGCCGTCGTCCTTAATATGTGGTCAAGAAATCGGACCTTTATCTAGCTCAATTTTGACGTAATAAATGAAAACCAGTTTTAACGTTAAATTGATAACGTCAATCCGTCGTCCTCTTGTATACTTGTGACCTCTGAAACGTTTTTTAAACGTCGTTTAATACAACCAATCATAAGGTAAGATAAAAATCGTAAAATAGACGTCATAATATTGTACCAAATTCAACGTTGCATTAAAGACGTCAATCTGTCGTTATCTTCATTTCCTGTGACCTCTGAAACGTTTTAAAAACGTCGTCTGACAAGACTAATCATGAGGTCAGATAAAGGTCTTAGAAAAACGTCCGGCCAACGTTAAAATTGGACACAGGTGAAAGTTGGTGTAGCATTTCATACTTTCTGCGTCGTTCGTTAATAAACTGTCATCAGTCAAATAAAAACATAAACAAACAATAGATATGGCGTTACTATAAAAAGTTTTCAACAATTTGAATAAGTATTTGCTTTTGTTTTTTTTGATATGATATATGGGAGAAAACAGGAGCTTCAAATACTCATCCACATATTACAGAAGAAGAATTTTTTTTTTAGATTTAGTAACAAGGGAGAAATGTATTCCAAACATGAAGGAAATGGAGCAAGAAGTAGGAAAATTGGAAGAGAACCTTGTAATTTCCAATTAGGAAATTAAAAAAGATTTAATAAATGTCGGGTTAAAAGGAAATATTTCAAGATTTTGAACATCAAAAATAAAACATTTACAGTTTCCTGAAAAATTTCAAATAAATAAGAGCGTTGAACCACCTAAAGAACTGAACTGGTTACGATAGGTTACCTCATGGGACCTATAGTCAATCTAGGTTTATATGTTTGTACTATTTTATTACCTATGGTCCTATGTTTATATACATTAAGTCCATTTTCATGACGAAAACACGCATTAGGTTAGGATAAGGTGTAGATTATCAACTCGACCATTTTATATATCGCAAGGTCCTATCTAATCATCCGCCATTGCTGCACTTTTAATAAAAATAAAATAATATCTGAAAAATCAATCCCTAATAAGGAAATTTTGTCAAAATTATTTATTTTTGTGTAAATCGGTCTTGCCCAAAGATGTTTTTGACCCGTCGGAACTATTTAAGAAATTATGTAAATTACAGATTTTTTATTTTTTTTGGAAAATATCAACAAAATAGGAGCCCGTTTGTTTTGTGTGCATATCATAATTATATTTGTCAGAAAAGTTGACTTCGTTTGAAGTTTTTGTGCCTACAAGAGCTAAATATTTAGTTTCACGTATTTTATTGTTGATAAGGCCAGGCGCCATTATTATTTTATGTCCCCCAATATTCTTATAGATACCTATTCATTTTGTTTTTGATGTGATGAGTTGGGAAATAAAATACCACTAATAATAAACCAAAAGTACGAATTTGGTGCAATATATTAAACCCGGAACGTCCTTTATTTGGTTTGGTAGTTATTTGTTTTTAGGTTAGTCATGGTTTACGACGTTTAGTAAACGTTCAAATCTGGTTGTGTATGCCGACGTATAAGTTAAAAATTAGTAAAGCCTCGCGACCTGCGACGTCGTTACAACCATGAAATGATTCTCCATTTTGGTGAAAATAAGGGTTGTAAAGTCGTCTATTTGACGTCGCGCCTTAACGTCAAGACATCAATGACGACGTTGTTAGGACGTAAAAGCGCTGCTTGGGGAGGCTTGACCAAATTTTGAAAAGCTATCAATAATGGTCAGAAATTTCTGGTTATTGATTATATACGTTTCAATATAAATATGTTCAAAAGGTTTCGTACTAATGAGTGTTGGTTTGAATATGATTTTGTATATGATGGATCAAAAATCAAAACTCATAATCTGATACATAATAACATAATCAATGGTACATAATAACCTAATCATAATGTTAATACTACATAATAAATCATAGATGAAATTCTCATAATATTTGATCATAATCATAATAAGTCATAAGTCATAATTGAATAGATACACAATTAGTTAAGAAGACATAAATAAGGTAAGTTACATATTGAGGTAGTTTTTTATTTTTATTTTTCAAATATATCAATGTAGCCATAACTTCATGCTATCAGGACCAAAGACACCTTCGAATGTTCTCTGAGTCAGTTGAAAATTATCTAGATAAGTTATCAAATATCTATCATTATCTAGAACTCGTTCGACTTCATGAGGTTCACGATACTTGGGTATACATTTTTTATCAACTCCAGGGGTTACATCGAAATTTTTCAACATAATATAGTCACCAGTTTTATACTTATAAGGAGATTTGGTTTTATTATAAATGTATTGTTTTTTGTAATCCTGAACTGCCACGCTTTTCTGTACGCGAAAAAAAAATGAATAAACATATTTCAGGAAAACGAAAAAATTGTAAGTCCCGGTGTCAAAGTGCGTTGCAAATTGAGCCCCAGCTCAATTCATAGAGAGTTATGGGTTATTTTTGGGCGCCACTGACCTCTGGACAGAAAGGTCATACTCTTCAGGTTCTTCTCTGGATCCTAGAAACCTTACAACTTCAAATTCACACATAAAATTTGCTGTAATTTAGAGAAGTTGTAATGCATAAAACCAAATAAATCATGAAATTCGATAGCTAAAATGATTTTATGAAATTAAAGAATTTAATTTGATTCATTATAGTTCATAAAATTTATTGAGCTGAATGATTTAATATAACCTAAAGAGAAAAATAGTTCGATGAAATTTAAGAGATTCAATAAGTTTAGGGATTTACAATGAATCTCAATTAAAAGAATTCAAATTAGTTACATATTTAATTAAGAGTGAATAGTTAAGACATTAAAACATTAAAATAGAATGACAGTTCCTGAAAGTATTAATTGAGTTGAATTAGGTTACTAAGGTTTTGTTTAGTTACCTACTAAACTAACCCAAACTAACCAAAGATTACCTATCGTTTGAACCAAACCTGGTTTCACTAATTATGTAATTTCAACTCACACCCTCTACACCTCAGTGATCACTTTGGCGTACAAAATATGGGTAAAAATATAAATATTATACTGCTTGCAGTATAAATTTTAAAAAAACAATTAAACTAATCATATAACTTAAATAACTATTACGATACCAGTTCAAGGGTTTGGTGGTTCGCTTGGAAGGTTCACGTCTATCTTTTATATACGTTGTAAGTTAATACTGCAACCTCGAAATGAGTTCAGTTCAGTCTAGAAGGTTATGTTCTTTTAAACAATTAGTAACAAAGATAGGCTTGAAACAAACGCCTCGATAAAAACAAAAACCTGTTTAAGTGATTATTCTGCCCAAAATCCCTCTGGACGATGAGACAAGGCGTTTTTTTTTTTCCAGAAGAGACGCGCTATGTAAACAACGAATCTACTAGAATCTTGGCAGACTTGTGGATGCATTTTCGTAAGAATACAATAAACAGGCATTACTAGTCCAAATAAAATGTATCTGTAGGTATGGGGAATGAAGCCAATTAGACCCACGGAGGAAAAGCCACAAAAAATACTGCTTCCGGAGAAATACTTCTCTTGGCTCGACCCCTTTTCCGTTTAAATTCACACTTTATTTATAAAAGTAAGGCATTGCGTTCAGCCTCATAAAACATTTCCGTACGAAAACCATTAAAACAACCTATATATAAATACTTTTAACATTTTCCGAAACTTTTAAATCTATCTAAGACAACCAACTTAAATATCGTGTTCCGTGTTCTTGCTTTCGGCATTGCTTCTGTGAAACATTTTATTTTGTATCCGGTAGAGCAAAACAAGCAGCAAAAAAACGCAAAAGGATTATTAAAATTTAAAGTACATTTATTCGAGTAGCAAAAGTTTTAATACTTTCGTTTCAATGTTACTTAGATAAAAGTCTATTATTCACTCAAAAGAGGAAAAGTTATTTTACATCTTCCGGAAATAGGAATGATACATCAATTTTCCATCTTGTTCACTCTCTCCAGCCCATAAAAAATCAAACAACAAAAAAGCAGTAGCTCAAGTAGAGATTTGAACCTACAATCAAACTTTTTGATTAGGAAGCGCATGAAGGTCGCAAAAATAATAGGTTTTCACTCACTTTCCAGTGCAAAAAAAAAAAAACTATTACCTACCCTACCTTATAATGATACCTGGGAGACGAAAATACAATCTTAAAGTGGGCAGGTATTTATTTGGGTAACAATTGGGCTTCAATTTACAGCGCCCGCAAATGGCAGAAGGTAGCTTCATTCCTCATACCCAAAGTAAGGAAAAATGATCTGGACATTTTTTTATACAAATTTTGGAAAACATGAATGGAATAAGTTGCTTCCGAGGTAACAACTGGAATGTCAGAAATTATATTTGAAAATAACAGATATAAGGATCCTATATAATGAAAGCATAATATAACATTATGAATGATTATAACATCGAAAGTATGAAATATGGCCAGAATAGCTCAGTGCAAGCTGATAAACAAGATTCTGTTAGTCCTAGAGAATAATTAGCAGACGCATTAAACAATTATTTAGGAATATATTTGCATCAAACAAGAAATAAAATCTTTTAAGGTGTGTATGGTATTTTTAATCCAAATTGAAGCACTAAAAAAACATCTAGTCGGCAAACATCAAACAAATAAAGGACATGGGCGTCACATAATTTTTATTTCTTTAAATGGTAATAATCAATATCAAACAACACATCTAAATGATACGTGGAATGAAACAGCAAATAATAGCTTTATTCCAACCCAGCAGGAAACCGTAATATTACCGTCAGGATTCTGCGCAAAACCTAAAATTTTCGCGTAGAAACCGAAATTCGTATACAGAGTGGTTTCGAAACCGTTCGAAAACGTTCTGGAACCTATTATATAAATTAAAATTGAGATGAAACTGGTATAGAAATTACGTCTAGTCAGCAGGTGCACCTACATCGTTTTCGGGAAGACGTAAGTAGCCCACCTAAATCATTATTTTGGGCTACTGTAGCGATATTTCGTCGCTGCTTATATTTTCTACAGGGAAACTTAAATAGATCTTCTATGAAATTAATAGAAGAGAGCGACGCGATTTTGAAATATCCTCGGCATTTTGTTGAGTATCAAAATGCGTAACTTTGTCATAATTTAACCGTCCCTGTATCTCTTATGTTTTCGGAGATCCCAATGATGAGGCTCGAATTTGGAGTACCCTATACATGGGGTGCTGTATTTTCTATCTTAAATTGCTTCCTTGAAAAATGAAAGTCAACAAAGCATGTCTTGTGTTAGTGAAGAATGCCTTTTATATTTACCGTGACCTCGAATCCGGGTTATAAAAAAAACTATCTTTTCATCTGTGATGAAGGTACAAAGAACAGCATTTCCATCTCTCCTAGAAAAGTAACATAATAATGATGAACGATGACATATCTTGCTCACTGTCTCACTTTCGAGCGGCACTTTGGCAAATATTTCAATAAAAAAAACGATAGACGCGAACCTCCAAGGCTATACCTACACATTTTATATGGAATATTGTTTTTTAAAAGTCTGGAAATGGAAAAGAAAGTTTAATTTTTTTCAAATACAAAATTTTGGAAATAATTCAAGCAATGTAAAGCGTTTGGTATTCGTTCCATATAATTTTTAAAGTGATGTTTGTACTAACAACTACTGCTCACGAATACTCCAGCAGAGTATGTACCTACTCTACCCAGAAACTTTATGCAAAAGTATGCAGGAAATAAAAAGCGAATAGTCTATTAAAACTATTGATTAAAATTTGGTTTAGTTTAACTACTACAGTCAAGTTTCAAACCGCAAAATTTCAACAAGTTGCCTCTAATTATTTCAGGCAGGAAAATGATACACGTTTCGCCGTATTTTTTGTACCCAAACCAAGATTTTTGAGAATAAATTTTCAGAAAATCAAAGAATCCTTGAGAGTGTGTCGAATCAAAGAAGGTTGTTGGAAAATATCTTCGGAAAAACACAAATATTGTATGTAATTACTTTTACATGAAAAACCAAAGAAAGGTACCGGTACCTATACATTAAAACCAAAACTTGAATGAAACCAACGTATTAGGCTACTCTGCTCTATTCTAGGCCTAGCTTTTGCTCTCAACCAAACTGACATAATGTTTAATCGAATGAATTTTAGAAACCACTCTAAAGCGGTACACTGATAGAAATATGATTTTCAATATTATTCCACCGTTGATTCCAATGTAATTTATAACTCATGAAAATACTTCATCATTTATTAATAACACGTGCTTTTTTACAGTAAACGCCCAAAAAATATGTATTATCTATTAATACTTCCCTTATTTATTGCTGAATTATTTACTATTAACACAGCTGATTTCCTACAAAAGCACTGCGAAAACTATTTCATAATATTTAAATATGAAACAATTATATTAGCATATGAAATATTAAAATTAAAAATAAAGAAACATTTTTGCATATTAATTTATTAATATTATGTGTAATTGTGATAAAAAAGGCTTGTTTAATTATAAATCATATTGGATGTTAGATAATATGGCTGTATTAATAATAAATCACGATTTATTAAAAGTTACACTCCTATGTTTATTGGGAGACAACAATACAGCAATGTATTTCGCATCACAGTTTTGTGCGTTCTTTGAATCGATTCATGTCTATACATCAACTCATCGTTTGATGCAGACGTCTCGTACCAGGTATTACTAGTTAAACCGGTTCCAGTTAAGTTTAGACAAAGTTTGTTTAGACAGTTTAGTTGGCTTGATTGAGTTGGCGCGTTCGTGTTGGCGGTTGCGGAGCGCAAGGTTCACGCGTGGTCGTGCCGTGTGGCCATCTTTTCTGTGTGTGTATTGTGTAGATTGCAGCATAAATTGTGCATTATTGCATTTTATTGGTCATAAAATTGCGCAACTTTGCCATAGGGCAGTTTGATGTTTGACGTTCAAGATGGCGTTGCGGCATAACAAACTTAACCTTGACGTCCATAAGAGGCTGTTTACACAGCTTAACCTCACCTCGACCTTGTTTATTTTCATTTTTCTGTGAATTTCTAACGTGTTTTTAGCAGTTTGGGAACGAGAACGTTTTTTGATAGAAATTTTTATTTTTAGCGTTGTTGTGGTTCATGTAATTTATGTTTTTGACATTCATTTGCCTCTGGCACAATTTATATTTGTCAAAAACGCCAATTTTGGCAAGGCATGTTTCATATGCTCATTATCTTTTAATACAAGTGAACTACAAACTTTTACCTCTTCCCAACATCAGTAAATTCCAGCAATAACTTTTGTAGATAAGCATTCTGCATTTTATCAAAAATCGAAAAATATTTATCAACTATATGTTTCAGACTGCTTACAGTTCTGGAGCACATGAACAACTGATCGGAGGTGCAGAAAATCACCTTGATGTAACTTATATTTAGGCCTTTCTACCTACTTGGGGCACAGCTTCTTGGGGTTCGTTTTGTACCTGATGTCCAGGTATTTTATTAATAGATAAATATTCCAAGTAACTACGAACATTGAAGAAAATTGAAATAAATTGAAATTCATCAAATTAAACTCTGAAACAGGTAGAAATAAGTGAAATAACACACATTTATATCTGTGTTTATATGGAGGCATGTCTAATCTCAATGGTTTGTTTACATTTGTGCCGCATCGCCATCTTGAATTATCAGCTGATTCGAACTGCCTAATAGTTTAACCCACTTCGTATCTCTTATAGTTTCCGAGATCTCAATGATGGTCACCCTAGAATTTGGGACACCCTGTATATATGTTACCGTACATGGTACAAAAGATATTGTTTTTATTTGCAAAATATGAACATATCTTCTAGAATAAGTAAGTATATTCCTAAGTTTTGATTGCGGGTTATTAAATTGAAAGAGTTTTTCTGTTATTTTGAATTATATTTAAGTGAATGATTTGACTGTAGGTACTAAACCAAAAAAAATTTTGCAAAATTGAATTTACAAGGTACAAATAATAATATTATTTTCTGTTATTTGCAAAATATCAAAATTATTTCTAGAATAAGTATGTTTCTTTTTTTGCGGGTACTTAAGTAAGTAGGTACAAGATTTTTTCTATTATTTCAAATTATAATGAAGACTCTAATAAACGAAAAAAGTTTAAATATTTTGCAATTTTAAATGTACAGGTTACAATGATATTAATTTCTGTTATTTGCAAAATATAAACATTCTTTCTCGAATAAGTAAATTCCTTTTTGCGCGGGTACCTACAGTAAGTATATAAGAAATTTTCTATTATTTCAAATTTTATTCAAGTGGATAAACTGGCTGTATTAAACCAAAAAAGTTTAAAAATTTTGCTTTTGTTAAATGTACAGGGTGGGCCAATTGGGACACTTCCTTATGGAAACACCCTTTATTTTTAGAGATAGATAAAAATTAACCCCCCACTCTGAGGCTCAAATTTCATGAAATTTTGATTGGTGCAAACCGCTTTTTGATATCTTCAACCGTTTAGCCGCTAGAGGGCGATTCTCGATTTTGAGCAATATTGTGAACCCTTCATAACTTTTTTGTTTATGAAAATAATTGATTTCCGTAAAATCTTTCTGGAAGCACTTTTTAAAACAGAATTCAGGGACGTTCTCAGTTTTTTTCTATTTGGCGCCGATTTTGAGATATTGACCAAAGTCTGATTTTTTTCAATGGGACACCCTTTATATTAATAGCTCTATGATTTTTCTGATTTTAATGATATAAAGTTCGATAGGTTTATCTCTAACCGTTTTCGAGAAAAAAAATAATTTCGGTTTTTCTCATAAGAAGCAATGTGTTAAAAAAGGACTTTATATCTGTAAGGAAAATGAAAAAGGGCTCTTTCTAATACATTGTTTCTCATGACAAAAACCTAAATATTTTTTTTTCTCGAAAACGGTTAGAGATAAGCCTATCGAACTTTATATCCTTAAAATCAGAAAAATCATAGCTTTGCAATGAGCTATTAATATAAAGGGTGTCCCATTGAAAAAAATCAGACTTTTGTCAATATCTCAAAATCGGCGCCAAATAGAAGAAAACTAAGAACATCACTGAATTCTGCTTAAAAAAGTGCTTCTAGAAAGTTTTAACGGAAATCAATTATTTTCATAAACAAAAAAGTTATGAAGGATTCATAATATTGCTCAAAATCGAGAATCGCCCTCTAGCGGCTAAACGGTTGAAGATATCAAAAAGCGGTTTGCACCAATCGAAATTTCATGAAATTTGAGCCTCAGAGTGGGGGGTTAATTTTTTTCTATCTCTAAAAATAAAGGGTGTTTCCATAAGGAAGTGTCCAAATTGGCCCACCCTGTACAGGGTGCTGCAATTTGGAGTGTTTTAACAGGAAAAACACACTTCCCGACCAGATAGAGGAAAATTGACAAAGATGTCATGGGATCGATTTTCGAGAAACGTCGATTGTCAAAAACCGTATCGCGATATCTTCAATGGTACCATTAATACAGGGCGATTTTCGATTTTCCTCTATTATGAAAAATGGCTATAAGTTTTTTATTTATCAATTTTTCTTATTTCTGTAAAAACATTATGGAGACACTTTTTTGAGCACAATCCAGTGGCGGACTCGGTTTTTTTCTATATCGCTCCGATTTCGAGATATCGACCAAATTCCGATATTTTCAAATGAAACATCCTTTATATTAATAGCTCATTGGATAGCTCTGTTTTGGCTGATTTCAATGATATAAAGTTCGATAGGTTTATCTCTAACAGTTTTCTAGAAAAAAAAAGTTATATCTGTTTCAGTCATAAGAAACAATGTGTTAGAAAGAGACCTTTCTCACTTTCCTTACACATATAAAATCCTTTTCTAACACATTGGTTCTTACGACAAAAACAGAAATAATTTTTTTTCTCGAAAACTATTAGAGATAAACCTATCGAACTTTATATCATTAAAATCAGCAAAAACAGAGCTATCCAATGAGCTATTAATATATAGGGTGCTTCATTTGAAAATATCGGAATTTGGTCAATATCTCGGAATCGGAGCGATATAGAAAAAAACCGAGTCCGCCACTGGATTGTGCTCAAAAAAGTGTCTCCATAATGTTTTTACAGAAATAAAAAAAATTGATAAATAAAAAACTTATAGCCATTTTTCATAATAGGGGAAAATCGAAAATCGTCCTGTATTAATGGTACCATTGAAGATATCGCGATACGGTTTTTGACAATCGACGTTTCTCGAAAATCGATCCCATGACATCTTTCTCAATTTTCCTCTATCTGGTCGGGAAGTGTGTTTTTCCTGGTAAAACACTCCAAATTGCAGCACCCTGTACATACAAGATACAAATGATATTTTTTTTTGTTATTTGCAAAATATATAAACATTCCTTCCGGATTAAGTAACTATATACCTTAATCTAATTTTGGATACTTGGATTTGGTACCTGATACTTAGAGTACAAGATTTAGCATTTATATTATCTCGAATTCACTGTTGTTAAGTAAATAAATGTTTTTTGCTTCATCTAAAAATTATGTAGTTTTTATTTGTTTTCCTATTATCCATTTAATATAATTAATTTCATTTCAGAGGATTCTACAAATTATATTCTCGATTCAGAAACTTGTCTTTTAGAAAACATTTATTTTATTGATTAAAATACAGAGGTGACAAAAGAAAATATTTGGATCAAATTTCTACAGGCTAAAGCCAGAAAACAAATGAACGTTCCTTACGGGACGGCATCGGCTTAAATAAACATTTAATGCCGACATAGCAATTTGATGTTTACTTTACAACAATGTATTTAAAAAGTGCTAGAGGAAAGGGGTAAGCACATTAAAGCATATAAAAAATAGATAATTGATTATAAATCAGCATGGCAATTGGTTAATATAACTCCTCCCTCCTTAAGATGTCGCAAACGTGGATTGTTGTGAATTCAAATCAGACAATTCAATTTGCACATTTGCACAACCTTTTTCTGAAGTTTTATATTTCCTAAAACAGTAAAACAGTAAAATTAAAAATAAAATAGCAAGACTTAAACCTATGATTACATATGTGTTTAAATAAGAGTGTTCAAAAGTCTTCTTGGTTGATTTCTTGAAGTTCCAATGTTGTTGCGTTCTCTGGAAGTTCAGGGATGTCTATTCTTGGAATCTTCAGTTCAAAATTGAAGTTCTCGCTGGTTTTTGAAAATGTTTGATTTTGTATTTTCACAAAGCATTTTTCAAACGAAACTAGCGTTGGATTTGTTATTATTTCCATATGGTTTGTCTTGTCACATGGAATAACTATGGTCAGGCTTTTCTTAGGAATGACTAATAGTTGTCCATTCGGGAGTTGTCTCACTGTTGGTTTTTCATATTTCACTTTAGTGAAAGGACATTGTTGTGGTAGGTCAGTAATCAGGTCATAGACAAATGATTCTTCTTGCTTCAGCTCTTCTTGGTTACAAAGGTACACACTTTCGACTTTCGGGCATTCCCATAACGTATTGTAGTAAATGTCCGTAGTAAGTAATAGGTAAGGGTACTTATTCCTAATGGTAAGTTCTTGGATAGGAATTGGATAGATTTTATACAATATAAAGGGCTTGGGATCAATCATTGGTGTGTGTATAACAAATATAATTAACTCATTTTGGATTTTTACTTGAGTTTTCATTGTCTCGTAATACTTGATTTTATTATCAAAAGGTATTTGTTGACTTTTGGGTATATTTGTTAATATTTGATTTAATTCATTATGCTGTAAAATAGTATAATGCATTATTCCCAATTGTGCAAAACTTATTGCTAATTGCACATGATCAATAAGATTCCTTATTTTATTACTTTGAATATTGATGTTGTTCAATATTAGATTAAAGGTTAACATTGAGTGGAAATTTTGGTTTTCCAAGGAAATATTTTGTAATTTTCCTGTGATAACCTTTTGGTTAGATTCAATAGTTAAAAATTGATCGTGAAATGTTTTTGTAACTTGTTTCAATACTTGAGCTTGTGTTCTTAGATCTTCGTTGAGAGTTTTTTTGATTATCATTGAGCGTCTGGATATAAGAATCATATCTTGCGCCATCTTCAGCATCTAGGGTTCCGTAGAGCCATTTTTGTGCTGTGCCTATGAAATTTAATAGACCTCTTTTATTACGTTTTCGGTCTTGATAGGTTCTGATTACTTGTTTCATAATCTTAATTTGATAATGACTGTTTTCAATATTTGTTTGAAACAGTGCAACAAATTGGTTTGACCATGTTGTTTTGTTAAGAGAGTCAGATAATTTCATTAAGGTGATTTCCAGTTTATGGATACTTTGTATGATAATTGTCGTGTTTATGTGATAATAGGCCGTGTTATGTTGAGTTGTTACGTAAGTTGTTCCTAAAGAAATTGGTAAAATAGGATTTTCTACCGTCATCAGTGTATACGCTTGGGTGACTCCAACGAGAGTTAGGAATACTAAAGGATTCATCTCGTAGTACCTGAAATAAATTATTGTCGTTTAACATTTTGTTTAGCAAAGCGATTCTGTGTTTTGCTATCATAACGCGGACTTATCTTGTCTCTATTAAATTGTTTTACAAAGATTGGATCTTGTAATTCTGGTTCAGGTTCACGATTTTTATTACGTGATTCTAAAGACTTTGTTTGTTTCGCTAATAATTTTTCTTGAATTTCTTTATTCAAATTCGCAAGGGATTCTGCCAAACTTATTATATAGTCAGTTGTTAGTTTATTTTCCGTTTGTTCGATTGGTATGCCATAATTCAAATCTCCTTTAATCACTTGAAAAGGGGTGTGATTCATTGTACTATGAGTACTGTTGTTATAATTCAATATAGCGATTGTCATTGGATCGATAATACTCTTATTCGAGTTTTGAAGTTTCAAACTCGTTACACTTTCACGTAGTGTCGAATGGAATCGTTCGATTGGACTATTCGAGTTCGGGTTTCTTGGAGTTGTGTAATGAAACTCAATTTTGTATAATGTCAAAGATCTGTCATTATAGCATTTTTGAACTCTGCTCCATTATCTGATGTGATTTTTTGAGGTATTCCATGATCACTAAAATATTTCAATAACTGTGATGATATCTCAACAGCTGTTTTCGTATTTACAGGAGAGGCTTGACCAAATTTTGAAAAGCTATCAATAATGATCAGAAATTTCTGATTATTGATTATATATACGTGTCAATATAAATATGTTCAAAGGGTTTCATACCAATGGGTGTTGGTTTGAATATGATTTTGTATGGTTGACGTTCATACTTGGTTTTATTGCATATCTCGCATACTTTGACATAATTCTGTACGTCTTTCTCGATATTGGGCCAATAGAATCTTTTCTTTAAGGCTGCAATATTTTCAGTGATTCCTCTATGAGAGGTTTTAGTCTCATGATATTGCTGAATTTTCTCTTGTTGAAGATCAACTTCTGTGATGTCTTCTAATAGAGAGTTCGAGATGTACAAAGTAAATGAATTCGAATTAAACGATTCTTGTAATGCTCGTATCACAATAGATTCTAAAGATTTATTTAGGAAATGAAGGCAATAAATACCAGGTGGCATGTATTCGTTTACTAAATTAGTAATTTGTGATGTTGTTGGATTATTTGGTAAGAAGAATATTATTCTCTTTTTATTACCAAATAGTTTGATTATCTCTTTTCTAATTGTGTTATTATTGGAATATCGAAATACAATTTGATATCCAAATACATTTACATGTTTCTTAGTATATGGAGCTCCTAGTATTGGATTTTCCATAGACGTATGTATTGTTTGGTCATTTTCAGACAAGGCTGAAATTGTTGAAGAACGAGTAGTTGGTGTTATTTGTCTATTACTTTTTTGAGTTTTCGAAGATTCTCCTATTTCTATGGGAATTTCTTTTTTCTCTTTTCTTGGAGGTATTATTAGTTGTGATAATATCTTTATTTTGGGTTTTACTTTCTTAGGTTCTTCTTTAAGTTCTTTTTCTGATGCTGTCTTTGTTGATTGAGATGATTCAGACATTGTTATCTCTTTTTCTTTAACTATCTCGCTTTGTTTAGGAAGATATACTCTAGAATCTGTAAAGTATTTTGCTATGATTTCATCATTACATAATGGTGTATCTTTCAGCATTAATCCTAATTTTTTATGAAATTCTTCATCTGAAGATGTTAATCTGGCATCTGGATCTGATTTTTGAATGGCATGAAGTTGTATTGCAGGAATTCTTGATAGTGCGTCTGCATTCATGTTTAATGTTCCTTTTTTGTATTTGATCTCATAATCAAATTCAGATAGTTTTAGTCGCCATCTGACTAGTTTAGAATTTAGTTCTTTAACATTAAATAGCCATTGTAGAGGTTTGTGATCTGACAAGATTGTGAATTTTCTACCTAAAAGATAAGGTCGAAAATATTTTGTTGCCCATACGATTGCTAAAAGCTCTTTTTCAATCGTCGAATAATTACATTCAGCTGGGTTTAAAGTTCTTGATGCGTATGCAATGGGAAGATCAGCTCCGACAGGACCTTGAGATAAAACGGCTCCAATTGCATAGTTTGATGCATCGGTTGTCAATAAGAAAGTTTTCTTAAAGTCAGGATGTTGTAATATTGGGTCATTTATTAATACATTTTTACAAGTTTCAAAGCTATTAAGAAATTCTGTATTGTGTATTATTTTTGTGTCTTTTTTCAAACAAGCTGTCATTGGTTTGGTCAATTTGGCAAAATTCTTTATGAATTTTCGGTAATAACCTACTAATCCTAGAAATGATTTTATTTCCTTCACCGTCTTTGGTATTGGGAATTTTTTTATTGCCATTATCTTTTTTGGATTCAGTTTTATTCCATTTGGTGTAATTACATGTCCTAAGAATTCGACTGTTTTGTGTAGGAATTCTGATTTGTCTAATTGTATTTTCAAATTAAACTTCTCGAGTCTCTCAAATACTTTCTTTAAATTTTTTACGTGTTCATGAAGTGAAGTGGAAAAAATTATTATATCATCCATGTATACTAGACATATTCTATTCTGTAATCCTAGTAATA
Source organism: Ceutorhynchus assimilis (assembly GCA_917834065.1). NCBI lineage: Eukaryota > Metazoa > Arthropoda > Insecta > Coleoptera > Curculionidae > Ceutorhynchus > Ceutorhynchus assimilis. The sequence continues at coordinate 9,168,656 of OU892277.1, forward strand.
CATTATCCATCACTCTCTGGAATGTCGCGGGGGCGTTTTTCAAACCAAAGGGCATTCTGTTAAATTCGTAATGACCATTTTCAACATTAAATCCTGTTTTGGGTATCGAATTTTCATGCATCTTGACTTGATGAAAGCCAGAGGCTAGATCTAGTGTCGTAAAATAATTACTACGACCAAGTTGGTCTAATATATCCGTAATATTAGGTAATGGATATCTATCATCAATAGTTTTTTCGTTTATCTTTCAATTATCAACGACCATTCTCCATTTTTGTACGCCTGCGGCATCTTCTTTCTTAGGTACTATCCACACTGGGGATGACCAAGGGCTACAGGATGGTCTGATTATGTTATCTTCTAACATTTTCTTTATTTGAGAATTTACTTCTTGTTTATGCACATGTGGGTATCTATACGTTTTTGGGTGCACTGGTATTTCATCCGTTGTATTAATCTCATGTTTGACTTGATTGGTAAATGTCAATGTTTCATTTGGCTTGTGGAAAATTTTAGGAAATGATTTAATTACGTGTTTTAAAGCATCAAATTCCTCTGAGTTTAAATGATTAATACGCAACGACTTAATGGGGTCATTTGCATATACAGCATTTTCTAATAAAGTCGTTTGCTCTATATTAAATATCTCAAACTGTTCGTCTGCGTAAGGTAAACTTATTTCCGCTAAGTTGTTTATGTTATATGGGACAATAATAGGCTTATTCATTAAGTTATGTACTTCTAGAGCTACTGTCTCGTTTAAAACTGTAGCTATTGTCGATGGTATATAATACGTTTCATTTTTTATCGGTGGTGTAAGTATTTCAATGCCATCAGCTATATTTGTATTAAAATAACATACTTGAATTGAGTTGCTTGGAATCTCAAAATTTTGATTTTCGAAATATGTTCTATATTGAAACGGAATTGTTGTTTTATTATTAGAAAGAAGCATATTAGAAAAATCTATATTTAAATTATTTTCTTGTAATGCTTTGATTCCAATAATTCCATCAAAATAGTCATGGAAATTATACATTATCATTTCAATGTTGTTTTGAATATTATATTCTTGTAAAATTGGGACATTGATTTTTCCATACGTTTTTCTTGTACCCACCCAGTGGTAAGCTTGTTTCTTGAATTAATTATAGAATTTGAAAAATATTCTTCTGCGATTGAGGGTCTTATTAAAGAGGCATGACTTCCTGTGTCAATTAATAATTTACACGGTGGATAGTCTATTTGAATAAAAGGCAGTTGGTTGATTTGATAAGCATTTAAAGTTAATGCTGACTCATTGCATTCAAGGCTTGTAACTGAAAATTTTCGTCTTCAGTTGCGACTTGATTTTCTTCAAAATTTGTCTCTTCATAAAAGTTTTGATTTTCAGAACATTCGTCATTTTCGAAATTTTCATCAGGTTCGGGCAATTCGATTTCAAAGATATTATTAATTTCTTCGATTGTATATTTAGAAGGGTATTGATGTTGATTTTGTGCTTTTGGTTGCACTGAAACACCGGACATAGGTGTGGGTTTCGAAAATTGTTGATTAGTGTTTTTTCGAAAAGCATTATTGTACTTTTTGCCAAAAGTTCCTGAACTAGTAGGAAATTTTGTTGGTACATAGTCCTTTTTAGGTTGTATATTAATAGGTTGGGATGGAAACTGTGGTTTCTGTGGTACATACGATGTTTTTTGTGTATATTGAGGTTTTTGTTGAGTATAGGTTTGTTGTGAACGAAATTGCGTATTTTTATTTTTGAAATTTGAAAAATTTTGATTTTGATTTTGATTAGTAGAATGAGTAAGTCCTCTACTAAATTTCATGTGGTTTTCAGCTAGTTGATAATTTAACACAAATTTGTTAGCTGCATCCAACGTTTGTGGATTTTGAACCATTAAAATTGTTCTTAATTCGGTTGGCGAATTAGTGACTAGATTTTGAATAGCAATAATTTGGTTTTGTTCAATTAAGACATTTGCAACTACCGTTAAATTCGGGTCGCACATGATTTTAGATGTAATTCTTTGAACTAAACCTTTTAGTTTATCCAAATACTCAATAATAGTTTCTTTATTAGTTTTAGTGGTATACATAAGCTCTTGTACCAAATTCTGTCTAGAATATTGATCACTATACTTAATTCTTAACGCTTCTCTTATATCAGTCCATGTTTGTAAATCAGGACGTGCCATAAGAAAATTTCCTGCGTCATTTATTAATTTTGATTTTATGGCGGTAACCACATACTCTTTTTGAGCATTTTCACCATAATAGGTTTGATAAAATTCATTGATGTTTCTTATGAAATATTCTAAATATTGGCTTTCGCCACTGAAAGGTTTGATTAGTTATACAATTGATTTTAAATTTTCACTCATTGTTACGGTTAGTCTTTGATTTTGGTTGTTACTTCTCGAATTAGAATTGTAAAGATAAGTTAAATTAAATTGAGTCAAAAGATTCTCGATTTCTTCTTCAGAATCTGACATATATATTTCTTTGAATTGTTAAAAGAAATTATTTTGAAAATTTAAAAAATTCAAAATTCAAAAGTTTTATTAAAATTAAAATTATAATTAATTATTCAGTCTTATGCGTTTCTTTTTCTTTAAAATTAAAAGTTGTGGGTTTGTAAATTCTTTGTTACTCTTTATTTTTGATTTCAGTCTTTTCAGCAAACCGTTTTGGAATTGCAAAAGAACAAAAATCTGAATTTAAGTCTTCTCAGTAAATCAAAAATTAGAAATTACAAAAGATCAAAAATCCAAAAATCTTAACTATGGAACACCAATTACAAAATGTATAAAGAGAAAGGTTGTAGGTACTTACTAGGCAAAGCTAATAACAGTAGTCTTTCTTCACACGTTGTTTCTTGTTATTCCTTTTATTCAGTTAACCAATTCGAAGTGGACAGTATCTGGAACGTTTAATAGCAGCACTGATAATCCAAATTACCAAAGAATTCACTTTTTCGAACTTTCTTCAGTCTTTTGAAATTTTCGCGACGGATTACGACTGTATCAACTCCCGAAACTTAAGCACTCTGAGCATCCGAACGACTGCGCCAATTATATTTTCGATTCAGAAACTTGTATTTTAAAAAACATTTATTTTATTGATTAAAATACAGAGGTGACAAAAGAAAATATTCGGATCAAATTGCTACAGGCTAAAGCCAGAAAACAAATGAACGTTCCTTATGGGACGGCATCGGCTTGAATAAACATTTAATGCCGACATAGCAATTTGATGTTTACTTTACAACAATGTATTTAAAAAGTCCTAGAGGAAAGGGGTAAGCACATTAAAGCATATAAAAAATAGATAATTGATTATAAATCAGCATGGCAATTGGTTAATATAACTTACATTCGCTGAATATTTAATAATATTTGGTATTTCTCTGTCATAAAATATGGATGTAAAATAAATATTTGGTGCAGGTATTTGTTATCAAACCTTCATTTTTTAGTAAAAAAAATACCAAAGATAGATACTTTTAGTTTTTTCTATAAAACAGTAAATAAGGTAAACGTGTCCTTATTTATTGTTTAATAGGAAAAACTAAAATTATCTATCTCGTAAATATGTAAATATTTATTTTAAATCCCCATTTTATCACAGAGAAGTAAGAAATATTACTAAATATGCTATGCAGAATCCTCTAAATGCAATATTGGATAATTATAAATAAATTTGAATGTGTTTAGAAATATTTCAAGAATAATTTCAAATAAACCATAATAATTTATATATTTATATGTACACAACAGAAAATACCTATAACACACTAACATTATTATATTAAATATTTAAATATTTATTTTAAATCCACATTTTATAACAGATAAGTGACAAATATTATTAAATAAGCTATGATGAATCCTCTAAATGCGATGTTGCATAATCATAAATACATTTGAAAGTGTCCAATAATATTTTAGGAATAATTTTAAGTAAACGATGAGTAATAAATAATAATTTATATATTAATATTTATACAATAGCAGATTTATAATTACCCCATCCATGTTTATTCTAAACAAATAATATTTTCAAACAAAAAAATATATATTTATTATTAACCTTAATTGGTTTCAGAGAAAACTCAGGTTAGCTAATTAATAATCAAAGAAAAGCTTTATAGTTAATAAATTTGGTTTTAATCAATAGTGTGTTTATTATAAGTATACGTTTATTGCGCCATATTTCAATCAGCCATCGGTTAATAGTTATGCAAGTTCATTAATAACTAATAAATCTTTCTATCAGTGTACATGTAACGACTAAAACTGAATCTCAATTACCAGTTTATTGATCAGTGCTCTTTGAATATTGCATATTTAGAGTGCTCATAGATTTCTGCGGACACAATAATATGACAAAATATGGTTAACATTAATTTCATCTTGTGTGTAGGCGAATAGAACAAAAATTTAGGCGACCGCGGACATTTGAAATACCAAGCTAAAAATTGGTAAAAATGTTATGAATGTCTTAATTGAAATCCCAGAAAATCTATCTTGGGGAAAATCCGCTATCTGGTAAAAACTGGCCCCATAATGGAATATTCAAATTTCAAGCATAGCGTGTGAACCGCGCTTCCGATTTTATTTGTTTTGGTCAAATTTGCGGGAAAAGTAGCATCTTTATTTTTATTTTTTTTTTGTCTGTTTTTTTTTGTCTGTTTTTTTTGTGTTTTGTTTTTGACCTTTGCTTGCTCATGTGTCTTGTTTATCTATTGAATATTCGTTCTCTGTTTCATTTTCTTCTTTAGCGCTTTGTTTGTCTTTGCTAGTCGTCTGTAGTTGTGTCTGCGACGGCTATATTAGCCCATTTGTTTATTTTAGTCACTCGTTATTTGTTTGTCGCATGTTAGCTCATTTGTCTCAGATCGCCTCTAGGTCGCCATAATCCAATCTTATTTGATCTCGAATTTTCCTTCGATGTTTCAGAATGCATAAATCCCTAAAGTGTTGTGCATCTTCTGTCGTATTCTGATTGCACGTGCACAGCCCTTCTGATTTTTTCAGGTTGAATCAGTTGCTATTTTGTCATAATTTCGTGCTGTCGTTCCTTGTTTATTGTGTCGCTGTCCGTGTGGAGATAGGTCTGCAGATCTCTGTCTGTTTCAGGACTTTGTAGGGCAATCTTGGCTTGCCTGTCTGCTGCCTTGTTCTCCAGGTTATTTTCATCGTGGCCCTTCTTTCATGTAAATCTGACCACTTTGTCTTGTTCTAGGGTCTCTTCCGCTGGCTTCAAGACATGCGTTAGTTTGTCTTTTATTTCATGTTTCGTAGTTCGTACTCTGTCCGTTATCACTGTCATGTGGTCAATCCCTATATCTGCCTTCCCACTTGTAGGCCTTCAATGTTTGCCATCATTTTTGCTTTGTCTATGTTTGTGTTGTCTGGTGATCTCTTTGTACGCTGTTCTATTCTGTCCCCAACTGCGATATGTACGCCAATGCCCGTTCATCCCTCTTGATCTCTAATGGCGTCTACGTGTATTTTAGCCCAGTTCTCCGCTACTTGGTTTTGGAGCCTGCCTCTTGTCGTAGGGCACGGTTAGTCTATTGGTCTAAGTCTTTCGGTCTGTCTATTTGTTTGGAAATCGATCCAGTCTCGCCTTCTTTCCATTGCTTAGAACCAGAGCGGTGGTACTCGTAGCGCGCAGTTTACGATCGTAGCATATGCGCTGCTCGTCATTAAAAGCGAAAGTCTAATTCTAGCCGCTGCGTCCACATGTCCTTATCGTCATGGTCAGCTTTGCCACTTTTATTCTAGTGACACGCAGGTTTTCTATGTAGTTCCTCTGTTTGTCGAAAGTGAGTCTCAGGTATTTCAGATATTGTTTTGTCCTCGATCTTTATCCTCGGTTCACTTGTGTGTATCTGGGTATGAATAATGTCTGTTTTGTCTTGATTTTATTTGACGTCGCTAGCCTTCTCATATGCCTTGCACGCTTTCCAGGCGGCTTTCCATTTGCGTTCAATATCGCCAAGGAAGCCTGCTATGACTAGCAACTGGTCGTCTGCGTGTCAACTAGTCTCTCGTTGCTGGTTCTTTGCTACTCCTCACTTGCGGCGTTCATGCCCCGGAACCAGCCCTGAATAAACTGCCCGTTTGCCTAGGCTGGACCCCTGCGGGAAGCCTCTTCTCATTGTCCTGGTTATTGATCCGGTTTTATTAATATGCCTGTCATTCATAAAGTCCTCGCAGATACGTCTGAGGTTGCATGGTGAGCCTGCGATTTCCAGCTTTTCGCTCACATTTGGCCCCCATGCCGAGTTGAAAGCATTTTTGAGGTCTAGCCCCACAAGCAGCTTTTGCAAGCCCTCGTTCCTATTTCTGTTTATAGTCTTGGTTAATTAATGAAGCGCTTATTCAAGCGTTCCCGTCCCTTTTCTGAAACTGTACTATCTTTGAATTATATAACCCGTTCTCTCCAGGTGGAGTTGTAGTCTTGTGTGGCTATTGTATGTAAGAAGGTATGTGTGGCTACTGTGCAGGACATGGCTGTACAAATCGTATTGACTATGCTGACTTGGATATCGATGACGACGTTGAACCTTTAGCTGACGTTGTGTCATAGAAGCGGTAAATAGCTATTAAATTTGGAGAACACTATTTTAGTAAAATGGCGCTGACGCTAATGCAAGTTATAATTTTTTAGATTACGCATTGTTTATCTTAAGATTTTCGCCAGTCCATAAACAATCAGTCGAGTGCCAGTGATACCACCAAACAAGCTCGGTTTCACACTGCTAATTACTCACACGATGCGTTTGTATTGCTCTGTCACGATCAGATTCACGCAATACGTGCGGTTCTGCTTTATAAGGCAATGGAGAAACCCGAATTCTCAATTTTTGGGTACTGAGCACTATTTGCAGACCGGTTCGAGGTTGTTATGCTCTCGTTAGTACAATATAAGCGAATGCACGTCAACTCACAGAAACAGGTTTAAAGGAGATTCACACAATAAGAAGGATATAGACCTTTAAAAGCGTGTGGCTTCCTCCCTTCCAAGTCCTACAGGACACGCTATCAAAGGTCTATATCCTTCTTATCCTGTAAATCTCCTTTAAACCTCTTTCTCTGAGTTGACATGCTTTGGCTTATATTGCACTGACGAGAGCATAACAATCTCGAAACCGGTCTGCAATTAGCGCCAGTACCCAACGATTTAGAGTTCGGGTTTCTCCATTGTCTTAGAAAGCAGAACCGCACATATTGCGTAAATCTGACCGTGCGTCAAAGCAATACAAATTTTATCGTCTGAGTAATTAGCAATGTATTGGAGCTTTGGTTAAACACTTGCCTCAGCAAATTGTACCATATATTTATTTTTTGTACCCAAAATTATTTTTAACTGTGCAAAAACTATTCAAGTAACTAATCGCAGTGTGCGAATAAAAAAGGTATTTGCCGTGGAAAAAAGGGAAAAACATTTTTAGGATTGAAAATATTAAGGAGCTACAGTTTGACTTTATCATTAAGGAATTGAAGCACCTACTTAATTATTCCATTCTAATATCAAAAGTATCTGTCCAGATGTATGATGGATTACGTGTTACATAACTGGAATTATTTAACAACCGATTTATTTTCATAGAATCCAAATTCAATTGTAACAAAATCGAAAGGTCGTGAAAGTATTATAGGTCCTTGAGTCAGGTATTTATATGGACATTTAAAACACAAAAAGGCAATCAAAAGCTGATTGATGATACTGAATCGTTTTTTGACTATGACCTTATTTCGTGCGCGAGCTCTGTTTGCCGTTCAGCTTTTTTTATGTGTAAATTATCAATATTTACGGGTTCTTGAAGTTGAAACCAGTTTCGATTTATAGGCATATTATATTTTGTCCAGCAAGACCTGACTTTTTTTGGTAAAAAAGCTTAAGCGGCCATAATATTTTATCTGCAGCAGAACCAACATCGAGCCTAAAGAAGCACAGCAGATATCTAAAAATATGTAGAAAAATAAAGCCACAAGTTTTAAACTAGATTTCTGGAGTCGTATAGCGTACTGCAAAGTTTCGTAAATTTTCAAAAGTTATTCGAGACGAATTGCCAGGCAAAGCGAAAAAGTGCTCGGATAAATTAACTCTAGATTTAACTTTACTTTTAGTAATTTACATCTAAAATGGCAATCTGTGGAGTCATTAACTTTTTTAGAGAGATGATTTTCATGTCAAAGTATAGGTTTCGGCTACCCTAGATAACTGCATCAACTACGTAGTTACTTAATTTTAAAATTCTTTATCGATTTTATTTTGGCACCTCCGTGCAAGTGTTGGGAATATGTGAATTTGGCACGCAAAAACCATTTCTGTGTCGGACGTTAAAAATAAAATGGAACAGGCTTAGTTCCTAATGGCCCAATATTTATGGCCAGACTTTCCTGTTTCAGCAAGTTTCGTTGTAATTGCGTAATTTACCAGATTTTTTTCTCTCCAAAGTCACAATTTTACTTGTGTGTCAAAGAAGTAAAATTTTGAAACATTACAGGGGATGTTTAGTGTGTGCCAATTGCAATGATTCTCACTATACCTAATTTAACGGTGCCTGTTTCAATACTATTGTTAAACTGATACCTACGCCAAGCAGGAGCAAAATATTAGATACTGTGGAATGGCCAGATAGATTGGGTCTTATAGGTACCTTTTGCTTTACCAGCTGCACCAGATTATTGTTGCTTGAGAAAGATGGTTTTTATATTTTTGGTGGTGTCGCCTTTTGACAAAGTCCAAGCCCTAATGATGGCTCAAAGCCAAAAGCGATAAGCTGCTAGTTATATACATAACGCTGGATACAAATAAGTATTTTGACTTTTATTTCCTGATTGTCAAGAACAGCGTGCAACTGAACATTTTCTATTTACGTTAAAGTTGTTTAACCTACTTTATTATTGCAAGTATCGCAATGACAATAATAATTGATTCACCAGAGTAAGCACTTGATCGATCAAATTGTGCCCAAGTTACCAGTGGCGTAACTTTCCAGTCCAGTTGTAAAGTGACTTTTACCTTCTTTATGCCTAATTGCAAGTGCCGCGAGATTTAAAGCCAGGTTGACACGGTCCAAGTGCACTTGGATGAAAACTTGGACCAAGAAAGTTGGCAGCCAGCCTACTTACTTGAAAGTTAGGACCAATAAAACTGGACTAGGATAAACAATTGATACGATCCAAGTATTGTCCAAGTGAGGGGCGCGCAGCCTCCAAGGGTACTTGATCCAAGTACACTTGGACCGTGTCAACCAGGCTTATGATTGTTCTGATAATACGGCGCTTCCTCTCCTCTACCCTCACAGTCAGAACTAAGTATACTCTCTAGGCTTTAGTAGGTATACTTATTCTGATTATGAGGTATTACCTAACTTGATCAAAAAGCATGGGCAAGAATTCTTTCACAAATTCATAAAAACGCTTAACGAAAGAAGTCCTTGAAGATCCCTCCAGATCAACCAAGTTGAAAACCAATGAGCATTATGAGCATTACTGCAGATTCAAATATGAAGAACAAGAATGTAACATTCGCTCTTATAGTTCTGAGCTGACCGTTTTTGTTCCGTGAACAAAAAAAAAATTAATAATAACTCCACAATACAGCAGTCTCTACAGATTCTTTCCAGTGATGTTTTGGAGGAACTTTTGAGGCGCAAGAGCAGGTCAAGTCATTTTCTATCAATTTTTTCGTCCTGTAAGGTTTGACTAGATTTTAGAATATTTCTATTATTGCTTACAATCTTGTCGTAGGTGTGTATTCAATTTTTGTTTCTAGAATATGACTGTAAATAAATGATGACTTGGTTCATAGCATTGGAAGCCAACGATCTCGAGGAAGGAGCATATGCCAATTGGCCCGTTCCATGTATCTCAATTATTACCTCAAAACTTCTTAGATACCTTCTTAAGTATAATTAATAGCCCTCTACAAATCTTTTTTCCGAAAGAACTTATAGCGGCCATTTTCTCAGTATTCGCAAAGGCCAGTTCAAGGGTTCCTTAGTGATAAGAAATCCTTAGCGGTAGCTTTTCGTTTGTTTTGCTCTTTAGTTGCCCCTTAAGGACTCCTTAACTTGAGTGGCGTCAGAAATATTTGGCCACTCATGTTTAAAAATGGAGAATTCTAACCTCAAAATTCAAAATTTAGTTTCGCATTTTTGGTTTGGCATGTGTATTTGAATCTTTGGTGTCCACTGTCGTTTGCGAGGAAAATAAGTAGAGAAAAAAAAAATAAGTATATAATTTTCTCAAAATACTGGGATTTTCGAACGATGATTTCGATATTATCGAAAACGGTGGTTTCGGCTAAGGAAAGAAATCAACATTTTTTTTTTTATTAATAACTCCTGAATATCATCAGGTTTTCGCTTAGAAAATGGTCTTGAGAGCCGCTAAGCAAAGCAACAAGTCTTAAGGGCTACTAATGATTTATAAGGGTTTCTCAAGAATTCCTTACTCAAGGCAATTGCTGGGAAACGGCCACAAAAGTGAGGTCATGTCAATATTTATTTAAGGCCAGTTTATTCACCTGCTGATAAACTGTGAGTTATGCAATCTGACGGATGAAAACGCAATCTGTAATCCTATCGGTCGGTCAGTTATCCGCCGACCAATAGAATCAAAGAACGGTAAATTCATCTTGCACATAGTTACCACCAAGTTTATCTGAAGATGAATAAACCGGGCCTTACCATTTTTATTACTTGACTAATCCAAAAGTAAATCAATTGTGATTTAACTTATCTTTCCAAAGTTAAATACTTACATTGAAATGGTTTTCAGAAAGGTAAACAAATCATGGCTTTTTGATGACATCTTCAGGAGGCCGGCGTCTCATGGCTGTTGACCAGATTTTTTGTTGTCCTTTGTTTTTTTGAATAGTCGGTTTGATAAATGTCTTCTCACTTATCATTTCTCCAAAATTGCCAAAAAACAGAATATGACAATAATACCTCGTGACGTCACCTTCGCGTGTGGTAGTTTTTGGCGGGATTTAAGCCAGTTTGAATTTCAGTAATTTACGAGGTTAATAATCCACAAAAAAAAAATCTGCTAGGGGCCTATGGCCGAGCCTTGATATAATAATAAAATCACCCTGTATACCAAAAAACCTAATTCATCGATCCATCGTAATTCAGCAAATTGAGCAAGGTCAATGTTGATAATAATTTAGAGGCAGGAATGTTTACATAAATATCTCAGGTGGTTTAGGCTAATCTAATAAGACATTATGACTAAAGCATAGGCATACAAGGGGGTTAGTTTCACTTTAGGGCCACCTGACGCCCCTAGAAAGTAGAAGCTTCCTCAGGGCCGTGTTACCCCAGAGAATACTAGCGAACTACCCTTTAGGGACACCTAACCTCGAGAAATTTTCAACGCAAGGCGTCCTCAGGTCTTCTTCACCCTCAGGACACTCTTGGCATCACTCCTTCGAGCAAGTGGGTCATCTGTGCATGCCATTTGCACATACTTTATAACATAACTGACCCTCGAAATATTATGAACTATGTTTCGTGCCTCCCAAGTACATTTTTGGCCCTTGTAACCAGTATACAAAAGACATTAAGTATATGTTAAAAATTTTGTGCCAGAAGAAGGCAAGCAAAATATCCTATGAAACAATGGTTGTAATCAAAAGGAGTTATTTAAAGTTTTGACCAATGAATTATTTACGAATCAAGGCTCACATCTGAAACATGCCTTTATTTCCTAATTAAGCTGATGCACCTACCCTTTAAATATTTCATAATTTTATAACTAAATAGGGAAACATTCGTTTCTCGATATGAATAAATAATTATTTTCTCCTATGTTCTGACTATATGGGATTGTGGCAGATTTTATGATGGGCTTTTGTGTGAAGAATCCGTTAAAGCGATTAATATCACTGCTTATTTAACCAATTAAATATGGCAAACATTTATGTTCTGGGATAGATACTTGGATAAGAATGTATAGGAAATGTTATTGCCATTTGGTCATTAGGTTCGATGCAAATTTTCAAAAAAATTGCGCAAACAAATTTTATCGAAGTTCTTGGGTGAAAGGACAATAAGAATTTCATCCGGATAAAGGGTTTCAGAATCTGTGAAAAGTACTGTTTTTTTCTGGCAGTTTGTCCAACAAAAAACTTTCCAGGCGTGATACGATTCTGCTGCTTAGACGATTTAATAAATAGGTGCCCAACCGGTAAATCTGCAATGCCTGTAGTTTAAAACTTATTTGACAAAATCTTTTTATATTAGCTTGAAAATTTGTTCAATTGTGTTGACACAAATTCCAAACGCAAAATAAAGTGTAAATCCTTAATAAACGAACCATATACAGTTGCCTGTAAAATATTTTATTTGTCACTCATTTGTAAAACGTCATTTATCAAGTCAAAACATAAACAACGAAAATTGATTTTTACCAGTTACTGGCTCTACTGACTTGTAAAATTGACAGCTAAACTGTAAAAACTTTTTACAAGTCAGTAGGGTCAGAGAATTATTTATTAAAATTGTATTACCTATATGTATTAATTTTTTATTTATTGTTTAAGATTGTTTACAAATGAGTAACAAATAAATTATTGTACATCATACGCCAGGTATCAGTTTTTACTGGCTCTTGAAGGTGACAAGCTCGCCTGACGGCTCGCTAGTCATTTCCTTCAATCACCAGTAAAAACTGTTTTACCTGGCTAATAATGTAAAATACTATAATCTTATCTAACCCGGAAAATAAATTGCTGTCAGCGAATTTCGTTTTATCGGTTGCAAAAATAGAAGTCTGACGAAAAATAGCCTCAATAGCCTTTTCATTAACAACGCGATGCCATTAAGTAGGGTGGTAGAATCCACCAAGGATCCACCCAACTTAAGAATGGTACACTCACGAGTCACGTGTTTCGCCGTTAAGTTGGGCATTGGTATGTTCATCACGGTTGCCATAACAACGGCGAGTAGTTGGTCTTCAGTAGGGTACCTACATCAGATCTGTCTCAAAACTAAATAAAAATTATCGAAATAATAGTCTGCCCGCTGGCTTCGACGTCAGAACTCCGCACAGACACGTGCGTGTACCATTCTCAAATTGGTTCTACCCTATAGTTAGAGTGCGATGCTCGCCGGATTAATAAATGTTCCAAATTTTTCACTGAAAATGCGGCCGATAGATACAAATAAAAGGATTTGTCCTGTCCTAATAACTAACGGAAATAATGGAAATTGGATAAATGTTACCGATAATCTCGTTGAATTATTCACAGAGTGATCTGAATATCATCAGTGCATTTAATCAGAAAAAAAATATGGTTTTTTTAAATGACGTAAAAATTGTGAATGAGTTGTGTCTATAATTTGACTACCAGCCAAAAGTAACTATCAATTTTGCTTGTCCATTTTTAATGTAGCTTTCAGTATTTTGAAATGAAAAATTATCAATGTCACATAAATCTGTCCAACTCAATCGTAATGTTATTATCACGCCATCATGCTTTATGCCATAAACCTATTGCTTGAATTGTCTTTACGGGTAAAGTGTAATTTTACATTTTTGACGATTAGTGTCACAGCAAAACATTGTAGAGAAGGTTGTAACAAGTAAACTTGTTAGAATAAACTCTCTACTATTTTGTTTGGTTGGTATAATGTGCAGAACAGGGCCTGTCCCTGATGAAAAGATAAGCACAATTTAACAAATTGGACAATTATTTAAAGAAGCTGAAAATTTTGTTCGACCATTCAGAAGCTCTTTAAATTGTCATTTCACGGTAATTTTTATCAGATGCAATAATAGCAGGCACAGAAGATGAAAATATGCCTCTTGCTGCTAAATCCTAGAATATTCAAACCACCAATTAACTACGTATACCTATTTGGTGGTATTGATAAGATGAAGTATAAGCTCAGATTCAAAGTATTCGAAGTATATGCTGCAACTGGTATTAATAAATAAAGTTAATTTTTTTCTCAAACACGGTTGACTCTAGTTTGTGAGCATTTGCTCTAGTAGATATTAATAAAAAAAGCATTTGCTTCAAGTCTGGAGCATCTGGTTCATTTCACTTGAGTCTATAGTCAGTAGCAAAGTCAACTTAGGAAGAAAGTGACACCATGGCCAAATTTATAAATAATTTACGCAATCCCTTAATATATTCAGTTCATAGAGACGTGGACGATCGAGACCGGAAAGTGTTATATCGATTTGAGAAGGAAAATGTTAAATGGATGTGTGAACACTTTCTGGGTCATCCCAGAGGAAAGGAGAGGAAGAGCTCTCATGCCACTGCAACGTTTTAAAATTTTTCTAAGATATGTGGCGGATCCTGGTTTTCAGACTGGCGTTGCTACAGATATAGGAGTTCGCCAACCAACTGTCTCATATGTCATAATAATAAATAATAAATAAGACGTTTATTAAGGAAAATAAATTTGCACAAAGAAGTAATAAGAAAGTAATTATATACTAATAAATGTTCGTGTGTCCTGCCGAAATAAGCACAAAAGTGTGTCCATTTGTTTGGCAGTTTCTTTTACTGATTCACTAGATGTTCATCAATATCTGTTCATTTTTTGATTAACGAATTCACCTATATAAGCTCGCGAAACAACTTTTGAAATCCATTCACTAAGCTTTTTCTTAAAACTACACAATAATCTTATAGATTTCAATTCCCTTGTTAATATGTTAAATAACCGTGGTGTCAGATATTGATAGCTTCTTTGACCACAAGCCTTTTTGACTCTAGGCACAACAACATTATCAATCGATCTCATATTATAATTATTAGTACCTGCATTTGATAAACATTCAGTGGGATTTTTGAATGATCTTAAAAGCATGCGGAAACAAAAAAGCTGTCTTACATCCATAATATTACTCATTTTATATAATGCATCTGTTGGAAACAGTCTGTGTTTATCAAATATTATTTTCAAGGTCCATTTTTGGATAATATCTAAACTTTTAATGTGGCAATCTAAAACACCTCCCCAACCAATAATTCCATATGTAATATGTGTTTGTACAAGTGAAAAATATAATATTTTTAGTTGGTCAATTTTAAAGAAATCCCTAAGATACTTAAGTTTAGGTAGTATTCCTCTAATTTTTTTGACAACATAGTTTACATGAGCATCCCAATGCAAAGCAGTATCTAAAACTATTCCCAAATATTTAATGGTTTTTGTAGCAGGAATTACAAAATTGTCGATTTTTAGACCATTGGCATTTTCCTCTGACTGTTCCTGATTAGAGAACATACACTTGGTTTTCGAGAAATTTACTGTTAGCAGATTTTGATCTAACCAATTTTTTATTTTACAAAACTCTCGTTCTGCTTGATGTTTGACATCCTCCCAATTCTTACCATCAAATAAAATTACCGTATCATCTGCGAAACTAAGTATCTGTCCGGCCATCTTCACTCTTAGCAATCCGTTGATGTAAAGAATGAAGAGAATCGGACCTAATACCGTCCCTTGTGGAACACCGTATCGCACACTACCGGGAGCACTAAGCATACTTCCAATTTTTGTATACTGAACTCTTTCATTTAAATAACTTTTAATTAAATCATCTGTTTTACCTCTTAAACCATATTTCCAAATTTTTTCCAGTAATAGTTTATGCGATACGGTGTCAAATGCTTTTGCCAAATCGAGAAAGATACACAACGCTGGCGTGCTTTCATCAAGATTTTTATAGATTTGCGATGTGAGTCCAGCAATTGCGTCCTCCGTCGATCGGCCTTCCATGAACCCATATCGATGATCAGATATTATATTATATTTTTTAAGAAATTTTATAACTCTATATTTTATTACTTTTTCAAAAATTTTACTAATGTTTGAAATTAGTGAGACTGGTCTATAGTTAACAATATCTGACTTGTCGCCGTTCTTGTAGAGTGGGGAAATTACGCCAATTTTCAATGGTTTGGGAAAATATCCTTTTTTTAAACATGCATCTATTAAAAAGAAATACTAATTTTGGTGCTATTTGCTCGACTAAAGTCTTTAAAACCTCAGATCTAATCATATCCAAACCAGGTGATTTTCTACTTTTAAAACCTTTTATTATTTTTTTGATTTCATATTCAGATGTAACATTCAAATGTATGCTGTTCTCCAACGAATCCTCATATTCAATTACACCTTTGGGTTTTTTAATTTTACCTGCATATTTTTCTCCTAAAGAACAGTAGTGTTTATTGAAGATATTGGCTATTTCCTGTTTATTCAAAATTTCTTCACCATCTGAATTAATCTTTCAAATTTTATCGTAACCATTATCTTTTTTATTACATATTTTATTTACAGAATTCCAAAGTTGCCTACTATTTTGTTGGCCCGTTATTAACTTTTGAAAAAACATTTTTTTTGATGCAGCAATTGATTTATCAAGACTTTTCTTACATTGTTGATATTGTTTCTTTAAATTTAAATTATCTGGATTGATTTTCGTTTTTTGGTATACTTTGTTTTTGTGATTAATCGATTTTGTCAAACTCTTTGTAATCCAAGGTTTTCGAGGGGCGTGGTTTTTGTTAATTTTAACCTTTTTTGTGTTTTTTTGTACAATATGTGTGATATTATTTATCAGAATTTGAGTCATTTCATCGAGATCTTGACATTCATGAAATGACTCCCAATCTATCAATAAAGCATCATGTTTTAGGTCCTTATAGTTGACATAGTCTTTGTATGTATTTTGTGCTATCATGTGATCAGTCGTGGGTATACTTAATTCTAATATGGTTGGATTATGATCTGTAATATGATATTTTAATAAATATGCATAACATTATTAATGTACGATTTATATGAATTAGAGCTTAAAATATTTAAATAGTCTTGTACATAACTTTAATTTTCTTTACATTTCAGAATATTAATGTTAATATCCCCACAAATAACATGTAAATCCGATTTATTAGCTACAGTTAAATAATGTAACAAATCTTGGTCAAACACATCGATGCTTGTTGACGGTGGTCTATAGATGGCAGTAATTTTTAATGAAATATTTAAAATATCTATATCAACGATATTTATGTTCGAAAGTTGCTTAATTTGATGTTGATATGTAAACTTGTCAGTGATATAAATAAGTACCCCGTCATTCTTGTTAACAGTTCCATTATTGTATAAAGTGTTATACCCATCAATTTTTATAAGGTTCAGATCAGTAACATTGAATGTTTCCGTAAGGACAAGTAAATCAAACGAAACCTTTAATTGAGATAGAAGAATCAAAAGTTTGTCCAAGTTTTTGTGTACACTACATATATTCAACTGAAAAATCTTAAAACTATCATGTTTAAAAGAAACTGAATTAAAACTATTAATATCAGTGTATATTTGGGTTTTGTAGTTATCAATTTGAAAGTCCAAAATATATGGCATAGCAGAAGGTTTTCCAAAAATAATACAAAAAGCTGATTATTGGATCTATTTCCCTTCTACTGACGAATAATTTGAGAGAAAATGTTGCATGGCAAGAGTCATACAATTTTCCTTGTGCAATAGGAACAATAGATTGCACTCATATCCCCATTTTAAAGACTGCTGTCCATGGAGACGAATACATCAACTGAAAAGGATCCCCCAGCCTCAATGTTCTCGCAACTTGCAACAGCTCAGAAATGTTTACAAGCGTGGATTTCTCTTGGCTGGGCTGCGTTCATGATGCCCGTATTTGCACCAATTCTCAAATCCAACCAGTTATCAGTAGAAATCAAGTTCGTGCTCTTCTCCTAGGCCATTCAGGATTTGGCATCGCTCCCTGGCTAATGACACCTTTCAGAGCAGCTGGTAATCCAGAACAACAAGCATTCAACAATATGCTTACCAGACAGGTGTTTTGGAAAAGTGAAACAGAGATTCCCTATTTTACACCATAAAATTCCTAATTCATCATTTTTCGCAGGTTGAGACATGTTTTTTATCTGACTCCACTTCGCGCTGTACTGTGCGTGTGAACATATGCTCAAGATACTTGAGTTCAAGCTAGAAAATTAGCGAATGCTCAGCTTGTGTTTATTTATACCAAGCAACAGTAAAAGCTCAGACTCTGCCCTCATAATGCGAGCATTTACTCCGTGATCAGACTCAGGTTTATTAATACCACCCATTGTCACGGCTCTGGCGTGCGTGACAGAAATCTTGGGTCCGTTTATTCAAAAATCAGAGTCCAATTAACACAATAATAATTTAGTCAACATAACTCTGATACTTATTACTTTACTAATTAACTCATTCAAATTAGAGCTTAAAATTCTTACAATATTCACCAACTAAATCGTATAAAAGCCAATTTTAAAACTAAAAACTACTAACTAATCCCGGCCTTTATACCGGGTGCCCCCGAGATTACTTTCCGGCTGCCATTTTTTTATTTGTTCATCGATATCAACGAAACTTGGTAGGGTTGATATTCTAACCAAACGCCATTTTTATACATTTATGACAAGTTTTCCTGACTTCCGGTTTCACCGGAAATTATCGAAACTTTTGATTTTCAAATGGCACACCCTGTATATTTTTTGTTTTTTGGATTCTACGGATCGTTTTGCATCCTCATATACCACTTTTAAATCGAGTTTTGTCCAAATATCGTTTTCAAATTAAATTTTAAGTAGAAAAAAAAATTTACCTCTAAAAATATTTGAACGAAAATTAAGAAAAATGTCGTAGTGTATTATATCGTTGGATTCGCTTTAAAATACTGCATTTAGTAATGTTATGAAAGTGATATGTTTCTATTCTAGTTTTTGAGTTAGGGCCAAAATACTAAAATAATGAAGTTTACAGCCCTCTATCAAAAAAGTTTACAAAGATAAAATTGAGTTTGTATTTTTCTGAAATTAAGTAACGTATGCAGAGTCATTTTAGGAGGATCATGGCACTCTAGTTAAAAAATTGAAATTTAATATAAAAATAAAATTTGGGCAAAAATCGATTCAAAAGTGGAGCATTAGGATGTAAAACGATCTGTAGAATCCGAAAAATAAACAATATACAGGGTGTGCCATTTAAGAATCAAAAGTTGCTGGCATTTCCGGTGAAACCGGAAGTCAGGAAAACTTTTCATAAATGCATAAAAATGGGGTTTGGTTAGAATATCAACCCTACCAAGTTTCGTTGATATCGATAAACAAATAAAAAAATGGCAGCCGGAAAGTGATCTCGTGGGCACTCGGTATATTGAGAAGAACCACCTATTAAAAATATTATTTCTTCAAATCATAATTTAAAAAAAAAAAACTTTTACGTTATAAAAGTAAATATTGCAACCATGTACTGCGCCACAGAGTTTAGGTTTAAGGGACAACGAGGGTACCAAACGGAACGGGAGGTAAAGAGACGAGACAATTAGGTTTTAGACTACGGAGAGAAGCCAAGCTGGCCGTCCCTTAGAAAACATGTTGCGCGTCTGTAATTATTGATTTTTCAATTTTCATTCCTATTTTCCATTAAAATTAATTGTTCAATCAAATTTGTTATTAGTGTGTGTGCAAGGAACGTACAGGTTAGTGGATTAATTATTATTTTGTTTTTGAGAGTTCAATTTATGTTCCTATTATTTTGTTCATTTTTATGCATTTTTGTTTGTTTATAACCATTTTTTATAACATGTGCATGGTTTATGTATTTAACCAAAATCGTTTCATACTGTAAACAACACAGATAAAGAGTAAATTAAAACCTAACGTGATGTCTTTTTGTGCTGGGATTTTGATTTTGTGGATTCAGAACGTGCATTAGAGCCTTGTTGAATTTACTAACATTTTCCTACCCTGTCGAGAGAATATCCTAGCAAAATTTAAATAATCAATCTAGAGATATTGGCTCAAACTCAACTATAGCTGAGTAGCTTTCCGTATGGGACCTCAGTACCTGCTGGAAAACTGGCTAACTAACCCAAAACTCTTCAGTTTGGAATATAGGTAGTGTTGATTGAATGTAGTGTGTGTAATTGAAATTTTAGCACAAGAACAGAGACGGTACCTAATTTGAACTTTTATTGACCTAAATTATTGAATTAATGACTCACAATGATTATTTACCTGAAATGACACAGTATGTTTCGATTTTTGGGAAATGTTACCTCGAGGTTTTCTCTGCCGTTCTCTTTTCCCTCGAGAATTCTAGTTCGAGAACGGTACGTTTTTCTTTGAAAATAAAGGAGGCGTTTCACAAATTTTGCGTTTCTTTTACATATTACAGCTTCCCTTAAATTTCCCAAATATTTGCTATGTCGGGCGCAGGTCCAGTAAGTAAAATTGAGTAAGTTTCACAACGTAGGTCCTATTTGTTTTTCATTTTCGTTTTTCAGAATTTTCGTTGTTTAAAAGGTAATAAAAATTCTCATCGTTCAATCTTACTGAACGAACCTGGGTATGTTATACCTCAATATCCGTAATCCATTAATGTAAAATCCAGAATAACGCGATAGTCTCTTTTCCCGAATAACGCAGTGGTACCTTCTAGCATTGAGTTACGCGATTCTGTGCGCCCTGGCGGAGGCGCCACATATTCTTTACACTACTTATATCTATGCACTGTAGACTCTTCAGGTCTTTTAAACAAAAAAAAATATTCCACTAATTATGTACCCTAAAATCGTACATTTAGCATGAAACGTAATAAGAGCTGTTCTGGTTCTTCAGAAAACAAACAGCAAGTTGCAAAAGTGCATTGCTCTAAAGAGTTCCAATAAGTCATATCAAACAATATCTGGGCCTCTCCGAAGACCATTAATGATAAAAATATCTTAACAATAATGTTTATCAAAAAGTTTTAATTATGCCATGATCTTTGTCTTTTGTACGAAAACTAGTTTCCCTGAAAGGGTATTACAATCAGCAAACAATAACTTGAAAGATGGATTACCTGAACTTAGGATACTTTATACTTTCGTCTTTAACTAAAACGAACTGGAGATAACTTTTGCTAGTGATTTAGTGAATAAGATCAATTCACTGCGGCTAGTTCAAATAACTTTGTTTCTTAGCGAATTGTAACGTCAACAGTCAGCCATCTTTTGTTTGCATGGAAAACTTTCCTAATTCCAGCTAAATAATTAAACCCCGAAAGTGTTCCAATTCTCATTTAATCGCAAATGTACTAACTTTTTTTTTGTGTTTTGTTTGTTTTCTTATTAGAATGTTAAGATTAGGTTTTACCCATTTTAAAGTTTCCTGAAGTCAATTTATGGAAAGTTTTGTTAATTTTCATAGGATTAGTTTCTCCCCAATTCTAGTAGCCTCATCCTCGAAGGAAGTTTAATTAAATGTTAATTATTGAAAAAAAAAAATCTTGGATAAGAATATTTTTTGGATCTGTATTGTGTAACAAGCATTTGAATATGGTCGTTACAATAATGCAAATAATTCAATTTCGCTTGAGCTGATGTATGTACCTACGATCCTTATATGTATATATACATATAATTATCGGGTTATAACGTTTTACGTCTTCCGATTCCCGATTTCCAACCATCTCTGTCAATCCAGGCCTCCTCTAAATCTCTGTCTCTTATTTCTTCGTCTTCTCCACTTCTCCAGCTTCTTCTTGATCTGCCGCGTCTTCTTCTTCCCCTGGCTTCCACTCAATAATTTGCTTGGGTATTCTTGTTTCTGCCATTCTTATACATGTCCGAAGCAAATCAGTTATTTGTCCATTATGTCATCTACTATTGTGTATTTCAGGTCAATAATCTCCCTAATTCTCAGATTTGTTATCATTTCCATTTTTGACTTGCCTGCCGCTCTCCTCCAAAAGTCCATTTCAGTTGCTTCCAGTATTTTTGCGATGCTGTTCTTCCGGGCCAGACCTCTGAACTATATATGACTTTTGACTATAATGTATATTCTAATTTTGTTACTTTTGTTGATATTGTGGTCCCACAGTACTCCATTTATTAAGGATATTGCCTTGCGGCCTTGTATATTCCGATCATTAATTGCTTCGTCTAGGGTTGCCCTATACGAGATTTTCATTCCCAAATATTTGTATTCAGTACATTGTCTTATTTCTTGTCCGTTCTTCAATTTCAGAGTTCGTTATTCACCTCCTATAGTCATATATTCTATTTTAGATTAACTTCATTCGTGTCATGTACTTGGTCATCTGCAAATCTTAGAGTATATAGAATATATTAATTGAGCGGTATCCCCATGTGTCTGCATTTGTTTTTCCACCCTTTAAGCGCTTGCAGTATAGTATATTTTAAAAGCGTTGGTGAGTTGCAGCATCCCTGATTAAGTCCTTTAATTGCTGTAAAGCCTTTACTGATTATGCTTACCTGTTTTATTATGATCTTTGTATCACTATATAGAGCGTTTCACCGGCCTTTATTAGTTCGAAGTTGATATTGGTCTTTTCTAGTGTTTCCCGAAGTTTTTCTAGCGGAATATTGATATATGCTATCTTAATATCCACGAAGAGTAAATGGAGTTCTTGTTTATAGGCTAGTTTCTTCTCTATGACCTAGGTCAGACTAAATAACTGGTCTCCAGTTGATCCTCCTGCTCTAAAACCGGCCTGTTCTTCTACCCCACTATCTTTGTACTCGTTCTCTATTTTGTCTTTTATAACTTCTCCATACACTCTGATCTACGTATTTGTTACTACAATTCCTCGGTGGTTCTCGCACCACCATACCATTTAAGATATTTATGTTATTTTGTTGGCTATGAGCCTTTTATCCATTGTTATTCGTTCCATTCTCTCCGAATTTCACGCCTACCTTGTCGTTGATTTTTCTTCCTCTTCGTCCGTTGAAGTCTCCCAGCAATATTATTTCCCTTGAAGTTCCTACTTTTATGATTTGGTCACCGAGTTGTTGATAAAATGAATCCTTTATATTAACGGGTTCATCGTTCACTCCATATATTCCAAAGAATGTTATTTTACATCCAAACATACATACATTAAGGGCCGGTTTATTCACCTTCTGATAAACTGTCAGGTATGCAATCTGATGGATAAAAACGCAATCTGTAATCTCATTGGTCGGCCAGTTATCCGCTGACCAATAGAATTATAGAACAGTAAACTTATCTTGTAGATAGTTACCAGCAAGTTCAACTGAAGATGAATAAACCGGGCCTTAATTTTATTATTGTTTTTTTTTACTGCTTCCCATGATGGTACCTATATGTTTTCTCCATTTTTTGTGCATGAAAATCGAGACTCCTTTCTTTGCACTAAATTCTCTTCGGACCCCGCTGAAGAAATGATTGTACTCTCCCAGATTTTCTGAGCCCTTCCTTTTTTTTTGGTTGTGGCGACAATCAGGTAGGTACCTCCTTTTTTTCATATTTGATCTCTGATTAGACTTCATTTATTTTTCTAGAAATTCCTTGAAGATTGTCAGTTTCCGTTGCCTAGTTCGTCTCTGTTTTTCGGTCCAGTTCCGAGGCTGTTGATTGGGTCTTGTAACAGTCTATACACCATTTTTTTGAGAAACGGGGAGTTAACCCGATGCCTCAACCCCCTAGCAGGAGGAGCGCCGGGTAATATGTAATCAAGGTTGTCTTCCTCTAGCCTTTGATGAGCCAACATCCAGCTACAAGGCAGCAGCTTCTCTGCCGCTTGGCTTCCACTTGATGTTGATGAATTCTGGTGGCTACAGACGGTATGGCTAGCCGAGCGTACCATGGCAGGGGATTTAAATAGATATATGGCAATAAGCAGCAATAAAAAGTGTGCCCCTAGTCTGACTAGAACGTACAGATGAAGAACTGTACGTGTACGTTCCCAATTATTATGATGGAGTTTTCGATTTTGTGCCTCGAAGATGGGTTTCGAACGTGCTCGGAGTGCTTTTGTCGATCACTTGTTCGAACTTTGTGATAAGTTCTGTCTGGTGCGTGGAACATCTCCAATTCTAAGAATTTCTCGTGTTCGTTCTGAATTTCTGCTTCACAAATGTTTCTTTTTATAGAAAAATTATCTATTTGAGTGGATGATCGGCCCTTCCAACTGCCAGCACTCAAGAACATCGAGTTTTCAGACTCCATGGGCGATTAAAGCCATTGACCAAGAAAAGTTTTAATTTCTCTTTGAGAATTACAGCAGTATGCGGGATTGAAAGGAATAAACTAAGTTTTTCTTAAACCAACAATGGAATTTTAATAGAACAATCGTGAGAAAAACCCAGACATCCATTAAGGTATACGTTTGTAGCCGACAGCGAGATTTGTTCCAGGCTTTTAAACTAATTTTAAACCCAGTTTTCAGTTTTGAGTCAAGTTCATTCTTCATAGCCTCTCTTTCACTTTGGAGTTATAAGTTGGCTCCGTTAGTTGTGTGATCTGTTCGAAGAAGGAACTACGTTAAGCCTTTTTGCATTCTACATAAGTTGTTGCTGTGGATCGATCTAGAAGCTCCTTTGCAGACCATTTGGCGATGAACTTCCCTTTGTTTTTGGCTCGTGACGTTTTCGTGGTGATGTCCGCATTGCTGTTTGATGTGTTTTAGAGTTATTGTGAGGAAATTCGTGGATGTTCCACATGCTGCTCGATGCGATTTGGAGTCCTTACGATTCAGGCCATAGGGGATTTAGCGAATTTCAATTCGAGATAATTTTTATTATTTATCTTCATGTTAGATTTTAGTTTGTTTTAACTATGGCTTTAATTTTGTTGTTGAATGTTAGGTTATATAGGTTTATCTCACATTGAGATAAATCGAGGGACTTTTTTGGTGTATTTGCTTATTCTGGCTTAATTAAATTAGGTTTAAAGTTCCATCCATATTCATTAGAACAATTTTCTTCACTCGTAACTGACTGTGTACACCCTATAGATTTTTTTTATATCATTCTTATATCTTTTACTTTAATATTTGTCAATTTTATCTTATTTCAAGTCAAAGTAGTCATCCATTTTCATCCATACTTCAAGTCCTCAACATTGCACTACGTTCGCGTCCCGAAGCGTAGAAACCTATCCCGGTTAATGGTATAGTTAATTAATTTACTGTAGAGTCAGAGTTGGAATAAGATACCCTTGTCTCCTATTAGGTTACCTACTTTTAATTCTCATTTTAGAACAAATCCTGTACATTGCTCAGCAAGTTAACTGGGTGCAAGAATTTAACTTTTGTTTTTGAAATTTAATTGCGAATTGTGTTTCTCTTTGAAATACCTAAATAGATATTAAATTTATATTGTTTAAAGTTTTTGTTTTGAATTATTTCCTTTCGGCTTCCTCGAGGCCTGGCGTCCAAATAAATAATATTACATAAAGGAACCCACGCTCATTGCCTCCAAAACCTATATTCTGATCAGCTGTAGGGGAACCGGATAACAAATATAAACTAACATCATTTCAAAAGATATTGTTGAGCACTAGACTTGCTATGTGTAGACAAAACCCTTATTCAACCGCCCGCTCTTGACAACCGTGATGCCGCAACGTAAGCCGCCAATTTCCAGTGACAATGACCTGTTGTCTGTTTCACCACATTTGGCAAAAAGCCGCGTTTTTTCTCAGCACGTTCCGGGGATTCACTTTTACCAGGCCTTCGTCGAATGTCAATTCGACCCGATGTTAATATGGTCACGTTCACCAGCACTCAACATGTTGAGTGCTGGTGAACGCTACCATTGCCTTGCCTTCAATTTTCGCTGCCGCTGCGTAAAGTTCGCGGAAAAATTATCGATTTGATGTGCAAAATTCTATTACTTTCTAAAGTCTAAATAAATACCACAAAACAACGTGACCTACATTGATCTTTTCATAGCACATATCCTTATAGTGTTGTTCTCAATTAAATATTACTTACTAAATGATATATATTTTTGTAAATTTCGATAGGAAACGGATTATTTTTCATACGGAAAATTCACAGTATCTACAGGCGTTGAGTGAAATTAAATGGACTGTACGGTGAATTTTCCATATGGAAAATATTCCGACTGGATTTGTCACACTGTCAAGAAGTAGCATTTTGTGAATTGCTAAATACATTTCGCCGACACCGGTGATATTTAGTTTGTGCTTTGCAGGTACTAGGACTCCGAGGAGATGTATGACTTGGCATTTAGGCTCAAACCTATGATAGTATTATGATTGTTATATGAATCTTGGATTGTTTGCATTTTGCATGTGAATTTAGAGAAATAGTCGCATCTATCTACGAAACCGCTTAGCTAATAATACAATATAGGCAGATTCGCAATTAATAACAACTAAGACCTGTGCCAGGCACATCGTTCGTTAATCAATTTTTGATAAATTAAACGACGAAAACCAATTAAAGATTTTTTTATATTCAGAATTTCTTGTATAATCATAGTTAATGAATCTTTGCGGTAAGTTTATGTTGAAACTTGATTGATAATAATTGGCTGTATTTAGAAGAATGAACATCAAGACTAAAGATATGAAAAGCTTTTAAAGTTAAAAATCCCACAGCAGAAGCAAAAATCGCACATGACTGCTTTTGCAGTTTTCCGTATTAACAAAACTCTAATGTTCTTATTGCATTTGTGCATGAAACTTATCATAGAAAGTGCATTGTATTGAGCAATAAACAGCGTTAAGGTTCACTCAATATTTCATGTAGGTTTTATACGTATTAAAATGCGGATTTCCGAAAAAGATATGGTATGGAGTATACAATTTTGAGCTGTGCACGGGCATGTTCTCTTAACAGCCCAACATTTCGTATGTAAAGCAGGCTTAATAAAGCAATCTACTTTAGGAACACATAGGTATGTAATTTTGCTGACTAAAATAAGTCTAAAATAATACAGCAGTCATGGTTTTTCTAGGCGGTAATTTCACATGATATTCGCTGTACTTATACGGCATGTATTAAATTATTATTTTGAGAAAAAACAAGACAGCCCTTTCGTTCTATCTAATAACGTAGGTACCTAATCAGCAATGGTTTAAGCGCTGACCTGGTTGCATGTTTAGTTCTGTTTGAGGAAGTAAAATAAGATTTCTGTTTATAAAATTCAGAAAAATTGGAACTGATACGGCGATAGAATAGTTACAAATAGCTGATATGAGATAAATTTTCCCTCGCTCTTTCCCATCTGATATTGTGGGACACACGCCAGCGCCGCGCTTATTCCAATCTGTGACCAAATTTAGAAAATTTCATTGTTGTGTGAAATTAAATTTTCATCCAGATTATTCCTTACTATAATTTGGTTTTAAATGTAGGTAGTTGATTTTTTACCGAATCCTTTGAATTCCTATAACCTTCCCTGAATATTGACTTACACATTACAGATTTTCCATAAATATTCGAATGAAAGTTATTTTAGGAAATAATATTATTGTAGGTACATTAGATACTCACGATGTCCAAAATCTTAGGTAGGCAATGTGATTTTGTAAAGAATATGGAATTGAATCTTTATGGATAAATATGTAGACAAAATGATATAAATGTTTGGTTCCTGTTATTCCGGGTATACATCCGTTGGTATTACACCGAGCGTTGAGACACTTTTGGTAGATACTTGACTAGCTTTCGCCAGAATCGCATTTGTCATTTCCAAGTCATTTTCCTCCTCAGTTGATGGTGTCTGTAGTCCGACCGAGAAACTGACTCAGTCATATTACCTGGGCATCTACATCACAAAACTTAAGAATGGCAAGGGACCAATCCCCCAGGCGATCTTATTGTTACCACAATCCAAGCCACGAGGAAATCACAAACCTTAATGGAAAAAACCACCTAAATAACAGTAATCTCGAATAATTGACAATTCTGTCAGGAACAGATATCACTTATCCACGAACTGACTTACGTGAAAATAGATAATATGGTCTGTTTAATTCACCATTCAATATTCTTGCTATAACAATTTATAAGTGAAATATTATGGTGGTCGGCAAAAGTCGATAAGATTGAGAAATAGGGTTGCGCTCTAGATCAATCATGTAAATAGCTTTAGATATGTAGGGCACAATATATTATAAGATATAAAAAATGAGATGTTTAGTTTTTGTAGCCAAAAATATTTGCCCCGATTTGTTTTCCGTGTTGAAAACAAAAAACGAACAATAAGTTCAAAGGCAATTTACAAGGAAGCACAGATAAGTTACCAAAAAAATAAACTTGGTTTTGAAGAAGAAGAAAAATGACATGCAAGGAACAGGCGTCGATTCCGCTTAATATTTCTGTTGATAAGAAGCTACGCATAAACTAAGGAAAGAAACTTAATACCATCTAGTTTTTGGTTGAGATAAGTACCTACCAATTCACTTACTTATTTAATAATATGCTTCGCAGTTATAACTTTTTTTTTATATATTGGTCCAGTCACAAAAGAGAAAGTCTATACTACCTAAGAGGTACCTGCCATGAGCGGAAGAAATTAACTAACGATTAACCCTCGTGAACACGTTAAGTTTAAATCAAATCGTTCAGGAAATGAAGTAGGAAGCAGGATGTTCCACAGGTGAGCAGTACGCCACCAAAAATATATTTACAGGTCCTCCTGGAAGCCAACTTTGTTACATACGGATAAGGCCTGTGGGGTTCTTGTGGTTCTCAAATAACTTCTCCGAGCTGGAATGACGCTGGCCAGATCGTCAGAATATCTCCCATGGTTATAGCGATGGAATACCGGCAAGTCGGACACCTTGCGTCTATGTTCGACAGATTGCAATAAATCGGTGAGAGTTGGATGCGAATACGAATGCTTCGGAAAATCGCTCCAGACATGGGACAATATTTCACACATGGTCTTATTTCATTCTTATAAAGGAGAAAAAGTTGTTTTGCCCGGAACAGAAATCCTAATTTTTGAAAGCGGTTTCGGCGATCGAAGATACATGGTTATGCCAAGACAAGTTGGTCGATGCGGTCACCTCAAGATGAGATACTGAGGGATTGATAGTAAGGTTTTATCCCGACAATCTTAAAACTGGGTTATAATCAGCGGAAGATTTCTTATTTGAGAATACTCTGGTTGCTGAAGTTCTGGAAGCAATGAATTTGACTAGGTTGTCAAGGCCCCAGTTGATAATGGTGTCAGTATTGATAGAATGAATCTGTTCTCGGGCGAGGCGTGTGGACGTGGCCCCAAGTAGCAAAGAATGACTCATTTTGGGCAATGTGTCGACACAGAGTGAAATCATGATTTTGAACACGACACATTTTAAAGTCACAGAGTCGAAAACCACTAAGTGTGGAAAATGAGACCAAAGTGGTGGCAAAAGTTGTGCCAAAAAATGTCCATAGTTTGCCCTGATTTGGGTCCAAAATTTTCCCGATATGCTGCTAAAATTTGTCCAAAATATTTCCTATGCCTCCGAAATGTGTTCGGAACTGTAACCTATTTATGCCCAAGGTGTTTATAATTTTTGATTACCAAATGGTCGCTATTTGTTCCAAATTGTTGCCAAAATACGGTTTTGCGTCCAAAAATAAAATCAAATGGACCCAAACTATTTTTGATTGGATACAAACTAGATACCTAAAAATAAGACGATACTTGCAAAGAAGAGCATAATGTCATCCACATTGTCTTTAATTTGCGTATATACAGTGTGCGCCATTAAGTTGGGTACGTGTGGAAAAATTCTTAATTATTCCTTTTTTTGGGGATCGTTAGGGCATGTTCGATAACCAAAAAATCGATTATGAAACATGTCATGCGATTATCGGTTTAGCGGGAATTTTGAAAAAAGTTGATATTGATGTCGAAAAACGGGTAAATTTGGCAAGATATCAAAAAATTTTATAAGAAAAAGTTGTTCAGAATCCAAAGAGAACTCCACATGCCGATTTTGAAGCAAATCAGAGAAAAAAAATAAAACTACTTATTTTACCCATGCCATTAAATGGAAAATCAAAAATATTAATTTTATTTCAAAAATAGCTTTATTCAACGAAACTACATAGGTTTGATATCAAACGAATCGATTATTTTGCGAAATACCCGGTCGTGTATCTATAACCTTTTTGCACAGTTTCTGGTCATCAGAAAAATAACACGACATGTGTCATAATCGATTTTTTGGTTATCGAACATGCCCTAACGATCCCCAAAAAAAGTTTTTTGAATTTTGAAAGGAATAATTAGGAATTTTCCCATATGTACCCAACTTTATGGCGCACACTGTATTATATTATTTGAAAAAACTTTATAACTTAAAAGTATTTATTGTCTCAATTTTCATTGCGAACCAAATTTCATTGATGAATATAGGCAAAATGCTTTTAAAAATTGAACGGGCCTCAAAAATAATAAGTAATTTTCAATATTTTCATGTTTTTTAATAAAAAACGAAAATTGAAATTGCCATATTTTTTATAAAACTATTCAAAAGTAATCGCATATGCATTCTATGTAACTTATAACATCGCATTTTTGAAATTTTAAGCTTAAATTTCACCAGAAAGTTAAATTATGTAAAATATTTCACATCCATTTTTTCTCAAAGCGTCAGATATGTTTCAACGGCAAAAATATGGCGAATTTATGCAATGTGTCCTATTATAAATTAGTTTCTGTTAAGTATCCGTAATTTGGCCAAATTTATTCTATTCTTATTTATTCTTCGACACAGAAAATATCAATAGACATATTTTAGCCACATGTATCTAATTTACAATCCAGTATTTGGCCAAAATGACTCTATATGGACATACAGGCGCAATATAGGAACTAATCCGACACCTAAGACTAAATTTTTCCCAAAATGGGTACAATTTGTTACCGGACACATCTGTACCCAATATGTGCCTTGAGTGTTCCGAAATCTGCCCAATTGGTGACATTTCGAACACATCCTTACTCTAGTTTGGCATGTAATTAAACTCGTTTTTACAGTGTTTGTCTTTGTAAATCTCAATGTTTCACTGTTGGATTTGTATTTGAGTGTTGAGCAGGTGACACACTGGAGAAAGAAGTAAGGGATCTGCTTTTTCCTTTGACGATACCAGAATGGAATTAATGTCCCTAATTAATGGTGGAAAGGCAAAAGATGTGAATTTTTTTCCTATGGTCTTGACAAAGGACTAGAAGAACTTTGATTCCCTCGGGCAATCCAAAAGTCGATTACACACTTGTTGGTTACATGTTCCATGATCCAAGAACCAATTGAAAACCGACGATGCTAGGTACTGAAAATTTTAGATCATTTCGCCGTTCAAGAAATATCACAGTTTTTATTTCTGACGTGCATCTCAATTAGATGTGTATAGCCTTAAGTTTATACCATTTTTATAAGAAATTTTGGATAGAAGATGAAATTTTGTGAGAATATATTCACCGCTGGTATAGTAATGAGCGTCTTAGGGATCATCCTTGATAATCCTTATAGCATAGGAGTATGAACATAACCAATAACTAAATTTAGGCCCTTATTTGTTTGAAGACAACCTAACCACGATAGTGAAATAAACTTCCTACGCGTGCGAACATAAATACAAAGCATACAAAGATGATACCACCAGAACCAAACTAATTTCCCAAAATAGCAAACCACCACATCTCTATGGATTGCCAGAAATCTAGGTACATAGACGAAATTCCAAATACAACCAATCACGAGCTGAAGGGACTCACCAATATAATATATAATAAGCAAAGTTCCTCCAGCCTATATTGAACAACAGTGACTAATAGGTAGGTACCCACTAGTTTTTCTATGCCCTGAAAGACTTTCAGAGAAAATACAACAGATGGAAAAAAATACAATATTGAAGCCGTCTTCAATTTAACAACGACTCGACGAAAAATAAAACAAGCAAAAACAAGATCTGGAATTTGAAAAAAACATGAAGAACTACGCATACAAGTTTGTATGCGAATCTGAAAACGCGTACATTGGAGAGACAATGCGACCAAGCTGGATATCACATATAGAATAAGAAACCCCCTAAATGTATGGAATAAACAACAAATTATGCATGGGTCCGACACAAAAATAATTAGGTAGCTAAGATCAACATCAAAAAGAAAGTTTGAAGTCGCAGCATACATAAAAGGAGGAAAAAACTTTTTCAGAAAACCATCGATCGGAGAATTATTTAGACACCAATCCTAAATAACATCACATTTTGGAAGCATACATTTTTTAGAATATTTTTTTTGTATCATTTTTCATTTCATTATTATAATAGCTCAGTAACGCTAATTCTAGGAAATCTAAGTATGAATTGGTTCTAGAAAATTCACGGTTATTAAAAACTCATCTCCAAGTTTTAAAAAATTTTGTCATTCACTCGAAAATTAGGTATTGCAGATAAAATGCAATCGAGTTGTTGCGACTATGAACCAAAAGTTAACGGAAGTCCAAAGTTTTTTATTTATCGATTTAGAGCATTTTTAAAATTTAAAAAAAAAAAAACATTCACGAAATCGCAAAACTTAAACTCTTTACTTAAACAAAACAACTTAAAAAAGGTAAATGTCATAAAATTAGAAAACATTGAAGTACTTTTTTTTTTAAATAATTAACGCAATCGGTATCTCGAATTTTCCTAAAGTTTCCATCATCTTACTTAAAACGTTTCTCTGGAGAACTTTTAAAAATTATGTTAGTATTTTAAGGGTTTTTAAAAGGCAGCATGAGAATAGGGTAACTGCCAAGAGAAGGCAAAAACGGTTTTAGGAAACGGGCATAAATGAGAAATGCAAGTTTACTTAAATATAAATAAAGAAGAGCAGTTTTAATTGACAAAACTTTTGACTAGGCTATGGAAAACTTTCTTCAAAACTCCAATACTAGCTCGTTCTAGAGTGCTGATAGTGGCATTTCAAACTACGTTCAACGTACTTTTAATTTTCGAATTTGTTACCTATTCAGGCGAAACTAGTATTCCAACTTGAGGCCAATAAAGAATACAAATTTGCATTTCAAATTGAGAATATTGGAGCCTCTAATAGACAATAAAGGTCCCAAGCGTCAGTATAATTAACACTGAAGCATAAAATATTCAACGTATTAAAATTTCAAATTTCGTTAAAGTTGCATCAGTTTAGCCTAATTCAATAAAATGAGAAAATTGCATTTTGATAAATTCCATTATTCAGGTAGAGGGCTATTTTCCTATGATAATATGTTATGATAACGTAAATAAGTAATGCAATAAAGTCTAAAGTTTGTATATCGATTACAAATATCCAGTACTGGCCAAACACAAAACAAACCTTGCAAAATTATATGTTTGCTATAATTGTATAGGTATGGAAGTGGCTAATTTTGTTTGGACCCTACAATTTATACTTCATGAATAATAACTCAACAAGATATTTCGCTTTATTATTGTTATCTAATATTTATTCGAGGCTACACATATTAGCATGCCGTATCAATGGTTAGTAAGTACCTACCTACTTTTTTAAAGATAAGTTTATTTTTTTGTGTCGCCCAGAGGTGGACTTAGGATATTTGGCGCTAGAAGCAGAATTTTTTTTAGCGCCCTTGGAAACTTACCGAAAGTAACCGTGTTTATGTGATTTCACGTATTAAAAAAAAAAAAGCTTTTCTAATCGAAAAACCAAAAACTCCAAAAAATTAGTTCGTTAGAGTCAGGGCCGTAGCCAAGGGGGGGTATTGGGGGGCAATGCCCTATCTTTCAAATGATCATGCCCTACCTTTAAAACACAACATGTGTTAAGGTTTTTCTAGGAAGTTCAGGAGTAGATAATCAATAGGCCTGAAATCGAGTAAGTGCGGGGATAAGTGTGTCCGAAAACGCCTCAATGTATGCAACAATGTTTGACGTTTGACGTTTACACAGAGGAAGTTTTTCGTTTCGAAAGAGTGCGAATGCAATGATAATACACACTAGGTACTACACAGGATTGCTTATCGCGGCCATATGGTGTAGCACCATTGACATCATCAACTACGTCGTCAGCTGTTTGCGCCAGCGGTCATAGTTTAGAATATTCCATTTATGATGAAAAATGTTATCTAATTTTGATTAGCATAATAGGCAAAGAGGAAGATGCAAACGAGATCTAAAAAACCGTTGTTTTAGAATATTAATTAATGTAGTAAAACCAAGTATATATAAAGAGCCCGCGGAATCATATTCAGTGGTGCAAACACCCTACGTCAAGGCGATAAACGACACGCTTCCTACGTCATCACTGATTTTTTGGCGTGGTGGGGGGCTTGAGATTTGATCTACACAGGCCTTATTAGGATAAGCTATCCTGTACTAGTACTTAGTGTGTATTATCCTTGGTGCGAATGGTCGAGCGGCGCGCGGCGCGAGAATCAGCGCCATTTTGTTTACCTACTTTCCAGAAATGTCATTTATTGGAAAATTTGCCTTACCCCCATTTTGTTTACCTATAAAAAAAATTGAGGGGGGCAAGTAGTGTATGCCCTATGTCAAATTTGTCATGCCCTATCACAAATTTGACTCTAGCTACGGCCCTGGTTAGAGTTCACCAAACTGTCGAAATATACAGGATGTCCCACAAGGTTTTACCCAGGTGATAACTTAGGAACGCGTCATCGAATGTTCCACTTCGTAATTTTGTTTCATTTTTTTCAATTCATATCAAGGGGGAAGTCCGCTACTTCGGAGGGTACAATGATCAGTATAATTTTCTTTAACAAAGCCCTAACAAATATGGTATTGCTGATTTTGTAATTTAATTTATGTAGAAGCGGCACAAAAATTTACTCAGATCCTTAAAATTACAATAAATGACGCGTTCCAAAGTTATCACCTCGGTAAAACGTCCTCGTGGGAAACCGTGTATTTTTATATATAACTTTCGAAATGAGTTAAAGAAATAATCAGTTTCCTGAATTTTTAAATTTTTGGCGCCCCTAAAATTTGGCGCTGGAAGCGACTGCTTCTTCTGCTTCATAGGAAATCCGCCTCTGGTGTCGCCTTTCCGTTTATAGATGTTGGCGATCATGGCAGTACATAGATAATTTATTCGATCTGAGTTTTATAGGCACAAAAAACTTTAGTCATGCGCCTTCCGTGTTATCAGTAGAAATACAGATACGAGTTTTCTAGTTCTAACAATAAAATCATTATTACTTGGGAGCACTGTATGAAATTTAGTTGTTAGTTTTTGGCAGCACCAAGAAGGAAAGTGTAAGTCAATCAGTCAAAATGGTCATCACACCACATATGTAGGTATACACCCAAACAAATTGGAAGTGCCGAGCGAGAAATGCGCACATTGTAGACGCTGCCAGAACATTATTACTGAATAGCAAGGATTTTAACAAAATCTTATGGGCAGAAGCTCTTAACACTTCAGTTTTGATCATAAACCGAGCTGGATATGGTACAGTAGAAAAACATAACTCCTTATGAAATAGAGTTCAAGAAGAACTGTACTTTACAAAAAATGCTTAGAGAATGCGGATCAAAAGTGGCTGTGTATAGTCAAAAATAAATTAAGAAAATTAGAGTCTAAAAGTGAAAATGGAATTTTAGTGGGATATAGTAAAACAATAAAAGGATACCGAGTTATTTTTTACCCAGAGGGAATATAGTTATTTATTGAGATGTAATATTTATTCCAGAGAAAGAATACACTCAAAAAAAATACCATTGTTAGGTCAACAATCATATTTAGTTACACATATCATTGTCGCAATACCAAAATATATGGTAATGAAGACTAAAAAAATATATATATTAAATAGTTAGAATAACAATTAAGTTATTGTTGACATTATTATGTTTGAATCACAAATCTGTCATTGCTGAGGTAACTAAGTATAGATTGTTAAATAAATATATTGTCAATACAAACATAAAGAACTGGTAAAAACATAATGTGATGGTGATGATAGGCTGAATTTGGTTCAATTATACCGATCTGGCAAGTGAACATCTTACATGCCAATTTAAATGCAATAGAATGAAATGTCTAGCAAAAGTATAAGGTTAAATAGAGAACGGAAACGATTTCCCCTGTTCCACCTCTAGCATTTCCAGCGCTCCATGCTGGAGGTGGAATAGGGGAAATCGTTTTCGTTCTCTATTTAACCTTAGACTTTTCCTATACATTTCATTCTATCGCATTGAAATTGGCCGGTAAGATGTTGGCTTGCCAGACCTGTATAATTGAACCAAATATCATTACCATCACAACATTATGTATAGAATCTAGTTACCGGAACAATACCGTATAAGTGGGATAAATGTATCTGTGTGATTCCGATACCGATACGGGTCAATTACTCTAGCGATATCATAACCGTATATGACCGTGTATTTTGTGGAATCGACATAAGTTTATGTTGCTCTAACAACACGTCTGATTAGAAGTACCATACGTACCCCGGCCTAAGCCTCAGACGCCGACGCGTGACGGCTGCAAGCAAGCTATTTTAACCTACCACACCAATTCAGTTCCAAAATGGCCAGGAATCGGGAATAGTTTATCTGTCACGAGTGCGTTCTCTTACTTTTTAACAATTTGATTCCCCTTCTAAAGTCCTTCTATATATTTTATTGGTGTGTAAACGTACACGTGAACCTCGTGAACTATTAAAGCTCCCTGTAAAGTGATTCTAAACCAAGTAAGTCCAAATATTTTTGTTGATCTATTTTTTAAAGTTTACATAATATGCATATTTTTAAGAACAGTGTTGTATAGTGAGAACCGGCCAAGAAGAAGCCATGGAAGTCGTCACCGACAAAGAAGGGAAATTACCTTTTCTCTATAGGGCCCCTCCCTTTTGAAATGATACAAACGATAACGCCTGTGTATTCTAACTATGTTGGTTTTGTATTTATTTGCAAAATAATTTTTTTAAATATTTTGAAATTGTTTTTATTGATCTCCTGTAGGTAGGTAACTATTCAAAAAGCTTTGGTAATTCTAACAAAACACATTGTTAGAAGAGCAATAATTGGTATTAAAAAACAAGTATAAATTATTATTGTTCCAACAAATGATGTGATTGCAGATAATATATAATATGGTTAATGGAAATTAGTAAAAGGTAATTGCATCAATACTAGATTGCAATAGCAACAATATTTTTGTTGGTTTTAGAATATTTATAGTTATGAGAAGCATGCAGCTTTGGTAGGACAAGCAATATAATCTAGTTGCAGAAAACAATAATATTTGTGAAGGAACAATAACAATTAACAATATATTTAAGATACATTTAACTATATCGTCGCTGTCATTACGAACTGGCCAATCTCTGATTTCAGAACTTTGCAGGAGAGCGTTTTGAAGAAAACTCTATTGTTCATTTTGTCTGTAGCAGAACTTGTTTTTTTATACATAACACAAAAGTATACTTAGAACATTGAGACATATCTTTTTAGAAAGAAAAGATTGGACTTTTTCTGTAAATAAATTATGGAGAAGATAGGCCCTTTCGTAATAACAAAAACAAATCTTTGGCTATTTGACAAAGCAGATATGCCGCTAAAATTGAATAATGGCCACACGGTGTTTTATGGAGATATGCCAGTTCGTCACAAAATAGATATGGTTCTTCAAAAATTCACTAAATTAAACTAAACAAAAATCAATTTCTGGAATTCTCTCATAAAAATGAGAATCCCAGCTTCTGTAAAGTCGACGTATTTCTCTAATTGGCGTGAAATTTCAAATACCCTATCTTTCTGATCGTTCCGTCCACTTCTCTTGTCTCAGTGGGAGTCGTTAGGCCATACTCTTGCTAAACAAACGGCCAAATTCCACTCGTTCGAACCTAAATTCTTTAAAAAAAAACTGTTTACAGAGGTGTAGGGTTTTGAATTATCCCGCGAATGACCTACCCGATTTGTTTATCTATGCCTCGAACACATCCACGTAATTCAATCCACCCGGCAAATTTATTGTGCTCCGTCCGTTTTTTTTTCTTTATGCCCTTATTCAAATTAGACACATTCTCATGTTTATATTACCTGAGCCGTTAAAAAGGAACGAATCTACTACTGTTTAAATCATTGGCATTAATCGTTGTAACTTGCAATTGAGGGACCTGGAAGTAAAAGTGTTCAAGTGCACTTTTTTAAAAAAATTATCTAGGTGCGGAATATTAGATACATTTAAAGGATATCCTAAC
This sequence comes from Ceutorhynchus assimilis, assembly GCA_917834065.1. NCBI lineage: Eukaryota > Metazoa > Arthropoda > Insecta > Coleoptera > Curculionidae > Ceutorhynchus > Ceutorhynchus assimilis. The sequence continues at coordinate 9,206,684 of OU892277.1, forward strand.
TTGGATGTAAAATGATTCAAGTACATCTAAGGTCCCCTGGCGCTATCTCTTGTATTCTTTGAAAACATGTCAAAATATTCGCTAAGAAAGTCTGTGGTAAAATGGTTCAAGTGCACTTGAACCATTTTACTTCTAAAATATTCACAGATATAATTAATGTTTGGCAGGTGTTAATGGATTTCTAGAGTGTTATTTTTCTAAACTATCCAGTTTTATTGTCCAAGCTACTAACATAACTGAGATTCACCATAAGTTTCTTGAATCCGGCCACACATACATGGAGTGTGACCGTAGTTTTGGCTTGATTGAGAAGAAAAAAAGGCAAATTCCTCAAGTTTTCATCCCAGCAGATTGGGAGACTGTAAAGAGGCACATCTGTCAACTTTATTATATGCAATATGAACACAGAGGATTTCTACTCTTTTTCACCATTCAATGAAATTATGAACGACCCGAAAAAAAATAATAACGGTCATCCCTTAAAATGGAGAGAAATTCGCTGGTTTGCGTACTACAAAAGTGAAAGACTATCATTTAGATGTATGTATGTATGTATGTATGTATGTATGTATGTGTTGGAGGTGTTAGTTGCACTGCGACCAAGGTTGACCTATTGTACCCCTCCTTCTGCTGCTAAGTTCGGGTTTCCTGCTTAAAGCAGCCCCTCTAGTCCTAGGTCCTTTTTAGGATGTCTAGCGGTTCCAGGGCTGGAATGTCTTCCAGCTGTATAAGGGGACTTCCCAGGTTCTTCATTCTTGAGCGGCTTACGGCATCGCAGTTCAGTAGAAGATGGTGAGGTGTTTCTTCACCGTCTTCACAGAATCTGCATTTATATACATTTAGATACAAAAGTATCCTAAACGTTGATGTAGAGTTTTGGAATTGCATGATGGCCACTTCACAAGTTGGGCGTCCGTCTTTTAAGTTTTCTATATTGAAGCCTTTGAATGCAACTTCAATAAACATTAAATCCGCTAAGTTCAAAAACTTGCTTACCTTATTGGATTACATTCCGCCGATTCACCACACCTTTTATGAAAGCATAAAGCACGATGAAGAAGCATCAAAGAAAGGAAAAAAGAAACAAACCCAGACCATGACATTTATCCAAAATGAGCCTGAATTAGATCAACCCCAACCAAGAATAGCTGATTTAGACGCGGAAAATGACGAAGATAATAACGTAATGTTAGATTCTGATGACGAATAAGAAATTTTGTTATAAGTTACCTATGTTTTTAGAAATAAAGTTTATTTTAACACACTAATTGCACTTGAATCATTTTACTACAAATTTTGTTTAAACATGCAAAATGAGTCAAGTACATTTTTGCAAAAAGAAAAAAATTAAAATTTCAAAAATATTTCTTGTTTGTAATGTTTTTTTGTCTTTAAATAAATGTAAAATATTAACACAGTCTACTGAACTTATTCCTGGAATTTTGAAATTCAAGTTAACTTTGAAGTCATTCATCTCAGAACTACAAAAAATGCATTTAAACCCTTTTCTTCCAGGTCCCTCAATTGGTCAAATTCGGTATGATACAGAAAAAAGTTATAATAATAAAGTCCCACATCTGAATCCGTCAACTTATGGCCATGACGACGTACATATTATACACAGTAGGTATTATTTGTCGAATTCAAATCGAATGGTAAATAGAATGTAAAGAATTTAAGTTTCTAAACAACATAGTTGTCATGTTGCAAAAGTGACGATTTTGAAAGTTGTTATTTATTACATCTAAGTATATAGGTTCGTGATTTTGCAGAACATGCTCATAGCTTTTCTCTTTATCACAAATTACAAATATATCAATAATAATGTTGCATAAATATTTTATATATTTTAACGAATGGAACGAACGCTGGGGAGGCTTATGTCCAGGTAAATGAAGAGTTGCTAACGAAGATTCAATAAATACACATATGGACCTGCACAATGCTCAAGAGAATCTGCCAACACCCTAAAAGCACCCTTACTAATTTGTAAGACAGGACGTGGCTTCAGCTTACTTACGTCTTAAAGATCGAATTTTGGAAGAGGACATTCAGGATCTACCACAAGGAACAGCTCTCATAATTAAGATACGGAATGCGAACAGGAAAAAAGTAATGGAGTATATTGGAGCAAAAAGAGCTATCATCATCAGACCGCATCGATTAACTTGGTAGCCCAACATATCTGTTATTTGAACTATCGTAGAATACTTTCAAATAGGAGCTCTTGAAGAACTCACTCTAAATATTTTTATCATCAAAATGCTTTAGTTTGAGGGCGCGTTATTATTTTCAGATCTAGCATACCTACTTAATTTTCACAGAAAAATTTCGAGCGTATGGGTTTTAGCTGCTTGGGTACGAAAATCAAAGCCTTTCAATATTCATATAGGTACCTACGTAATAATGATCAAGTAGACAAAAAATAGGTTGACATATTGTGAAGTTAAAGTACTGGCTGGATGGACGGAAACACAAAATACCTAATTTTAGTTGAAAGAAAGAGAAAGATCAAATAAATATCTTTAAGGTTGAAGGCGCATGGAAAAAAATCCCATTTTGGATGGTATTACCAGACATTTACGGTTTTGCAACGTACCCGAAACGGTCTCGGGACGTATATTTACAGTTCCGAGGACGATGCAGGTACGTTGACGTTACTGCAAAATCATTCCCCATTTTGGTAACAATGTGGTGAAGAAACGGTGCCTAAACGGTTCCCGATACTAGTGACACCAACTTTAAAGTTCTCTTTGTAGTCGAGGATACGTAAAAATTGCTGGTTGGGTACCGGCTCAATTGCGTCTTTTAAGTTACCACAACTTTGTAACCTTATAGGTTTTTTTTTGAATTTTTGTTCGTGTCTAAAAGTCTGATGATGTCAATAATGTGTATCGGGTAAAATATTCCCAAACTTTTTTTATAATTATGGATAAAGCTCTTCCACACAGCGTCTCATTTCTCACTCCAGATTCTCGACCTACATTTCACTTTGAATTATTTATTTTAAATTGAAAAAATAATCGAGATAGAAATTTGGAATATCTATTTTGCGAATTTACCATATAGAAATATGCATATGCTGGACAGAGATGCAATGTTCAATTTTTTTTTTTCTAAAACAACACCACAATTAATTAGGATGTTAAAAATACATTATCAAATACCATTAATAAATATAACATTCCAACAGTGCATAATTGAATTTGAACTATACCTATTTGATAATTATTAATAAAATAATTTGAAAGCTCGTGAAAATGCAAAAAAAAAACTTTATATAAACTGGACGTTTAACTTTCCATGAGCATCCAATTATAGATACATTTTGGAATCAAATATTGTAACATTTATACGGATTATAAAAGATATTTATATTTATCAATAACAACTATAGGCATTTTGTGTTTAAAGATAACATTTATTGAATATACAGACTATACAATATCCATTAGGTAATTTTCAATTAATATTCAATATTCGTTGCGGAATTTAAATATAATAAAATATAAAATACTTATGTGAAATGCTATAGATTTTTTTGGAACCTTCAAAATTTTCTGTGACAAGATTCTAATAATAATAATAATAAATTTATTTATTGACATTCAAACATTACAATTTCAAATATTACAAAAACAATTCTTTTACGATTAACTATATGCAAATATGTCAATGACAATAAACAGACTCACGTTTGAAGTGTGTACCTATTCAGAGCCTTTGTGAACCCAAAATTATTAAAGCTCCAAGTTACTATCTCAAACAAAATTTTATTTTCAGTCTAAATGTTATTCTAGCAAAAACTAATTTTCTCCTTTTTAGTGCATTTTTATATTTAATCAGCAGTATGAAAGTTATGTACCTATTGCATAATTACCTACCGACAAAAGCACCTTGGTTTTCGATGGCTGAAATTTGGATTCTTCCACCAAAATGCAAAAACAAATTGGACGTTATTAAAGAGGACGAGCTCCGAAATTATATTTCCAGATGATACCGTTGATTAATAATAAAGTTAGTCTAGATAATAATTTATCACCTCCTTATGGTGCCACACTAAGAAATTTAGAAAACTTGAAATTTTCATGATTCAAACAAAAACAACAGAATATAGTACGGAAAAGAATGAATTGAGTTGAAATTTTTAGCAAGGTTTTTTTACCAACTATCTTTTTTCATAAAAAGACTTAATCCAAAATAATAGGATTGGAAAAAGCATCTTCAGCTTACAACAATGACAAAATGTCCGAATATATCCTCTAAATAATATTTCGGAATTGCAAGATGGACTGCAGGCGAACTAGTCACATGGCTGCACAAAATACGAAAGAAAAAACCGTTAAAAGCCATACAAGTTCAAATCAAAATTGGCACCGCTCGCGCAGACTCGGCGTATGTGAAAAATATGTGATTTATGAGAAGGGAGGAAACGTACGAAGCCGTGTCTCTAAAACCACGTCCGCTTTTTCGGTCGTTATCAAAAATCAAAAAACCTATCGAATTCAAGGCAAAAATTCCTTATTATTATTTCTAAGACTGTGTTGTATCGGTGTGTCGCTAAGAAGCAGACGTTCTGGACACGAGGACCTCCTCTGGATCGACGAAAACCATCATAAACCAAGTAAGTGCCAATCCTCCATTGTCTTTGTATGGCTCGGGTTTATGTCCATTAATATTTGTACGGCAAAATTGAATTTAGCGCTACAGTCCCGCTGCTCTTTAAACTTTCAAAAACCTAACGCAAATTTTCGTGAACATTATTTGGTCCCACGACCCGATTAATTTCAAAAAAGAAATAATTTTGGTCTCGCGAATATTATTTCAATTTTTTATCGTCATTTTCAAATCTCAAATAGTCAAGGTTCAAGCTAGGTGTCGTCCGCGCTGTCCGATTCGTCCGCGCTCTTTTCAACTCAGGTCTCACTCTATCCAATTTTCGGTACACAGTTTGTTTACGTTTACCTTTAAATTCCTTTAGTAAGAAAAACGAGATTCCATTTATTTTGTTTTTCGCAAGAATAAATTCAACACAGGGGCTTGCTTTGCTTATTAGAATCAAAGGTGCATAAATAATTCAATAATTCAACAATTCAAAACTTTTATTCGGTTATCGCGTACGTAAAACAAATTAAGGAAGAATTAGTGATGTGTTTTTGGGTGTACTTTTGTGCATTTGTTTGGGATTAATAATAGCTAAAAGGTAATAATTTTTATTTCTATATTCAAAAGGAAAAAATCAATTCTTAGCAAATAAACAATCTACTCAGAGTTTTCAACTTAATTTATTTATATTTATAATTGTACAAAATGGCAACAAAAAAGTTGACAAACCAACGAAAAGTATCAATCGCTCGTATTATAGAAACTTTCAACTTAGCAATTAAATCTCAAAGCGATGATACTGTAAAGCTAGTTTTTAAAGCGTCCTATGAATCACTAGACGATCACTATGATCAGTTTAAAACCATTCATAATGAGATTATCGGTCTTCTTGGAGATAGCGACGCAGAATTTGATGCTCAAGATAAAATTCGAAAAGATACTGACTCATTTTATCACCAAACAAGGGCAATATTTTCTACGATGTTTCCTAGCGCAAATTATTCCGGTTTCACCCCCTCGATTGTAAACAACAATTCATATAGAGATGAACTAGAACCATTAAAAATACCGACCTTCAACGGAAACCTCAAGAAATGGCCAACGTTTTTTGATGTTTTTACGTCACTGGTTCATGATAATACAAACTATTCAGATATCAAAAAATTTCAACATTTACTTTCATGTTTAGAGGGCGAACCATTAAATATTCTTAACTCAATCAAATTAACATCCAGCAATTACGACATTGCATGGAATGCACTAACCGAGAGGTATCAAAACAAACGACTTTTGGCTAGCACTTATTGGAACTCAATTTATAATGCAAATTCAATAAAAAATAATGCACCAAAAGAACTCAGATCGCTAGTAGACACGTTCGTGGAGAATATTGCCGCACCCAAGAATCTAGGCTTCCCGGTGGATGCATGGTGTTTTTGTTTATTTTCTATTTTATTGTCAAAAATTGATACTTCTACAAGAACCGCTTTCGAGTTAAAGTTTAGCACTACCGAAATTCCAACCTACCAAAATCTGATCCAATTTCTTACTAACCAGTGCAAAGCCCTAGAAACAATGCAAACCATCCCACAGAGCGAAAATATGCAACCTTCGACATCAAAACAAATTCCAAAAAATAACAATTCAAACTATCAGTTCAAAAAGAATAATTCCTATTCCCAAAACCAGTACAAATCGAATACACCTTCCAATTTGTTGGTACGAAAACCAGCTCTAGCCTATAAACCAACTAATAATCAACCCCAATTAAATCAAAATTCAACTAAATGCAAACTTTGCAACAACTTATATCACCCATTATCTCAATGTGGAGTATTTATTACAAAAACACCTTCGGAACGTTTCAACTACGTGAAACAACAAAACGCATGTGTGAACTGTCTGCGCGCAAATCACTATTTACAAGAATGCACAAGTACCTTCAACTGTAAAATTTGCCGACACAGACATCACACATTATTGCACCTACCCCAAATATCTGATTCTTATCGCCAAAATCCAAACCCAACCTATAATCAATCCATTGAAATATCGTCAAACCCAAATTCAAACTCGAACAATTCCAATTTAGTTTACTCGAATCCAAACTTTACCTTGAATCAAAACCAAATGTCGAATCAATTCCTAGCGAATACAAGTCTAATCCAAACGAATCCCAATTTAAACCAAGGCAATTTTAATGCAATCCAAGAACATTCAAGTCAAATCGAGGCAAATCCAAATGAAATCCAAAGAAATATGAGTCTCATCGCGATCGATCCTAATCCAAACAACCTTTGTACTTCGCCGTCGACACCAACCACAGTACTTTTGGCAACCATAAAGCTCGAAGTTCTCGATGTTCGAGGCAATTACCAAACAGTTAGAGCCCTTCTGGATAGTGGTAGCCAAATTAATTTAATCAGCGATTCTTGTATAAATCGCCTAGGCATTCGAAGGAATAAAAATGCAATTCCAGTTTTAGGTATAAATCAATCCTCGTCATCTACAAATGGCGTAGCTACTTGCACCATTCGACCTTTAGGTCAAACCCAACCTACCTTTCATATTCAAGTTTTCATCTTACCAAAACTTTGTGCAAATATGCCTTCAATGCAAATTGATTTTTCAACTTGGAGTCACATTTCCAACTTAAAGCTTGCTGATGGCCAATTCAACATTCCTGCTCCCATAGACATGTTATTAGGAGCACAAATATTCACCGAAATTCTTGGGACAGGGAGGATTCAAGGACCACCAGGTCAACCTTCTGCCTTTGAAACCATCTTTGGATGGGTATTCTTGGGACAAACCCAAAATATAGATATTCAACCCCATGTCAGCTCATATTTCATCTCATGTGAACAATCTCTCGATTCAAGTATCCGAAAATTCTGGGAACTAGAGGCAATCAAACCCAAAACTTTTCTATCGCCCGAAGAAAAAAGGTGTGAAGAAATTTACCAAAAAACAACCACCAGGGATACATCTGGTCGTTTTACAGTCAATTTACCATTTCGTCACATCGACCCTCCCAACCTTGGAGATACCTATTCAATAGCCTATCGTTTATTCATGTCGCTGGAATCTCGACTCTTAAAAAATCCTAGTCTTTATAGCTTGTATGCTGATTTTATGAGCGAATACCTCAAAAACGGTCATATGTCTTTAATCCCAAAAACCGAATCTAGGCCAAATCTATGCTGCTATTTACCGCATCATGGAGTGCTTCGTCTGGATAAATCAACCACAAAACTCCGGGTGGTTTTTAACCCCTCCGTTAAAGGATCAAATGGCACAAGCCTAAACGAAACCCTTTTAACGGGACCTAAATTACAAAATGATATTTGCGAAATTCTACTCAAATTTAGATTCTATTCTGTCGTGCTTCTAGCTGATATCAAGCAACATTTTTTGCAAATCCAACTAAACCCAATTCATAGAGATTACCAAAGACTACTTTGGCGCTTTCATCCCAGCGAACCCTTACAGGAATACCGGTTGAATACTGTTACGTTTGGTATAAGTTCAAGTCCTTATTTAGCAATTAGAACCCTTAGAGAACTCGCCACTCGTGAAAGTCAAACATTTCCTGAAGCTTCCCAAGTATTGCTTAACAACATTTTCATGGACGACATTTGCTGCGGATCTAGCTCCCTAGAGGGCGCTTTATCGCTTCAGAGAGATCTAATCACCTTGCTCAAATTAGGAAAATTTGAACTCCGTAAATGGGCATCAAACAACCCTAAACTCCTCTCTCATTTGTCCCCATCGGATTGCCAAATCCCAATAACTTTCGAGAATGATAACTCCGCCTCTATCAAGGTTCTGGGCCTTCAATGGCACCCTTCAACCGACACATTCACCTACTCATGCACCCCATCCGAAAAAACTTGCACTAAAAGAAGCATTCTATCCGCTATTGCAAAAATTTGGGATCCTCTCGGATTCTTATCTCCGGTCTCATTTTTTGCGAAAGTTATAATGCAAAAGCTTTGGTTATGCAATATTGACTGGGATGAAACACCCCCTGAATCGATCACTACCCTTTGGAAGCAATTTAGTAATCAATTAAATAATCTTTCGAGTATCTGTCTACCTAGACACATTTTTCCAAATAAAATTCAACGTTGTCAATTGTTAGGTTTCTGTGACGCATCAGAACTAGGATATGCCTGTTGCGTGTACATTCGTGTTGAGCTACCTAACAATATTATCAAATCATCACTAGTCGTTGGGAAATCACGAGTTGCTCCCCTTCATACTAAATCCATTCCTCGTTTGGAGCTTCTTGGAGCCACCCTGCTAGCTGATTTGCTCGAATTAGTTATCCGAAATTATTCTTCGCTGATCCTAATCGATGAAATTCTTGCATTTTCGGACTCACGTGTTGCGCTGCATTGGGTTACCTCATCTCCTCACAAGTGGAAAACTTTTGTAGCGAACCGCGTCAGTCACATTCAAGAAACCATTCAGGTTCCTTGGTACCATATTCCTTCACTCGAAAACCCAGCCGATTGTGCCAGCAGAGGTCTAACCCCAAACAGTCTAATAAATCATCCTCTATGGTTCCATGGTCCGCCTTGGGTAATCCTGCCAACTACCGAGTGGAGAATAAAGAAATTCGTAGAGGAATTTTCCGAGGAAACACCTGATGAAGTCATAAAAGAGGAAAAGCCACTTAACAATACCGTATTAATGGTAGAATCGCATACTCCAAACTTTTTCGACAATCTAATAAATAAGTTTTCTAACCTAACCCTAATTCAAAAAATTATTTGCCATTTTCTAAGACTTATTCATAATCGAAAAAACCTGAAAAATCCAATCTTGGGACCCTTTGCAGCTTTCGAATTGCACAAAGCCTTGCTTGTTTTAGTCAAAAAGGTCCAAGAAGAGTGTTTTCCAGACATAATTTCGAAAATACAAAATAATGAATTATTACCTAAGCCGTACCGCAAGCTCGCACCGTTTTTAGATGAGTCGGGTTTAGTCAGAGTGGGTGGTAGATTAAGGCATTCTCAGCTCTCTTTTGAGGCAAAACATCCCTTATTATTACCCAAAATTCATCATCTTACCAATTTAATCATAACTCAAACTCATATCGAAAATCTGCACCCTGGGCTTAATACAGTGCAGTATCTTATTCGCCAAAAATTTTGGATCATATCTGCGCGTAAAGCAATTCAAAAGGTCTTATCCCAATGCATTCGATGCGCTCGTTTAAAACCTAAATCATACACACCCTATATGGCAGATCTACCCGATTTCAGAACTTCCCAGCTGAAATGTTTCTCCCACGTTTGTCTGGACTATGCTGGTCCAATAAAATCCTTTGTAGGTCAAAGACGTCGTGGAGCGCAAGTCACGAAATCGTATATTGCGGTGTTTGTCGACACTTGTGTCAAAGCTATCCACATCGAGTTAGTTTCAAGCTTGACTACGGAAGCTTGCATTGCAGCGTTACGACGCTTTGTAGCTAGACGTGGCACTTGCGTTCAAATCGTAAGTGATCAAGGAACCAATTTTGTCGGAGCTATAAAAGAACTCCAAAACCTGTCAAGATTAGCTGCGGAAAGTCTGAACATAAAGTGGCACCTGAATAGTCCTGGTGCTCCCCACCTAAATGGCTTAGCGGAAGCGGGAGTCAAATCTGTCAAAACTCATTTATATCGCGTAATTGGCAACCAAATCTTAACTTTCGAAGAACTCTATACCCTTCTCTCACAAATAGAGGCTCTTCTCAACTCGAGACCTCTCTGGGAACAGAGTTCAGACCCAAATGACCTGTCACCACTGACACCTGGTCATTTTCTGACCACAGAACCATTAAATTCTTGTCCTGATCCGGACCTTTCTTCCCTAAAACTAAACACTTTAAATCGTTGGCAACTTGTTCAACGCCTTCATTCAGATTTTTGGAAGCGTTGGAAAATCGAGTACCTTAACACCTTGCAACAACGTTGCAAGTGGTCCGATCCTTCCGTCGAAATTAAGCTTGGCGCTTTGGTGTTAATCAAGGATGAATCCAGACCACCATTGCACTGGTCACTGGGAAGAATAGTAACCGTGCATCCTGGTCCGGATGGTCACGTTAGAATTGCTACAGTAAAAACACAGCACGGGCTCCTTACTCGTCCAGTGGTAAAGTTGTGCCCTTTGTTATTAGATTCGCGTTAAACTCAGATAAGCAATCTCTGTGTGTTGTGTTTTGTTTTTGTAGTTTTATTCTATTTTATTCTATTTTATTATTAGTATTATATATATTTTTTTCTCTCATTTATTCAACGTAAAACTCCGTTTTAAGTGGGCGGTTAATGTTCATGCAACTTTGTTATTTTATATATTTATTCAAAAATACGAAAGAAAAAACCGTTGAAAGCCATACAAGTTCAAATCAAAATTGGCACCGCTCGCGCAGACTCGGCGTATGTGAAAAATATGTGATTTATGAGAAGGAAGGAAACAGTACGAAGCCGTGTCTCTAAAACCACGTCCGCTTTTTCGGTGGTTATCAAAAATCAAAAAACCTATCGAATTCAAGGCAAAAATTCCTTATTATTATTTCTAAGACTGTGTTGTATCGGTGTGTCGCTAAGAAGCAGACGTTCTGGACACGAGGAGCTCCTCTGGATCGACGAAAACCATCATAAACCAAGTAAGTGCCAATCCTCCATTGTCTTTGTATGGCTCGGGTTTATGTCCATTAATATTTGTACGGCAAAATTGAATTTAGCGCTACAGTCCCGCTGCTCTTTAAACTTTCAAAAACCTAACGCAAATTTTCGTGAACACCTACTTATAATGTATTGATCGATATTCAAAATTCAGAAATGCATTTAATAAAATTTGCGCTCTGGGTCAATGGGTTAACGAAATTACTATCTAGCTATCTAGAATATCTACTAGGTAGGTACGTTTTGTATTAAGCCTTATTTATTTTTTTCCAAAGTTAACCCGTCACCAGGATGTGTAAAAAAATGAGAAGCTGTACTTTACAGGGTGAACTTTGTAAATATAAAATATTCGATTCAGTTCATATAGAACAATATGATGGTGACTATTTCACTAGAGTGTATTACACCAGCAATAAATTCGGTATTCACCTGACAATAACGCTACCTGGACAATACCAACAACATGGTATTTCAGCGACCATCTTTTGACATTGTCAAACTGGTATTTTTAATTTGAAGTTTTTATTCATAATTTTGCATTCTATTTATTTCAAAATCTTACGTGAAATAGTCATGACGAATACCACTCGAGAAAAAATTGTGTAGGCAAAATTGTTCTCAAGGTTTTATTCAAGTTTGTTGCTTTTCGGCAATTTCGCTCATGACATTTTTGATAAAATCACTCGCCTGACGGCTCGTGATTTTGTCAAAAATGTCATTCGCGAAATTGCCAAGCAACAAACTTTCATACTTTTCGAAAATTTTGCCGACAAAATTTTTTCTCTTGTGATATTATATATGATAATAATTTGGTCGGACTGCCGCAGCTACCAGGCAAGGTACTCTCCTCAAACGGTGAGGTGGAAATCGGCTGTAAATCAACCCGCATTGCTGCCTATTAAAGAAGTATTTCAACAACGAACTCTCATGCTGTAACTTGGTGACGTAACTAAAATGAATGCCTCCACCCAAACAATGTTTATTATTATAGAGATATACGGCACATAAACCCTCATCATCTTTTCAGGACAAAAAAACATTCCTTCATAATTAATATAACCCTTTTGTCTATCCCAATAAATGTTCCAGCAAATTACTCCCACTCGCTGAAGCCCCTTTTTGTTATAAAATTACAGAGTGTAGATAGGCCTTCAAATTATCAAAAATTCTTGAAAATAAAATAATCCTTTTGAGCCACATGCGTCCATATGATAAGTGGTTGCAATATTTTTTTGAATTTAATATCGTTCTTTAGGGTACTCGAAATCCAGTGAACAAAATCCTTGCCTAGCATTTATCAAGGGAAAATTGGGGGATTTTAAATTTGAAAAAAAATTAAGCCGGGCAATAATATGAAGAGCATTAATTTTATGGTCGCGGTGCATTTATAGCGTGTATAGGAGACCATTTAATTTTTTTTTCAAATGAGGGCTCTTGCATGCAAGCTTTGCTCCAACTGAGCTTATTTAAATATCGATTCTTATGTCAATTTATTAATCCATGGGGAAACATATCGCTTTTGATAACTGTAAGGCGAATCATTTTTTTGAATGAGAAAAATTAAACTTTCGAAAATGTAATCGCAATAAACCATGAATTAGCAAATTTCTTAGAGTGAAACTTTCCTTTATTCTAGATTACGTGATTTTGTAGCAAGGTAAGTGTCATTGTGTACGCGGAGAGCAATCATGAAGTTGATAAAAAAATCAAATTAGTTTAGGTGTGTGCCATTTTATTATCTAAAGGTACAACCTTCCAAACAGATTAGCACTCACATCGGAGGTCGGAAATGATAAACTTATTCCTTGATAAAAGAGAATAGCACATGTTGGATGTCACCTAATTGGATGAGAATGTCCAGTCTGACCGACTATAAAATCGACCAAATGAACAAGCTTTAGACGAAATCGAAGGATATAACTTGCCTATATAATCTGAGCCTCCACGGAGCAAACCTTAAAGTAATTGTCTCTTCCAAAATTCCAAAAGCAAGGCAAGACAAGACAAGATAGTCTCGTCGCTACCGCGTTCTAGACCAAAAGGAAGGGGCAGTAGTCTTATCCAACTCAACTACATCGGAAGAGAGGGAAAAAAAAAGGACATCAAACTCAAACTAGTGAAAATTTTGGCAGGAATAGATATTCACTCTATTGGCTTATGCCCGCTTCCATGAAACTGCTCGAAGCAAAAATAAACCGCAGTACTCCTCAGAATGCGTTCGAAACATGGTGCGCTGCCAACTTGACCGTGAGTCGTAGTCCGGTTGCAATACAGAAATACTTATTTCGAAATGTGAACATATAGGCATCTTAACCCTAAACTATTTAGTATGGTAATAATTTGGTATATTCACTCATCCTTCAAATAAAGGGATGTTGTTGAGTATTCACTGAGTTAGAAAACTTAAAGGCACTCATAATTACGTAAACCTATGTTGGACTGCTCTGCTATTTGAGGATATATTTAGGAAGAAAGCGGACCCTCAATCAAATTAAACCACATATAGCGAAGTCAACTATCAAGTTTAGTAATAATCAGGCTATAGAAATAAGCTTGCGGTAAAGTAGGATGCTCATTATTCCTTTTCACAGTAGCAAGGCAGACTGTTTACACATCGTTATCTAACACAAGTCATTTCTTACTTGGGAAAATTATTTACAGACCACAGGAATGATATAATTAGACATGTAATGACTCACCAGTCATCTGACGCCACTCAACAACCGAAAAAGCGAGCAAGACCAAATAGCATCGATAGTCATGATTTGATAATGCTTCAAATTTATTTGTTTGGAATAGCCTTCGACTGCTTTTGAATCCCTCTTTTTTCACACTTAGGTGTAGAAGAGGCATGTTCACCAGCTTATCTAAGGCTGCGACAATCGTAGTGCTATTTCTGTAAACAGTACACTGATGATGAGTATAGATCTATGGAAAAATAATAAGGAGCAGATTAGAGAACAAGTAAAGATGTAGAAGCAGAAGTGCCCGGTTCAGGGCGGGGTACTGTTGCCAGGTCTACTGATTTATCAGTAGATCTACTGATTTGGCCACTGGTCTACTGATATAATGATATCAATGATTAAAACAATCGAACGCTCGCAGTGCAGGCGCTGCACTCAGCCTAACTGGGGAATCCCCGGCGTTCGTGCGTTTTTGCGTTGTATTTTGTTATCTTGTTTATTTGCCTTTTGACTTGCCAGTTGCGTTGCCTTGTTGGTTTATCAATTGGTCACATAGCGTTATGCTGTACAACTAACTGCAGCCTGTTTTACCTGTTTTTATAAAACTAGGCTACTGCATAGGTACTCCCATTTGAAAAAAGCTGAAAACATGCAACATTTCACATTTCTGACATTCAATTTTTATTTCTGACCATGGATTCTAAAAATTTAGCCAGTACTGGACAACTTTTGTATTTACACCTTTCATCTATTTGTAAAGGTGAAGGCTGTAGGTGGGGTGTTAATACATACAAGTCACACTCTGTACCTGAACACAGAACAATAACTTATTATATAAAAATATAAAGTCAGAATTTGTAAGATTATCCACTTTTTGTCAATTCGCCTTTCAACAGGAACTAGGAACAGGAAGTAGCGCTAAGTGGTATCACCACGTTCCGCTACTGCCAGCGCAGTCCGGTTCCAACAATGAGTAACAGATAGCATGATGGCGCCTCCAGGATCAAAATATTCCGGAGGTAAAATACCCGACCACTCGGATCTCCGGGCGTCGGGTGATCCTGGGGGTCCTTCATGCAAAGATATAAAGAGAAGATCAAAAACTCAACTCAGAATTGATTTTAGCAATATAAGAGGAATAAGTACAAATATGAATTCAGTTCACCAACATCTTGAAGAACAAAGACCTGACATCCTTGTTCTCACTGAAACTAAAATCAGTTCTGCAACACCTATTGTGAACTATCTTTATCCCGGCTATGACCTACACCACCGATTTCGACATAATTTTGGGATCTGTGTGTACATTAAAAATGATCTTTCATGTCATCGAGAGGAGAAGCTAGAACCAGCGAACCTTGATATCATATGGCTAAAATTCACCTCAAAGTCATCGACCAAGTTTATCTGCTGCCTCTACCGACCGCCATCTAACACCGAGTACCAAAACTTTTTCGCGACATTATCCGAAAGCTGTGATAGTATACAGTCAAACTATCCACAGGCGGAAATTGTCTTTTTAGGCGATTTCAACGTCCACAATATACCCTGGCTGAAACACCACAACAAAACAGATAACGAAGGCAGAGAAGCAGAAGCTTTTGCCATAAGTTGTGGTCTAACGCAGCTTGTCGATGAACCTACCCGTATCTCAGAAAGGGGCGAATTAGCAGCGCTTTTAGACTTGTTCCTAACCACAAATCCTGACTCGTACACAATTCAAGTAGATGCTCCACTTGGTTCGTCCGATCATAAACTTATAATAACAAAGTGCGAAATGCTCATCCCACCAAGCCAACAACCACTTCCTCGTAAAATGTGGCACTATAAATCGGCAAAATGGAATGACCTAAAACAGTTTTACCTGGATTTTCCATGGCAAGAGGTTTGCTTTAAAACAGCTGATCCCACTATTTGCTGTAATGAAATAACACAAGTAATCTTATCTGGAATGGATGCATATATCCCACATACAACTAAACGCAGAGCTAATGCAAAACCTTGGTTCAATAGCCAGTGTCAAACGGCTGTACAGAAAAAACACAGAGCATATAACCTTTGGAAACGACAACAAACCGCTCAAAACCACACAGAATTTATAGAAGCCAGAAATAGTTGCAAAATTACTATTGACTCCGCTAAAGAAACATACAATCAAAGAATAAAAAACAGGTTGCTGAATTGTCCAAGTAGTTCTAGGTCCTTTTGGTCTCTTGCAAAAGCTGTTGGATCTAACTTCACCAAGTCATCCATACCACCACTTACAGATAAAAATAATCATTTAGCCACAACATCAGAGGAAAAAGCCAATATGCTGGCCCATTCCTCCAACTCCAACCTAACAGTGCCAAACGGAAAAACTCCATCGTTCATTGAAAGGGTTTCCCATAGTATCCCAGAGGTACCCTTTTGTCACAGAGAAATACAAAAATCCCTTAAAAAGCTAGATACAAACAAAGCAATGGGTCCGGATGGCATTCCCGCAATAGTACTCAAAAATTGCGCCAACGAACTCACCCCATCTTTCGCAAAATTATTCAATTTGTCTTACAGGCAAGGAGTATATCCATCATCATGGAAGTCTGCCGCAGTACAACCCATTCCAAAGAAAGGAAAAAAGACAGATCCGTTAAACTATAGACCAATTGCTCTACTTCCGGTGATATCAAAAGTAATGGAAAGAGTTGTGAACAATCACCTAACCAAGTACTTGGAAAAGTACAAAATTATCAACGATAAGCAACACGGATTTCGAAAATATAGGTCAACTGGCGATTTACTTACATACGTCACTCACTTATGGCAAAAAGCGATTGAGTTGAGGGGTGAAACAAGAACAATTGCCTTAGATATATCTAAAGCATTCGACAAAGTTTGGCATGAAAATCTGCTCAATAAGCTCAAAGCAATGGGATTATCGCCGAAACTTTGCACTTGGTTTGAAAGTTACCTAAAGGACAGATCCATTTATGTTGCACTGGATGGCCAGAACTCCAACTCTTACCAAATAAATGCTGGTGTGCCACAGGGAGCAATCCTTTCGCCAACTCTTTTTCTGATTTACATAAATGACCTCATAGATAAAACAGTAAATCCACTTTATTGCTTTGCAGACGATGTCAATGTAGTCTCCTCACTCATACCACCCACAGGTCTTTCCGCACGTGAATTCCATCATCTTAGACTAACTCAAATATCGCAGATAAATAACGACCTGGAGATAATAGAGGACTGGGGTAACAAAAACCTTGTACAAGCAGCTCTGTTTTCAAAAAAGACCAGCACCGGTGAGCCAAACATCATGCTATCTGGAAGTGCTGTCACATTACAGAGGCAGTTGAACATCTTGCGGGTTACTGCAGAGACCAACATGTCTTGGCACAGTCACGTGGCAGATATTGCTAAAAGGGCGTCCCAAAAGCTGGGGGTGCTATTTCGTACAAGACATCTGTACACACCAAGCCAATTGCTGACACTCTACAAAGCCCAGATTCGACCAACTATGGAGTACTGCTCACATATATGGAGTGCAGCACCCAAACATACCTTAATGCTTTTGAACACCGTGCAAAAACGAGCTATCAAGCTGATCAATGACCCCGCACTTACTCGTAACTTGGATGGTCTCGAACATCGCAGATCTGTGGGCGATTTATCTCTCTTCTACAGGTACTATCACGGAAAATGCTCTGAAGAGTTGGCACGTATAATTCCACCGAGAGTAGCGCCTACCAGGCGAACCCGTCAAACAGACGGTAACAATGAATTTACTGTCAAACTAGAGGCACCAAGAACCTCATTATATCAGAATTCATATCTCTGGAGAACAGCATCGCTGTGGAATAAGTAATGTAACTTTACCAAACTAGTAATATATTGTGACCAAGTTATTCAAGTACAAATGGATGAATTGTTGCGGAACTTATGGGTGGACCTCTGCGGGACGAGCGCAGCGAGTTCCGCAGCCATTTATTCATCAATATGTTGTTCAAGTACAATACTAACCTGATTCACTCAGTTATGAATTTTTCTCATTAGTTCAAAAACTACACGTTTCAGGTGAGTGTTTTTTTTGAACAGTTCAACAGTATATTGGTGAGTAGATGGCTGAGGCTCACCCATAAGGTCCGCAATAATCCACTTATTTGTACAGGGTGTTTTTTTATATATTGACACCCTACCTACCTCCTTTACCTTTACATGTAGAAAAAAGGAGTGAATACAAAAGTTGTACAGTTTTGGCTGAATTTTTAGAAACCATGGTCAGAAACAAAATTGAAGTAGGTACCTACTTGGTTTTTCTGATAGTATTTTTAAAATTTTTAGTTGGAGCCGGCTCAACCAAATATAGACAAACTCTATAGTTTTGGAATCGGGAAATTGTACTTTTCAAGAATATAGAACCAAATATAGGACATCCCATAGGTAGTGCATATTTAATAGCAATATCTCATGTGTCTTAATCTTAATAAACTATTTCTCATAAGTAGTATTGGTGTTTGATTTTCTAATGCAAGTTTTCATAGTCTAGTCATGAAAAACGTAGTTACAATAATTAATTGAGTATACCCTTGGTTTACCCCTTTAACAAGGCAACTTATCTGTCTACTGATTTCTACTGATATTTAGACTGGTAATCTACTGACGAAACAAAATATGATTTGGCAACACTGGGGCGGGGAGATCGACTGGGACAATCTTTTTTGTATAATCCAAGTCATATTGGAAGGAAATTAGCATATGGACAAGAACTACATATTAGTTTGTGTATCTGGATTTAAAAAAAGCCTACCATACCACAGTGAAACCCTAAATCTACTTTAGAGAGCGTACGAAAAATCAACAATTAACTATATAATCTACTCAAATAATATACCGCTATAAATTCCACAATTGGCTAAATTTACTTGACGTGAGCCCCTCTCATTTACTTTTGCTAAATAAATTTAATAGAAACCAGAAACGTACCGGGAGTGTTAAGTAAATTGAGCTTACGCTCACAGCTGAAAACATAATGATTAAATTAAACTTTTACTTATTTTCCAATTCGAGAGAATCGAAAAGACAGTTGAATTTATAAAAAGCGAGATTTAATTTTCAAATGGATCGAATCAACGTTTGGTTAAACACGGGGAAGTAACATAATATAGCAATAATTTAGCTGAAAGTGGTGGTTAAAACTGAGATTCAAAAAAAGTTAACAACTATAAAAGGCTTAAAACCTTTACTTGATTTTTTTTTTGACGACCTTTGGAATGGATTGTAGAGGAAGAACACAACTCGCTTTTTATCGGGTATTGATCAACATGTGTGAGACATCCAATAGGCAGATGCCTAGATGATTTTGTTGTGATGATAAGGCATCCATGGGCGGTGAACTGCTCGAGAGGGGTCATGGTGGGGATGCGTCAGTAAACATGACCCGCCCTTCCCTCTCAAACCGTCATTCACTTGACCAAAATAATGAATAAATGCGCACGGGTGCAACTCTTTTATCTATCTATCTGCCTCTAACTCACATAACGCGTATTCCGCTTGTTTCACAAAACCGGCATTGCCAGTAGTCGTTTTTAGTCTTGAAGCTCCATTTTTTTTTAGGCAAAGTAATGACAGGATGAAATATTTTGATTACTGTCTATCTGTGTTAATATTCATTGGGTTCAACAGGAAATTCAAAGCTGCATTTTCCGAACACAACAGAAACATTTTCAGAAAATCATCAGTTGACATTGGAAGAATATAGAAACAATCTTTAAAAACGATAAACACCTAAAATACTAGATGGCCAATATACTATTCCAGGAAAATAGCGGTTAACCATGACAATCGCACTCAACCATGGTTTTCCCGGAATCAATGTAAACCCCTTTCTGGCAAATTAATCCCTTTTTAGTGTATCAGCTCTCCTAGTGGTAAGAAAATTTTCATCCGCTTAATCACTTGAAAAAGATCGAAGGTACAGATCGTTGTATATAAAAAATAGAACCGAGATAATACTGCATTATACAATTTCTTGATCTAACATATTTTGAATAAACTAAACTTTTTATGAACATAAGCTTGTTTTTTTTTGTTCAATTCATATGGACATTTAGTTCCTGTAACGCTGATTGTGGGACACCCTGTATATGCTGTGAAGATGCTTACAAAAATCACTGAAACACTTCTATTTTCTTTCAAAACTCGACCTATTGAATTTCAGGATATAGAACATAAAGGGGTTGCGTTGTTCATACTTCACCTACTAAAATATACCTAATATTTCGGAAATACATACCCACATGAGGTGATCTGGGCGTTAATACGAGACCTATAGAATCACTTTCTCGTTTGAACATAGAGGAAAAATATTCCTTACCTGAAACAAAGGATGTTTATGTATGTATTATCAAATTCAACAAGAAAATTTCAATTAATATTAAATAGAGGCATGAAAATTCAAAAATTATCAAATTGAATACAATATGTGTCAATAAATACCCAATTCCAAGCGACTAAAATGAAAATCATAGAAAAATGTTCGCAATAAAACATTCAAACGTGTTAACGCAGTTATAAATTTTAAAAATATAAGTTTATGAAAAAATAAGTTCCTACCCCAGTAGCACAACAATATTGGTAAAATATTATATTTACATATTGGCCCAAGAATGGAACGACGGATTTTTTTTTAATGGTCCAATATATATTGTAAATATGAATCCGATATTGAAGAAAAACATTGTGCCATTATTGATAATTAATAAACATGTAATATTGCTTTTAGAATTATACCCAATACTTATTTGTTTTTCAGATTGGTACAATGTATACTTTTTATATGAATCCGATATTGAATATAAACATTTTTCCAATATTAACAATTAATAAATATGAAATATTTCTATTTACAATATTTCCTAGAAATATTCACAATATTTTTTTGGAAAAACACATGTATTTAACCAAAGCTCTAACAGCTGCAGACTAGACCGGTTTCCGGTTTCGAGCTTGTTAGCGAAGCACACCAACTCAAAGAAACAGTTTTGAAGGAAACTCAAACACCAGGAAAGAGCAAGGCCATCAGTAGCGCGTGGTGCCCTCTCTCGGTAGTCCTGATTGATATGGAAAAGGTACATCTCCTATATATCACCAATATTGGATAAATATTAAATATAAACATGAATAAAAGATATTGCCAGACATGGATCGGATCCAATATTGGATCAATCTTGGATTCACATATTATATAATAATAATGTAGGAAAAAGGTAAATCTCCAATATTTTACCAATATTGGCTACAAATTGCCAATATTGGACCTATTTACAATATTTTACCAATACAGAATCAATATTTGGCCAAAATGGTAAATATATCGCTGTCATATTAGAAAAATTTATTTTGCCATTATTTATCCAATATTGATTTAATAATGCAAATAAAAACATTATCTGTCCATATTGGTCCATTAATGGAAACAATATTATAGTAACATAAGAAAAGGTTGTATTGCCAATATTGGCTCAATAATGCACAAAAAAACATTTTTTTTGTGCTTATCGGTGCAATGATGGATAAATATATCACTGTTATATAAGAAAAATTTGTATTGCCAATATGTAACCAATCTTGGCTATATGCTGCAGATAACAATATTGTTTGTGCATATTGGCCCATTCTTGGATAAATATATTATTATAATGATGAAAGAAGTTGTATTACCAATAAATGTCTAATGTTGGCTGAAAAATGCCAATATTGGGCCAACATACAATATTGGTCCAATGTATCCGCAACATCGGACCAACATTGTGTGCTACTGGGGTAGTTTAATAACAGGCTTAGCGCATTTAACGTAAACTTTCAGAATAAATCAACTTCTCTGCATTAAATGTCCGATAATTAAATAAAATCCGATTTCTGCCGCTCAAGAATTTAATATTTCTCTCGCCACCGAGGAAAAAACTTTCTTTTAAAAGGTGGATGAACGGAAATTTACTCTTAACCTAGCTATAATTCGGATAAAGTTTCAATATCAAATTGCCGTCTTTGTCGATTGTAGTCCTTTTGGAAAACTAGAATTACACGAAGAATTCCCAATTTCTCTAGAAAGTTAATTCATTTCTTGATATCTATGATGGTACTGTACATGGCAATCGATATCCTCTGTAATTATTACAGCTTGTTGATTGTTGTTCGAAAGGCCGTTTTGCACTAATATGCATGTTACAAATGGATATTAATATTAATCGTGTAGTATTGAAATTGCTAAGGAAAACTGTTGACTAAATTTATTTCTCTCTACTTGATAGTCCAGATAATCATTTGGTTATACACTTCAAGGGCACTTATACCCAAGAGTTGAGGTGCTAGTATACAGATGCTCAAAAGGTGTGATAAGTGGTTGGTGAATGCGCTCATCAATCATCCCTTATGGAGTGCCCGAATTCCGGAAGAAATAACGCAGGAGTCTTCCACAAATTCAGAATCCTACCTACAGGATCGAGTACAGGGCTGGGATCACGACGAGTAGAATTCTTTTTTCATGACGTCACCCGCGACCTATATATCGCGTACAGTACAGGCGATGATGATGGTTGCTAAGCAACCTGACGTCATGAAAGTAGAATTCTAGTAGAATTCTACTTGTCGTGATCCCAGCCCTTGACCATGGTCTTCGACATCAATAAAAACAAAATTTCTACTATAAATCATTTTTCTACTTATCCAATTAAAAAAAAAATTGTTCTAGGATTTGGATGGTAGCGTAAACAAAATAATAATAAATTCAATGATCCGCCGCCCGCTAGCCAGAAGGTACTTTATATACCCTGTAAAAAAACACACCTCTCTTCCCATTTCTTTCCAAATCTAACAAAGCAAACCCAAGAAACCGGCAACTATGCAATTAGCGTAGTATCCAATGATTGACAATTTAGGTTTCTCCATTGTCTTATAGAGCAAAACCACAGGTATTGTGTAATCAACATGGCAGTGACCTGAATCAATACAAACTCATTGTATGAGCTATTAACTGACACTAGCGAGGATTTATTGAAAATTGTTTTTAAATACTAACTAAACTATTGCCCTTTGAAACTCGAGAGAAACTTATTAACTTAACATTACCCCTAATTATGGTTATTCATTGAAGCAAACTGGGAATTAACTTGTTGTCTAAATAGCAATTTATCGACAATTATCAACAAAGTATGAATGGCTCGAGAGAGTGTTCTAAGTTTCCAATGGCTGAAGTTAATGAAATAGTTTCTCGGAACAAACAATGTTTTTGCTTCTTGACTTGACGTCTATTGCTAATATTGTTATTTGTCTAAAAAAAGCAATTAGTTTTAATTAAATCGGAAACTCTTATTTAGATAAAGCATCACGTAGAAAGCCTTTGTTCAGTTTAAAAATATAATCCCTGCATCTGGCAACTCTCTGAAACACGTACGGACTAATATGACGTCCTGCTAGAAATTAAATTTTGCGACCAACTGGTTATTCTTTTAATCGTTTTGTCAAAATGTTTCAACTTTAAGAAGACTATATTTTGAAATAAATTTAGGAAGCCAAAGACCAAAAACTTTCGCGTTTTATCCTTTCGAAAAGATTGAATTTCTTTTTATATTAGAAAATGAGCCGGAAAATCCATATCCAACTATTTCACTGGGCCATAAAAGTTATATTAGTATAAGGCTGGTTTATGTTGTTATAAAGTTAATATTGGAATGGAATTTTTCACGTAGGTAACTTTTTAAGATAAGTTCTTTTCAGGAAAATAATGCCTAATTCAAACCCTCAATTTTCATATCTTCTAATTGAAGAAAAATTAACAATTCCAATTATTTTCATAATAAGATTTTAGGCTTGCATGTTGATGTCAACTTTGTTAAATTGGGCAGGCTCGAGAGTTGTTCATAGATTATACCTTTTCAGGTCCCTAGATTATGAAAATCATGTTTTCCCAATTCCTTCGGTCTTTCTGCCTGTCTGTTGGCGCTCTACCTCAATAACGGCTCAACCTAGAACCGCGATTGTTCGTATACACGTTGGACACCTACTGACAACGTTAATGGGATGATGCCGAAGGAAGTCATGGGTAAAGGCTTTAACCATTTTTTTTGTATTGTACCTGCTTAATTTATGTTGGCGTGCTCAAAAATTTTAGTGGTAGTACAGACAAAATCAACTACTTAAACGAGCTAACGTCCTTCATTTGATGTAATTCTGAAACCCCTTTGAAAGCTGGAGATACTATTAGGTGCTGAAATGATGAAAGTATATCATTCGTGTTATCACTTCTTTGGGTTGCTCTACAGCTGCTTAGATAAAGGTTTCAGAGGGCAATGGGCGTGGGTTATTGTTATTTGATGTTGTTTTGTTGGGCGCCAGGCCTACAATAAGCCGATTAAAATAAAACCAAAAATTTGAAATAATAAAAATATCTTTTTATTAAAATAGAACTAATAGTCCGGGGGCCGAGGACCTTTTTTTCAAATTATTAATAACAAGCTAGTTTTTTCAATGCAGTTTCATTTCCCCGAGACGCCCAACTTTTTTCTCAACGAAAATTGCGAAAACAGGTAGCTAACATATTGCGCAGGTGTAAAACATGTCGATTTGGTGACTATAAAAATTTAATCAATAACAGTTAGTTTTTTAGCTGAATGTTGAGATAATTTTATAAATAATTTGAAACAACCTTTGTCCGACAAAATAAAGGGTTTGGTCTACGATGTCCCCCCCCCTCAAACATGTAGCAATTACGTTGCATAAAAAATGATTAATAACAAGTTGATTTTTTCAATGTAGGTTGGTAAATATTATTACAATTAAATGGTCACACTGTCCTATAAATAAACAGGTAGCTATTTTCAGTCCTACACTCAAAAGTTGTCGATTTCACGATTTAACTTTTTTCATTAATAACCGGCTAAATCTTCGTGAGCATCTTCATTTTGATGAGACGCCCAAATTTTCTTTTGCCAAAATTCCGAAAACAGGTCGCTAACAGAGTGCGCAGGTGGAAAACATGTCTATTTGGTGATCATACAAATGTAAATAATAACAGTTAATTTTGTAGCGAAATGTTGAGATAGTTTCATAACTAATATACTACTCAAAACGAAATAAGGACCACTTTTAAGAGCAGGGTTTTCATTAAATTTTGAATAACCCTGGTAAAGTGACTACTTCCATTCACAATAAGTATAGATAAACAAATAAAGTGTGCACAAAAAATTTATATTGTGAATGGAAATAAACACTTTACCAGGGTTATTCAAAATTCATTAAAAACAAATGGGTTTTCAAAAGTGGTCGTTATTTCGTTTTGACTAGTTTATAAGACAACATTTGTCCGACAAAATAAATGGTTTGATCTAGGCTGTCTCCCTTCTCAAACATGTAGCAGAGACGTTACATAAAAAATGATTTATAACCAGTTGATTTTTTTAATGTAGCTTAGTAAATATTACTACAATTAAATGGTTACACTGTCCTACAAATAAAGAAGTACATTTCTCCAGTCCTACACTCAAAAGTTGTCGACTTCACGGTAATACTTCATTCATCAATCACCGGCTAAATCTTCTCGAGCATCTTCGTATTGATAATACGCCTAACTTTTCTATTGCGAAAAGTTGCAAAAGTACTACTAAAGTGAGCACTAGTGAGCAGATGTAAAATACCTTGATTAGGTGATTATGCAAATGTAATTATTAACAGTTAACAGTTAATTTTTCAGGTGAATAATGAGATAATTTTATAAATAATTCGAAATTCGATTTCAGCCTCAAAATAAATGGTTTGGTCTGCAGTGTCCCCTTTCTCAAAAATGTAGCAATTACTGGCTCATAAAAAACGATTTATAAGCAGTTGATTTTTTTACTGGAGTTTGGTAAATATAACTACAATTATACATTGCCTTAAAGAAGTAAGATTTCTCAGCCCTACATTCGAAAATTTCGAAAATAGCCTTATGCATATTATACGTAAATATGTACAGGGCTTTCATTTCAAAACTTGCCATCCACGTTATCTGCGTAAAGAGACAGATTTCTAGAAAAAAAGATTAAATTCAAGAATTTTACCTTTTGTATTTTAAAAAATATATTTATTAAAATATTTGATTTTTGATATTATTTGAAATGAACATATTTCTTTTATTTTTGAGCTGTCGAGAAAATATTATTTGGAAAACTCCTGTATTTTTTAAGTTCCACATCATTTAAAAAAAGAAAACCCCAACTTAGAAAACAACCTGTATATAGGGTGATTCAAAAAAGCGCGCCAGATTTAATACATTAAAAATGGAGCTCAATTTTTTTAAATATCTTTAGAATTAAGATGAACCGGTTGGATCAAACCTTCTCAATTTAGGTATGGAAAATGACAAAGTGCATGGCCCCCTCTACTTTGATGGCATGCCAAAACTCTCTTTCGAGCAATTTCGAGCGCTTTTTAAATCACCCTATACTACGATACTGTGTTATTTACGAGCATGCGCGACAATTCGTGTGTGTACATACACATAATACATATACTGTTATACACGCATCTGTGTACCTACATGTACATACAGGGGCTTTCATTCCGAAATTTGCCACCCACGTTATCTGCCTAAAGAGACAGATTTCTGGAAATCGCCGGAACACGTCAACAAATTAACATAGGTACCCCCTCAATAAATTTGTTGACTTGTTTCGGCGATTTCTAGAAATCTGTCTCTTGTTAGTGGCAAGTTTTGAAATGAAAGCCCTGTATATATTTACGTATAATATGCATAAGGCTATTTTCGAAATTCTCGAACGTAGGGCTGAGGAATCTTACCTCTTTAGGACAATGTGTAATTGTAGTTTTATTCAGTAGTAAAAAATCAACTGGTTATAAATCGTTTTTTATGAGCCAGTAATTGCTACATTTTTGAGAAAGGGGACACTGCAGACCAAACCGTTTATTTTGTGGCTCAAATCGAATTTCGAATTATTTATAAAATTATCTCATTATTCACCTGAAAAATTAACTGTTAACTGTTAATAATTACATTTGCATAATCACCTAATCAAGGTATTTTACATTTGCTCACTAGTGCTCACTCTAGTAGCTACTACTTTTGCAACTTTTCGCAATAGAAAAGTTAGGCGTATTATAAATACGAAGATGCTCGAGAAGATTTAGCCGGTCGGTGATTGATGAATAAAGTATTACCGTGAAGTCGACAACTTTTGAGTGTAGGACTGGAGAAATGTACCTCTTTATTTGTAGGACAGTGTAACCATTTAATTGTAGCTACATTAAAAAAATCAACTGATTATAAAGCATTTTTTATGTAACGTATCTGCTACATGTTTGAGAAGGGGGACAGCCTAGATCAAACCATTTATTTTGTCGGACAAATGTTATTTCATATTATTTATGAAACTATCTCAACATTTAGCTACAAAATTAACCGTTATTATTTGCATTTGTATGATCACCAAATAGACATGTTTTTAACCTGCGCACTCTGTTAGCTACCTGTTTTTGGAATTTTCGCAAAAGAAAATTTGGGCGTCTTATCAAAATGAAAATGCTCACGAAGATTTAGCCGGTTATTAATGAAAAAAGTTAAATTGTGAAATCGACAACTTTTGAGTGTAGGACTGAAAATAGCTACCTGTTTATTTGTAGGACAGTGTGACCATTTAATTGTAATAATATTTGCCAACCTACATTGAAAAAATCAACTTGTTATTAATAATTTTTTATCCAACGTAATTGCTACATGTTCGAGGGGGGGGGACATCGTAGACCAAACCCTTTATTTTGTCGGACAAATGTTATTTCAAATTATTCATAAAATTATCTCAACATTTAGCTAAAAAACTAACTGTTATTAATCAAATTTTCATAGTCACCAAATCGACATGTTTCACACCTGCGCAGTATGTTAGCTACCTGTTTTCGCAATTTTCGTGAGAAAAAAGTTGGGCGTCTTGGTGAAATGAAGCCTCATTGAAAAAACTAGCTTGTTATTAATGATTTGGAAAAAAGGGGCTCGGCCCCCGGACTATAATTAATAATTAATTCGAGTAATTGATCAATAGCAATTTGCATTAGATTGCAAAATATAAAATTTGAACAAATTAAATCTTTTGCACAATAAAGAAATACAAAGTTTAGGTAAATTCTTACACTCAATTAAGTTTCTATGCAAGAAGAACGAGAAAGTTAAATTTTTGCACACTGAATCTGCGTCACGAAAATCTAGCATTTACAGAAATAGAAATTCTCTAAAAACAAGTTAAATTCCTATATATACAATTACATTAGAAGTAAACTACAAAGTTTAAATTCTTACACTCAATTAAGTTGCTATGCAAGAAGAACGAGCAGATCAGATTCTTACACAGTGAATCTGCGTCTCAAAAATCTACTTCCAGAAAAAGAAAGTCTCTAATAACAAGTTGAATTCTTGCATACAATGAGGTTGTTATGTAAGACTTAAAAGAATATTTACTGTCGTAACCTGAACACAACTTTAGGAAATGACAGTTTTGGGTGTAACCAAACTTTTTAGGATTAGCACCAATGCACGACGGAAACCAATGAAGATATAAATAACAATCAATGCCAAACCCATATTAGACTGAATAATTATACCAAACAGATACATATAGTTATAAAATTACATTAAAAGTTAGTAAAATTTACTACAAAAATGCTCAATGTTGAGAGAATGTTGGTTTCATCAGGAAATCAGACACGAGGAGATGAGAGTTCAAGATGTAATTAAGAAAAGGTAACTTATCTTCTGCAGTGATTTTCGAAAGTCCTGGTCTGAATCGTAAGAATTTGCATGTGAAATCATGCGCGAAGTTTCCCTGACAATAACTTGTCAGGAACTCCAAAACGTATCAAACAGCAAATGCTGAAGTCCATGAAATTCTCTACAAATTTCTTAAAGCCGCCACTGATATTGGTCGACGAAGACAGCACCAGCAAAAACAAACGTAAACTCGTCGTCAAAAGGACTGCTTACAAAGAAAGGGACCAAGGGCTTCTTGATTCACAGCAACACAAGTAGGTAACTTATAGAGGCTCAATCTCGTCGACTCATCCAATTATTGGCATGTAGGTTATATGAAGTTAAAACTGTTTTTTTTTTAAATGGTGTTTCATCGTCTGATTAACTCGACTGATACGGCATGTTGGATAAAATTGGACTATCAAGATAAAATCTGACTAATAGCCAAAAATTTAACTGGAAGCTTTAACCAGTAGATAAAAGGTTGAACTAGAAGTTGAAAAGGTAAAAGGGATAATCGCATTTATGATGCCAACGAAAGGAATTCATATGGTTTCACCCCCTATTTCTTATCACGAAACTTGCGAGTCACCCTAATTTAGTGTATCTATATGACGGCACCGGCAAATGAGTGTGGACGGGAAACCAATGTAACAAACTCTAATATCTTAAGAGGGGAGAAATACCCATTGCGTGACTTTTTACCTTCAAACATAAACGAACAGAAAATAAGTAGATTGAACATCATTCTTACTTGTGTAAATAATAATAAGTCATAAGTCCCACATCTGTTTAAAGGAGATTCTTGCACTAGAAATACGTTCGATTTTTAAATCAATTTATAATGAGACCTAATTTAAATAAAATTTGTGATGGAACATTCTAAGTTTATTCCGATAATCACTGATTAGTCCATAGGGCCAAGAAAAAAAACTTAAGAATTAGGTATTTATTTTTAGGCAAATTCTTAAAGTCTAAAAAAAATTGGAACGTTATTATTTTCATAAAATTAGCGGCGTTAAGAATGCGTAAATTGAAAAAAAAAAATATATATATATATATTTTTGCACTTTTGTGAAGGGAGGCTGAAAAGGTATTTTATTACAAATTTTTAGGACTTACTGCCCAAGTTGGTTAGATCCACTCCAAATTCATTTCTACCCCAAGAGTGCAGTCAACTTACGATTTTTGTCTAGCATGGAAAATCAAATTTTACTAGACATTCCGTTGTGAATAGCAAAGTCCGATTTAAATTGTCAATCTTCTTATAGATCCATCGAATCTCCTGCAAAATTGTTCGATAAATATAAACTCACAATCGTCTCTCCCATCAACTTCATGAAATATAAAACCCGAAAGGGACTCGGATATCCATTAAGTAATTATTAGGTAAGTGTGAATGACAGCGATATTTTGGAAAATATAAGTTAAACTCAAAAAGATGATGAAAAATAATTTCAAGAGGAAGATTCCCCTAGTTGACAAGAAAGCATTTGCATTTTAATTTTCTAAGGGTCCCCATTTTTTCAACTTGGTCCGGCAAAAGAGATTGTATAAGTTTTTTTTTTTTTTCGTTTTTAGGTGAAGCTGTTTTGCAGTAAATTTTAATTTTTTTTTCAACCTCAACCAACACAATAATCGATTTTTAATTTTTTTTAAACGTGAAATATTTGAACTGTTCAATTGCTTTTTTTAAATTAGAAAACAATAAGGCAGAGACTAGGTTTTTTTATATTTGTCCGCTCACAAAAGATAAAGTCTATGCTACCTGAGTGGTATCATGAGCGGAAGAAATTAAGTGACGATTAACTCTCCGTTTGAACATGTCAATGTTGAATCGTTCAGGAAATGAAGTAGGAGGCAGGGAGTTCCAAAAATGGGTAGTACGCCACCAAAAAAAGCCCTATATTTAGAGGTCCTCGGGGTAGCCAACTTCACCACATACGGATGGGATGCTCGTGAGGTTCTTGTGGTTCTCAAATAACTTCTTCCTACTGGAAGGAGGCTGGCCAGCTCATCAGAACATCTCCCATAGAGATAGCGACAAGTCGGCCACCTTGCGTCTGTTCGAGACATTGCAATGAATAGGTGAGAGCTG
The DNA here is from genome assembly GCA_917834065.1 of Ceutorhynchus assimilis. Lineage (NCBI taxonomy): Eukaryota > Metazoa > Arthropoda > Insecta > Coleoptera > Curculionidae > Ceutorhynchus > Ceutorhynchus assimilis. The sequence goes on from OU892277.1 coordinate 9,237,521, forward strand.
AGAGTTGGATTATCGATCATTTTTATTGCTTTTCTTCGTACTGCATCTGATATAACCAACGAATGCTTGGGAACATCACTCCAGATGTGGGAACCTTATAGAGGAGAAGAAGTTATTCAGAAGTAAAGACGTTTTTTGCACGAAAAAGAAAACCTAATGTTTGAGAAACGGTTTTGGCGATCGAAGATATATGTTTATGCCAAGACAAGTTGATCGATGCGGTCACTCCAAAAAGAGATACTGAGGGATTGATAGAAAGGTTTTGTCCCGACATCCTTAAAACTCGGTTATCATCGGTGGAAGATTTCTTGTTTGAGAATACTTTAGCTTGAGTTTTGGAAGTATTGAATTTGACTAGGTTATTAGGGCTCCAGTTGGTAATGGTGTCATGATCACTGTTGATAGAGTGAATCGATTCTCAGGCGAGGCGTGTGGAGGTGGCTGCAGTAAGCGGTTATTCTAGAAGAGAAAAATGCCATCAAGCTACTACTATCGCCCGCAAAGCTATACATGGAGTTTCTTGTCACATTTAACAAATTATAGAGGAGACCTTTGTGCCACACGTGATCAAAAGCCTAAGAGATGTCCAATTCTGCAATTCTTATGCTTATCAATATACCACGAACCAAACCAAGAAATAACTAATAAGTTCATAGAAATCACCCAACAACAGCAAGGTAAATGATATATTCTGTAATTTGAACCGTCACAGCCCATTCTTCCTATAAGTATGGAATATATATTATGGTAACTTATGCAAATTGACGGACTAATATCTAAACATTTATAATGTCTAAAGTTTCGAACTAAGAAGCTCGAAATAGATCGTTTTCTCGAGGCAGGTGAGCCTAATGCCATCCAGTTCGACGGGCGGATCCATTTAGGCACTTTAGCTCTAACTGGTAAATGGTAATCTGTAGTTTTCTACTTCAAAAATTTGTTTGCGTAAGACAAATTTAATATTTCATTGAAGTATATTTTTATTTTGGGCAAATACGCTGCTTAATATTTTTTTTCAAATATAAAATACAATTGATTGAAATATGAACGGATATAGTCGTTATAGTAGCAACATAAAAGCGTTATGGCATGCACGTGAGGTTTCCACAAGTAGGTAATACTCCGAAATATCCGCACGTTTACACTTAAAATGTATCATTAAAGATAGAGCTGTATCACAGCTTGCTGTATCACGGGTCCTCATAAAGACAAATAAATTTATACACTTTATGTACTAAAAGAAAAAAAGGTATTTTATGTGCGAAGCAGATCGACAATACCTATATGTAGGTACAATTATGTATTGTTTTTTTCAACCTGATAATATATCAGCTAGTAGCGAATAGACAAAAAAACTTTGGTGTACGTGTGGTTTAATAAATCTCAAAATTATTAAATTTATTCTTTTTGGTCGTTGTTTAAACCGCTGGGTGAATTTTTTAAAATACAATTTTTATGTACCTATACCTATATATATATATATATATATATATATATACCTACTACACAGAAAAAAAAAACACTGTTCACTTTGTTTCATTTAGTCAATGAAAACTAATTGCTGCGATTTCAAAACTATTATTGGTTTTGATGTAGGTAACAACTTTGAAGGTTTTCAATTGCAGCTATCTTGTATGAAATAAAATATATACAGCAACTAGCTGAATCCAAGAGCACCAAGGCCTTCTTTCAGGCTACTGAGATTATATACGGACCAACCACTTAAGACTACTTAACAGAGAGTCACAAATAAATAATGACATCTTCAACGAAGTTCCACAGAAACCAATACAACAAGAACTGAGCGAGGTTCCAAGACTAGAGGAGACTGAAAAGAAAAGAAAACTAAAGAAAAATAAGTCAACTGGTACTGTCACCATTCCTGCTGAATTCTTTAAACAAGGAGGCCCCACACTTAGTGCTCAAACCCACATCCTTATATAAGTAAAATATGTATTACTGAGACCATAACGTACAAGCTTGGACATGTCTACATAGTTACGAGCCAAGACGAAACTATCGACAACATCAATAATTGAATTTCTATATGCGGATGATAACGTCGCGATGGCCAATACAGAGGAAGATCTTCAGGCAATTACCAATGCATTTAACCATGCATACAGGAGAATCGGCCTAGAGGTCAACTTAAACAAGACGCAGATTCTGCACTGACCCGCACCGGGCACTATTCTCCAAGCACCAAACATTATTATTATGAATAACCAGTCTTTGCAGAATGTAGTTCACTACCCTACAGTGGTGACAATTGCCGTCTCATTTTTTATTGGTTCCTTGAAATCCTATATATTCATATGGAAAACGCAGCCATTTTGATTCTTACCTCTTGCTAATTTTAAATATGAATATATAGGATTTCAATGGACATCCATTGTTCATGTGCTGATATAAAAAATAATTAAATTAAGTCCTTCGATTTGCGAACTGTAAAGATCATACAAATACAAAAGTTTTAAGTACCTTACCTTGCTGGTTCTAGTCGAGTATCTTGCGGCCAATTTCCGCAGGGATACCTGTCTAACTCCAAGAGATCGACTTCTGATAGCCAAGAGCCCTTTGTTGGACAGTTTAGGTGCGAGCCGAAGTGCGAACACTGAAAACTACTCGTTTCCTTTTGTTTAGGAAAATCTATACTTTTGACCGACTTATCAAAGTTGATTTGTCAACGTGCGAACCTTGATTTATTCCAACCCGTAGTGGTTCCCTTTTCATGGCGCTAGTCGCGCGCATCCACCAATGTTCCAGTTTTGAGTTTGTATGGTTGGTAAATCTTACTAATAATCCCGATATTTTGACTTGCATGAACATCCATCATAACAAATCGGAAACAGCGTATTTGATGTACCTAATAATAGTCATCAAATACATTGTTTTCAATTTTTTATGCTGGATGTCCATTTAAGTCCTATATATGTATATATATATATATATATATATATATATATATATATATATATATATATTCATACTCAAAATTAGCAATAGGTAAGCCCCAAAATGGCGGCGGGACCTCTATTGTCGCCACTGTATGTAAAGGTTGATTTAGACACTCTACACTACCCATACCTTGGGAGCCATCTGTCAGCGAATGCACCCATTGACGTTGAAATTCAACATTGCCTGAAATGTGCTAGCGCAGCATTCGGGTTACTTCTAGAGAGAGTCTTTAACAATCACATCAGCGCTGAGACCAAACTTCGCATCTACTATGCAGTTGCAATACCGACACTTACATATGGCTACGAAACATGGACCACCTAAAAAAGACATATAAAAAGCCTAGAAAATTACCACTACTAGCGATGCCTAAGAAGGATCCTACGGATTAAATGGCAAGTCCGACGAGCGAACATTAATGTTTCAGAGGAGGCAGAAACAACTAGCATGCGTTAGCCCTCATCATCAAGCACCAACTTCGCTGGACAGGTCACCTCGTCCGCATGCTCAAAATACGTCTTCTACGACAGATTCTCTAGAGTCAACTGGAGGAGGAAAAGCGAAACCAAGGAGGTCGACAAAAACGCTACAAGGATATTCTTAAGGAAAATATGGCAAAGTGCCGCATCGATACCAGCAAATGGGAGACGACGAAAATGATAGTCCCTCAAGGCATCGAGTAATCCACGACGGACCACAAGCTTTTGAAGAACAGCGACGCCGACACGAGACCGAAAAGAGGTACCGCAGGAAGGACCGAGAGAACAGAGGAAGAGACAATGCCGAGAGAAGCTGGGTGTGCCAAGACTGTGGCAGACTTCGCGGCTCTAGAATTGTTTTATATAACCATCAAAAAACGCACAATCGACGACAATAAGAATAGAATATGAGATAAGGAGATAATCATACTCGGTATTGAGTGATCGCTAATCGCCTATGATGACGAAAATATACGATTTAAATACACGATACAAAAGCATCATCAGGCCTATGCTTGCCTATGAGGCTATTGTCTGGGGTCATGAGGCCGAACAGACTACTATAAGCTGAAAACTGGACCAGGCTCAAAGAATGACATGCCTTAACATAATTGGTGCAATGAAAACCACACCAACTAGGGCTTTGGAAATAATTCTATGTTTGATGCCTCTGGACACTCATGTCAAGAAGGTCGTTTAACCACAATGATGCGCTTCCGCACTATTGGAATAGAACCTAGTGCAGAAGTCGGTTTTCAAAGAGCCCGCATATGGCTTGAGGCAACGAACTCACTTCCATTGTTGGAGGCCAGAGTGGACTCTGCAATACCATGTTTCGTCTTCAAAAAGCACTACGTAATCAACATGAAAGGCATTAGAGACAACACAGTGGCAGGGATAAGTAACATCTACACTGATGGTCCAAAACTGAAACAGTCTCGGGATGCAAAGTATACTCCAATGCCCTCAAACTGTACCCAGCTATAGCTCTTGGCTCCATGCCAAATGTCCTCCAAACGGAAATTACTGGTATATAACCATCGCGCCCAAACAAATAGTCAGCAACAATATTACTGACAAGATCGGGCGCATCCACACGGACTGCAGACATGCATTACTAGCGCTATCTAGACCGCGACTCTCTTCAGAAAGCGCTGGGACGATACGATTAGCTGCAACTTATCCAAGGAACTGCTGAGCTATCCAGATAAATTTGCAGCGAGCCAAAATCTGTCGTTGAACAGGAAAAGGCCACGCCTAATAACGGGCATCTTGACTGGTCACTGTCAGTTAAACAAACATTTGTTTAGGTTGCATCTCAGTACCACACCCTTATGTAGGGCTTGTAATCAAGAAGACGAGACGATAGAGCACATTCGCGGTGACTGCACTGCTCTTTCGCCAATACTTAGAGCCAGATTAGGCCAATCGTAACCATCACTAGAAGAGATCAGAGGCACCACTCTCGGAGACGTCATCGCCTACGTTGAATCGCTAGGCTGTATGACGAGCTAAGGATGACCTATCCTCTTGTGGAGGCGCACAATGGGCCTAATATGACCTAAGTGCTGTGGCATACCACCCTCCCAAACTTACAGATACAGAGATACGATTTAATGGAAAAATTAGAAACGTATAATAATTGGGTACATATTAAAATTTTCGGATGACATTTTAAAATGAAAGTCATAACTTTCAAATACCACATAAGCCAGGAAAGCCAGAGTTTGATCAATATTATTCTCAAGCCCGAATTTGTTTTCACTTCGCGAATGTATTTAAAAGAAAATGTGAATTATTGTCACTCGGACTGTTACTGCTCCCTTTCTACAGAAGACATTGAAATAAAAACAACTTCTACTAACTGGATGATTCAATCACCTCTAAGAGGTTGGCACCGGTAGTATGAAGATAGAGAATTAAACGTAAATTTCTCATCAACGTCAATTCTCCCTTGCTTTAAACGTGAACATAAATAATTTTTTCTGAAAAACATATCATTTTTTCCACTTAAGTTTGGCCTAAAGTCCGGAAAAAAAATAAAATCCGGAGCTCAGCGACATCCTCGTCGAGGGCTTATTTTTAATTTGATGATCAATATTGACTTTGAGTTTCCAGCCTCGACGACGACGTTTGCAAAACCACGCAAGGGAGGAAATATTAAACCATTTGTTTATTCGCCTGCCACCAAAAATATATTATATATCTTAAGAGCGTGTTCCAAGGCATCGAAATCGTAATGCTTAGTACTCTCCAGCATTTGCTAAAAATGGTCGCTAGCGCTCGCAAAGGTTTGTAAATCGTCATGGTTACCTTCATTCGGATTCTAGTCATGGCAGAAAGAGAAAACTGTTTTAAGTCCCTCATAAAATGTCACTTCTTCACAGATATTTTGTGCAGTGTAGAACTAAATAAGATAGCTGATAGCTTTTTCAATTAGTAAAGAGTAAAGAGGTAAAGAGGCTTCTGTTGCAACACCGATGCAATTTTTATGTAAAGTAAAAGTGGCATGGGAAAAATTGGGAAATTGAGATTTCAGCTCTAGGAGTCTAGTGCGTGCAAATTATCTCCTCGCTCAAAATAAAACAATTCGGAGAGTGGGGGAGAGTTATTTCTGATTGCAACTGACATGGGGAGGGAAAAATCAGATTCTCAGAAATTCCATAGATATGTTACTTCCTCGTAAATCGATGGCTACAAACAGCTCAATCTATTCTGGACATGGGCAAGTTAGCAAATATTATTGTAAAACTAAATGTCAATGGAAGAAATGAGAAATCTGCTTGTCGAAAAAATAATGTGTCAGGTAACTCTAAATGTCTTAGCTTCATAAGAATAAATTTTTTTTGCTTAAATATCAGCGTCATATATGGCCCAGTTGCAGATAGACCTTATACAAATGGACTGTCCTTCTGCAAATCGACTAGTCTGTCGATTTTCTTAAACATATTAATTAATATAAATGGTCTGTAATATAGATACATTTGAAGAGAATAACAATTAGTTACTTATTTTCAAAAAGTAATGCTTGGTAGGTACTAATATTTGAAAATAGTTTACCAAATATTCAATTGGGGTAAAAACAAATTTTCTAATAATTGAAAACTTCTGCCGTTTTAAATAATCAATTGGGTAGATAGGTAGATAGTGGTCATTTTACAAAAACTCAAATAATGTTTGTACATGAGTTTTCCGTCCTAAGTTGGTCATTATTCTCATTTCGCGGTATGTATATACATATAGAAAGGTATTTTACAATTCTTTCGAGAATATTATTTCACACACAAATAAAATATATATAAAATAATTGCAGTTCACGTTGATGAACAAATATTTTCATTTGAAATTAAATATCAATATTAATTTTGAAATACATTATTGTACATATTCTCTTCAAGGCTTTTACTGTGTGACCAGTAAAAAAATCAAATTTAATTTATTTGTTTTCAGTAAAGTTTGGTCTAGAAAAATATTTCCAGGTGAGCATAATATTTTGCTTGTTGATATAAAAAGGTTCATCCGGAAATTGAAAATGAAGCTCCCCAATACCAGAAAAAAAACCAGAAGTATAGAAAAAAAATTGCATTAGTTCGAAAAACTTATCCATTTTGACACTGATCACACACATTCCATAAGTAGTAATTACGATAAAATACTTCGATCGCTTTTCGGCTTGATGAACGGTTTCATTGAAGAACATTAAATTCGAAAATTCGTACCCAAATTTTCACATTCGAAATTTTCATTTTCACGTGAAAAATTATTGGTCACATTAAATCTGAAGAAGTTTTCTCTTGGATTAAAAAAAAAGCCGAGACATCATAAAAAAAATCGTTTTTGTTAGCTCATTGAACGTAAGCCAGTAGATGCTGTGTTCGTCAGTCAATATTCGAAGATACCACTACTGAACCTATTACCGTAAGTTAATGAAATTTTGATAAGTATGCTAGTCCACTGGAGTATTGAGAAGATTGTGGTAAACCCTCGTCGATGGGAAAGATAACTTGGCGGTCAAAATAATCAAAATAATGTTAAAAGTTCACCAGGAAGGATGAGAATATCTAAAAAAAAAAACATATATTATACCTTAATAATGAATTACATTTTTAACGAAAAATATTGAATGATGTTTGGGGTAATGGCTTTGTTATGCAATTTGCTAATTGACCATTAGTTGTTATATAATTCAAAATTATAATTATATGCAGAGCAAAATGAAAGAATGGAGTTCTCTATAGGTACTTCACAAAAATTTATTTTCGTCAATCCCGACGCGTTTTTGGTTGTTAAACCATTGTCAAGGAAAAACTAGTCAGTAAAAAATAGGTCTTAAAATCGTTGAAAATTTCATTAAAGAATAGTATGACTTACATGATATTATCACAAAATGTCTAAAAAGTTGTCTTAATTAACGGCACATAGATAAAACTTACTTTTGCTATTTTGATGTTCTAAAATATTTAGTTTTTTACGTTTGTTAACATTGGTGGTAGTGCTCAATGATTGAGAAGTCGGGTTTCTCCATTGTCCTATAAAAGCAAAACCGTTCGTATTACATAAATCTTACCGTGTCAGAGTAATACAAACTCATAGTAGGTATGAGTAATTAACAGTGTGGAAGATTTAGTGAAAGCAGTAAAATTTCTTTGGAAAAAATTTTCAAACCTCATTAAAATTCCTTGAACAGCGAAAAATAAATCCACAACTCTTTGATGCTTCCGACAATATTTTATTAATATATGGGGACAAAGGAAAGCTTATAATCAAGGAGACCTAGATCACAAAAGCTGTCAGAGCGGGAAATGATATCACTATTAATAAGATAATTATGCTCTATGACCGATGCCTTCGTAGTAAACGACACAATCTTACACTACTGTCACTCCTCAATATTGAGCTGAACGTTATTTGCACAACACCAGGAATGTATTTCGTTCAAATTTCTCTGAAGCAACAAACAATAATTCACATCTTTTATCCGCCTGTATATTTCGATATCATCCGCATACATCAAAAACTAATAACATATCGAGTGTCGTGGATGATCAAAAAAGCTGGGATAGAATCCGGACCAGTTGTAAGCTTAGGTTTTTTTTTTGAGTGCATTGGTTACATCGCTTTGAGAAAAATAACATACCTAGGTACATAGTAATGTTTTCACTGAACTGAAAACTTGAGTCCCAGGGTCAGAGTGTGAAAACTGCAGTTAAACTAAAAGAGCAGAATGGTGGTGGGGATCTTCATGAATAAGCAAATCTTATGCAGGCTCTACAATACAGTGTTTATTGTTATTGGAAACTAGATCTAGTATTCAATTATTCGACCACGAATGGCAAGCCTACGGGTATTTTGATAATACTGAAATATTCTCATTTTGATAAGAAACATGTGTCACATTGCCAGGCTTGTCGGAAACATAAAGGGATTCTAATTTCTCAGGTAGATGCATTTCTGATTGCTATTGGCCAACAATATTTGCTCTTGATCTTGCGAAGGCATTTCTATAAACTTTACATTTGTTTATATCTCCACCAGCATGTTCGGTACGGACAGGGATGCCACGACCCACATTAATAAGTTTTACACAATTAGCAGAACACAAACGCTGGGCTTGGCAGATTTTGACCAAATGATCCCTGCCACATCTAAGACAGCAGAATGAATTTGAGCAACTTTTTGCAGTGGTTAAATCCGCTACATTCAAAACACCTAGGTACTTACTTGTACACCGTCAAACACTGTGTATGGATCATCCAACAAAGACATTTCCCACCCTGACAATTCTATCATATAGAGATACATGTTAAGTTGCAAGCAATAGCTTGAAAACGGTTAGTGGTTTTTTGCTTGTTTAACCTATACCTATTATTTATAATGTCACAAACAGAATCATCTTCATTATATGGTTCAGTGAAGTCCACTATTCTCACTTTCGGATTGATACCATGATATTCCTTAATGTCGTATAAATCGGCTAACTAAGCTCCTCAAAATTTTTGGTATCATCACAAAAAGAATTCCTCCATTTTTCACATTAGTCAGCCTTGAGCTAGATTCCGCAGGGTCAATCTGATTCAGCATCGCTTGTTTTGTAGCGTCATTTGTTTGGGACGCATTTTTCGTCTTAACCAGTATTGCTGACTGAGTGTCATTTTTGACGACACTAGCATATTTTTGACAGGTGCCTCAAAACTATTGACACTAGCACTGCTTAGCTTATCACTAACAAGCCTTATAAGATCACTTTTAAGACCATCAAACACCGTTGTTAATGTGGCGAGAGCTGCGTGTATCTGCAAGCACCTTGCAATTTTTTACTATAAAAATTACTGAATTACTGAATGAATTACAATAATTGATTCTGGAATTTCAAATAACAAACATTTTCAAATATAACCAACCCCAGTATTATCATTCATTGTGCGGTAGGTACAATTTCCACAGATTCTTTTTTATTTCCCGTTTTTAATTTATAGGTACTACAGCACGCCACTGTCGCCACTGGGCCCATAACCTAATAAATAAACATACATGAACCGAATTAAGCACAAATTATTAAAACAGAACACGGAAAATGAACATGAATGACAATTCTCACTTGACTGTTACTTCATACTGACATTATTGAAATAAATGGTTCCTTTAAAATAGTACCAGGTAACTAAGTTACTATTATTTTTGATTTACCATTGTAATCAAATATTTCACAAATAATTTCTAAGAAATATTATATGTAAATAAACAGCAAACGGGTAGGGCGGATGTATCCCATTTCTTTGCGATATTGTCTAAGATACATCTAATAATAAAACTTCTTTAACGTTGCCCATAAGAAGGGAATGAAAAACGATATCACGTTGCGACGCTTAGTAAGCTGTATGAACTATCCTCAAATGGTTCAATAAAGGAAATGCATTGTCCCCATTAAATTTGCGCAGGTGAAAGAATACGTTTTGTCAGGTTGACAAAAATGTGTAATAAATTTTTGATGTTGGCCTATATGGCCCCCAAATCTCCTCAAAACGTCTTAGAGTAGGATAACAAATGGCAGTTATCTAAGTTCTGGGGAGAAATCATTTGCCCGGGTAATAAAAGATCTCATATTATCAGAGGAAGCTTTTATTGGAAACGAACTAAGTGCAAATCGTTGGGGCACCATACAGCCACATCGGCCTTGCGGGACTTGATTCAGCACCCTGTTTTCGGTTTCCGCAAACACTAGCCATTGTTTGGCCCTTTTGGGTTAGGAGACAAGAAAATTCTAAGGAAATGAAATTGAAGTACGTTTTTTCAGAATTTATGACTCATTTAGTTGAATTGCTTACGTGGATATACGAATCTGAAAATTGCAGCACACCAAATATTCCGCACCGGCATACAGTGTGTCCCGCTTAAGGACTAATTTTTTTATTTTTCATCCGATTAATTTTTTTTTTTTTTGTCTTATATCTACTCGAATTTGGCACTTATTAGGCTCATAATTTTATTTCTGCGGCTGTACTGGTGTACAGGGTGTCCACATTTATAGGCTCAAATTTCAATAAGCACTATTAGCCCTTAAGCGGGACACACCGTATATAATTTTAAAAAATGTATCTATAAAAATAAAACACCTAAACATAATATGTCATTCGAGCTCATAGACTCGACCAAAATATGGACAAGCAATATTTATGTGTTGTCTAAGGTTTGTTTTGGTTCGTAATTTTAGGACGAATCTAGAATTGCTAGTGATGCCGCGAGACGAGACGAGACGAGATTAGCGGTTGATCTCGTCTCGTCTCGCCTGAGCATCAATGTCGAAACTCGAGACGAGACGAGAGTCGTAGAGAGTCTCGTCTCGTCTCGTCTGATCTCGTCTCGCGAAAAACTCGCACATAACCTATGGATTTTTCTTGGTGGTTTGGTTCGTATTTCGTATTAAATAAAATCTAATGTCCAGCTGGTCCAGAGCTAGAAGAAACTCAATAGCTGTATTTGACTCGACCCTACCCCGCTCTGAAAGGAACCGCTCATGAGATGGTGTGTGAGAGGAAAGGACCGAAGGAAGGCATTGGGGCTTGAGCACTTCGGGTGCAACAAACACGCGAAACGTCACGGAGCTGTTCCGGAGCCCCTCCTTGTATGGAAGGAGTACAGCTATGGCTAACAGCATGTTTTATTTCAAACTTCCTACGACAGTATAATTGGCTCTGAAAACAGTACAATTTGCTCTGAAAACCGTACGCGCATGACCCGTTTCAACAAGGATAATAAACACTACTTACTACAGGATACAGGATTGCTCATCGGCCTCGATTTGTCGCATCAACATCATATGGTGTAACACCGTTGGTAACGTCATCAACGGTGCCGACGACTATTTGCGCCAGCGGTCGTAGTTAAGAATTCAAATTTATGATTGATGACATAATATGTAGAGATGAAGATGAAGAAAAGATTTTAACGAAAGGTTTGTTTTTGAATGCTAATTAATGTACTGAAACCAAGTTCATAAAGCCAAAAGGGAATTTTCCGCGCTGTAACCACAAGTAACCAGGTATGATCATACTATGACGTCATGGTATTTCATTTGACATATTAAACGGTGAGGTATGAGGTAACCATAAGTAGAAAAAAAAATGGTATGATGTAACTACAAGTAAAAATGTTACATGGTTACAGCGCGGAATTCCCTAGAGTCAGCGGAATCATAGCCTGTGGTGCAAACACCCTACGTCAAAGCGACATTAAAGCGAAGAACGACACGCTGACTACGTCATCAGTGGTACTTAAGCGTAGTGGGGAGCTTGAGATTTGAACTACACAGACAACCAATCGGATAATTCTATCGGTGTTTACTGACTGGGAAAATAAGTACCGAAAATATCCACTGCTTCCTAGACTAATACTGATGATTATTCTAATCATAAATAAGTTACCTACCCACTCGTTAAGTTAGTAGTGAGAAAGTCAGAAATTTAGATAGGTAGGGTAGGTACTAAATATACAGGGTGTGGGGACTTTAACTGGAACTAATTCGCTAGAGCCTTCGGATAAAATATGTGTACAAAACGCAAAAACAGGTCGATCAAGATTTTTTGCTTGAGTTTTTTTCACATTAATTTTTTTATACAGGGTGTTCCAAGAACAGCTGTACGGTTGTCAACTTTATTTTTCCAAATGGTAGCCCCTATATATTATGACATTTCTGGACTCTGCAGAAAATTCTAGACATATTTCATTTACAATGTCATATACCTATCTTCAACTGTTTCGGAAATATTGACAGTTGAAAATTGACTTTTTTGCAACTTTGACAGGCTGTAAAACCTTAACGGTCAATTTTAGAGGAAAACCGATTTCACATTCCTATCTTAGATTTTCATAAGCTTTCATTTGACACCAACTTTGAATTTAATCCATGATTAAAAATTCCAGTTAAATTCAATCTCCAGTTAAATTCAAAGTAAGTGTCAAATGATAGTTTATGAAAATCTAAGTTAGGAATGTAAAACCGGTTTTCCTCTAAAATTAACCGTTTAGGTTTTACAGCCTGTCAAAGTTGCAAAAAAGTCAATTTTCAACTGTCAATATTTCCGAAACAGTTGAAGATAGGTATATGACATTGTACATGAAATATGTCTAGAATTTTCCGCAGAATCCAGAAATGTCATAATATACAGGGGCTAACATTTGGAAAAATAAAGTTAACAACCGTACAGCTGTTCTTGGAACACCCTGTATGAAAAAATTAATGTGAAAAAAACTCAAGCAAAAAATCTTGATTGACGTGTTTTTGCGTTTTGTCCACATATTTTATCAGAAGGTTCTAGCGAATTAGTTCCAGTTAAAGTCCCCACCCTGTATTTTATTTTAATAGAAATTTTTCATTTTTTCAATAAAATTCATGTAACAGGAATAAATACAAAAATATGGTGTGTTTTATTTTTCATAACTCTGAGAAGTAGTTGATGAATTCGTCAATCTTGAAGAGAATTTCATTCATCTGTCAAAACTGGTATTCCAACCATAAACTGGCATGTTTCAATTGTTGATTGCAACCAATCAGAGTGCGATTACGTGATAATTTGTACTAGTGAAGGATTATCGGATAATTGCACACTAACGGGTGGCATTTGAAATTTTTTGTGACCAGTGACATTTTTATACTTACGAGGATATACTAAAAATTCAAATTTTTGATTCATGCAATTCTCTCATAAAATACAACTCGAGCAATGGAAATATATCTATAATTTTTGACAAATTTGCACTCATGCATTTTCAACTGAACTTGTGCTGTTTTGCAACTGAAAATGCATTCCGTAAAATTTGCCAAAAATGTTCGATAATTTCCATTGCTTTCGTTATATTACTATCGAATAAAAGATTTCCTGTAGGTAGCTCCTTTGAAACATTATTGAAAAATAAACTAAAACGATTATTTGAAGGACGAGACGAGATTAGTCGAGAATCTCGTCTCGTCTCGCTTCTTTTAGTTTCGTCTCGTCTCGTCTCGAAGTCGAGACTAAATGGCCTCGAGACGAGACGAGATTAGGGCGAGACGAGACGAGACGAGACGAGAGTGTCATTTTAGTCTCGTCTCGCGGCATCACTAAGAATTGCGAAGAACGAGTTGCGCACTAGCATCAATCCTAGAACAGTTCGGAATCAATTCGTGAGACCGATAAACCAAAACAGAATTCTGACTCTTCAAACCCTTAGGCAATAGGTCTACAATAAGATTTCTCGACATCTTCGGAATGTTTGGTAAACTCTTTCTCTGTGTACATTGGCATTCAGCCTAATTTTCATTCTTCTGGCGGTGCTGCAGAACTTCAGGCAGAAAACTTTGTCACTACTACTACTAGAGTACTTAAAAGTGAAAAATATATTAATAAATTATTGCTTCAATATTATCAGACTCACCATCATGTTTTGGAGCTCAACAAATGATTAAAAAAATTGTGCGCATGTGCGAACTTTGCAATTCGCAAAACGTTCCTCCTGAAACACGCGTATCATTAGGACGATCCCAAAACGGTCCAGGAACCAGATTCGGCCAGAGATCAAAACCAATGAATTAGATAACCAAGAACTGGAATGCACACACTAATTGCCATATCCGTCAAAGGGAAAGCTATCAAAGGCGGATGTCACAAGGTGGAATGTTGTTCTTATTTGTTGCTCGCTGACATATGACGTTTTGGAAAGTTTCATTTCATTTACCTAGACAGGTTTTATCAATTCAAATACGTGTCAAAATCAATTTCCGCCATTTAACGTGATGAGTGCGACAAAAACAGGCACCCCCTCCGCAGCAGCGGCACTTCACGTTCGTCAATACGTGTACTTGTTCGAGTTCTTGGTTATAATCAATCACCAAAACAGACAAGAGCTTGGCGGGAGCCACAAAACAATTTTTATGCGACGTTGCAATTTTCGGCATTTTCATGTTGGACACTTTTCTAACAAGTGCGGGAAATACCATTTCTCGCAAGTTCTAGTAGCACAATTTTTCCTGAAGGCGTGCGGAAAAATTACTCTTTGTGGATGCCAAAAGATTTTTTTCCGCACACTCGTAGAAAAAAACGGCGAGCAGGACCGGCAACAATCGAACATTATGAACAATTGTTGCACAGACAAGCTCAGCTACGAGCTAGAAATCAAGCTTTAGAGCAACAAAGTGTCGGTGTGAGGTTGCCTTTAGCTATAGTGTATAATAATAATATGTATAACAAAAGCAAAGTTTGCAAACAATATTTATTCAGTAATTAATTAAAATTAAATTTTAACAACTAAATGCAATCTATTAGGAGAAATTATAAATATTAAACTTGATGATAAGACTACCTATTTATATTTTTCCCGTCATTAATTTTTTGTATTCATCATTACATTCCTGAATAATTTAATCATTCGTCTTTGACGTCAATTTGGCAACGCAGCACTCCTTGCCTTAATATTTTAGAATTGTTTAGTGGCTACCGCCAAGCACTTGTACAAAACAGCTATGATTCCACCAAAGCACTAAACACTTAACTGTGCACGTGCGAACTGTCCGAAAACGTGAACCAGAACAAACCTTAATCCAAAGTGATAATTTACTTCAAAATAATGAGTTTGTGCATCATATCACCAAAAATTGCTTTTCCCACAGCGTAGGTACATCATTATGAATTTGAGTTTTGAAAATACGTTGAAATTTCGATAATTGGTTTGGTAAGGATTTTTGGTCGAAAGAATCGATGTTTTAAGGCTCAAAAAGCAAAAGGAAATGTTCTGTCTTTTATGTGTGTATGCACTGTTCGTCTTTTACGACTTTTTTTTAAGCTATCGTTCAAGAAAATGCAATAAGACATTTCAGTTAATTCATTAACTTGGGTATTGATATGGACTTGAAGAAAATACGGATAAGCAGTGTGTTGTGTAATCAAGAGTATTAACGTTCAAATGATTTAAATTTATGTAACGATTAGGAGTTTAAATAAAATTATTAAAACTATAGCTTAATATCTAATTATGGACACCAAATGTTCATGTAGCAAATAAGTTTGAAAAGAAAAATGTGCGGATTTTTTTTCTCAACAGAGAGATGGCTATAACTTGCGGAGGGCCACAGGAGTTCATTTTGAGATCCCCTCTCTCGATCGATGCGAATTATTAAATTAATTGAAAATAATCTGTGTATCAATTTGATGAGGCATCTTGTATTATTTCGGCTGCAGATAAGGCTTTATTGTCAAATACATCAAGATT
Source organism: Ceutorhynchus assimilis (assembly GCA_917834065.1). Lineage (NCBI taxonomy): Eukaryota > Metazoa > Arthropoda > Insecta > Coleoptera > Curculionidae > Ceutorhynchus > Ceutorhynchus assimilis. The sequence goes on from OU892277.1 coordinate 9,253,699, forward strand.
GTTTGAAAGAAGTAGGCTGCCTGATTACTTTTATGAAGTCATATGTATACCTAAACATAATGCAAATCTCCATAAGAACCACCTGATGACGTCATCTGTTTGCCATTACCAGACAACTTATTACAAGCAACTAACATTTTGCCAATGATATCGACAACGTCGCTGAAATTTGTTCTAGGAGGATTCTTGATTGAATCCTAATCGCGCTGGCTCTCTCGCTTTCACTGCTGACTGTTCTCTATCCGATTGAATAAGCTTTAACAATCCGGGCTTGGTGGTGATGACTCAATCTCGTTCACTGCCCAGAATTTAGTTTTTTTGCTGAACGCGCCTGAAGAAGTTTTCACTTCAGGTGTGTTTCAATGCTTTCGCGTTCATAACAGAGATATGGGAGAGTTGTTGGATAGAATAGAATAAGGGTCCATCCTGCGCAACTGGCCGAATTTGAAGGACCGCCATTTTTATCACTTGTCAAATTCGGTGTTGAAAAAATAGGTCATGAACAACTCGTAACTCCAAAAATAAGCAGAAATAACAAAAATAATTCTTTTAAAACACCACTCTGATAAAAATATCTCAGAAAAATCAGGAAAAATTGCCAAAAACAACAATCTGTAACCGACCAAAAGTGAGGTTATGTTGTGAAAAATCTATCGAGAGAAGTCGTCAACGTAAAAAGTAATGGCGTTTCCGATTGGTAGATTTAATGCGCACTGAGTGTATTTTCATCCTTTTTCATCAACCTGTAGAAGAAAAAAACAGAAATCAAAAAAACTGCACTAGATATACAAATCGGCAGCATAAGTAAAAAGTGATAAAAATGGCGGCACCCTATGCGTTACCATAAAATCGGATGCGCAGTCGTCTAAGCGCATTCTATTTCACTCACATATCTCTGGTTCATAATAGGCGAGTTCGGTTAATCCTCCGAGAACTAAAAGATTACATTATTGACAGAAGCTCACGTGATCTTTCATTTGAAATTACCAAACTGGTCCCATGTGGTTGTCATCTTTTCGCTCGAGGAGGATTAACCGAACCCTACTAATATCAACATTTTAAAAATTTAAAATTGCTTGAACATATGGTTTCCTACAAGCTTTCTAACAAATATTAGCTTTACGATGACTAAACGATCAAGTGCACTTTTTAATTCCTATACATATATTTTGTTAGATTCAATAATAGTATCATGGTTGCATTTACAACTTCACTTGAATAAGTGTTTGATTGGGATAAACTTCTATTTTGTAAGCATTAAGCTTATGCTAACAATTCAACAAGGGTTAATTGGTTTATGTTATCTCAAAAGCTCCATTATATTCCCGCTAATAACTCTCTTGTTTTCCATTTATTTGAGACAAACTGAATGGATGCCTACTACATCTCAAATAAGCGGGCTAATAGCATCTTCAAGATGAAATTTCATGGAAATCGTTTCCATGGTTATAAGTACCTACTGAAAATAGAAAACTTCAAATTATTATAAATCAATAATATTTCCGCAAAAATCGAGTTGGTATTTATTATGCTTACTAAATAATTTTAAAATATATTTTTATGAACTGTTGTTGTTATGTTAAAACTTAACATAACGAACCATTCCGATTTTAGATTTTTCCTTAAATTTTGCCCATTTTGCTGATTTTTCCAATAGCACCGGCGACAGAATTGTTATGCAGATGATTTTTCAGAGAGTCCTTTTTTGTTCAGTTTTACCTAAATCTCAGGTTATAATTTACCGACGAAAGTTGTTTCTAGTAAATATCCCATCTTTATACATTCGGTCATAATTGTTCAGTTGGACCTAGACGTTGACTTAATGATCAAACGTGCCTGAATTGGCATCCGCGACATAAACATTATATTTTCATATCCATATAAACACCATTATGAATGTGTGAACTGGAAAATTACATCTAACAGATAAAGCTAACTTGGTCTATCGATCCGGCTAGAAACTGAACCGAATAATGGGTTTGCATCCTAATTAGTGACTACTGAGATGCGTATTTGCAAACTGATGACGATTAGCTGCTATTTCGTCTTTGACTTCTTGTCGTCTCTTCGGAAATTATCCGAAGATCCGGCGACCCTTTCAATACCTTGCTGTCAATTCCCGTTTCTCCTGTTTGTCTTCCAGTCGCATGGTCTCTTGTTCTCGCAGAATTTGCTGGAGCCGTTCCTGTTCTTCCTGGATTTTATTTATGGGTACTTAGTCGATGTTTGTATATCTAGTCAGTAGTTTGTTGATCATACACAACAGTAGGTACTGTGTTTTTTTTTGTTTAGCGAACAATGTTCAGAGCTATTGCTGGCATGTGTATAGGATGTGAGACGCATTTAATGTAAGTTTTTATCACTAAAATGTCAACTTCTCCAAGGTCGCCATTATTTTTATGATTTAATGGCTCACTATTCTCTGACAGATAAAAGCTAAGATACAACTTTTGTTTTTCTTTAGAGTCACAGCTAAATTGACAAGCAAAACGATGATGATAAATAAATACATTCTTTCCAGAAAAAATATTCGCTTTGGACGTAAAAATTTGGCAATCACGGAGTTTTGAATGTTTTGATTGGTGCAAAACATTGGAATTGTTGCAATATACCTATCTTCGCTCGAGTCTATCACATACTACAACCCAATAGTGAACTCTTTTGATCCTATTTCGGTTTAAAGCAAATTCATCTTTTTGCCCAAAATATACTCCATGTAATATCCAATTTGCTGAGCTAGAAGTTCTGAAAATAAATAGAGGTTCAGTGGTTTTAAAAGGTAAATATTTACAAGTGCGTCGTCAGGCATAAATGCTTGTGGATTAAAAGTTTCAATTTCAGCAGGTAATTGAGGATTTTATTTTTAAGACAGTAACAATCAAAACAAAATTTATTTTTGCCTAAATCCACTCATAATTTTATGCAAATTAAAAGAGGTTATACTGGCCTTTATAACAACTAACAATATTTTGAAACGTGGTTAGCAATCGGGTTATTGAAAAAAAGACTGCAAACATTTTTATTTCACATGATATAGGTACTTGACAATTACAAAAGACAGAGGTAAGGCATGTGACACATAACATCTGCCATAAATAACTTAATTTATGATGTATACTACTACTCAATTTTTATTGATACAAATAAGGATTACCATCAGTACCTAGTGTGCTATGGAGAGTAAACATTGTATAAATTAATAAAATATCACCTACTTTTTGCAAGAACTGTCTTTTAGGAAATTTAAAAAACTCACTTTTGGAATTATTTATTGCTTGAATAAAAAAGTATACGGCTGCGAAAATTGAAGAAAATGATCCTTTAGATTCAGATTTAAGTATCACTATAAAGAAAAATAACTTGACGAGATTTATTTAAAAATTTATCCGAGCGCCGGTTGTTGGCAGGGATATATTTTTCCTAAAATACATAATACCCAGTCAGTAACATGAGCCTACAAAATGCAACGCCTCAAAGAGAGCATTTTTCTTAGCCCTTTAATAAATATTTTCCTTGATTAATTCTCATGTTTTCAAGAAAGCGATGATTATCTATCCGACTTTTGACCTTTTTCTCGCCCAACAATGTATATTATTAGGAAAGTGCTAATATCTGTGCTGTAATCCAAAAAAAGGTATAAATCACAAAAGTAATACAAAATAACGGTATCTATCTTTATTACATAGGTTCGTTGGTTGGTTTAAGGCGGGGTCAGGCATGCTCGTGTCCTGATTTGCACTGCAGCCTTAAAGCTTATTGTGCTACCCTGTCTTGCTTAAGCAACTTCCGTCCCTTTGATAAGACCTAGCAGCTTACTGGCAAGTTTCTCATGCCGCGTTGTATTCCTCCAAATAAACTCTGTCTTCGGCGAGCCAGTGCTTCACATTCCTATATTATGTGGATGGCCGTTCCTCCTCTACACAACACAGTCTACATGTAATTGGGCCATTATAGACACTCATTTTCTGCGTGTGTGCTTTAAGATCGCAGTGTCCTGTTAGTAGTCCTACCGCCCGTCTTATCTGAGTACGCGTTAGTGACAGTACTTCAGCTGTTAGCATCTTTGAGGTTTTTCAATTATCTCCTTCGAGTGTCTTGCTCCAGGTGTGGACCACCATTAGTCGAGATATGGATGGGTCGACCACCTTTCAACTCCTTCTCGTTGCCCTCCACTGAATGCCCAGGAAATCACAGGAGCTTTATCCTGTTACTCCTTGACGACAGAGCTTCCAGATCGTGTAGGGATTCCAAATTTATTTTCGAAGTAAATCGATGTGAGAGCTTTTAGAGTAGCCTGTCTGAGAGAATGCTTATGTTCTGGTTGTTATAACCCAGCCTTAGAATCCCCTGTGCACATGCTTGAATTGCATGTATGTATTGCCTGGTAAAGTGTGGCGTTAAGCTCCAGAGGGATGCTTTGTTTTTTCCTGCCATATGCTTGGATCGCATATAACTTTGAATGGTTTTTCAAACTTATGGGTCACCACCATTCGATCCGTTTGCATTTCCTTTATTTTATCGTCCATACCCCGGCAGCCCTTATCCGTGGACATTAGCTAGGGCTGCCATTTTAATGTGAACATTGAGGGAACCTAGCCCCAGAATTTCTTCCAGCGCTGCAATGGGCTGCTTCTCATAGCTCCGGTGGTACACAGACATGCCAGTCTCTGAAGGCTATTCAGTTTCTTGACCGTCGTTACTTGTTGTGTTTTTGTCCACCATATTGCAGTTCCGTGTACCACTATGGGTCTGATAACCGTGGCGTAGACCATTCTTAGTCTCAGACCCCATGTTTTTCTCAACAGACTTCTGCATCTAACCAGACACATTTTTGCTTTGTTGAGGTTTCTCTCTAGATGTGGGTTCCATGTTAACTTGGCATCCAGGGTTAGAACTAGGTATTTCACTTCGTCAACTATTATAATCCGGTTTTCGAAGATACTTAGGTTGTATTTACCCCTGTTCTTTCGTCTAGTGGAAGGTACTATCGCGGTCTTTCTAGCGTTGACCATGAAGTTTGCTTCCTCACACCAGCTTTGTTCAGCTATCAGGGCTGTTTGCATAGCTTCTGCTATGACCGTGGAATGTTTTCCTTGAACGAGTATCGCTACATTGGGCCGTATTCATAAAACTGAAGGATATCCTTGTAAGTATATGGTAGAAGTATAAGGTTTTGAGTGGAAGAATAAGGTAGGAGTATAAGCATTTCCTTTTTTTCGTATTCATAATGTTTACCTTATACTTGCAAGGATATCCTCCAAGAATAAGTAAAAGTTTGTTGGCATGTTGGCTTATGTGTGCCGCGGCAAGCTCCACGAACATTTCTGTTGCATCACGGGTGGCTCGCACATTCAGTGTAGGATGACCTTTTCCGTTGACATACTTATCACGATGGCGATTTGGTTTCAGTATTCCTACGTGGATACAGTCAACTACGCCAATTGCTGTCGGAAACCTATGCTTGCTTTGCCATTTGCCATAACTGTTTCGCATCTATAAGTTCATTGTTGGTAGACGGAAACTTTATCCAATAATTTGATTGCGCCACAATGCTGTCAATTACGGCAGTCACTGTACGAAATACTGTAGCTTGACTTAAACCCAGTTCTTGACCAATGCCTTTCTGATAGCCAGGGTCACTGAGATAACGTAAACATATCTGCATTTTTAGGACGGATGATAGCGCATCTCCTCGAGTTTCAGAATTAATTCCCAAAAATCTGTTGGCAAGGCATTGCACATTTTTCTTTCCAAACCGGTATAGTTCTTTGTAATCACGGACAGGTGTTGATAAACGCTGCTTGTAATATTTAATTTCTCTCAGTTCCACAACATCTGCCATCGCTACAACTGATCAATACACGATGGAGTCTGCTACTGACCACACTCGAAATTATTGAAGGATATCCTTCTTATTTAGAGTAAAAGGTAACGTTTATGAATAACCAAATACTTTTTGTGAAGGATATGCTCATACTCTATAAGTATAAGGTTTTACTCGGAATATTATTAATGCGAGCTGAAGGATTTCCTTCATATACTGCAAGTATAAGCATAACCTTTTTTTTATGAATACGGCCCATTGTTTGCATACCCTTGGGCATGAAATCCCTGTGAGTTGAGACGCATGAGCAACTCATCAACCACTAGATTCCATAGAAGTGGCGATGAAGCATCGTCGAATAAATTTAGCTTCTAGGGTGTCTTCATAATAATATGTGTTGACTTTAATTTGCCGGTACTTAAGCATGTTGTGTATCCACCTGCAAGTGGTGTTGTCGACTCAAACAGGAAAAAAATGTACTTTTATTCTTTCTTCGAATATACAGGGTGGCAACTTTCAATGGGAAATGACTTCAACAGCTAAATCCATTTTCGGCACTATCGAGAGATAGCTATAACTATACTATTTCCAATTCCAAGCGGCAGTAACGTAAACAACTTGTCATTCTCAGATCAGGTATGCAGGACCGAACTAAGAAAATGTCATTATTTTGTTTTATTTTGATAGCGGTTTATGTTCATAAATAAACTTCATCAAATGGCGCGAGTACATTTTTTTGGTTTCCTGAAGCTTCAACTGAATCCGCATGCGCACTGGTCCTTGTAGGCGTATTAACCAATAGGAACACATCTGCTCTAAACGATATTTTGTCTCTAACAGTTTTCATTTTTTTTTTTAGTATTTACTCTATACTCCGCAAAACATTAGACAAACTAGGTATCAAGAAAGAATTACAATTTTTCAAAAAAATTAAATTAAGCATGCATTTTTGTTTGGTTGAAACTAGTCCCAAATATAGTTGAATAAATATTGATTTTCTATTCAAATATAGTCGATCATCTGGTTTTTATCCTCGTGCTTCTCACTTGTAGCCGAGCCGTACCACATCATATTTATTATTCCATAGGATAAGCACCGGGAATTTGAATAATCGTTAAATTGATTCCATCCTAAATTAGAAAACTAATTTTAACGCTCCTTGAAATAATACTTTACATAAAATGTCCATTATCCGTTAATTCTCACCTCATTTGCGTTTTCAAGACATTCCGCCAACTTATTTATCACATAATTAAAACACAGACCATGCTACATAACAATTTTGGTAGGTATAAGAGCAAAGTGCCTGTGTTACTAGTTAATGGATTTTTAACTTTGAAATTAAATTTCAATTCAATTATTATTGGTTCCTTGTAATTCTGCGTATACCTTTCAAAATGCAGCCTTAGGGAATTGAGGCATCGGGCTGAATCCCCGTTACTCGGAAAAAGTGTAGACTGTTAAAAGACCCAATCAGCAGCCTCGAAAATCGTAGACAAACTAGGCCACGAACAATGAGTATTGGTACGTGGATCGGAGGAATCTCTAGAAAAACCATTGAGTGATATCAGGGATCAAACAAAAACTTGACCTGATTGTTCCACAAAGACCAAAAAAAACGCACAAAGCTCAGAAATTCTCATTTCTTCAGCGGGGCTCAAAAAGAATTAACAACGGGGTATCGATTACCATACATAGGAAATGGAGAAATCTCCTGGGAAGCAGTAAATGAAAGCAAGGAAAATACCCATTTTGGGAATATATGGATCTAATGAAGATGAGCCCGTAAGTATTCAAGATGCATTCTATCAATAACTTAGTAATCAAATCATAAAAGAAGAAAATTCAAGTGAAATAATATTACTGGGAGACTTTATCGGAGGAACAGGAAAAAAAAGCAACGAGAAGGTAGTAGAAAAATTTGAGAAGAATTTTAAGAATCACAATGGAGAAAGGCTGATAGCAATATGCCAACAAAATAACCTGAAAATTTAAAATGGATATTTTCCGCATCAATAAATACAAGTATTTTAGAATGAAAATCTCGCATGAGGGAACCCTGGACAGAGCAATTAAAAATCGGAATGTACAAGGACGGTAAGCAGTTTCAAAAGAATGGTCACATAGTTCATAGGTCTAGCAATTAAAGGACAGAATCGTAAAAATGCTGAAATTCACTTTCGGAGAAGATATTGATTTTGTAAGTGTGTTCCTTAATCTTACTAGTCGACTACTAGAATATCTATATCTTTATTAACGTTGACGGTAGTATTATTGTCTAATGATTTTTTAATCACTGTATCAATTATGAGAATTTCAGCTTTATTACGGGTCCGTCTTGCGGCAATATTTGCTACATTTTACTTTCGAATGGGCATTTCAAATAAATCTATTTTGTTTATTCGATTTTACGTTAAGTTTATCTGATACCTTTACTTGTTTCGATAAAGGAAACTTTTAAAAATGTAATAACGTCAGCGTCACAGAGCGTCTAATTTGCTCCACGGTTCTGATTTTTCATACTTTCATCGAAATAATCATTAAACACAGGAGAAAAGTATTTCTAGTAAAATACTAGAGAATGAAACTAAATTTTTCGGGAAATGAGATGTTTGAACCTATCTCAAAGAAAATTGAAAATAAATGTCTGATGACATTCCTTTTACAAAGCTTTTTATAAGAGCAATGTCAGAGGCGTGCCTCAAACCTATAACACACATCGTGAATTCTTCCTTCGAGTCTGGCGTCTTTCAAGATAAATATTTTAATATTATCAAAAATTGTACCTATTTTGTGAAAAGAGGGATAGGCCAAAAACTGTCGTTAAATTACCTTGAACTCGTTTTTCAAAAATAGCTATATAGTCACCATGGTTTTACAACGGTAAAGTCAACATCTACAATAATCGTGCCATTGCTGGAAAAAATGGTAGTGGTCTTAAGGCTGGTGAGCCCCCCGTTGAAATTTTCTGTGATCTCATAGCAGGGTCCTTATTCTTGAAACAGGGGAGCGGCGTTCCCAGGAGAACGAGTGTTGTAACAAAATCAATAGCAAATTTATAATCTCGGTCCAAGTTCGTGGGAATTTTTTTTTTTTTTATAGATAGTTAAAATGTGACCCTAATGGGATTTACAAACACATGGAGTTCTGCGAACGACCTAATCTGGTAAAAATCCCTTGAAAGCCTTTTGGTATCGAATTTTATAGCTTCAAGATTATTTTACCTAACCCGAAATTGACAAATATAGGTATAGGCAAAATTTATGTTTTCCTAGATAAACACTCAACTTTGGACTAATCTAGATCCCACGTGGTTGTGATAAATTATTCAAAGTCAAGGATAATCTTCTGAATACCCACGTTTTATGACGAACCCAGATGTCGGGTAACTGATACTGTTGCTGGAAAGAATTATATTCGAAGCATGTGTGTGTGGAGCGAAACAATGATTACATGAGCTAGATTTTTAATATACAATAACAAATTGTATAACAATATAATTATCAAGGGTATTACTTTGGTGAAATATTAACTGTAATATAGTCAAATGCTTAGTTATAATTAAGATATAGGTAGGTTAAGATAGGAGTGATTACTCAATTATTTTATTAATAAATTATTAGAGGATAGTTTAATTCATTTCACACCCTTGATAATTAGGTTAGAAATTAGGGAACTTTTATTTTATTTACTTGATTAGGTTAGAATAGAAAGCATAGGTACCTAATTAGAAAAGGGAAAGGTTTTTAATTAAAAGGGAAAAAATTAAATGTTCAATTGATAATTCTACCACATATAACTAGCGAACTCTATTGGAGACCCATCAAAACTGGATCACAGGGTGGAGCAGTTTGAATGGGGAAGGTTGAATAAACTTGAGAACCAATTCAGCGAATCGCTGAAAGCTAAGAGGGTTGGAGATCTTCGACTCGCTCATTAACGCTTTCGCTACGCTCCCGCGTTAAAATCTCTCGATTATTAATCGCTCTCATTAATAGACTTGTTTGTTAAATAACTATTATGTCTGCGGATTCTGAAACACTATTTTAAACTAGTTTGTTAAGTTCTGCAGTCACATGAACTCTTTGGCAATAGGTATGTACAGGGTTGGTTATAAATGTCATCCCCCTCTATCTTTTTCATTTGACATTTTAGAAAAAAGTGTCCCAAATAAAAGTTTTATGGTTAAAATTAAGTTTTTTGAAAAAGTCACTTGCGCATATACAGGGTAGGGTGTATCAGAAAAGCTGGTCGTGCTCCAAATTTCTTATTTCAAATAGAATACCCTGTATATTATTGGATATTCGGAATCTACGTAAAATACTGAGCAGATTTTATGTGATATACCCTATACCTAAGTTCAACTGTTTTGGAAATATTGACAGTTGAAAATTGACTTTTTTGCAACTTTGACAGGCTGTAAATCCTAAACGGTTAATTTTAGAGCAAAACCGATCTTACATTTTTACCTTGGATTTTTATAAACTATCAGTTGACACCAATATTTGACATCAACTTTGAATTTATTACATGATTGAAAATTCCAATTGAATTTAATCTTCGGTTAAATTCAAAGTTGGTGTCAAATTATAACTTGTGAAAATCTTAGAAAAAAATGTAAGATTGGTTTTGCTCAAAAGTTAACCGTTTTGGTTTTACATACAACCTGTCAAATTTGCAAAAAAGTCAATTTTCAACTGTCAATATTTCCAAAACAGTTGAACTTAGGTATAGGGTATATCACATGAAATCTGCTCAGAATTTGACGTAGAATCCGAATATTGAATAACATACAGGGTATTCAATTTAAACTAAGAAAGTTGGAGCACGACCAGCTTTTTTGAAACACCCTGTATATACAAAAACGAGTTTTTCAAAAAATTTGATTTCAACCATACATTTTTTATTTGAGACACTTTTTTCTAGAATGTCAAATAAAAAAGATAGAGGGGGGTGATGGCAAAATATTTTTGGCCATCGTTTCTATAAATCCTAGCCTGGTGACCCCTAATAGTTCCAAGCAATTGTCCAAGTTCTCAAGAAAGTTCTTAAACATATTTTCAATAAGCAATTTTTCTTTTTATATCCCTGATTTTTTTTAGCTGCCTACAATCAAGCTCTATATATTTCACGTATTTTGGCTCAACAAACAAAATTAGCATTCAACCTGCGAACCTGCTTTGCATTAGAAGGGCTAATAACGTATGTGTGCTTTTCCTTAAAGTTTTTTGTACCTTACTGTAACATTTTATGTTATCCAAATTTTATCTATTTTTCAAACGAGACTTTGTCACGCCGTTCTTGCTCTCTAGCTTCGAGGCTTTACAAAATTGAATAGAAGCAAATAAATATTGCAACACACAAAGAGCCTTTAGATGCAGGAGAAAATTATTTCGACGACACTATGTTGCGTCTGAAGCATCATGAAATTGCCTGCGACTCCGACGTCGTCGGTTGTAATATCGAGCTTCTTGTACTTTTATTTTTAGGGCCTCTTAGGCAGCAAAAAAACTTGAAGTTGGAGAGCAAACGAAGCAGTGCCCACTTTAACGCGATGAGAAGTTTTATCTCACTCAGATTTGGGACAGCCACAGCACCGAAAAATATATAAATAGGGAAAGACATGTTATATTCTCTGGAGACACCCTTAAACGTGACAGTCCTTTTTTTTTCTTTTGTTACAATGTTACAAATGATTATTTATAATACCTTGTAGAAGTGAAGAAATTGCCTTCCCATTCATGTCACAATATATGAGAAAATATTGCCAGCCCGCATTTCTGTTTCTAGCAAAAAAGCATAAATTTGAAACACAAAATATTTTTATTTTTATTGCAGACTTCCGTTAAAGTATAATGGTAAAATAAGTAAATCAGTTAACATATTAAATTTGGAGAGTTAGTTCTAGAAAAAAAACTCGACTAAATCTACATAAGTGCCATAGGATATAGAAAAACAATCAGCAGGCTAACTCGAGCTTTGTGTCCTAAAATGACGGCTTGCGCAGAAGAGATGTGCATGAGAGTTAGCGTGCTGTTTCTTTTTGTATATGCTGTCTAATTGCTATAGCATCACATTCCCGAATACCCTATTATTAAACAAAAATTATTGTTTCGGGTCAATATAAAAAGTTATCATCATAAAACCATTCGAGCAAAAATGTACTTCCCTTATCACAGTTACTAATAATAGAGATCAATTTGGCCAATACTTGATGGAAATCCATTACAAATTTTGAAAGAAAAACTTATTTGTTTTCTTTCAAAACAGTTACTAATAACTTCCAGAATTACACTGTCGTCTGACAACTTATTACATAATTCTTGAATCACACATTCACAGTGACAAAGTGACATTAATATAGTAATAATTAGATATACAACCTTCCGCTTTATCACTCTTACTAGCATATAGAGAAAGGAGGTTTTCAATCATAATATTCAATCACAATAATATATTCCTAGTTTTCTAAGTCTGAAGCGAGTACCTACTTCTACTTTCTGATATATCAAATTATCTGGATATCGAATAAATTATTGAATATTTTTCCACAATTGAGACAGAAACCCTTTAAGCATAATTTTAAAAGCAGAAACAAATTTTATGCAAATTAAAATTCTGTCGACTAAGTATTTCCGTTTCATAATCATTATGTAAATTTATATCAAGGTCATCTTGAAAATACACGAATAAACACCTTTTTATATTATGAAGAATATTCCTATATAGCAGAATTACTTGAAGGAGGATTTTTCTCCTTTTTTCTCGCCAGCTATTTCACAGAACATTAACAACCTGATATGGTGGTTCTTAAGAGTTTAATATCGGAGTTTTATTGTCACCTTGGGACAGATAAAAGGTTTCCTTGTTTTTCTACATTTCCTTTTTAGGCTTGAAATAATTGTTTTTCCCTGGTTTGTATGCGAATATAAAAGAGGATTGTCCTTTTTGCTTTCATTTGTAAAATGTTTTTAATATAAGAGCGGATGTTGAAAACATTTTTATTATGTTCCTCTTTTATCTTCACCTTTGTGATAAACTGGCCCAAAGTATTTACTCGCAGATTTAAAGAATACCAGAAGAAAGTGAAGAAAAACTTGTAGAATAGCATCAAGACAGGTCAACAGTATAAGGAGGACAACCTCTTATCTAAACAATTACTCACCAATCCTTCCATTTTGATACAGCACAATTGCTAGTGGTTCATCAATTTCTTGGCCAATACACTAAAAATTTGCAAATTTAACATACATATGTACTTAGAAACAGGATTATAATGGGTACATAACAAGTATGGAGTGAGCCAAATTCTACACGATTAGAAAGGTTTCTTCGGGTGTTAAATTTGGAATTTTGCAAACTTATAGAGTGTTAGATGATTTCTAGTATCTCTGCAGGACTTTTCTTCTTTTGTGTATTTATCTGTGACATCAAGATGGCATCACAAGTATTTATTTCATAAGTGATGGAATAAATATTCATTTATTAGTGCAGTCAAAAACTCCGTAGGAACGGACGAATTCTGTAAAAGTGGTAGAAAAAATCAATATTTATATTAGCTTGCTATGCAGCCTAGACTAACCTACTAGACACATAGAAAGTAATAGGATGAATTAGCTTGTACCCGATTTAGTTGAATCGAAACGGTGCTGCCAAAGCCGAGTATAGCCGAGCTGCACGAATTTTAATAGCTTGCAGGGACGATCAATGATCCACTGTGACGATGCTGCAGTGAAATTGGTATCAGTCAACTCCCATTGAAGTCGATTTGTCCAGTAGCCTGGGTCCTAATTCTTGAAACAGGGGAGTCGCGTTCCCAGGAGAACGAGTGTTCTGTCTTTGTTACCTTTATTGTCATTTGCATATCATTGAGAAAGACGGAACACTCGTTCTCCTGGGAGCGCTGCTCCCTGGTTTCAAGAATAAGGACCCAGGTCTCTATATACCAAGGGACTGAAATTGTGAAAGGAGGCCTTATCTTGGCAATATAGATGTCATACTTTTCCAAGGGCAATTTTCTCTGGATTTTTTTCAGTTTCAAAGTCGCAACTATAAGTCTATTCCAACAGAAAATGTCACGGCAAAAAGCAGGTTTTCAGTGAACGTGAGATGCTGATTGTTAGCACAATGAACTTAATATTTGAGAAGAGCGAAAATTAAATTATTAACAAAAAAGCCAAGACTGATTACTGAACATGTCTCACGCCTTTACTAATGCACAAGTTCATTATGAACTTTTCATGAGACGAGAGGCATCTTACATCATTCCTGGTGTTATGGTGCACATTATTTAACAATATTTTCTCTTAGCCTTTGTATGTTAGTAGTTATAGGGGTCATACAAATTCTGTTTTTTTAAATGCCATTTTGTATGCTGGAATAGATTTTATACATGTAAGTTTTGAGTTCCGTAGTGAAAACGAACAGATGGAAAAGTACGCAGAAAATTGCTTTTTTTATAATCTAAAAATTATTGACTTTGTGTGTCAATTTTTATTTTCTTTGGCAAAATTGTACCTGAACTCGATAATAATTGATGGTTTGCTACGTTGCTTATCATTGACTATGTTCATTTCATGCATTGTATCCGGATACTAAATGGATTGGATTAATAATGGGGATTGATTATCCTGAAATAAACACCCAGGATTAGAGAAATAATCCAATCTTCCAAATTTGTAGGATTGGACTTAAAATGGATTATCTCAAATGTGAAATAAACACCTTAATCTCGACTACAAGAAGTTTGTTGGCAACTTCAAGAAAAAATCACATCTGTCATTTGTACTTTTTTTGAGAATTGATGTTATTCAGTTTTATTTAAATATTTTTTGATGAAAAACCGGTGTCACAAAAAAAAAATGTGTAGGTACCTTTTAATTCTTAATTAAAGATATTTTTCACCATTGCCTTTAATGAAGTTAGACACAAACGACAAGGCTTAAGAAAGGATTAACACTAATCCTCATCCATTTAATAGTCGTAAAATAAACGAATATGGATTAATAATCCTCAATTCACTTAGTATCTGGATACAACCGTGAAATAAACGTAGTCATTAATGAATTATTAGTTTCATAGAATATCTATAAAAATATTGTATCACGTTTACTGTAGTACTTTTAACGATAATATGTTCTTCTGCTTCCGCTTGTTGAGCATAATTATGACAGTCAAATGTTACATTGTTTGTTTAATAAAATTGAAATATTCACTTTATATTGAACACACTGGAGGGATATTTGTTTTACAAAAAGCACTTAGAATTCATCAGGCTTCCCCATTGTTGTTTTAGGACCAGAGATAGGTATATTAAAACCAGATTTTTAAGCAAACGTGGAGAACGGGAATTTTTAACTTAGCGAACGTCCCTGGAACAGATTTCATATTCTGAAGACACAAGCATAAAAATATATAAATCTAATGATCACAATAATTTAGTATTGGAATGCAAGAACGGATATTGTATATATATGTATTTTTTTTTTCTTTTAATATTATATTTTTGTTTCATTATTAAACTCTAATACCCCACCCCTCAAAAAATTGCAGTTTTATTCTTAAAACTTTCCTATATGTTTGTTCCCATTGTCTCCTAATCGAAATAGAAATCTGCATGGCCCTATCAAAAAGGCCCCCATGGCAAAATATAAACTCGGAGAAATACCAGATTCGTTAAATGTTGAGCTCACACTTGTACAATATATGACTCGCCTTTTGTTTCGAAAATATTTCAATACCAAATGATTCAATAAAGTCTCCTCCAAACAATTAGTAATATTATGGTAAAGGACTTTGAACTCATGCACTATGCGTAACGCACCTAAATTTTGAGTAATTATTGTCCATTATCATAGCATTACGTGGATGTAGCTTAATTATTGGCTGAACAGGCTTTAACGTTCGAGTGATGTCATATACTAGGGAATGCTGGATTAATTAAATAAATTATATATTTAGGTCATTAAAGACGGAATTTTATTTGGGAAGGAAAAGCGATATGTTTAATTGATTGATAGAAAAAAAAGGGATATTGCTTCATCATTATAGGTAAAAAAGCGATTTGAGAAAAATATATTAATATATTCAAAAAGACGCGGCGAGTGGGAGGCGAATCTTGGC
Source organism: Ceutorhynchus assimilis (assembly GCA_917834065.1). Lineage (NCBI taxonomy): Eukaryota > Metazoa > Arthropoda > Insecta > Coleoptera > Curculionidae > Ceutorhynchus > Ceutorhynchus assimilis. The sequence goes on from OU892277.1 coordinate 9,269,645, forward strand.
TACCTCAGAGTTTGGTTTCCTGGGGTGCGGGGAAGGAGCGGATATCTTGATCCCGGTGGGACTGGGTTTTGCGAATCCCTAATTTTTGTTTTGTTTTTGCAACATGGCATTCAATTGTTGTTAAATGGAGTTCATCATTTGTCGCGATAGTGATTCCAATGTTGGTTGCGCTGGAGATTGTTGTTGTTGGCGATGCTGTTGCTGGGTAATGGTTGGCTGCAATTTTGGTTGTTGGCCCCAGACGAAGTTTGGCTGGGGGGCTGGCTTGTGGACTGGCGTTCTCTGAGGTTTGGGATTTTTCGGGCATCCTTGGTAGGATGCCGGATGCGGTCCGTCGCAGTTTGGACAGGTGGCAGCTTCCTCATTGGGTTTGATGCAGGTTGACGTGGGGTGTGGTGGTCGCCGGCGCCTTCGACACATTTGGATATGGCTTGGCACTTGGATTGAGAATGTCCGTAGAGTTGGCATATGTGGCACTGTGTGGATCGCTCTTGTGTACGTTGCCTTTCGACTCTCACTCTTATGTAGTTAATATAGTTGAGCTTGGAAATCGAAGTCTCAGCGATTGGGGGCTAATTACCGGGTCTCTTCAAATTTAATTTGTTAGTCCTCGTTGTTGAATGTGTGGTCAGCCACGACTGTGTCCAAGGCTGCAATGCCCAATGTGCTTTGCTAATCGGAAATAATTTTTCGGTTTTCTGGTTTGTTTGTAGATGATTTTTATTTTGTATTACGGCCTATTATTTCAGTGACATTTCGTCCTTGATTCTCTTCGAGCCCAGGCTTAAGCTCTATCGGTTATCTGTTTGTATAGCCATTTGTTTGAATTTCGTTTTTAAGGTGACTTATGTTGATATCCAGGTTTTTCTATATACGGTGAGCCAACCCATTCTTCCACCAAATATGCTATTTTCCGATCTACCTCTAGATACTTCCATGGTAAGTTCGGATGTATCCTATTTATGTTGCCAAAAAAGCTGTTAAGATTCTTGAGTCCCTGTCCGCTTATCACAAACGTATCATCAACATATCTCAGACAAGGGTTTTAGTTTCAATTGTGATTTTCTCTGACACTGTTTCTTTAGTTGTTGCATGAAAAGGTTGGAAACTGCTGGGTTCACCCATTGCTACTTCACCCGTTTGTTCACAGCGAGGTTCCGTAGTATTCATATATTCATGTTTAAAGGATATGCTATTTCACAAAAATAGGTATCTAACAAGAGAATAAGTATAGAACGAATAAGCTGTTGACGGAGACTGAATGTTGTTCTACTGCTTGCAGTCAATGCAGTGTTTGATTTTTCTTGAAAAACCAAAACCTCGAACCAAAATTTTCACTCTGTTTATAAATTTCATACAAACGGATCAAGAGCTCAATGAATACAGTTTAATTCTGTAAAAATAATAAACATGATTTCATATTAGTTGTTTTGGCCTGTTGTTCGGTATATAAAACCACATATTTAGGCCCACAACTTAGTCTAGGAAAATTGTTGATTTTCAAAAAAAAAAAATCCTACCCAAATGAACTTTTCAGGGATTATAGGGGGCGGGTGGATGATCATAAAACCGAAAATATCAAACATTCACACCTCTAGCGTTTTGCGCTATAGGGGTTGAAAGTTCGCCATTGGCGATTACTTGGTACCTATTGATTTTACAAAAAAATGTTTCAAATAAAAGATGCGCAACATTATGTGATCTACAATGTTTATCTGAAGACTTTTTTGATTAAGGGCTGTCTGTGGTCATAAGGGCCGTTTGAAATTTTATAATGAAAATGAAAAATTATAACCAACCTGAAAAAATTTTCTACAACACATAAAACATTTTTGCTTTATGAAGTTTTTACTCACCCCCTGTCGTTTTTCAAAAGGGGTAGTTTAAAGTTTTTTTATTTTTCTACAAAAAAATTTTCTTAATAAAAGTTTTATAAGATTACATTTCCTACAATTTTTTCTTATAAACTTTTTTTATAACTCACCCCCTTTCAGCGGGTGGACACTTCCCTTAGGAAAAATTTTAGTTTTTAGGGGTATATATTATTATTTTTTTTTTTATTTTCTCGCCTTTAGTGTATATAAAAAGTTGCCATTAACATTGTATTGAAAGGATTTTTTTCCCACCACCTTTTTGTTTTTAGAGGTAGTTCGCCTATTTTCAACTTTACAAAAAAAATTTATTAAGAATACTTGTTCATTTTATTATTTTGAACACCTTTTCTTTGTAATTTTTTTTTGTTAACTCTATAGTTTAGCATTGGTTGAATATAGGTTTATCTTAGCGAATGAATAAAGATTAAATTACCTTCATTAAAGTAAATAAAAAAGTTTGATAGCAAATCAGGAAATTCGGTATTCTATAATGGTGATATCAATATGGAAATAATGATTGATAGAAGTCCAAAATAACATAAAACGAACTATTCACACCAGAAAAGTCGAAAAGCGTGCATCTATTAATCTAAGTAGTTTTTTTTTTGCCTTCATCTGGTATTTCTATTAAGCCTTTGCATTAATCAGAATCGTAGTTAATTACTCAAGCGAAATTTGATTTCTCCCGCAAGTTAAGGTTTCCCGAAACTTTTGTTTCTAATTTATCTGCTTTCTTGTTCTTACTTTTTTGAAGTTTCCCAGAACAACAAAGCAAGATCCCCAGAAATTTGTTAAATTTTTTTTTTTTTTTTTTTGGCAACGGCAATGGTAAAACAAGGTTTGCTAATTTCCCTAATCCAAAATGTGGCTGTTAAATTTGCAGTCCGTGTAAAATAATACGGTAGATTTACGCCAGACTACAAGACGAACTATAATTATTAGGGGTTGCTTCCTTGAATATTAGTTACCGCAAGCCTATTTCATATGAATGCAAGGGTAAAACGACTAAAGCCCTTTAACATGTAAATACAAATGCGCACTCCGCGCCGAGAAAGGGAAACAGTGTTCATCTCATTTTTCTTTTTAGAAATGGATATGCCTCGTTTTATATCATTATGATCGGAAATCTCCAACGATGCAATTCATTTTAACATATACTTAGAAACACTTGAAGACACTTGATTATTTTATGATGCGGATTTTGGTCAACAAATCTCTTCCTTTCAATCTATCTGTGCCTATACAGGGTGTTCCGAAATTAATGCACCAAATTGTTATGGCATATTCCATGTCGAAAATAAACCCCAGTTACCTATATAAACATATGTCCGGAAACGCTTGCTCCGAGATACCGGGTGTTGAAATTCTAAGAAAAAAAATATGTTTTTATCATAAGTTTCAAACCACTCTAGATATTTCATTGAAATTTTGTACACTGCTTTCAAGCAGTGAAAGACATATTTTGACATGAAAATATATTTTTTTTAAATTACCAGTGGCGTCCTACCAGATTTGTAAGAAATATTTTCTAAGAAAAAAATGGATGGTTTCTTCGTATCATCTTCCAGAATTGTCAAACAAACCAATGGGCATCCCAAAATCTGAAAATTTAAAAATCTAAGTACCTACTTATGTATTTTTATTTTAAATGACACTAACCGTATATTCTACTATCTTTCAAATCCTCCTTAAATCCTGTTTCCATAAATATATAATATATCAATATTTGTTCCAGCTGTTTTTGAACTATCAACATCCAAAGTTTCTAAAACAAGCCACATCAGAAAATTAGATTTGATGCCTTGGCTGGTTTCCTTGCCTCGGCTATGAAACACTAGCTGCGGCATTGAATCTTCTGCTTTTCTACCTAGTGAAACAAAACCATTTAACAAAAATATATCGATGAAAAAAATTACAACTTGATTTGAGATTGGGTATACTTACTTTTAGAGACTTCAGTATTCCTTAGAAATTCTGAGGAGCTCTTGACGCTTTTGTCTTTAACGTTCTCCCCGGATGACATTTAAATCTGTAGGTCATTTCTTTCGCATTCCCATTTTGAGACTAGACCGTCTCCGTGCAAGGCATCAAAGTCCTACCTACATAATAGGTATACATATTATAGAGGTAATAGAGGTATACAACTTACCTTTCGAAAAAACCGGCGACAGGTATAACCGACTTTCTATTTAACACTTCGAACAACACAAAACCGAAAAAACCGACTTGAACGAAGTACGTAGCAATGCACCCAGAAAATAGAAATGTAAATATTCCTATTTCAACATATTTTTCTATGTCGTTGCCCGACTGCAGCTACCTTTGCGCATGTGCTTAGGAACTGTCTACATTAATGCTATGAACTGTTTCATTGTATTTATGATTTATCTTGATGTAATGGTTGCAGCTTTGTTTCTAGGAATACTTGCTTGTTTTAAATGAACCGTACATTGTATCAATGAATTTCGTTCTTAAAAGGATAATTTTCTAGTAAGGTCATATGAACCATATTCATATTATTCATGTTAATATTCATTTATATTATGAATATTCCGTAGAAGCTCCCATCAAAGAAATTTTCTTTAATATCAAGGTTTAATTTCATAATATCAATGAACTTAGTTCTTGTAACCGATGCACTATTCAACATAGATTCATGTAGATGACTATTCATAACTTAATGAAGCTTCATTCTTTATTTTAATGATAGCTGTTCATGAAATCATAATACTTACAGTTTTCTGTACTTGGGATTAATGAAAATTTCACTGAATCAATGAAAATGTAATTGATGAAAGCAGTTCATTGATATTATGATCGAGATTTTTTTGAGTGTGCTTTTTTCTAAAATAAAAATCATTTTTGAAATCCTCATTCAATTTGGAACAAATTTGATCTCTCCACTTTTTTCCGAAAGATGCACCGTTTTAAAGTAAAAAAATAAAAAACCATTTTGATTCATGGCGAAATCACCAAAATTATAATAAAAATGTTAAACATTAAACACCTAAAGTTTCAAATTAGTTTTGTGACGTCACTGGTATTTTTTTTTTTAAATATTTCACATCAGAAAATGTCTTTTGCTGCTTGAAAGCAGTGTGCAAAATTTCAAAGTGGTATGAATTATGATAAAAAAAATAGTTTTTTTCTTAGAATTTTAACACCCTGTATCTCGGAAAGGAAGCGTTTCCGGACATATGTTTATATAGGTAGCTAGGGCTTATTTTCAACGTAGAATATGTCATAAAGATTTGGTGCATTAATTTCGGAACACCCTGTACATATATTATATTTATTATTTCTAAAATGAAACTTTTCATTCAAATTCAATCGGGTTCACAAATTTAAACGGCGGCGTGCTTCTGTTTGTAGTTCTCACCTTATTTTCTTACAATCAGCCGACCTGATGACGTCAATGAGCAGAAACGCGCTTCGCTGTGTTACAAGACATACACTTTTGGTTTTCCTCTACACTTTACTGCTGACATCAACAACAAATTTTCGCTTTCATTCACATCGTATCTTAGTTTCACCTAACCTGATGAAGCAGAGGAGCAGAAACACGAGACGTCGAGTCGGATTCAACATGGAGCAAATATAAAAAAATGGCTCTTTGTAAAGTACTACAAGCGAATCTAGCTGCAGATTCACCTGGGAACAACTGGAAATAGTCCTCATCCAGCAGCCATCGACCCATAGTACACCAATAAAAGGACTTCCAGCAAAATCATGTGAGTTAATATATAGTAATCAACATGAACATCCAAGAGCAGCAAGTCTGCTAAATAAAAAAAATCAACTTTCCTTTCCAGAGTTTATTACAAAGGACTTTTCTGCAGGGGCTGTAGAGCTACCAGCTCCAGCGGGTGAGCAAGAGGTAGTAATTGGCTCGACTGACTTCCCTGGAGACGACGAAATACACGCACCTCCAGAGGACGTTAAAACTCGTCAGCTACTGCAAAAGGATGAACAAACACCTTATGATCGGTTGTGATGCCAATCCCCACCACGCCATATGGGACAGCACAAACATGAACAAAAGAGGTGAGTACCTTATCGAATATTTGTTCTCTAACGACCTAGACATTACCAATAATGGTATAAACCCATCATTGCGAAAAGTGTGCGGCAAAAAGTGTTAGATTTGACCTTGTCGAGCACACACATGAGCAACCTAATTAAAAACTGGCACGTCTCTAACGAAATCTCGATGTCGGATCACAAACACATATATTCGACATAGAGGTCACAGAAACATGCCTTCTCGAGAATAGAAACACAAATCTCACTGACTCGGGTCTATACAAAGACCTACTAAAAACAAAAGTTACCGACTACCCCAACGCAATAGAAACAGATGATGAGTTAGAGTATATCACGAATGAAATGAGCACTCCAATATTAGCCTATGAGAATAGCTGTCATGTGAAACAAAGGGTCGAAGATAGGAAAACGCTCTGGTGGAACAGGACGCTCAGTTTCCTAACGCACCAACAACTATGGGGCGGATACAGAACTGCCCTAACCGAACATAACAAGAAATGAGACGGTTCAAGGGAAATCCTGGATAATTTTTTGCGAGGAGGCGATCACTGATATCCCTCAGACAATGCGACTACAGAAAGTCTTAACAGCTTTGTCACTAAGTCCAGACTAGTATGGGACTCTCAGCAACTCTTAAAGCAATAGAATCACTTTACCATGGGTACCAGGGCATCAAAATATAGAAGAAAATGGCGGGTTGGCTCGCACCATTTCTCGTTCCAGAACCTTGCGTTGGCCTGAAAAACAGCCATGTGAGGGCCGAACTCAAAAAATGGAAAGAGGCACAACAAGCCTTCCACTGGAACAAGATTCTAGGACCTATAGACAAGCGAAACAATTCATCTCGCCAAAGTCAACAAAGGCAAAGGAAATACTTGAACCCAGCAAACGAGGATTAAAGCTAATAACGGGCCTCCTCATCGGTCACTGCCCTCTCAAAGATGGGTAAAGCTGAATCAGACCTTTGCCGCTTCTGCAAAGAAACATCCGACAATGTATGAAGTCAATTAGCAGAATCACGTGTCGTCGGATTAGCACAACTTTTTTTTTCTGCACTTCACTGTAAGCTTTACAAAAACAAACCTTTATCTTATCTTAATCTTATTTATTTAGTATACGCGAGAAAATCTTGCCTTATTTTTAAAAACCGTGAACTATATACAAATGTGAAAGAATCTTAAGCTGAGATGAAGAAGAGTTTGTTTAATATTCGGAGTATCAAACTAGATTATTTATTTCAATATTTGAATTATAAATCTGCATAAGCCCGTCCATAAATATCAGAGCGAATGAAGGCTCCTGAATTCAATATGATAGCTAAAATATACGCAGTTGATTGACTCGAATAAGCGAGGTTAAAAACCAAATGCTGTTAAAATAAACCTTAGCTTCAGCTTCACCAACCTGTAGCTGACCCAGTATTTCCAGATCGTTGTTCGTTGGTTTGTTAATTCGCCAATAATTACCGTATCTGGCAAATTTATATTCCTAAGGTGATAAACTTTTCACTGGGATAAATTGATTTTCTTCGGCTTTCCTAATTCTGAAAAGTAAAATATTATCGTTGATTATATTATCCAAATATATCTTTCAGTAGTTGAAAGCCGGCAAGGAGAACCCAAATATTCTATTTTCTCCAAGTACGTAACAAAATATTTTTTCAATTTAATTTACACAAGGCTGTTTCTCATATGGATGCCTCTGATTTAAATTAAAAATAAACAATAATTGCTAATTATCGTGACAAGTTATGGTTACTTTTATTCCTTAGGGTACAGCTCTTTCTGTTACTTACAATAAAACATTTTTTATTTATTGCCTACCCCTTATTTCCAAGAAAGTGGATTGGTATTTTTTAAATTTTTATTATTTACTGAATGCTTATATCTGTTCAAACGATAACTTTACAACTCGATCTTCCGGAATCAGAATCTGAAAAAACACTCGAAACTATTTCGGCTTTTTTTTTTGTCCATACCTACGAGGCCATAACAGAGGGAAGTATAATTCCTCAAAACCTGAATAGGAGATGGGGCGATGGCGCCTTGCGATAACTCTTTTGGAAGACCTCAACAAGTACTTATCTACTCCATGACCCTAAATTCTCGCGGCAAAATCTTCGTCCACAGTGAATTATCAGCAGGTCAAAATACTTGAACTAAATTTATATTACCAATTTATTCAGAAAAAATAATAGCAATAAATTCCGCCGGACATTATAAATTACAATGCTGAAAAATTATTGAAGGTAGGTTTATTTTGCATGTCTCAAGCTGAACATCAATAAAAATTCACACAATAATGACATTTTTAATTGACCCTTCTATCAGAAAACAACGATATCGAGCGCCGGTGCCTCGCAGAACAAAATCCAGATTAAGTTATTACGTTTTAATTTCGTGGGTGCTTTTTTTTAATAACTGTAATACCCCATAATAGCATATTATAGCGCCGCTATACGATAAGGCCACCCATTAGGCACGTGTTCGTGCAAAAATGTTGAACAGTTGAAAAAAAAAATCCACTTTACTCCTTGAAGCTTATCCTATACCCACTTGCTATGCCAAAGACTTTCTACAACATACGAGATACTTAATAGTTAGAGTATTTAATTGGTTTATTAATCCGGTTTATTTAAATTTTTCATGCAGGTAGAGGGTTAGGGTTTTTCTAGAATCTATTAATCGTTTTTCATCAAAATCTGCCATCTGTGAAAAGATTCCACGATGTGTGTAACGTAAAGAAAACAAAAAGCTTCATCCGCTCTACCAGCTAAGCAAATTATTCATGTGCCTCGTTTGCAACATGAAAAAAATCTAATTCCATTACTTCAAAAGAGCGACGTTGCCAAATTGGTATCTCCACGATAAACGTCTTTCAAATAATGGGAAATGAGGGGGATATTTTCAGTATGTTTTAAATCCTTTTATTGGAAAAGCTCTATGTGCGTATTTAGAATTCAAGTGTTTTCGAAGTTTTTATCAAGCACCGCATATAGATTTTATTTGATTGACAAACAATCCAAAGTGATGCAAATAATTTTGTGAGATTTATGCAAAAGAAGGATAATACGTACCTACATACCTACTACATTAAGTACGAAAAATATTATTTTCACTACAAAAGTTGGAGAGTGTTGAATTGTTGGTGGGCTGTCTCAGCGAGTCTTGAGTCAAGCAACAATGGTATAGAGGCGAGGTCATCCAGCTTTAATATTCTGTTCTGCAATTTTGGGACGCCGCAGTAATTTTTCCAAGTCGACGAAAACTGATGGAAAAAGATAGATTGGCACCGGCCGGTGAAATTTGCGGGTTCCCGGTCCTTCCGTCTTACTGAGTTTTTCAACAAATCAAAGAAAAATGCAATTTCATTACTCGATTGAATATGTGAATAGAGTTCCCTATGTCTTACATCAAGGACTAAACTAAATTTGTCGGCAATATTCATGATAAAATTCTTCGTCCTGAAGGTTTTGTAGACGGGTTACCATTCACCAAAGTCCCGCTAATGAAATGTTTGGATTTGATATCCAAGTTCTTGCCAGATGATTTAGTTAAGCTCTTCCGGGCAGTAAACTTTCTGCGGAATGGTGACTTTTACAAACAAAAAGCCGGTGTGGCTATGGAAAGCCAACTTAGCCCAATGATAGCCAACTATTCTATGGATAATTTCGAGAAGGAAGTAAACGAGTCCTTCGGTATCAAGCCGGCAGTATGATTCTGATACGTTGATGACATCTTCGTTGTTTGGAATCATGGAAGAGGAAAACCTGCTGACCGGGCTTGTTGGACCATTTAAATTCAAAGCACCCGAAATTCACGACAGAAGCAGAACGCGACAAACAAGTAGTATTTCTAGATGTTCAAATAAGAAGATCCGGCGAAAACTAAGCCCCACATTGATTAGTGAACCGTAAGCCCACACACACCTGTACATCAGTAGGTATAGGCATGCATTATCCAACTGTGACCCTGGTCAGAAGCGTAGAACAATATTGAAGGAACGAGCTCCAAACGAAAGACCAAATCTCAAGACAGCCTTTCCTACAATTGATACAGTGCAGTTCTAAAACTTGTTCACGTCAAATTGCCACCGCATATCTGCCATTTGTCTCTAACCTGACGGGCAGCATCGAGTAAGCTACTATAAGGACTATTTTTGAACCAACAAGGAAAATACTACATGATCATAGGCTCACTAACAGGTATTAAAATAATCTTGGAAACATCATTATCTGTGGGCTCTTTGGGCTACTAAAAAAACTTCAAGCATTCCACGACGAGGTCAATGTTTAGAAACATATAGAAGGATACAGGAGCATAAGCAATTCACACCAGAGGGCAAGCCTTCAATACCTTCTGAACAAAACCCTAGATAATGGAGACGACGTACCGAACAGCCCTCTACAGAGATCGCCCAGCTCATCTCAAAATCAAAACCACACAAGGCAGCAGGGAACGACGGTACCGTCACAAAACACTGCAAACTCCTGCCAAAGAAAGCCATAGTACAGCTCACATATATATATATATATATATATATATATATATATATATATATATATATAAACTCCAAACTAAAACTCCAGTACTTTCCCGACGATTGGAAGGTAGCTTTGACTGCTAAACTTCTTTGGGAAATTACTGGAAAGGATTATAAATAAACGCATAACGAAACATCCGAAAATTACCAAATGCAACGAGCAATTGGCTTCAGAACTGGCATGACGACCGAACTTCAACAACAACACCACCCTCGCCCCAGTAGACATAGAGAAGGCATACTGTCTGAAGAAAGGCCCCCATTTGTCCCATTTGCAAAATGATCAAACTAATCTTTAATACGGAGATCATAGAAAGCCATCTCAGAAGCAAGACATTCAGCGGCAATATAAGAAACGCCACTTTGGACAGCAAATTAATCACGGAGGACCTACCCCAAGACACTGTCATATCCCCAACTCTGTTTAATATCTTCATCAACGACGTACCCAATAGACCAGACACCAACCAATCCTACATGCAGAAGACATAGTAGTCTACACCAAATTAAGACAGACCCGTATCTCGGCAGAAAAGATCATCAGCTTGGCAGGGCATACTGCACAAAACGGAAACTTGAACTAAACCATGCCAAGACCTAATACCTTATACATTTTAACCATAAACGAAGACCAGACCAGAATCACATCACAATGAACCAGAACCAAACCAGCCTGATATAACCGAAAGTTAAACTTGACCGGAAACTTACTCGAAACTTACGCGATCACTGAAAGTGGATCCAATCAAGGGCTTATTACGCGATCACTGTTAGTGAGTAGGCCCCTGAAGAGTCTCGTACCACCTCTCTCCTCGGGAGAGAGGTGTCTATAAGAGATTCCACTATCTTGAAAAAAATCGCGTCAGTCAACATCCAGAGTCGGAAATGGAAGCGAGAAGTTAGGAAGAAATTCCAATTCACGACGGCCATTATCCCGGTGAAAAGTACCTTAAGGTGGTATAATAATAATAATAATTAAGCCTCGGTCAGAAACTCTATGTCTGTCTCGAGATAAATTCAGCTTTGGCATACATTTGAAAGTTATAAAACACTTTCCGACCCTGTATAGAATTTACTATTTCAAACAAAATGCTTTTAGCAGCAGCAGAATTAACTGTGTTAGGAATGTAATTTACCCTTCGAATTTACCTAACAAGTGCTAAAGTCAGTGCATTACAAGTAAAAGGAAAACCGAGATTTTATTTTTTTTTCTAGTAAAATCTAGAAACCTATCAGTACATTTCAATTAGATTACGAATGAACACTAGAAGATTAAAATTTTGCAGTGCGGTAAAGTGCTTCATTGCACTCAAGTAATATTTCGAAAAATGCAGCCCTTTCAATTTTTTGGAGCAGCTGCCTAAGGGAGCAAGTAAGTAACTCCCCTAAAAGGAAAATTGAAAAAGCTTCTCGTAAAACATTTAGGAGGTATTTTGTTTTAAAATAAACATTACGACTTAGCTACCTGGCCCTGCTTTCTATATGACTTTTATTCCCAAAAATATTATTTAATATTTATATTCTTACCTAAATCACACCGCTTTTACGTATTCCAATTCCCCGTCCTTTTGATATGTCGTAAAATTGCCAATTTCAGTTTTTCTTTATTGAGTTTTTGGCCGTATGCGAAAATGTTGTTTATTCGATATTCGACGGCCTAGGATATCAAGGAAAAAAGAATAAGGGGGGATGCGTTGGGCTGTGGAGGAAAATGCATATTTATACAACCAAACATTCTATACACAATAAAGGTATATAATACACGTTACGTGTATAAAGCAATTTTTACGCTTCTCTTGAGTATTATTGCTAATATGCGAGCGATTACAGTAATTTTTAAAATAAAGATATTAGGAAAATTTCAAATAAGTTAGTGTTAGGAGGGGCAAATAGTGCTTTTAAAACGAAATACTGGGTCTGCCAGGGCCGGCCCTACCATAGGGCGAACGGAGCGAGCGCTCCAGGCGTCAGACCTCGGGAGGCGCCTACAATTCGTTCCTTATTGGTGATAAAAAAAAGAGAAAAATATATTTTTGCTAATAAAAGATTTTTTAAGTAAATTTTAATACATTTTATTTTTCTAAAATCTTTCTGATGAAGCTAAAGTTTAGCGAAACATGTTAAAAGTTTAACAAAAAATTGTGGAAATATATAAGTAGGTATTAAAATTTACTTAAAAAATCTTTTATTAGATAATGGATTTCCACCAAGTAAAAGCCGATTCAATCAAAATATATTTTTGCTTTGAATCCTGTGTCTTCGCTTTTCGATATTCTGCTATCTGCTATTCTGCTTGCGAGCAAGCCTGTAGTTAGTATGTGAATCCCACATGAATAACCTGTCGCGACGTTGTTCTATGACGCGCAGAAGTCGCGTGCTTGGCGTCGCCCCTACATGATCAATGATCATAATCACAATATTTCGGGATTAGAACTTTTAAGGCCCGGTTTATTGATTTTCAAGAAGAAAATTTGCTGTTAACTGTCTACAAGATAAATTCACCGATCTATAATTCTATTGGTCCATACGGATAACGCGGGCCAATAGGATTGCAGATTGCGTTTTTGTCCGTCAGATTGCATTACCTGACAGTTTATAAAAAAATGAATAAACCGGCCCTGAAAAAAAAATAAAAAAATAATGTAACCCAAAAGTAGTACTCCAGAACTTAGCATTGAATAATTGGCAATATACGTTTCCTAATATCTAGACAGCTCTTGAGCTCTACGTATTTTTGTAGCCATTGTTGTGGCGAAAGGTGAACGGAGCTTAAGTAAGCTCACCAATCAAACTTAAAATAACTTTACATTACAAGTGCGTTTATGAACATGATTACAATAACGAGTGTGAAAGATTAGAATGACGAGGTCGTAGACCGACTCGTTCTAATCACACGAGTTGTGTAGTCATGTTTAAACGCACGTGTGATGTACAACGTTTTATCTACAAAGCAAAAATTAAGAATGTGTTTTCATTTATTTTCGTTTATTAGTAGTTGTCTACCTCCATTCTACCTTCGCAGGTTTAACTTTGACATTTATCAAATCACCAAAAATAGTTGTGTTATAGATTCATAACCTAGTCTATAACACCACTAGTTGTGTTATGAATTCATAACCTAGTCCATAACACCACTAGTTGGGTTATGAGCCTCATGACATAACTCAAATACTAGGAAAATGGTTACGTAAAAACGTCATAACCAAACGCTTGTAGATAAATAACTAAAAACGTACCTTAAGTCAATTCTAGCAGAAAACATACTTTCTGATCTAGCCCTGCTGTCCATTGAAACTCATATACATATATAGCTCAGAATTTTCATATGAGGGGATTATAAACAAATTTGCAAATGCACAAATGCGCAAACAGCGATTCACTTACAATTTTGTATTTTACTGGTTCGATTTTTATATTTATAAGAGCCGGTTTATTAACCTTCTAAAAAAACTGTCAGGTACCTAATGCAATCTGACGGATAAAAACTCTATCTGCAATTCCATTACTCGGCTAGTGATTCGCCGATCAATAGATTATAGGTCGATACATTTATCTTGCAGATAAGTTAACAGCAAGTTTATGTCAAGATGAATAAATCGGGCCTGAATGTTGATAATGTTAATAATAATAAGTGATATTACCAAAGTTGATTATTGATTGCGATATCATAAAAAAATGTGAACCAAGTGTTAGTAAACAAGGAGGAGCTTCCTACTTAATTATTGAAGTGGAGACAGCTGATCTCTTTGGAAAGTAGATATTATAATAAATCGATAAACGTAGAAATCTCCATTATTTGTTTGTCTACGTTAAATCAACTCTTAAAGGGAAAAGAGTAGATATAGACGGTATAGTTAGAACCAACTAAGAAGAACCCCTGACGTCATCACTGACGAACAAGGCAAATTTTCTAAAGGCCCCCTCATTTGAAATGAGACAAAAGATCACGCTTCATTCTTAGTTGGTTTTATCTATACCAACGAACATGGATGTTTTCAAGTTTGATAAGGTAGATAGAGACATAGGTATTACAATGGTCAAAATCCATGTGCAGAAGATTCACATTTGAATTAGGGGCGCCAAAGTCGGATCTCGCTCCATCCTGAAAGTAGGCTCGGGTCGGCACTGGGGTCTGCCACGGTCTTGGCCAAGGTTTATAATCTGCCAAAGTATTAGTTTGCAATTCTTGACTTTTTGGAACAATTTGAAAAAAAAATGTTACCGGGCAATATCAATGAAATAAATTAACGCCCCTGTTTCAGGGCTTAATAAGTTACTTTAATTCCCGAGGGCTGTAGAACTTCACTTGGAAGCTTATTCGAGCGTTGAAACGTTATTATGAGGCCTCCAGACGTCAAAATCAATTTAGTTGAAAATTGTAAGTCTGGTAAGTTTTTTTTTATAGATTCCGTAATAAAAAAGGTATTTTCATAGTTTGTATTATGGAGAACATATGAACAAATACAATGCAAATTAGAGATGCAGTTCGAACAATAATACATGATATTCATAAATGGCAGTCTGTTGTCAAGGTACGGCCTCGCTCTGCTATGGAAAAACGATGCCGCATCGGGTAAATTCAAAAATTTGGCGACATTTCTACGAATATGTCTTTGGTTACAACTTGCGGAAATGACTTTTCGTTCTTGTGAATCACAAAAAATCGTGTATGTTCAGTGTGACTCGTACAGCCAGATTTTTTTTGTGAACTCCAGTAAGGCAGGGAAAGGATTTACTTCTACTACCATAAACGTACCATATACCGATTGGATATTTTTATGGATACCAGCAGGTAATTCCCGAATCTCATCAAGTCCACAGAGTTCCTCGCGCCTGGTGTCACAATGCCTAAATTGTTTGCTTTAATTTTGTTACGTGGTTATCGTTGCATAGAATAATAATCTTAAACATAACCACTTATTGAAATGATGGCTTTATAAACCCTTTTCTAAGTAGATAATATTTTGTAGCTGTAGCTTTACGAGTAGCCTACGATCTCTATGAAGATAATCGATTAATAAAAACTATTTCTTGTCATAAATTGGTAACTTGTTCAATCCGGTGCTTAGGCATTTTTTTTTAATGCGTAATATTGATCTGAATCCATTCTTAAGGGCCCCATACACTACGATGAAACACGACGGTTTTTATCGCCGCGATGAAACACGTCGTTCCAAAACCGAAGTGTGTGGTAGGAAGCCGTCGTGTTTTTCTACCACACACTTCGGTTTTGAAACGACGTGCTTCATCGCGGCGATGAAAACCGTCGTGTTTCATCGTAGTGTATGGGGCCCTTTATGGGACCCATACACTACGTTCTTTCTCATTGGTTTTCATCGCCACGATGAAACACGTCGTTCAAAAACCGAAGTGTGTGGTAGAAAACTGTCGTGTTTTTCTACCACACACTTTGGTTTTGGAACGACGTGCTTTATCGTGGCGATGAAAGCCGACGAGAAAGAACGTAGTGTATGGGGCCCATTTCAAGGGCCCCATACACTACGATGAAACACGATGGCTTTCATCGCCGCGAGGAAACACGTCGTTCCAAAACCGAAGTGTGTGGCAGAGAACCGTCGTGTTTTTCTACCACACACTTCGGTTTTGGATAGTGTTGCAGGTATTTCTTGTTCTTGTCTTGCTTTTTCTTGTTCTTGTCTTGTTCTTGCATGCAAGAACAAGACAAGAAGTGGATTAGCAAGAAATATACAAGACAAGAAACTGATGAGCAAGAACAAGATTTCTTGTGCAAGAAATTTGCAAGAAGCAAGACTTCTTGCATAATTTATTTTAAATAATAATAATTAGTAAATATTAGCTAAAAAGTACACAATTACTTATACTCGCATAACATTATTTATTGTAAATAAATAAAAAAAATTAATGAAAAAGAAACTTTTTTATAGTTTGGTACATAAATAGGACGTTTCATTGAAGAAGCAGTTATAAAAATTTTGAAAAACTCTTATTTTAATAAAAGACAATAAACAAAAAACATGCTGTCTCAATAAAATTTGTAAAAAATGGTGTGTGCTTCAAGACTTAAGGGCCAGCTCTATAAGTATGACGTCAAGTCGGCTTTAAGAAAAGAACACTTTGATCGCAACATTGAAATTGGAGAGACGAAGTTGGTTTTGACGTGTGTTGACAAAAATTCTAGCCATTTCAAAAATAATTGAAATAAGTGCAGAGAACAAAATGAAAGAAAGAAGAGTGCCCTTTTTTCAAAGGAGGATTAAATTCGTTTATTGGAAGCTATTAATGAAGAGCGCAATTTGAAAATATAGAAACAAATAAATTTAAAAATGCAGACAAGGTTCGTAGTTTCAATTAGGTTTTATCCTAAGCAGATGGCCTCGCAAAAGAAGGGGCCTCAACATCATACCATGGATCAGAGCCCTATTGTGGCCTAATGAAAAGCCATATCATGGAAGAACTCAACAAATGGGAGAAAGACCGTCATCATATTGGAGGCACACTCCGGGACTAAAACTGTCAAAAAGGTGTATCACCTTTTCAGCAAAAAGAGCTGAACAGCTCCTAAACATAAGCAGACCACATCAGAATGGTAGTAGGACTACTCACTGGACACTGCCTGGTGAAATACCACTTTAGGTTAAGGGCAGAGCAGAAGACGATCTCTGCAAATTCTGCTCAGACGCAATAGAGACCGCAGAGCACCTGCTCTGCGAATGTCCAGCCCAATTCTGCAAGAGGCTCAAATTCCTCGAAGGGACAACACTGTCACCAGAAGAAGTTGGCCAACTGAGACCCAGAGAAATAGCTTCCTTGGGCAGAAGTCTACGCTTCCTGAAGACAATTTAAGATGTAGAGTCACGTACAAAATATCTGCAAAGGTAGTGCTGAGCAGCTGGAAAGCCGAAACGACTCCCTCCACAATCTACAATACAATGCATGAAATATTCTAAGGAGAAGGCTTGGGAACGGGTAGCTTTAGCTTACAATGCTAGTGGAACGCTTGTAAGAAATGTAGATCAATTGAAGCTGAGAGACAATTAAAAAAAAGGAAGCTTGTATCTGCTTTTTCATCCAGTAGGGCTCCTACAGTCGTCTTTGTTAACCTGAACCGGTCAAAAAATTCTATGTCGTCATATTTTTCAAAACAATCTACTCTCATCCTGTATCGCTTAATATAATTTCATATCCTCTACATCTGAATGGGTCGAAATTTTCCATTTTGATTTGGACATGAAATAATTAAAACACAGAACCTGTAATTTGGCACCTTATAGGTTAAATTGCCCTATAAATTACTTTATTTCCTACTGAACTATTATAACCATATAATACCTTGATTACGATAATTATAAACAGGGTCTTAACTCTCAAGAGAGTTAAGGATATCATAACTCCCAAGGGAGTTAAGGATTTCCATAACTCCCGCTTTTACCTTGAATACGTGAAACGACAAAAAATAGAAATTTTGGTTTATGGTTTATTTCTTTATAAAAATGGACAAAATACAGTAAATTCAGTAGGAAATAAAATTATCTATGTACCACGGGAATTATCAGGTGTTAATACCCACGGGCAATTGGTGTCCCTCGGGCCGAAGGCCCTCGGGACACAAAATTTGCCCTGGGGTATTAACACCCTCATAATTCCCTTGATACATAAATAAATATTTTTCAACGCGTAATTGGCCAAACTTGGCACTTTAAGGTAAACGTCACTTTTTCGTAATGTAAAAATTGTTTACGAAACAGATTTTAGAAGTTAAAGGTACTTTTTAGGAATAAAGTAGACTTTTTCGCGATTATGGAACTCTCCGTAGACCATGACGGAAGTGAAAACTTCAATTAAGTGAATACCCACAAAAAAGTGTGCTGGCTGAGCGCGACTGAATAATGTTTCACTCAGAAAATATTTCTTGAAATTCCAATATAAGGACTTGAACTTGAACAAACTTGCAAAAATCAAACATTTAATTTCGTCGACTTGTCTGATGTAATTTTAGGCCCAGTTTCACAATCATTGGTGGTTACCTTCACTGGTTATCAAACTCATAGTTGCGAGTTGACCACATTGAATAATCTTAAGCTTGACCAATGGTTTTGGCCGAGGTTTTCGCTAAACCACACATTATGAAACAGATATATTGTAGGTTACCAGTGTCTTGTGGTTACCGTTGGGTTACCACTGTTTGTGAAACTAGCCCTGAATTTTCGAGTTTTTTCAAAGAAGTTTAATTAAGTACATTTCGAAACTCAACTTGCTCTTTTAAAGGGGACTATAACCAATCTAAAATCTATGTAGGAACTTTTCATAAAGCAAGAACAAGAAATAGCAAGAGTCTTGCAGCAAGAACAAGAAATAGGCTTGCAAGAAATTTGCAAGAACAAGACATTGGAAATTTCTTGTCTTGCTTAGCAAGACAAGACAAGAAATAGCCGAGCAAGACAAGATTTCTTGCGACTTGCAACACTAGTTTTGGAGCGACGTGCTTCATCGCGGCGATGAAAACCGTCGTGTTTCATCGTAGTGTATGGGGCCCTTTAGGAGAACCGTGTTTTTTTTATTTTGTTCAAATGTCATCAAAAACTAAAAAAAAAAAATAATAAAATTCATAATTTTAATTTCAATGTTAAGGGCCCCATACACTACGATGAAACACGACGGTTTTCATCGCCACGATGAAACACGTCGTTCTAAAACCGAAGTGTGTAATAGAAAAACACGACGGTTTTTTACAGGGCCCCACAGACTACGATGAAACACGACGGTTTTCATCGCCACGATGAAACACGTCGTTCCAAAACCGAAGTGTGTGGTGGAAAACCGTTCGTTTGTACGAAATGTTGAACCGTCGTGCCAAAAATCAAGCTTGGACTGAATTTTAAACCGACGATGAAACACGACGGTTTTCTACCACACACTTCGGTTTTGGAACGACGTGTTTCATTGTGGCCATGAAAACCGTCGTGTTTCATCTTTCTCATCGGCTTTCATCGCCGCGATGAAACACGTCGGTCCAAAACCGAAGTGTGTGGTAGGAAACCGTCGTGTTTTTCTATCACACACTTCGGTTTTGGCACGACGTGTTTCATCGTGGCGATGAAAACCGATGAGAAAGAACGTAGTGTATGGGGCCCATTAGGGAGTGCTCGATGTCACTTGTTATGTTCCACACAATAACGCACTGTCCTTTATAAAGTTCACTATAGCATTTGGCATCTGTTCTGTCACATTTATTCACGTCAAGTCAATGGGATTCGAGATTTAACAAAAATTTATTAATTATACGATTTGAAAAATCGTAAACTGGCATGGTAATAAGACACAAAAATATTATTTTGACAGAATTACATTAGGCACGACCAGAATAGGATCCTACAGTGGCGCCATCTGTTGATGATTTCCTCAAATAATCATTAGTGAGGTCAGAATTCTTTGGCGTCGGTTCAAATTGGTAGGTTCTAATATCAAATTTGATTTTTGTTGCTTCTTTAACTGTGTCTCTTATGTATAGGGTGGCCCGTTTTTTTTTGTCCTATCTCGGTATATGGAAATCTAGATATTTTATGACAAAAAGTTTTATACAATAGTTGGAGTCAGAAAAGTGTGACACATCAGAGTTGATTTTTTTTAACAGAACACCCTGTATATTTTATCTTTTTTGAAAGCCCATTTGAAGACAAATATAAATTTATACATATAGTTTGATAGGGTTGTTATGAACGGTTTCGGATTTATTCACGGTTATCTTCGGGGCACTTAAAGTCGGACTTTGACCAAAGGGAAACATATATCGTCTACTTTGTCCACTAATTGTCAAAAATTAGTTCATCTAGTTTGTGCTGTGTTGCAAAACTTTAGAAATTGTCATTGTTCTTCATTTTTGTTCAGTGGAACACCCTGTATATTTTTTGCTAGTTTGATTTCAATTTTTTTTCCTACCAAAAAGTTTCCCATGCACTATTGCCCTAAAATCAATTCAGCTGAACTCGACTGGTACTTGAACTTCCCCATTTTTTGAAATGCATTGCTATCAAAAATGATAGAATTTGATTAATAGCTGACAGCAATGTATTTTAAATGAGAAAGCTCAAGTACCAGTCAAGTTCAGTTAAACTTTGTTTTGAACCGCAATTGTACAACTGGGCCTTAGAGAGTACTTTTCCTCCCACATTTAATATACGGGGTGTGCCATTTTAAAAAATGAAGAAACACGATAACTTTCAAAGTTTAACAACACCGCAACACAAACTGAATGAACTTATTTTTGATAATTAGTTGACAAAGTAGACGATAGGTATCCCTTTGGTCAAAGTCCGACTTTAAAATATTTATTTTTAACGTTTCTACAATAATCTAAAAATTGGCCGTTCTCCAAAGATAACCATAAATAAATCCGAAACCGTGCATAACAACCCTATCAAACCATATACATATATTCATATTTGTCTTTAGAAGTAGAAGCGCTATCAAAAAATATAAAATATACAGGCTATTTAAATATGATGTGTCACATTTTTTTGACACCTCCTGTATATGCGCAAATACAAAATAACAAATTAATGATTCAAGCCCTACAACTTTTGTATAAAACTATTTATTATAAAATATCTAGATTATTAACTTATTTTATATTATGGATCATAAAAAATTAGGGTTTAAAGTAGTTTTATTGAAATTCTATTACCGACTAAGAGTAGGAAGGACTATCTTTAATCGTTTATTGATTGAAAGCTTGAAGTGCTTGCAAAACGGTAGAGGTAGCATTTATGGAAATTACATTTAATGCTCGATTCTTGATTACCGTACTGATTCAAGTATTATTCGTCGAAATGAATTAAAAAATAAACCGAGAAACTGTTTAAGTAATAAATTTGGTAATATTATAGTAGTATATTCAGAGAATATCCAAACTGATATAGGTTTACTCTCTACCATATTTGGATGATCAACCAATTTTTATCCTAAAAAGGGCTGAACCTTCGAAGTGGAGTAATAGAAGTTATTACAATACACAAAAAAATTGAATTCATGTCCCTTCAAGGGTTTTACGACAATCCGTGTGTCTGTTATTTACTGATAAGGATAAGACAGGGCCAATATTTATTCATTTATTATAGGTAGCTTGGATAAGGTTTTGAAAAAAAAAAAAAGAATGCGAGGACAAATAATTACTTTTTTACATTTAATTAACCGTCTTCTTGATAGTACTTAAGTAAACTATACTTCTTTGAAGGCCATTTTTCCAGCACTCGTGGAGGCTAGTTTTTAAGGATAAATTTTCGTTTGTTTGGCGCTTTAGTTGCCCCTTAAGGACTCCTCAACTTAAGTGGCGACGATATAAGTAGAGACTTCTAACCTTGAAATTTAGTTTGGCATTTTTGGTTTGGAATGTTTGTTCTAATATATTTTTGTATCGAGGCCTCCTCTTTTATTCTAAGACGTTTTCAATTTCTCTAGGTAGGTCGTCAAGAAAATCGCGATGTTTCCGTTAAACAGGGAGTCACGAGTCAGTCAATGGAGTCTCCTAACCTTTGTCGGAATTTTGAAGTTTTCATGCACTGATTAAAATAGCTTCTCGGCTGTTTATTTGAGGAGCTTCATAAACGGAGAATAACTTATTTCGGTTGGTTCTTCTAGCAAAGTCTATACTACGCTGTGTGTGTTCCACTATTATTTTCTTTGAGTTGTAATTTGCCTACTGTTTTGTTTCACTCATCGGAGCGATATTTTTTCAGCTCACATGCCACAATTACCGCTCTTCGTTGAGTTCTATCACTACTAGGCGTAGGGATGTGGTGACCCCATTGCCCACGAATCGAGTTCAATACTTGATCGTGCAATCAGCCCGCCCTGAGCTCGAGGGACCCCATCGTCTTAGTTTCTATGACATTGGGTAAGAACTCGAGCTTGGGGACCGTGAGTCTGCTGACTGAGCATCAGCATATCCACCTTAATAAATGTCACGCACAGGCATCTCCTGGTGCCGTGAACAAATGCCAGCCTCAAACATGAGAATGACTCAAAAATCTAAGACAATATAGAACAGAAAATAAAAGCGCATGATGCATGGAAAAGCGACCCCAGTGCGACTGTAAAGCAAAGCCAATACTAGGAAGCAAAAGCAGAAGTTCAGAGGCAATCGCAAGCATTAGAGTACCAATAGTGAATAAGAAAATCAAACTGAATGCAGCCACTAGCTGAATTCAACAACACCAGCGCCTTTTTTTAGGCTACTAAGATGCTATACGGACCAACTGCTCAAGGGCTCAATCCACTACGATCCAAAGATGACACAAGACTACTTAAAGACAGTTTCTCCATGAATTCTCGTTTCACGAACCACTCAACAGAGAAGCACAAATTATTGATGACATCTGATGAAATTCTGCAGAAACCAATACAACAACAATTGAGCGAGGTTCCTAGATTAAAGGAGGTTGGAAATGCAATCAGACAACTGAAGAAAATTAGGTCAGCTGGTACTGACGGCATCCCTGCTGAATTCTCTAAACAAGGAGGCCCCACACTAAAGTGCCCAGACCCACATCTTAATAAGTAAAATATGGATTACTGAGAACATAACTGCCGACCTTAGGGATGCCTCCATAGTTGCCATTTCTTAAAAGGAAGACAAAGGCTCAATGTGGAAATTACAGAGGAATATATTTACCTTATGTTGCGGGAAAGATACTTGCCAGGATATTATCAAACCGTCTAATCCCAACTGCCCAAGAGAACCTCCCAGAGATACAGTGTGGCTTTAGACCCAACCGAGGTACAGCTGACATGAGATTCAGTGGAAGAATATAGAATAGAATAGAGAAAAAGTTTATTATGCAAAAATACAAAGAAAAATATGCAAATTACATAATAGGTAGCATTCGCTTAGCTGTTAACGAGTACATATCAATTACATTTTTCTTACATCATGCTGGTAAGGAACATTTTATAGTGATGTTTAAAGTTGGCAAGAAATTTAGTATCTATTAGGGCAGTTAAGGAGTTCTATACACCTATAAGCAAAACAATATTTTTAAACTTAGCTGTGAAATGCCGTGGACTGTGAAATCTAACGATATTTCTTAGAGGTACCTAGGTCATGCAAGTCCTGTCTGGCAACAATGAAACTCCTTAGATAAGGTGGACAATTTGATTATTATTCATATTTCAATATATCATGCGTAACATATACAGGTGAAATATGATCAGGGGTCCTTCTTATGGGATTTTGGTTGAACGCGGAATTTAACCAAATTTTGGTATGTTGTATATTTCGACCTCCTGAGTAGAAGTTCTCGTGGGTACAAACCGATCCTATGACTAGTTTCGGATATACAGGTGGTTTTCTAATACTACCTTAGGCAACCTAAGTACCTACCAGAGATAAATACTATATAAACTGGCGAGAATGGAATCTCAGGACATTTTATGATAGATGGCACCCTGTTCGCTACTCTCGGTCTGTTCAAATTCGTTTATTCTAGACTTTAGAGCATTAATGTTTGCTTAAATTAATTATTTGTTAATTAGATCAAAAGACAGTTTCTTTATCAATGGTTAAGGGTATCCTTAACATATTTTTTCAAAGTTCTGATTGATGTTTATTTGAACCTGTCATTTATCTAATCAACAAAGATAAGATAGATCTTCCAATCTATAAAGTTTGAAGTTCTTCTTGAAACACACAAAACAACTTTGAAATCACTTAAGAACACTTGACAACACAGAGAAAGATGAAATACAAGACCGGCGAACAAAAAACATTATGAATTAGGTATTAGTTATGATTAAATGAATATTTTGGCATATTGTCATTGTTGACATGTCAGTTATCGACATCGGAAGTGTTCTTGATTTGCTGGTATTTTACAATTTTGACAATTCTGTGGTTGTCAGCGACATCTAGAAAAACGGAAATGAGTTATTATGTGGTTTATAACTGGCAATGAGAGATCGCAGGGCCTGGTACCTACATAAAGTGTACCTAAAGCAAAAAAACTTGCATGTATTGCTTTAAAAGTTGTTTATTTCATCTTTCCCTCGATCTTTCCTTAACTAAAATGTTTAGTAGGTGTTCGTAACTCTTTCTTTATATACCAGGGACGCTCAAAAACTATGGGTATTACTAAGCTAAATGAGTTAATCACCAAAAATGTTCAAGAGTATGAAAAAATTGGGTAAATTCCGCGTTCACAAAAATCCCATAAGAAGTGTGCGGGGTCCTTTATTTATACAGTAAACAAAACGCATGCAAGCATTCTGTGCCATTTGAATTTTTTTGTGATATTCATTACTTAGGTAGTTGTAATAAACTACGTTGCAGTAATTCTGTGGATAATTAAGCGAATAAATGAGTATTAGCTTATTTTTTTCAGGCAGCAAATACTTGAATGCATACAAACTCTTTCACTTTATATATACTGAGGGTAGTTTTTTGTTGACGTGAGATTAAAATAACAGAAATTCATCAGTCCTAGGTTTTTAACATTTTCAACACGTGGCAATAGCATTTCATTGACATGAAGTGTCACAAAATTGAACAGATTAAACTTCCTTCCAGTTGCACAACTCCCAATAATCAAAAAAACAACTCTTTTCAGCATTCAAAATCAAACCATGATTCCTTGACCCTATATAAATTGCATTTAAGTCAGCATTTATAGCGCTGGCCTGCTCAGGAGGAAATCCAGCAAGCAACTGAGTGTCATCAGCATAGAGATGGATGGAACCAAAGGAAGCCTGCCCTGGCAGATCGGCAGTATAAAGGCTAAAAAGTGTGGGACACCATAATCGAACGTTACCGACCTAGATCTAGCTCCATTGACCTTCACAATCTGCGCACGCATGTATAAATAGCTAGAGATCCACAGGCTAACCTGCTCCGAGAAACCAAAATACCGCAACTACAAAAGATCAAAAATTTTGCTGTAGTCAAGCAATACTAGACAGGACGTCTTACCACTATCAATGTTTTGCGATACGTCGGTTTTTATTTTGCTGTTGCGGTACCGTGATCCCTCCGATACGCAGTCGCAGACTGAACCTGCGGCAATATATTCTTATCAGCCAAATCATATCACTAACAAGCAGCTCAAACATCTTGGCCAAAATTGGTAAAAGACAAATGGGCCTTAGCTCAGACAGCAATTTTATTTTGGAAGACTTAGGTAATGGCTTGACAATAGAGGTCTTTCAATTACTTGGAAACTCTCCACTCTGCAAGCTTGTGTTAAACAGTGTACTCACAAATGTAGCAATATGATTAATGCTAAACAACATTTTATGGCTTAGACAGTCCACACCCATACTTTTGGATTTAATTCGTTCAAAATCCCGTAATACATTATGCTTTGATACATTATCAAAGTTGAACTCCTCATCACCCAAGCCTTCTCTATTATTATTCATATAATAATGCAAAGTCTCCCGAGAACAAGAAGTCTCCAGAGAACAAAACCGCACTCTATAGAAGAGAAAATCTATGGAAGAAATTGTCTAAGGTTGGATGTCCGCAAAAGTACATGCAGCATGATAATATGAATGCAACCGTTCTAAGCAACGATGGACAAGGAGAATCTTTTCAAATAACTACAGACGTTGAACAGAGCTATGTTATTGTACCCACTCTATTTTCTCTATTTATAGGATCCATACTTCACCTTGTCGAGGGTCACCTGCCGTTAGGAGTGGAAATCCTGTACAGACTTGATGACGGCTTATTCAACCTAAGCAGATTACGATCCAAGACAAAATTATTGATGACATCGATAATTGAACTTCAATATGCGGTTGATAACGTCGTGATGGCCAATACAGGGGCAGATCTTCAGGCAATTATCAATGCAGGAGAATCGGCATAAAGGTCAACTTTAACAAGACGAATATTCTGCTCTAATCCGCACCGGGCAGTAATCCCCAAGCCCCAAATATAACTAGAAATAACCATTCCTTGTAGAACGTAGAACACTACCCATTCTTTGAGTAGATATCTGGCAACAAATGCAACTATTGACGCTGAAATCGAACATCGCTTGAAGTGTGCTAGTGCAGTGTTCTGGCGACTTCTAGAGAGTGTGTTCAAAAATCACGACATCAGCGCTGAGACCAAACTTCGCGTCAACAGTGTAGTTATTGTGAACACTTACATATGGCTGCGAAATATGGACCACCTATAGACGACACATAGAGAGCCTAGAAAAATACCACCAGCGATGCCTTAGACGGATCCTACGGATTAAATGACAAGACCGACCAAAAAACATTAGTATTTCAGAAGAGGCTCAAACAACTAACATTAAGCACCAACTTTGCTGGACAGGTCACCTCGTTCGCATCCCCGAAGCACGTCTTCCACGACAGATTCTCTACAGTCAACTAAGAGAGTGAGAACGAAATCAAGGAGGTCAACAAAAACGCTAGAAAGATGTTCTTAAGGAAAATATGGCAAAGTGCTACATCCTTAACAACAACTGGGAGACGACGGCAAATGGCGTCGAGTAGACCACGACAGACCCCAAACTTTTGAAGAACAATGACGCAGACACGAGACCGAAATGAGGGACCGCAGGAAGGAGCAAAAGAACAGAGAAGAGACAAATGCTGCCAGAGGCTGGGTGTATCGAGTGATCGCCTATAATGATGATGATTACTATTGTTCGTGTCCATGAGCGAACGGACATTTCTAGTACCGACTAGACCGACTACGTTCACCGCGATATTTCTAGTCTCCTTCCTATGCAGGGTGAGTGCAGTGTGTCAGATAGGGCTGCTTTTATTGCTTTTTGACGCCTCTATAACTGGTTGAAAAACAAACACTTACAGTTTACTTCTGAACTTCTGAGACTCTATGCGACGTCCACTGATGCGACGATAGCAATGACCATTTAATGTTGATAATCAGTGAATTAGAGACTCAAATGTCAAATCTAGGTATTTGATTTCAGTAGTTAATTAAATAAACTTCCAACATACACCTGCCTGTTAGTGAAAATAATTTATAACCGAGCTTATAACTATATTATTTCAAAATAAAGAATATCGTTTCAAATAAACAAACGCCTATAAATAACATATAAATGTGGTCAGCTTAACAAACAATGCTTTTTAAATGAATATCGGCAATTTTTGTTTGTTTTGTTGATTTTAATTATTATTCTATACCAGGTATTTTCCCAATAATAATAATAGGTGCTACAAAAAAAGATAATGTGAAAAAAAGCGTAGTTCTATTATGAAACTATGGTGCACGCCAAAGTTGCTCAAATTTATTTGATAGACGAAAATCTTCAAAATGTTTTCGATTGATTTAGATTATTGATAAATATAGCAAGATCGTAATTCTTATTTCTTTTTGGAGTTCTCATTGGCGCTTTATCATAGTAATTTTACTAATTAATCAAACAATGTATGATCTTGTTGAAAATGACGATTCACAATTTGAAGTTTTCTTATATGAGTACGTTTCTTCCAACTACTTACATAAACAAGTTTATCTTAAATAATATTGTGTTTTCTCTATTTTGGAACAGATTCTTCTTGAAACGCAAAATGAAATTTACTAGCTAGTTTGACCGTGCATCGCATCGAAGATATTATAAGACACCACTTCGACAGTTTCATTGCACTGGCTTAAGGCCAAAAAGCCTTTGCAAGAAATAGCTCCATTTAGTTAGACGGCTGTCGGTATAAACTTTGGGTTATATTCCTAAAGTTGGACGATGAAATTTCAATTTACTCTAAACTAAGCCAATTAATTGTCGATTGAATACAAACTCGTTTCAGCTGGTAATGAGTTTTTACATATTTGAATTCATACCAACGAAAATAAATTTATGTGTGTTGTGTATTCTATAAACTTTTTTTTTGCGAGGGACTATTGGATAAGAGTTTTCAAAATGATGAAGAAACTTTTCAATTTCATAAATACCCAGAAAAATATTCATCATATAAACGGAATGCAAGTCGCAACGCCGGCAATTTATTGAAAAAGAAGCTTTTCTTCTGAAACCGACATTCAGAATATGTCGATCGCCAAGATTAATAGAAATACTATTTTAAAAATATTAACCATTCGACAAGCTGAAGAAAACCTATATGGAATGAATATTACTTTAGTACCAAAGTACAGAAAAAAAACTGCTCTTCTGGTCGGATGATGAAAAGCAATTTGAGTCGGTAGGTAGTTGAGTATTTCGCAATGGCCGGTCTCCTTTCTATTACTATGATTATGACGATGGCTAGATGTCACCAACCATAATCGATGAGTACTGTCTTGATTCGTTTTTTATTTTTAGAACTAGACACAGTTGATTTACCATGTCTTTAAGCTTTCAGATTTCTTCAAAATTGAAATTTTGGATGTGGAACATTTTTATGGATGAATTTGGCCATATACAACTGTGATAAGATGAGTTGTATACCGTGGCTGATTTCAATATCATTCGTGAATTTCTTGGCTACAATTCGTTCTTGGAATTTTTGTTAAGTTCTTCTAGATTAGTCCATTGTGTACTAATATACTTTCTGTTGTGTGTGGAATGATTAGGTAGGATATCTTTGATCGGCCAAACTATTTGTTCCTGTATATAAATGGATTTTGTTGCTCTGCTCACTGGGCATTACCTGGTGAAATATCACCTGAAAACAATAGGCAAATAGGTCAATAGACAATAGGCCTGCTCACTTCTGCAAAAGGCTGAAATATCTTGACCGGCTTACATCCCAAGAGGTGGGCAGTTTACCAGCCAGGAAACTGGCTTCCTCTGAGAGAAGCCTACAAATCTTGGACACCAACTAGAAGCAGAGTCACGCACATAATATCTGGAAAGGTAGCAGTGCTCGATCGGCTGGAACAAGCTGTAACGACTCCAAATGCAATCTACAATCTAGATGGATTTGGATGCATTATTATAAAATAGAGCATTTTGGAAAGTACTAAAACTATCAGTCTTCTCCAACCATATTATTACTGTTATAGTTTTTGTTGAAGTTCGAAACTTGTTTGTTATAATTATTGCTAAGATTTTCTTCCAACGATATTTGTGAATTTAACCCTTCAATAATGTTATCCTGATTTTTTTGATCCATAGCATGACTGTAAAGTTCTCCGTCATCAGCAAATAATATTATCTGATCCCTTGTCACATCTAATATACGAATAGACGTTTTGTACCTCACTTTCAATATTAATAAACATCGCAAACGACGGTGGTCGTGTGCGTTCACGCGCTCGACTACATGGGCGACGTCGCTGGTTAGACCGGGTTCGAATCCTGGACAAACCAAAAAATGTTTTTCGGTCGAACATTTTAGAGCTGTCTATAAGGAAAAGTGCAAAATGTATCTTTGTCCTCCCCCTATTCACGCCGGTTCGAGGCCGGATGGTATCGGATATACCATGGGGGAAACGGGCACCTAGGATCACATTCCCCAGTCAGTAAGTTGCACCAAGAGGAACAACAGGTAGTAACCCTAACAGGGTACACGAGCTCGTTCAACTGTAGGGCCCGCTCTGATTAGATCATAGCCGCATAAATCGTGTTGAAAAAAAAAACGTAAGATTCGAAGTACCACACTCAGTCCTAGCCTTCCAGTGACATCCCTTGAAATGTTTTCAGATATTGTATAAGACAGATTTAAATTGAATTCCATAACTGACTACTTAATTGCTTAATTCATTCTACTAGGCCCACTTTAATAAACTATTCCCAAATAGCCCAGGGGCTTTTGCTACTCTCTTCAATAGAAATGTTTCATAAAGTTATAGTTAAGTTTTATTACTTGATATTAGCGCAGTTTGATTATACCCGGCGCATGGGATCTTTGATTCGAATAAACATGAACACAAGAGTCTTTATTGTGAAAATGTAAAATTTTTGGTAAAATATTCCTTGCATTGTAGAGAAGATAGAATATGTTCGGGATTATTTTCAGAATGCATGGTTTCCATTTGAAATTGTTATAGAGAGCTTCTAAAATTTTCAATATAATACTGTCTTGGTGTCGGTAAATTCTAAAACCTTGAACCAAAAGGCTTTATGGTTCCTCTATATTTTGTTTCTTTGAATCGTCAATTAATTTGTTTTAGGTTTTTTCTCTAAATTTGGTAGACAGCAATCGATAAAATATATTTGTCAAATCAGCTTCAAATTAAAAAGATGGAAATGTATTCATACGACTTCATCAATAACAAATTTTGTTTATGTTTTACCATCTAAATTTTCTGATGCTTTTTTAAACAGCAAAAAGTAATTACAAATTATTAATCCCCAATGAAATATTTTGATAAAACTTGGCAAAAAAGTTCTAAAACTTGGTCTTGGGGAGCTTATTTGATAGTATTTTTGATTGATCGCTTCATAAATCTACGCAAATTATTTTCATTCCATATTCGTAAAGAGAACTTATACAACGATTAGCTTATGACTATGCCTAATGGAAAACTTTGCATCAGTGTATAATATTTGTTTTTTTTTTTTAAACTGGTTAATGGGATAACATTTTTGATATACCTAATATGAGTCAATTGTGAGAAAAAAAATATATTTAAGCGAATAAGAAACCTACTTTCTGTCTTGATAACGGCTATATGATAGATACAATAAATGCAAGTGGTGGCCAAGTCTTTATTTTATAACAAAAAAAAAATCCAACCATTATTATCATTGCTTCTTCGTCCGAAGATGAAGAGAACTTCTTTCGGCTGAACTCTTTATGAAAGTTAAGAAATAAAAATAAATTATACAGACACAAACATACAAATAAGCAAATCCATTAAAATAAATCTAAATCTAACTATAAAACTATAAGTCTTAATAATTGGCAATTGCTTCTACTCTAAATATGTTTTCCCTCTCTATTTTTTTTTATGATTGTTTTTATTACAGTAAACTTTCGAAAAGGTTTACAAGAAAAAGAATTTCAATTATTAAAACATGTATATGTAAGTTTCTCCGCTTTATTATCGCCAATAGTAGGTAATCCACATAAAACCAGATGCTTTCATTATGCCTGAATACATTTTGCAAATGTTATGTTTCCTGTTTATCCGCACAGAATAGTGTGGGTATTGAAATTTTATATGCTAAACCTCGATATTCTGTTTGCGTTTTAACCTTGGTTCTCCTACACTTAAATGTGGGAAACAAAGCTTAAAGTTTTCAACGTTAAATGGAAGGGTTTAGAAACGAACAGAACAAAATGATTCGAATTTATGTTAA
Organism: Ceutorhynchus assimilis; assembly: GCA_917834065.1. NCBI lineage: Eukaryota > Metazoa > Arthropoda > Insecta > Coleoptera > Curculionidae > Ceutorhynchus > Ceutorhynchus assimilis. Next base: position 9,301,302 of record OU892277.1, read on the forward strand.
CAAATTATATACCGTAGAATGGGGTGAATAGGATCACTTTTCTACTTTGAAGTGGTGCCTCTCCCAAAGTAATAGAGTGAAAATTCTGATGTACATATCAAAACATCAGTCTATACCTGGGCTATCCATTTTTGAGTTCCAATATTTTTTATGCCGACTTGTTGTCCATATATATATTTTTTTTTTTGGCTGATCCTATTCACCTGCCATTGTGGTGAATAGGATCGGCAATGATCTTATTATGCCTTATCGTATTCACCTTCTTGTGGGGTGTATAGGATTGCAGAAATTTTATATGTGAACTCTACAGATTCTTTTTTTTTTTTTTGTTTTTCACTCAAAAACAGGGATCAAACGCATTTTTTTATTGATACAAGTACATGTTAACAGGTATATGTATTATCTAACAGCAAAATCTATTTAAATTGTTTATTATATTCACATAAACGAATTTCAAATCTCATAAGACCTCTTCCATATTTTGCCGAGGATTCAGTTTTCCAGCAATTTGTTGGAAAGTGAACTCGTACTCGTCTTTTACATCTGGAAAAGTGTAAACATATCCTGAATAGTCTCTTGTAGTTTTTTCGCGTAAGAAGCTTCCTTCGTACCCGTCCTTGTTTATTTTTACAACTTGAGCTATATAATATTTGTTAAAGGCCTTGGATGTACTTGGTACTTTGTCATTGGAGAAATAAGGTAAGTTTATGAGTAACCAGTCACCAATATCAATGTCATCCTTGGTGACGGGCAAGAGACCATGTGAGATTGCTGGTTGGGTTGAACTATTCGAAATGTGAGGGTCAGCAGATGGCAGAACAATGTCTTCTTCTTCAGCACCATCAGAATTTCCATCAATTTCCTCCTCAAACTCGGACATGGGATCCATATCTGAATTTGAATCGTGAGTGCTAAAATTTTGGCTACTTTCGCCAGAAGACTCAAAATCATCAACTGCTACGCTTTTTCCAGCAGGTACATGGAGTTTTTTCTTTCGTTGTTTAGGTTGATTTTCATCATACCGCATCGACTTCAAAATGTGAACAAATGAAGTGTTTATGTCATCTTCCCTATCATTCGTTGGATTCTCCACAGGCAGCATGTTCAATACCCTATCAGCATTTAAAGGTATAATGCCGCATTTATCGAATCCGGCCATTATATTTTTAGATTTGTTGTCTTCAATCGATTCTAATAGCTTCCTTAATAAACCTGGAAAGACGTTTTTAGGAATACCAGATTCCTTCCTTCCAGGTCCTTTTTTATAGAATTCAACAATCTTTCTCCATGCAACCTTCAATGGCTTGAAAAAGGCAACATCTAAGGGTTGCGTCAAGTGGGTGGAGTTGCTGGGTAAAAATATAAAAGTAATATTGTTCACTGAGCACTCTTGTATCGATTGTACTGATAGGTGCGACGATAAATTGTCACCAATTAATATCTTTTGCCAGGCAACTTCTTCAAGTATGGTATGGCGATTGAATGTACCCAATCCTCGAAACAATAGCTGTCAAACCATCCCGATTTACTACGATTATATCTTGTACGGGGTGGCCCTCCAGTAGTCCAAGAGTCATACATGTTCAAGGCTTTGTAGACGACATAGCATGGAAGTAAATCTCCACTACCAGAAGCAGCGAACATGATTGAAGTTGACGACTTACTGTGGTTCATAATTCGCTCCGGATATTTGCATCCCCTCTTTGCAATAATTTTTTTTCGTCCTGGGTCATCGCAAAAGTTGGTCTCATCGTAGTTTATGATGTTGCTGGCTGGAATACCTTCTAGTTCTTCAGAAAGGCGTTCGAAATACTCTGTTATTGTTACTCTCGTAACACCAGCCCGGGCTCGTTTTATATTTTGGCACATTCTCTCCGACAGCATATGCGAATGTCGTTTCAAAAAGCTATATGCGAACTCTTTACCAGGAAGATTGTCCTTGAAACGGGGCACCACCCTACCAGCTCTATTTAAATATTGTTGGATAACCAATCTTAAATCATAGGTATCTAAGGGGTAGCCCCACTCACTGCATGTAAGTAATTTTTCCGCAATACATTTCTCTTCGGCTTCACTTAACACTGTTTGACCTCCTTGTCTTTTAACATTCACATTTGCGAGGCGTCTTTGCAGAACGGTGTAAGGAATTTTGTGTTTTATAGCGGCTTGTCGAATACTATACCCGTTGTTATTAACATCATTTTTAGCCTCTTCAATGATGTTTGGATCAGGTTTCTTGTAAAGTTTTTGTCCTGCTTTGGGTTTATATTCTCTAGGCATTTTGATCCTATTGACCCCAGCCCTTGATCCTATTGACCCCAGCCCTTGATCCTATTGACCCCAGCTTTTGATCCTATTCACCTCGATAACCTGAAAATCGTGCAACGAAATAGAAAATATTTTTCAATTTTGTTTTTGCTTACGAATAAACTAAAATAATTTTGTGTGCCTTAGTTACTAACCTGTTGGAGTTAATTAGGCCAACTACTCTCAATATATGCTTCTCAAATTCGTATTTACAGACAAAGTTTTGGCGACAATGAAAACAGATGACTGACAGTACTTCTAATTAAGGCCTGGTTTACAGTGCTACCAACTGCTGAATGATAAAATATTGGTAACCTTTATGAGATATAGAGTTAGGCAACCAATCAAACTCAAATAGAAAGCATTCATTACGATATTAAGGTTTCGGAAACTAAACTGATAAACTCCCTCTTTTTGATCCTATTCACCACAGCGAATCTATTCACCCCATTTTACGGTAATATGAAATGCACATGGTAATCATATTAAACACAATATTAAATTTTCCATCGAATGACAACCTAGAAGTAAAAAAACCACGAATTGTTTCGGCTCACAAGTCAAAATTTATAGCTCTTAATGGAATACCTGCTGTGTGCTTTCTATGATTTTTTCAAAAATGCTTCTTGATATTATGTCATATTTTTAATATCTGACTGAAAGAGGCATCTTGGACTCGTTTGTCAAAGCTCCAACTACATAGAAAACGATCCTACGTCAATCGGGTCCCTGTCAAAATAATGGAAAACTATCCTGATACAAATCGAAGGATTTATACAGAAATAACTGAGAGAACAACATACTCTCATTATCTCATAATCAGCCTAGTTTTTGGAGTGGCCAGTGATGCAATAATGCGCTAATTTAAAGCGTATTCTTGTAAATCTACGCAATAGCCCAGTCAAAATAAACACAAAAGGTGTAACTTTGAAATAATTCGGATAGAGGTGAAAGTTGATGTCTTACGCTATTAGAAATATTATACTTATAGAAAATTCTCATCGATCCCACCTCTGCTAAAAAATTATTCAAGAATATCGGTTTTTTGCATTTTTCTTGTAAACGTACCTAAGTGCTATAGGCCATATGAAAGTGAATCACACAATGTCTACAAAAATTGTTTACTTTTTTCCTACAAATCAAACATTGAAAATAGGTACCTACATGCACTCTTATGAGGCAACATCATCGGATGATCAATATAAGTAGAAAATAGATATATTTGTTTTTGTAATTCATACGCTAGAAAGTTGATAAAATATGTACAAATTATATGATTTTGAATGAAAATACAGTCATATCAGTCCCTAATTTCACTGGTTCCGCTAACATGCAGCACCTACCTACATGGATATTTTGGTCATAACCTGACTATTAGTATTTGATGGTTATGCTGATTCAAAGAAGAATATTTGAAGCTGCAGAACAACGTCGTGGGACTACAAAAACATATTTATCTTTTGATGTCATTCTTGATCAATTTCTGACATTTTCAACAAATGTGAAAAAATTACTACTTCGAACATTTAGTTGAAACAATCTGGTAATGACGCTGATGTAGGTACCGGGTGTTCTACCTAATGAGGCAACCAGCTATATCCCAGAAACTTAATAACACTAGAACTTTGGGAAAAAAGAAATGATTGATAAAAGGGGCAGAGGAATTGCTGGAAATTATTTTCAAGTTTGTAGGATGGTCGCTAGGGGACGCAGTTGTAATGTCAAAAGATAAAAATAGAATTTTCTCGAAAAAATACCTGATTAGGTACGTCAGTAATTATCACCATTTTATTATTCGATACTTTCTGAACAAAAAAGCTCAGGTACAAATTTTTGTACGATGGGTGGTTGGGGAGCTTCATCTTTCAAAATTACAGTTGCGACCCCTAACGGTTATGCTACAAGCTTGAAAATAATTTCCAGCAATTCCTCTGCCCCTTTCATCAATCATTTCTTTTTTCCCAAAGTTCTAGTGTTATTAAGTTTCTGGGATATAGCCGGTTACCTCCTTAGGTGGAACACCCGGTACATCAGCGTCATTACCAGATTGTTTCAACTAAATGTTCGAAGTAGTAATTTTTTTACATTTGTTGAAAATGTCAGAAATTGATCAAGAAATAAGAATGACATCAAAAGATAAATATGTTTTTTAATTCTCACAAAATAGGCATAATTAACATGGGCAGCAAATCTAAATTCATACGATCAGAAAAGATGTCCTAGACGTGACCCTAGCTGATCCATTCATAGCACAAACAATAACAAACTGGCACAGCTCTGACGAACCTTTCTTGTCCGACAGGACTATCAAATGAATAGGTTCGACTTAAAGGCAGCAGCTAGTAGTACAGAAGAAAGGAGAATTCCAAAGCTCACAAATTGGGAAAATTAGCCCCAGCATAGCGTCTACAGAAAGTCCTGTCAAAAAAACGCTCGAATTGCATTAGTCTTCTAAAAAAGCCAAACGGAGAGTACTGTAGCAACCACAAAGAAAGTCCAGAGTTCTTACTGAAGACTCACTTTTCGGGATCAACCGTAGAAAATTCTCAGAACCAGCCTGGCTTCTATAGCAATGGGCTCAATCGCCCCAACGAAAAAAGCCGGAGGCTGACAGGGAGAATATTTAGGCAAAACAGAATAAAATGCACGATTGACAGCTTCAAACCGTATAAATCCCCGGGAAAGGACGGTATTTTTCCACCAAAGGGATTGCAATATCCTTAAGGTGCAACATCAAATAATTTTCAAATCTAGCCTCACTCTGGGTTAGGTTTCACTAGCCTGGAGTGAGGCTGACGTGACATTCATACCAAAGGTAGGACGCCGGCCACAGAAAAAAAAAACCTGGTGATCTGAATGACTACTCACGCATCCTTCCGTCTATAAAGCTCGACTGCCAAAGTAAACCAACGGATCATATGACAACATCACTGGACTTTGACATTCCATGTGAAGTGGTTGGCATCACTGTGGTACAAGAATCGTTCGAAGCTAAAGGAAGAAGTCGGGCTGGGAATAACTGGACCCAACTATTCACTCTGCTTAGCAATGAGTAACACGCCCACAATATGTCAAGCCGAGGTACATCTGTGATCAAGATTGCCTTAAAGGAGGCCTTTTAAGATAAGTAGCACATTTACATACTGTCTGATAATCAAGCGGTTCTAAAGGTTCTAGGAGCCATCAAGTGCCAGTCTCAGCCAGTTTGGGAGGGTAAAAATATCCTTAGGCAACCGGCTGAGACCAAAAAAGTAACCCAGATGTGGAGTCAGGACACAAGTGCATAGAGGGCAAGGAGGAGGCAGAACACCTCGCAAAGCATGGCGCTGTAACACCTTTTCAAGGCCCAGAACCTTTCTGTGGACTAATGAAAAGGCACGTCTCCGAAGAAATAAGCAGATGGGACAAGGACCACATGCTAGCTCACTGGAGATCCGTTCGGGGTCTGAGACAGGCAAAAAGGTTCATATCCATCTCAGCAAAGAGATCATAACAATGTCTTGATACGAACAGAAGAGACATTAGTATACAGTCGTCGGTCTGCTCACTGGGCACCTAATAGGCAAATCAGACAACGACCACTGCAGATCTTGCGAAACAACAACAGAAACTACAAAATATTTAATCTATGAATTGCCTGCTCACTTCTGCAAAATGCTGAAATGCTTTGAAGGGGTACGACTAACGCCCCAAGGGGTGGGCACTTTATCACCCAGGAAGCTTGCCTCCTTTGGGAGGAAGCCAACTAGAAGCAGAGTCAGGCACAATATAATTGGAAGAGTAGCAGTGCTTGAGCTGCTGGAACAAGCTGTAAAGACTCCAAATGCAATCTACAATCTGGTGGAAATGTTGATTTGTTGATACTTGACTGCACGAAACCCAATTTATAAGATTATTTACTTCTTGAAACCTGCCAGGGGTCAAGTACAAAAAAAAATATATTTCACAAAAAGCTTATCTACCTCTCCAAGATGTCATGATCAAATTTTATTTTTAAACGCAATAACTGGCTGCAATACTATGTCAACAATATTTTTAGAAGAAGTAAAACAGCAGTATTTGAATTTTTTGATAAACGTTATGATTTAATTGATTTCGGAGAAGTATTTTAAAAAATTGACTCTTCTCCAAAAGGGGATTCGCCTTAATGAAAATTATTTACATTTTTTGTACAATCACTGTTTATGAGGAAAGTACAGAAAAACGATGTCTTGATACATTCTCTAGCATTTCTAGAATCGGTGAGGATTTTTCATGTATTACTTGTTATAGTGAATCAAGACCTATACCAATTTTCAGCGATTGCAAACTTCAATGCTCATTTTGACTGGGGTATATACATTAAAAATAAAAGTACATGATAGGATAAAAAAGTACTCGAATCGATGTAGGTAATAATAATGAAACAAAGGAATATCTAGAATAGGATGAAAATGTTGAGCTAAATTTAATTTAGAAAAAAAACAAAATATCAATTATCCCTTGCATCATTTTTTTATTGTCAATTTGCAGACTTTTTTATCCTAAATTTTTTTAAATTAAATCAATAATCCCGAGATATTTTATTTCAAATCTCAATATTGATCCAAAAAGAAGAGAAAGGAATACCTAGGAAATCTAAATTTTGTCCTTTCACCAAAGAATTTGAACCTCAGTTTTATGAAATTCAACATGTACCAAAAATTTTTTCATTCAAATGTGCTGAAAAATAAGTGGTAGAGGATTGTAATGAAAAAAAAAAAGGATCTGCAATATACTTCTTCGAACAACGTAACGTGGTTACTTCTTTCGTTTTCGGTAAAATGAAAATTCAATTAAATTGAATTTAACAATCTCTTAAAGGGGGTTTGCGCCAAAAAAACAACTTCATCTCAAAAAAAAAGAGAAAAAAAAACTAAGAATAACAGTGAAATCCGCACCCCTCTATGACAAATAATACCGCAGATATGGCTCTATGAAGGTACCGCATCTCACCCTATGACGTCACGAAAGCTCAAGCGACGCACGAGAAAGTGGAGTTAATTAAATTTACATATGTTTTTCCTGTGTTACCTGCTATAATCTAAACAAAAACCACTCACGCGTGCCGGGAACAATCAAATTAACAATGCGGAGCGCGGCTGGACGAAGTTCTCGTGACGTCACGAGAGCGTCGTCCACACTTTAAAGCGGTATATCTCAGCGATGGTTTATCGTAGAATAACGAGGTTTGAACAGTTATTCTTAGATTTTTTTACACCAAAACTTTAATTTTTGGCGCACACCCCCTTTAAGTGAAACGGTAGTTGTACAGGTACACTTTTAGGTATAGGTATGTTTTAGGCAGAAATCTAGTTTTTTCTCGAAGTTCCGATAAAGGTTACTGAATTAGCAAAACCTCGATGGAGATTAAAAAACGTTGAGAAGAAAAATACATTTTGCATAATATGTGCTAATTTCAGCACCCAAATCCATGAAACTAGGAAAATTAAACAGATCAGGTATGGTATATTGTTGCCAAAATTGATCCTAATTATATAATTTTCAATAATAATTTTATTTTTGCTTATTATCATTACCTAGGTACCTACCAAAATCCTTTGTAAATGCATCTAACTTACTTTTCTTTTTTCGCTTGGGTTGAAATAATAAGTAGCATTTTTTACCTGAATAAGCCCTTGCCGGGTGAATTCATTATGGTCTGGGCAAGTAATGAAAAAGAAGAACACCTGATGGACACATTCATAAAAAAGTTAGAAGAAAATTAATTAAGATGTTTGAGCGCTGAAGGCTCAACGCTTAAAACAATATCGAGTTCAATAAAATTTGAAATGCCTTCCAAAATTAAAAATTTGTTGTCTTATGAAGCAGCATAATATTAGGAAAGTTAACGAAGCTTTATGGACTATTAAAAAAAAAAACACAAAAGTGGTTTTAATTAATTGGCTTAGATGTCGTGCTTGAGTTGATTAAGTCGATAGTCTAGGCCGATTTTGTCTAATATTTTGAGACAGTTTGTGGTCTATTTCAAGCAGGAACCGCATCTACAAATAATTTTCCAATTCGTCATACACGATAACGTGAAACATCGAAAATTAATTTTTTCTACCTAATTGCATTATCCACTGGCCATGTATCATTAGGAAATATGAGCGACTAATCATTAACTTCATTATATGAAAAATCAATTTGACCATTGTTTCGTTTTTTTTTTTTTACACAATGTCGTGACGGCCTTTCATCATAATAGCTTCAACGACTCACGTTCTATTAAATGGAATGGTATACCATTTCATTGCCACTATAGTGGCAATGGGGGAGTTTTCATACGACGGAAATACTAATTGTTAGCACCAAATAATGAAAATGAAAATATTTTCGAAAATGCTGGAACAAATATTTTCATTTTAAAGTATTTGAACAACTTTTAATAACTCTTAGTCTTAAAATTTTTATTTTTGAAAGTAAGCCGTAAATAATATGAATGGGTAATTGGTGTAAGGGCATTGAGTGTGCCGACATTTAGGTTGGTTAACGCACGTAATGCACATAAATCATATTCGAAAAAAAAATAAAAATCTTTATTAAGGCATTCGGCTGACGTATGAAACTTTCATATTATTGCTTTTCTACTGAGATTGTATTTGTCCTTGTTCTATACAATTGAAAATAATATCTTTGTCTTTACCTTGCTCTTGAATTGTAAAATTGCTCGAAGTAAATTTATTGATTCATGTCGCAATATAAGCATGACCTTTTATTTATGGTTAAGATGTTTCATATCTACCTAAATAAACATTGCTCTGCGCTAGACAATGATTGCTCTGTACAATATGGTGTTTAAGAAAAGAAGTATTGTTTCTTTTTAGGATAGGACGAGGGATAGGATCTATGCTGCTCGCATCTTGGACCGCATTTTTATTAACAATAATTTTGTAATATTTCAGCACATAAATCTAAATCTATTCACATAAGAGGTATAGCTGAAAAAAAGGTGAAAAACGTTCACAAGGCACCAAAACAAAAAGACGTAATTCCTACTTTACATCATTTTAAGTTTGCTACCGGGCATGTTTTCCATTATTATTAATATAATTGACTTTTTCAAATCTTGACTTGGAAGTTATTTCAATTTTTCCCTTAGTGCACCGTGTGAAATTTGAAACCTTAGGTAGCTGACTTAATTTCAATTTCAATTTATAAATAGCATATTACATACCGAGTAGGGAAGTGTTTCATTACTGTCGAGAGATTTATATAGTCAATCGAGACGCGAAGCGTCGAGATTGACTATTAATCTCGAGACAGAAATGAAAACTTTCCTCCGAGGTTTGTATACTATTTTATTTGCAAGCACACTATTAATTTATGATTAGTCAATCAATTTATTTAATGTTAAAAAAATAAAACAAACATGCCAAAATGTGTTATTCACTGCGCTTTGACGTTTATACCTGACATGTTCTCATTGTTGCCAGCAAAGGTAGATAAATTAGAGCATTTAGAGTGAGGGAAATCGGTGAGGGAATTCGAATAGGGAAATCGAAGAGGGAAGTGACACAGGTAAGGTGTCACTTCCAAATTTTTAAAAAGTCAGTAATGACAAGATTACATATATGATTGCAAATAAAATCTATTTATTATTTCGATGTTAATTAGAGTGTCTTCCTGCATACGAAATCTCCACTCTTATTGAAATATCTGGTGAATGATGTTTTTATGCCATGATTTAAAGTTTGACTTCAAGTCAATATCCTTACTGCATACTCCTGATTGCCGACAGCAAACTTGAATTTAAAGAGCATGCTAGTTATTTCTAAGACAAGTTTTGGTATAAATTATTTATCAAGATGTGCCTCAAATTTGAGTCTCTGGGTAAGGATTATGGTCTACAATAGTGTCAATAGGTACTATTGTGCATCCACACCTTACTTACTGTGCTACAACTTCATTTAGAATAAAAATGAGACAGAGTGGATGCAGAAAATCCAGAATAAAGCTAAGAAAAGTATAACTATAGTTTTCGAAATATACTTCGATAAAGTCAATGTGACAATGTTTCCAATGTCTCTTAGTTGAAATGTTCTTCGCATATGTGATCAAGTGGCTATTTTTTTATTTTAAGACATACTATTTAATAGTCAAGAAAATATCTGTTCCGGGTTTGGACATAATATATTCGATATCCTAAAATATCAAGTGTTCTTACTGGGTAGTTTCGCCTATATGTTATTTATTGGATACCTAAGTATATTTAATTGCAACAATTAGCAATGCTAAATAAAGAATTTAATAATTTAAACTTTGAGGTGGCCTACCTTGTAGTTTGTAACGATGTTTTGAACATTTTTACGCCCTCTAGATTTTCAACCTTTAGGACTTTGATTAAGATTGAAAGAGGGGTCGATGGGTTTTGGGGTGAGCTCCATGTCTGGCGAATCCGGGTCACAGGGAAAGGGTTTTCGTGTATTTTACAAATAGCGCAGCCTCCGCTTCCAAGACCGTGAGGTATCCCAACAAGATCGGGATGTGCTGTCATTGGCTATATCCTTCTCGTGGTAACCCTGTTGAAGCCCATCTGTCCAGCGCCAATATGACACACCAATAAAAAATTCTTATAAAAATTTCTGGACTCAGTTAAAAGCACCTCCAAAAGTTAGTTTACCGCGGCCGATTTTGAACGTTTAAAGCCAACCGTTTTTCGCACGCTGGAGCCGAGCTTGAACGCAATATGATGCCAATTTTGGCTTGGCTTTCTTTGAAGTCGGCCCTGATAACCTTGCAGTCATCATCAGAGGCAGGATCATTAGTGAACTCTCTTTATCAATTCCGACAGTCAGGCAGCACTTAAAGCTCTTAACAGCTTTGTCACTATGTCCAAACTAGTATGGGATTGTCAACAACTCCTAAAGCACTGGCCAACCGCAATGGAATCTTTCTTTGGCCTGTGAAAACAAATGTAAGGGCCGAACTAAAAAAATTAGAACAACTTCAACTGGAACAAGATTCCAGGACTTAGACAGGCGAAGCAATTCATCATGCCAAAGTCAACAAAGGCAAGGGAAATACTTGAGCTCAGCAAACCAGACATTCATCTGGAGAAGATAGATATGACTGCTGCGAATGTTAAAACAACCAGTCCGAGGAAAGTTATAGGATTCGCGAAGAGTCCTGAGACAAGGGGAAGAACAATAGACCTATTTAGGTTGCAGTGTGGAGAGGCCTATTACCTAAACGCCCCCTTACATAATATAATCTAATCTTATCTAAGATTGGAAGCAGAGAAATATAAACGTCCTTATTGATCAGAACGCTTTCTTACGGTATGACGTCAATCCACCGACTAAATTATACTAACAAGAAAGACAATACGCCCTTGTCTAGATTTTATGAATCGTACCACCGGCTGGCCAAGCTTACGTGAATTCAAACTCTAAGAGAACTTGCCTATTTCTTCTATGAGAAATAAAAGGTGGAAGGTGGGTTTAGCCAACTCTTAATGGATATTGTACAATTTTAATTCATAACTGATAATGTGTAATTTATTCATAACGCGTAATGCATAAGAGAAAAGAGGTGTTAATACAACTCATAATTTTTGTGCATTAAGAATTGACAAGACAGTTGAGTTTGACACTTGTTATTTTTCATAAAATAATAAATAATGAAATAAATAATAAATAAGGCTTTAAATTCTTTGGAAAACCCTCATTTGTATTATTAAAAAAGGAAAAACTCGATTTCAGATCAAAAACGATGGAAAACAGTAGGAAAACATACAGCATGATTTCGAGGTTCGAGGTAAAACCAAAACAAAGCCCAAGTTCAAAATAATCAAATAATGTACGCTTGCGCTCTAGCGTTTTGTGCAGAATGCATAATGCATATTGCGTAAAAGCTAAAAGTTAACCAACTTTGTGTGAATTACGCATTATACACTAAATTATCCACTATCCCCTATGCGTTGTATAAACGGGTGTATTTAAATGTTTGTAAATTGAAATTGTGCATTATGCATTAAGAGTGGGCTAAGGCCACCTAAAATTGTTTTAAAATTACTTACCTTTCAGTCTGTTGGTAAATAACCATAGTAGGATGATGCGGCAATTCATTATTCTGTAACAAAATAAATAGCATAATTCTCCATCCATATAATATACGGTAGGAATGGAAATGTCCTCCAAATTTATCACAGTTTTACATCAGTTAAATATATTTTGTATGGTTGCTAAAGACTATGAAAAGCTATTTGTACGCACGATAAAGCAGCCAATTCCCGGGAGTGTTAAAACTTTTGTTGTTGGAAAACAAACTTGTTAATCAAGGATTTTTTTAGAAATTATGTCTTTAGTAATGCGGAGCAATAGCCTAAAGAGAATACCAAATGTATGTCACGTAAAAAAGGAATAGAAGTTTTATGCTTTTTTCTTTATTACGGTTGCTTATCGATCGTATGTTTTATGGAAAAATTCGAAAAGGCTTTCTCTAAGGCTGTGTTTATATTCTTTAATTTTGTTTGATCATTCTGGAAATTGTGTTTTCAGGAATTTTTATGGAAAATTCATTCGATAATAAACACGAATTACTTCAAAAACTTTTCTTGTTTAAAGGAAACTAATATGGATCCAAAACCAAGAATTTGCTTAAGGAATAAAACTTACCATGAAACAAAAATACTGGAATAGTTAACAAATAAATTTACCTTGAAAAAAAAATAAGAAAATCTGCATAATTGGGCTTGGGCACGAATAGTTGGCAAAATGCTTCTCGCTAACAGTTTATAATTGACAGAATAAATATTCAAGAATTATTAGGGCTCGCACATTTCCTAATGTTTGCGCTTCTAAATTAAGCTACTGCCTCCAACAGGGTATCTTGAAAACTTTTTGAATATTAACGAGTTTTTTCGATGTACTTTGTAAATAGTTTTAATAAAAGTTAAAATTTTATTTTGATGTATAACTTGGCTTCTCTATATGATTCGTAGTGGTATTAAAAGTACCAGCGCTTTTTTTGAATCCTTGAACCCACACGTCTCTTTCATGATGCCAACTTTTCCCAAAATTGTAACATTGTAAATGCTACTACAGGCGTAAAATTGGTCCCATTTATCTATCTCATCATACCCCCTGGTATATCATTTGCAGATTTTATTCCAAACGCGCAACGACCTGCACTGCTCTTATTAATCTTTATCTAATCTTCGCGTTCTGGTCTTAGAACCAATTTTATCATACTCTTCCGGCTAGAAAACACTGTTTGGTTCGCAGTTCTACCGTGACGGACCTGAATTTGAAATCCGGAAAACCTTTTTTTTTCTTTTGATTGACGTGTAAACGTCAAATGACGATTAAAAAGACCACGTCGGTAAGTTTGAAAGCCCTTTTTCTTACCGCCTCTGAGCTGAAAATATAAATAATCACAAAATAAAATATTATTTCTATATTTATATCGCTGTTTTATGAAAAAGGTAAAAACTGTTATGCATTAAAAAATTATTTCATTTTCAGATATTAACTAATCGGAATATTATCTAAGACGACAGGATTAATTCAATACGATTGTCACTGTTATGAATAGGTAAATATGGGCGACAAATACGGAATACGAGCTCTCATGAGAACGAAAGTTCCTTTTTCGAAAATAAGGACCCTAGGGAGCTTATAAATAGGCCGGCAACGTTTCAATAATCACTGGGGCAATGGATTTGTTTATTTTATACCCTGTATTATTTCAATAGGCGCTGTATTTCTGAGGTGGCTGAATTATGGAAGTTGTAGACGTGCTGCAAATGACAATTTAAATTTTGTAATATAATATACAAGTCGATGCAGACTATAAAGCAATCGTATCAGCGAAAACTCGAACTAATACGTCTATAACTTTCTCGACGAACGCAGCAAAAGGCAACTTGCAATAATATTGTTTGCGTTATATTCTTAGAGCTGGAACCTCTTCTAGGAAGGGAATCCTTCACTACCGCACCGACACATAAGCACAGGCTCTGTTCGTGAGGGACATTTTTTCTTCAACAGGTGCCTATTTCGGTTACCATTTCAGTGATCGATTGGCTTTGCAGTCCGTCAGGAGCAAATTTGAAACTGCGCTATTTTGACCGATTTTTGATGCTCAGGTAAGCTTTTGAGATTTTAATTTTACTGGTCCTTGGCCAACAACGTTGTCAAAAGGATGTCAGACTGTCAAATTACGACAAAGAAGAAGCCCATGAAGATGGCAGAAAGGAGATTAAGGGAAAAGCAAGTGACCATCGACAGAATAGCCAAGGACCTGGAATATATTCTGATGCTGATTTGGAACCGAGAGCGTCAAACTATGAGCTCAAACAAAACCGAAAAGTTCAAGCCTCCGGTGGAGCGCAGACACGTTTGGAAAGCGCAAGAAAACAAGAGTCTCCGGCAATCCCGCTAGCGGCTGAATCGCAGCTCCCAAGGCACAGCCGTAAAAAAGACGGCATCAGCCTTCCTTATCCACGGTATCCTCGATTTGACCATAAAGTGGAGAGGTCTAAGGCTGGAGGAAATCCGATTCAACTTAAACGAGAAAGTTGAGAAAAATACGATGATTTTTCCCAACAGCACAAAAGACTAGAGGGCTTTGATTGAAACGCTGGATGCAGAGAAGAATTCGTACTCCACGACATAGTTCCATTAGGAAGTATCGTATCGACATGACTGAGAAGTTAGCAGATGACAAGAAAAAAAAGGAATGAACCGATGCAGCTCTTCCTTAATAAGACCGATAGCAAGAGGATTTGTAGGATTGAGAGATTCTCATCATTGATGTCCGAAATCAAAGTCTAGACAGCATTAACAATTCTACAGTTACAGGTTTCCTGAGGCAGAACTAATCCAGGATTAGTTCTTGCACTCTTCCGTCTAGTTTCCACCCAGAGGCGCACCATCTGCTAACTTGGTCCTTTTTCGCCGATGATTGTGAGGATCTTCGACAGCACAGTCCAGGACAAAAGTTCCATAGCTGGAAATCTACGAAAGAATTGACTTAAGACACAAGACAGTTATTTTCTCAATGTCAGAGTACATCTTCAGATAAATTGAAGCTCCAGCATTAGAAGCATTATTTTTTCACCAAAAGCGTATATCAACTCATAAATTAAAGGAAAGCGAGATGCAAAACACCTACGACGTCGATGTCGATATAGAATTCTGCCATTGTAGCCCGAATTGTTAAATCGCATACCAGAGGTTGAATTCCATCAAGATTCGACCTAATTGATAGGACGCGAAGATGATGCTTTCGTGGGTGAGCCCTCCGGGGAGAGTTGCACTCAATATTTTTTCAAAAGATTCCCACATATCAAAAAGACATGATCGTACTGCTCATGGCAACTATGCTACTTATGATCAAAAGCATTTTGTGCCTCCAGTAGCTAAATGTCGGTGATCTCCTGAAACTATAGGGATTGAGAGGTAAAAGGCTAGACGTAGCGTTCCCAGGAGAACGAGTGTTCCGTCTTTGTTACTTATATTATCATTTGCATATCATTGAGAAAGACGGTACACTCGTTCTCCTAGAAACGCTGTTCCCCTGTTTCAAGAATAAGGACCCTGATGACCCTGGAGACAAACCGTTTTAACTAGAAATATGCTGCTAGTGAAGTAGCAATACTAGTTGAACAAAAATAAGAATACTCCTTTAAGGAAGCAAACGTGGATTACGCATATTGAATTGCACTATAGGGGGAGTGAAAAAAAAAATCTCCAAAATAATCAAAGGCTGAATTAGAATCACTTCAGCCAAACTATAACTATACAGTTTTCAACTGGAAGAACACATGTAGGATTTATTACAAGAGAAGTTTAAGACTCATGAATGGTGACATCGACAGGCATCAGACTGGAGGAATACGCAGTCGTTCGAAGGACCAACCTCATCTAGCCTGAAACACCAACATATCCACCAGCAAAACGTGGAAGTTCTACTCTGCTGAATATAAAAAAATGTCGCGAAAGTCTTTCAAATAGAGAATATAGAAGAATTAATGCCGAGAAAGCCAAACAGAGAGATTCACATCAGTCCCCAGGAAATTCAGAAGATCTTCCATCAGTCCCTTACCGCCTCTGAGCAAGGTGCCAGAGAGTTCAAGCTTCAAGAAAAAACTGCAATACACACAAAAGTTGCAGGCGCCATTCTGCTTGACGTAAAAAGTGTCTTCGATTGAGTATAGCACAAAGACACAAGATAATTCAGGTCGGATACCAAGACAAGACGTGCCAGCTGATCCAAAACTAAACCTCCGTGATCGACAAGGCTCTACGATCGCACATATGGAAGAGCTGAAGGATTATACCCGGATCAGAAATGAATACTTAACAGGATGTTATTGGAGAGAGCGAAGAATCGTTGTCAACTCATCACCAAAAGAAGTTTATCCTTCACGAGCGGGTGGGGGGGGGGGGAAGAGGAGGGACCTCTTGGAGCTCAGTGAGGGATTTCTCGATCTCGTTGCGTGCTTCCTCTGATTTCGTTTTCGAGTTGACAACCTATAGTTGTATGTGAGTATGTGGAAGTTTAGGAAAGTTCGAGGCAATTTATTTTTCGACAACAATATTTCGACGCACAAATTCGGCAATCGCATTGTCTCAATACCTACTACTAAACCAAAAAAATGCATCCAGCGCCCTGTACAAAAAATGAAATACCTCCTGCTGCCAGCAAGAAGAGTAATTCGATATGCGCCACAACGAAGATGGGGGAATAATTTCATGGAGAAATAGAAAATAATGAGGTAGTTCTAGGAGGGGATTTTTATACGAGGGTGAAACAGTGATTCGCTGGAATGTATTGCCTTCTCTGTTTAATGAGAAGACATTTCGTATTTTTGTTAATTTTGAGGAGGTCGAATAGTTTTCAGAAGGACATAGTGATTTAACTAATAATTATCTTGAGAATTTCATACATCTGTCAAAACTGACATACCAACAATAAACTGACATGTTCTTATTGTTGATTTGAACCAATCAGATTGTGATTACGTGATAATTTGCATAGTAACTGGTGTTTTGACATTTTTTGACAAAAAATTTAAATTTTTGATTAATGAAATTCTCTCATAAAATACGACTCGTGCAGTGGGAATAAATTTATAATTTTTGACAAATTTACACTCATGCATTTTTAACTGAAAAGGCACTCATGCACTATGTGTACTCGTGCTAACTAAAAATGCATTCGGGCAATTTCCCAAAAATTATCGATAATTTCCATTGCACGCGTTATATTACTATTGAAAAAAATACAGTGTGGTAAAAAATAGGTGTTTCAAGTTTTCACTGTTACATTGTTTGAATACACATACCACTTTTGCCAGCCTCCAAAAAAAATTAGAAAAGCCCAGATAGCCGCCTACTTCGTTTTTTAATGAATGGTCGTAGTAGGTTATGCTATTATTGACCTAGGAGTTTTTTTTTTATCCCTATTCACCTAGGGTGACAGATTTAGTTTTTTCCTAGAAAAACGGATTAAATAATTTCAACCTATGCAAATTTTCAGAAATTTTTTTGGAATAACTTTTGAGCAGTGTAAGGCTTGTTAATTTTTTGCTTATAAAGACAAAAATAGATAGAAATTATTAATTGATAAAGGATAAAATTTTTCATTTTTACATTGCATTATTACTTATCTCAATTGAATTTTACTACACATAGAACTGTTCAATTCCGATTTTCCATATGAATTGGAAAATGAAAATTTTGAATTCATATGCAAAGTGGCTCAATTTTATGATTATGCAATAAAAATGGATGATCGGTAAATCTTGATTTCATCACGCGAATGCACTGTTTTATACAGGATGTTAATGTATAGTGGGATCAAACTTTTAGGATGCATAGTACTTATTAGAATAAGAAAAAAGTTAATAGAAACATGGGCTCGCGCATACTTAGTTTTCGAGATACAGGGAGTCAGAGTTTGAAAAAAAAATCGTTTTTTTAGCTCAAAAATCCCTTTTCCGATTTTCTTTTTCAAATTTTGCAGGTTTGTTTGTGATAAAAAAAGGTATCTTTTGACTGTAATATGACTTGCTTAATCTGAAAAAAAAATATCAAAGGTATATTACATTTTACAAACTGCATATTATAAATCTGGTGGCGACGTCCACTTTTGTGCTCCAATACGCAACCTCGAGAACTAATCATTTGCGGACCTATGTTTCTATTAACTTTTTTCCTATTTTAATGAGTAATTACTATTTATCCTAGAAGTTTGATCCCACTATTCATTAACACCTTGTATTGTATAGGACAGCTAAAAAGGAGTCATAGTCTATTTAAATTATTGTAGATGTTTTGGAAGAGCAAAATGAAGCAAGTTTTTTTTTTTTTTTATTGAGGATCTCTTTTCCTGACCCATTATCGAGGGATTACATTGCTCCAATCTTCAAAAGGCAGGGACGATTTCAAAAATAAATGAACTTCTTTTGACGAATTTTCATTAGAGCCATTTCGGTCTCGGCTCATTTAAGCTTTACTTTTTTGGTCGAGCCGGATGTTGCGTAGCAAATCTTTTGAATTTAAACGGGACCCTTTTATTCTAATATAAGGCCATGATTTGATCCTAAGATTCTTTTTTTTTAATCGTTTATCGAATTGTTTATTTGTCCGTAATTTTTTTTCAATAGATTAGAAATAAATAAATAGTTATTTATACAACTGATGCATAAAGTAGGTTTTTCGTCACGATTCGGAGGTTGCACGACAAGTGATCGTTTGTTCAACGAATTGGGATAAATATGTACAAAAACCATCTTTTTAAAATAAATTCATAAATTTTGAAAAGCTTCATTATTCATGGTAAAAATACAGATATTGTATGACCATAAGAGCTAATTTTTGATCCATTGTAACTAACATTCTCTCCTCTAATTTGGCGTTGCTGAAATGCATGATTCGAATTATTAGATACACATTATTTGAAATGTTCAGAATGGACTTGGATCGACATAATATTATTCGGCCATCTTCATGAGCGTAGGCCCAATATTGTACCTATCTAATATCGATAAAAAATATCTCTAAGAAAAAAGTCGCGAAATACGCTATGATCTTTCTATTGAACTTCCGCAATCTTTCTCCTCAACCGTAAATACGCTCGACAAATAAAGTATCATAATTTTATACTTGTGACATAAATAGCCATTATAGGACACATTACTGAGAGATTGCACTTTATTTTAAATTAGACGTCCCGATGAACTTCGTAGCACCTGAAATTGATTTGATAGTAACTCTTTATAGGTAAGCGATTATCAATCCTAATCAACCTTCCAACTCCAAGTTATAATTCACACAACCACACGGAATGGATAACAGATATGGTCCGCCATAATAAGAACGGAGCTGTCAATGTCAAATTTTATGTCCGTCAAAAAATTCGATTTTATTGATTTTTAGGCTTTTTTAGATTTTCTTTTCTCTCTAAATCACCCCTGGATTGAGGCGCATAAATTTAAAAAAAAAAATATTCAAATCAGTCGAGCATTTACGAGGCTAACGCACGGCAATTGATTTTTATAAAATGTACAGGGTGTATCAGGTATGAGTACAAATATTTTAATATTAGATAATATGGCCGATTTCAGGCTAAAACTGTCCTATTAACCATGGGTCAATTGTTAGTATTTTCGGAAATATCGCAGAATTAAAATTTAGAAAAATGTTGACAACCTGACCTGACAACATTTCACAGATATTGTCTCTGCTAGGAAAATGTGCCGTTTTATCAAGTTGTGAATTGCACTCAATGACATTTTTGTACTAAACATACAAGAGAAAAATTTAATGATACTTACTGAGCTACTTGCTAAATCCTTATTATGAAAATTTTAAATTTTGTTGAAATGTTCCCAGAACAATAAAATAAACACGCAGATTTTGCACACTCACACTTCCCGTATCACGCAAAATTTGTAAAACGGGCACAATGTTCTTTAATCATGTGATGGGTGCCGTTTTATTGGGAAATCTTTCCCTTGTAAATTCTGGCGGCTAAATGAGCATTTTGCAACGATTCTGCCTGAACAAGTATCTGCATATTCGACGTTTGTAAACATTTTATTTTCAAAAAATAATGAATTACGCGCGTTTTCAATACTTCAACTAACTGACATGACAAGACAAATCAAAAATCAATTGATCAGTTCAACCACCAATGCTTTTTTGTGCTATGTTGCCAGATGTTCAGATACCCAATCACGAGTGAAATTGTCATGTTGTTTTTTCAGCTTTTCACTATTGTTGTTGACTAAAAATCTATAATTAGGTACTAAATAATTGAATAAACAAATATTTTTCATATCTCATAATGATTAAAATCTTCTTCATCTTTCAAATATTCGTCAAAAAATGTCAAAACTTCAAGGGCCTTTTTCTTATAAATGGTTGAGTTTGGACCCCATGTTGTATAAGCTTTTTTTTGTTCAAAATGGGCCATATTTTCACGTGTTAAAATTTTGGTAGTCAAACCTGATACACCCTGTATATATGTACATATATGGATTATCAATTATTCATTTTTAATTTACAGGGCCTGGACAATAACAAAATGTAGTTGTGGTCTAGTTGTGTTTTTGTTCGTTTTAAATATTCTTGACATATCGATTTTGCAGAAAACGCAAACGATAGCTTTTTCTGACACCACACATGTCGTCTGAAAACAGGAATATATTCGCATATGAAATCAAATTAGGTTGGAAAGTTATGGTTTTTCATGATTCAGTGCAAAAGCGCGCTCGTATGGCGTTTGGCTAACAAAACTTTGGCAAACTTGGGAAGTTGGAACGACAACACAACAAGACATTGAAGACGTAGACGCCAACTTGTATTTGTTTGTCAGGAATTGGCTTTTATAACCGTGTAAAAATTAAGACCTAAACTTTGCATAAGTAACTACCTTAAAAATGTGAGGATAAAAGCAAAAGCACAAAGTTATAGGTACGTTTTTTTTGTAGAATCTTATTAATTAAACATAAATAATAAAATCAACCTATATATTTGTGCAGATTTTTCATCAGGTATTTTCTTATATAATAGAATTCGGTAATCATTTATCAGACATCAAGTCACCAAGTTCGGCTCACATTTTCAATTTAATGCGTATAATCAATTAGCCAAAAGTTTGCGTTCTACCGCGAAAAACAATTGGATGTGAAGTGATGTTGTGCATGAGAAAAACTTTAGCGAATAGAATCCAACCATTTTATTTTATTTTAAGTACCTATCCTTCAACATAACCCTTTGAAAATGTATTAATTTTAATCTAATTTTAAATTGTTTCGTAAATGCCTGAAGTCTAACGTAACATAATATTATATCATTTCAAATAACAAAGTACTTCAGTTAAATTCTGTTATTTGTCGGTAAAGAGGCAATAGTAATATATTCCTCAAGAGGGTACTAGGCCAAGTTAGTTGTAAAAAGTTCCCCTTCTCATTTTCCGATAAAGAAACAACCAATCAGGTAAATCCTTACTCGGCAGGTTATTCAAAAGAGATTTGCGGTGAACTTTCCAAGAACAATTTGGCTTTGAAGAAACAGAAATAATAAAAAGGACAATAAATTCAAACTGGCTGCTTTGTTTGCTCCAGTCTAAGATAAATATTTTTGTTTTATAATTGTCATAAACCAATGTTCTGCTAATAAAGTTGTGCTCAATATAATGGAAAATATGAACAGAAATTTTGAAATTTTACAAAGTGTGTCATATCGTTTTAAATTATGTTTAAATACATGATAATAATAATTGAAGCTTAGGTTAGGTAAAACCTTAGATGTGCAATAATTACTCGCTAAGCCAAAACCTACCAATATATTCTAGAAATATTGGCTTCAGCTATATTTCTCGTTTAAATTAGACGCCCCTAACTCGATCGACTCTTAATCACTAATTTCTATCATGAACCGGACGTAGAATTCCTACGTGAACTTTACAATATGCGCTGATCGTGCCAATTTTTTGCTTACTTTCAATTTACGATTGCAACTCTCGAGTTTAGAAATTGTGCGGCACTGGATTAATCTTTTTTTAAGGGCACATTCCAATTATATATATTATTTATCAATTGAACCTACTTGTACTTATTCCTTCTAAGCAGGACTGAATTTGAAATTTCTTAGTTTTCAAAACAAATAGCACAATTGTAAAAGAAAAAAAAAATTGAACGTTTTGTCTAACTAAAACAATAGTTTAACAAAACCACGAACCACGCATTAATCGTCGTTTCAATTAACTCACTTTCACTAAGAAGTATTAACAGAAAATACAGAATCGAGCGATCGACTCCTTTTCCCGTACGATGGTATTTATTGAAGATGAATGAATGAAGAATGAATCAAACATATATTGAAAAAATAATCGGATAACTAAAGTCAGCTGGTACTGAAGGCAATCCTGCTTTAAACAAGGAGGCCCCATACTAAGTACCTACCCAAACCCACATCCTAATAAGTAGGTAAAATATGAATTACTGAGACCATATCTGCCGAACTTGGAGATGCTTCCATAGTTGCCATTTTTGAAAAGGGAGACAAGGCTCAATGTGGAAACTGCAGAGGATTCGGTCACAAGGGAAGCTCTTTGGAAGATACTGGCAAAGGTTGGGTGTCCGCAAACGTAAAAGTACATTCAGATACTCTGCCTGCTGCATGATAATATGAATGCAACCGTCCTAAGCAACGATGGACAAGGAAAGTCTTTTCAAATAACTACAAGCGTTAAACAGGGCTGTGTTATTGCACCCACTTTATTTTCTTTATTTACGATCCATACTTCACCTTGTCGAGGGTCACCTGCCGGAGTGGAAATCCTGTACAGGCTTAATGGCGGCTTATTCAACAATAGAAGATCGTTTCTTTATCGGAAAATGAGAGACGACGGCCAATGATAGGCCCTCATGGCGTTGAGTAGGTAGTCCAATACGGACCACAAACTTTTGAAGAACAGCGACGCAGACACGAGACCGAAAAGAGGGTCCGCGGGAAGGAGCGAGAGAACAGAGGAAGAGAAAATGCTGCCAGAGGCTGGGTGTGCCAAGACTGTGGGAGAGTGTGCGGATCCAGAATTGGTTTATATAATCATCAGAAAACCCACAATCGATGACAATAAGGATAGAGAAGATAATCATACTCGGTATCGAGTGATCGCCTATGATGATGAGTACCACAGAAAGAATCTCAGGAAAGGAGACCACTCACACCATATTTTAAAGTGTTTGCTAATTCGGTGTTGACTATCAATGAAAAAGATTCCTTTAAATTAATCTATATTATTTTGACAAAGATGGAAGGTGTTATAAGGGCAAAAAGTATTTGGCAACTAGGGCCATCCTTATTTTGTGTAAATTTCCGAGACGCCACTCGACTTCGCTTGGGTAGTTAAATTTCATAGTGAACAATATAAAAGAAAAATTTTACCCCAAAGAAACCACTTTCGATAATTGGGTAAAAACTAAAAAAGTTTCAACAGCACAAATGAAATTTATAGAAATCCGAATGCACAAAAGTATTACGTTTGACTGGGAACAACTAACAGTAGTAAAGTAAGTAGTAACAATCGAACAAGCAAACAAAACGATCCAATTTCGTTATGTTACTTCAAGAAAGAGACTAAAATCGAAGCGTGGCTCAAACTGCTGCTCATAATAGGCATTGTTATGGGTAGGAACAGCTTCGCATTTACATGCATGTTGAATCGAAATTCTAAATTCTGTTCAGTGCAATATTGATGCAGGCCATTACTGAAGAAACTTGGGCAAGTTATAGCGGAAGCTTTTACGGTGCAACATTGCAGGCAGAAAGTGTATGCTGCTGTGCTTACGTAGTGTCACATGCGATTGCTTTTCAGAACTTTTGCCAAGTTAAATCCCTTTGTAAATGATTTGTGTGCTCTTCGTTGTATGGTATAGATAACTTTTCCCCTCCATAATCTCTAATTTAATAAAATCCTAATAATATATTTTCCCAAAACTGAAAAAGAAAGGCCCGATAGAGACAAATTATGATTGAAATTTAAGTTTCATTGGAAAGTTTGTGATGCCTTAATAGTGAAATAATAATATTTAGGTAGACAATTGCGTCAGAAAATATCTTAACAAGGCATTGAATTTGGGATCCGGTAAATTATTTTTTTCTCTTTGGAATCAATGTTCCTCCGACGTGGGTCTTATTTTTAAGGAGATATTTCAAATAACTTATAATTTATTTCATAAAAATTTCGTTTCGAAAAAAAAAAACATGTTTTTAGGATCAAGAACGGAAAGCAAATATCCGTACCATTTTCTGTTTATTTCAATAAAAATTTTAAAGTAATAAATTTACTTTGTATTTCTACAACTTATTTAATAGAAACTTAACATGTTTTCTTACACTATCTCTCCATCAGAAGTATGAAAATCAACTTAAATAATTAAAATAATGAAATAAGTTTTATGAATTGTCTAAACGAAAAGTGAAGCTGAATGGCTGACGTTTAATTGATCATTTGGTGAATCATCTGAATTTTCAAATTTGTTTATCTCAAGCAACTGGAGAAAATTTAATTTAAGGCGTTGGCTTTCCTGATTTCAAATTCTAAAAATTATTTTTAGATTCATTGAGATGATTTAAATAATTAGGGCCTATTTAATAAAACTAAATGTTTTTTAATTCTCACACCCAAATTTCGATCAGTGAGTATATTTTCACAAATCCTATTTGTTAACATTAAAGGACTTTATCATGGAAATAATTTAATCAGCAAAACTAAATTATATGATGTAATTGAAAATACAATGTGACACATTAGGATTAAAATACTTGAAATGTTTTCCAGAAGATGTTTCCAGAAACAAAGATTGTTTGGAAAATTTTAAATATAATTTTCTCCAACATGTACAACTTAGAGATTTAATTATTCTAGCCCTATAAAACTACTAGTCCCTATAAGGAAATTAAAACTCCGACGTTTCTACTGCGTGTATTGAACGAAGTGTCAGTTACAGGCTAAACATCGAACACGTGTGTGAAGACAGCAGACGAAAGATAGCAGATGACAGAGCCGAATTAGCCGATCGTAGATACACTGCCCAACCTAGTCTCATAGTCTACCTGATATTTTAATGATTTTTATTTGAAAATATCTAATTTTATTAGGATGATTAAAGACCTTTTTGGTTATTATAAAAGTATTTGATCAACCGCCTACCCTTGGCCTAGCAAATGAAACAAAAAATTATCCGTAGTTCTTGAACCATGGGATTATCCATCAAAGTGAGGGTGGTTTTTAGTTACTATGTGAGTGGGTAATAATCCCCTACCCTTGGTTTGGACTCGCAAGCCGTAGGGGATGAAATATGACTTTTTCAATTCCTAGCAGATGGGGACAGAAATAAATTCGTAACTCTAAAACTATGGGATTGTACACCAAAGTGAGGGTGGTTTTAGGTTGCTATGTGAGTGGGTA
Source organism: Ceutorhynchus assimilis (assembly GCA_917834065.1). NCBI lineage: Eukaryota > Metazoa > Arthropoda > Insecta > Coleoptera > Curculionidae > Ceutorhynchus > Ceutorhynchus assimilis. Next base: position 9,327,063 of record OU892277.1, read on the forward strand.
ATAACCCCCTACCCTTGGTTTGGACTCGCAAGCCGTAGGGGATGAAATATGATTTTTTTAAATCCTAGCAGATGGGGACAGAAATAAATTCGTAACTCTAAAACTATGGGATTGTACACCAGAGTGAGGGTGGTTTTAAGTTGCTATGTGAGTGGGTAATAACCCCCTACCCTTGGTTTGGACTCGCAAGCCGTAGGGGATGAAATATGATTTTTTCAATTCCTAGCAGAATGAGACAGAAATTCGTAACTCTAAAACCATGGGATTGTACACCAAAGTGAGGGTGGTTTTTAGTTGCTATGTGAGTGGGTAATAACCCCCTACCCTTGGTTTGGACTCGCCAGCCGTAGGGGATGCAATATGATTTTTTTAAATCCTAGCAGATGGGGACAGAAATAAATTCGTAACTCTAAAACTATGGGATTGTACACCAGAGTGAGGGTGGTTTTAAGTTGCTATGTGAGTGGGTAATAACCCCCTACCCTTGGTTTAGACTCGCAAGCCGTAGGGGATGAAATATGATTTTTTTAATTCCTAGCAGATGGGGACAGAAATAAATTCGTAATTCTGAAACCATGGGATTGTACACCAAAGTGAGGGTGGTTTTTAGTTGCTATGTGAGTGGGTAATAACCCCCTACCCTTGGTTTGGACTCGCAAGCCGTAGGGGATGAAATATGATTTTTTTAATTCCTAGCAGATGGGGACAGAAATAAATTCGTAACTCTAAAACTATGGGATTGTACACCAGAGTGAGGGTGGTTTTAAGTTGCTATGTGAGTGGGTAATAACCCCCTACCCTTGGTTTGGACTCGCAAGCCGTAGGGGATGAAATATGATTTTTTCAATTCCTAGCAGAATGAGACAGAAATTCGTAACTCTAAAACCATGGGATTGTACACCAAAGTGAGGGTGGTTTTTAGTTGCTATGTGAGTGGGTAATAACCCCCTACCCTTGGTTTGGACTCGCCAGCCGTAGGGGATGCAATATGATTTTTTTAAATCCTAGCAGATGGGGACAGAAATAAATTCGTAACTCTAAAACTATGGGATTGTACACCAGAGTGAGGGTGGCTTTAAGTTGCTATGTGAGTGGGTAATAACCCCCTACCCTTGGTTTAGACTCGCAAGCCGTAGGGGATGAAATATGATTTTTTTAATTCCTAGCAGATGGGGACAGAAATAAATTCGTAATTCTGAAACCATGGGATTGTACACCAAAGTGAGGGTGGTTTTTAGTTGCTATGTGAGTGGGTAATAACCCCCTACCCTTGGTTTGGACTCGCAAGCCGTAGGGGATGAAATATGATTTTTTAAATTCCTGGCAGATGGGGACAGAAATAAATTCTTAACTCTAAAACTATGGGATTGTACACCAAAGTGAGGGTGGTTTTAAGTTGCCATGTGAGTGGGTAATAACCCCCTACCCTTGGTTTAGACTCGCAAGCCGTAGGGGATGAAATATGATTTTTTTAATTCCTAGCAGATGGGGACAGAAATAAATTCGTAATTCTGAAACCATGGGATTGTACACCAAACTGAGGGTGGTTTTTAGTTGCTATGTGAGTGGGTGATAACCCCCTACCGTTGGTTTGAACTCGCAAGCCGTAGGGGATGAAATATGATTTTTTTAATTCCTAGCAGATAGGGACAGAAATAAATTAGTAACTCTAAAACTATGAGATTGTACACCAAAGATAAGGTGGTTTTAGGTTGCTTTGTGAGTGGGTAATAACCCTCTACCCTTGGTATGGATTCGCAAGCCGTAGGGGATGAAATATGATTTTTTCAATTCCTAGCAGATGAGGACAGAAATAAATTCGTAACTCTAAAACTATGAGATTGTACACCAAAGTGAGGGTGGTTTTATGTTGCTATGTGAGTAAGTAATAACCCCCTACCCTTGGTTTGGACTCGCAAGCCGTAGGGGATGAAATATGGTTTTTTCAATCCCTAGCAGATGGGGACAGAAATAAATTCGTAACTCTAAAACTATGAGATTTTACACCAAAGTTAGGGTGGTTTTAAGTTGCTATGTGAGTGGGTAATAACCCCCTACCCTTGGTTTGGCCTCGCAAGCCGTAGGGGATGAAATATGATTTTTTTAATTCCTAGCAGATGGGGACAGAAATAAATTCGTAATTCTGAAACCATGGGATTGTACACCAAACTGAGGGTGGTTTTTAGTTGCTATGTGAGTGGGTAATAACCCCCTACCCTTGGTTTGGACTCGCAAGCCGTAGGGGATGAAATATGATTTTTTCAATTCCTAGCAGATGGGGACAGAAATAAATTCGTAACTCTAAAACTATGGGATTGTACACCAAAGTGAGGGTGGTTTTAAGTTGCCATGTGAGTGGGTAATAACCCCCTACCCTTGGTTTAGACTCGCAAGCCATAGGGGATGAAATATGATTTTTTTAATTCCTAGCAGATGTGGACAGAAATAAATTCGTTATTCTGAAACCATGGGATTGTACACCAAAGTGAGGGCGGTTTTTAGTTGCTATGTGGGTGGGTAATAACCGCCTACCATTAGTTTGGACTCGCAGGCCGTAGGGGATGAGATATGATTTTTTTTAAATTTTTTAGCAGATGAAATAGCAATAAATTTGTGATTCTAAAACCATCAGATTATACACCAAAATGAGGGTGATTTTTAGTTGCTATGTGAATGAGTGAGTAGCACTCACTTTGATGTATGTACATACATATTACCTACGAATTTATTTCTGTTCCATCTGCTAGGAACTAGAAAAATCATATTTCATCTCCTACGGCTTGCGAGTCCAAACCAAGGGTAGGGGATTATTACCCACTCATATAGCAACCTAAAACCACCCTCACTTTGGTGTACAATCCCATAGTTTTAGAGTTACGAATTTATTTCTGTCCCATCTGCTATAGGAATTTAAAAAGCATACCTCATCCACTACGGCTTGCGAGTCCAAACCAAGGGTAGGTGGTTATTACCCACTCACATAGCAACTTGAAACCACCCTCACTTTGATGTACAATCCCATAGTTTTAGAGTTACGAATTTATTTCTGTCCCCATATGCTAGGAATTGAAAAAATCATATTTCATCCCCTACGGCTTGCGAGTCTAAACCAAGGGTAGGGGGTTATTACCCACTCACATAGCAACCCAATACCACCCTCACTTTGGTGTACAATCCCATAGTTTTATAGTTACGAATTTATTTCTGTCCCCATCTACTAGGAATTAAAAAAATCATATTTCATCCCCTAAGGCTTGCGAGTCCAAACCAAGGGTAGGGGTTATTACCCACTCATATAGCAACTTAAAACCGCCCTCACTTTGGTGTACAATCCCATAGTTTTAGAGTTACGAATTTATTTCTGTCCCCATCTGCTAGGAATTGACAAAATCATATTTCATCCCCTACGGCTTGCGAGTCCAAACCAAGGGTAGGGGGTTATTACCCACTCACATAGCAACTAAAAACCACCCTCACTTTGGTGTACAATCCCATGGTTTCAGAATAACGAATTTATTTCTGTCCCCATCTGCTAGGAATTAAAAAAATCATATTTCATCCCCTACGGCTTGCGAGTCCAAACCAAGGGTAGGGGGTTATCACCCACTCACATAGCAACTAAAAACCACCCTCACTTTGGTGTCCAATCCCATGGTTTTAGAATTACGAATTTATTTCTGTCCCCATCTGCTAGAAATTAAAAAAATCATATTTCATCCCCTACGGCTTGCGAGTCCAAACCAAGGGTAGGGGTTATTACCCACTCACATAGCAACTTAAAACCGCCCTCACTTTGGTGTACAATGCCATAGTTTTAAAGTTACGAATTTATTTCTGTCCTCATCTGCTACGAATTGAAAAAATCATATTTCATCCCCTACGGCTTGCGAGTCCAAACCAAGGGTAGGGACTTATTACCCACTCACATAGCAACTAAAAACCACCCTCACTTTGATGTATAATCCCATGGTTCAAGAACTACGGATAATTTTTTGTTTCATTTGCTAGGCCAAGGGTAGGCGTTTGATCAAATACTTTTATAATAACCAAAAAGGTCTTTAATCATCCTAATAAAATTAGATATTCTCAAATAAAAAATCATTAAAATATTAGGTGGACTATGAGACTATGTTGGGCAGTGTATCTACGATCGGCTACCTTCGGCTCTGTCATCTGCTATCTTTCGTCTGCTGTCTTCACACACGTACATCGAACGTCGTTTTCATCTCTCTTAGAATCGAGAATATGATTTTTCTTCCGAGAACTTCGCATTTTGATGTAAATAGAAGTCTTCACGGTAGGTAAAAACCTTGTCATTTTCTAGCTTTTCCAATAATTTCTATAGGTACTCATAAATGTACTACATACTTTACCTTGAAATATATTTTTTCCAGTCCTGTGGTGAATTATTGAACAGCTTTGTCAACATAAATGCAAATCAAATATGGCGATTATTGGCCCATATTTATTGAATTAGCGCTGCGAATTAGGTACGTAAAATCTACCAGAGAAACTAAACTTGTAATAGAGAATCAGAATAGCGAAAGTATTCCGAATTTCATGCACTATTTTCCCTTTTAGGCGAGTTAGAAAACAACCAGCTGCTATTACTTTGTTTAGCTATCTTTGCAACTTCGCTCTGGAACCATATAGAAAGTTTGAGTTTGGGCAAAGTTTTTGGGCAAGTTTGAAACTATTAAAATCTCCCATTTAGATATTATGCCAACCCAAAATTTGGTTTCTCAACATTACTAATTAACCATATCGTGTCAATTTGTGCCGGGTTCAAATATTAATTCAATTTTAACTCGCTCCTTGTATTTAAAAGTAAATTAAAGCCATAGGTACTTGCTTAATAATAATTAAATAATAATTTGGCTTACCCACTGAGATATATTTTAACAAATACAAGGCATTATTGTTTCCTCAATACAAAAGGGAAAATTCTTGAAGGAGCATTTTGTCGACACAGTTTTAGATTTAGTATACCAGACCAATATGAGTAGCAGAAATTGTTAAATTGTTTGGAAATCTTTTGTATTGCCAATGGGACTATTTATTGAATTTTGTTTCCGATAATTTATCATTTTACCGAGAACTTAATAAAGCTTATTTTATAGCCATGCAAATTGCCAAACCGGATTTTCAAAATTACCTTCTTCATTCAAAAAATTACCTACACCCATTCGTCAACAAGTGGTTCCTTCCATCTGGATTTCGCGATTCACATCGATAGAAACCAAATTTTATTTAAAGATTTTATCAGTGTGAAATGCCACTAATTGTTATTACCGCCTGATAATTCGCATCCTAATTAAACACGTTTGGTCGTCGGTATTCAGGACAAAATAGAATACAGAACTTCTCGTTAGGTCTTCAATCAACTTCCGACTCAGGCCCCAAACACAAACAGTAACAAGCAAACGTTTTCAAACAATAATTGTCAAGCTTTCGATCATTGTAAATTATTACTTCTTAGTTATATTAATTTAACATTTTTGAAACCTGTAAAACTTTCTTCACAAATTAAGACAAATACATGAACACTACCCAGCACGGTTTTCTATTTATGTGACTTAATTTATACTAGCACAGATTGATACCTAAATTTTTATATGTGCTCTTTTTTTGAGAATCGAAAGCAGTTTTTTTCAGAAAGTCCCTTCAGAACCTCCCTGGATTTGCAACCATTTCGAAAAATCTGGAGCGATGACCATTTTTTGTCCTCAATTAAATTAATCGTTCCAGGCAATGTTTCCAGTGCATATAATAAGCATTGATTTTTAGAAACATTTATGGGGCACCAGTAATGCCAAATATTAGCCTTTTGTGTCTGAAAATACCATTTTATAAAAGTGTAATATATCGCGAGATTTCCTAGATTTAAACCTGATGAAAAGAGTTTTTTTTTGTGGCTTAAAGTATATAGCATATAAAGATATTATGTCTATTCATTATTACTCTATATAATATAAGTACATAATATGTACTTAAATGTTGTTCCAGCAATGCGGGTTATTAAAACTACAAATTTACTAGAACGAATTTTAAATATTCGATTTTTTATGATTTTTCTAAATCGTGAGAATATTTTAGCATTTTTTATTTAGGGAATGAGAACTTCCATCGTTGGTTAATGAGGATTTCCATGGGAAAATGGCTTGATTTGTACGCCGCATGTCGATACAGATTCGAATATTTCTATTATCTTTTAAAATGGGTACGTTGAATGCTGGTTGACTTGCTTTATAATGTCTCCCTCGAAAAGATCTTGCCAAGCCTTTTCCATCTTTGGCTCTAATGCAAATGAAACTCTCCTTTCATGAGGTTGAGCAACGGATAGGATATTTTTATCAATTGAAATATCCACAAGTATGTTCCTCAACTTAGGAAATACCCAAACATATTGCAGAGTATCTTTACATAGCGGACATTTTATACAATTTTTCTATAACATAGAGTAAAGCATCTTCCAACCCAAACTAAACCAAAATTGTTAACGGAACTGTACTTGAGTACTGAACTTGGAGTCTCAATATTTACTGATTTGGTTATATTCAATGGTGAAAACTGTTTTTTTTTTTTTTTTTTTTTTAATTTTATAATCATTTTATTATTGATCTATTAGTAACATATGAACATTCGTAAAGCTTATTATTTAATTATTAAACAAGCTTCTTCGCATATTTATCCCATTCACAAATATAATTTTTCATAAGCTAACTTGGACGTTTGCCCAATTACAAACTAAATGTTACCAAGCTAACATTATCCAGTTTATCATATTTCCAAGAATATATTATAAATAATTAATTTGTACCTATCCATTGAAACAGTGACTTGATAGAAATTTTTTTCTTTTAGTTATTATTTGCTTATTATTTTTACTATACCTAATTATTATTTACGATTTGTTTGTATTTTTCTTAATGCCCAAATAGGGAAATACGTAAATTAATAAATATAAAATAGCATTCAGAGGCAAATCAAATATTCCAACTATAACGGCCCGCCACTGCGACTCATTGATCTATTGTAGCTCATTTATATTTCTCCAATCATACCTATTTTTCCAATGAAGTCCAGGATAGCGGTTGGAGAGATGTTGTTCAGGTCTCCCAGTGGGACCTTTGTCCCACCTAAAACACGATGTCCCAGTCTGCCACCTGCCGGACATTCGCAAAGAATGTGTGCAGCTGTCTCCTCGTTCTCCATGCATAGCCTGCATTCAGCATCATCTGCCAGTCCAACTCTGTGCATGGGGTGGTTTAGCCTACAGTGTCCAGTGTAAGCCGATTAGGGTTTTCAGCTTAGTTCTGCCGAACTCCAGCATCCTTTCAACCGGGCGTTCTTTCACCGGTTGTCTTAGGATTGCCTTTGCTTGTGTCATCCCTGGCAGGCTAAGCCAAAGTTTGTAGGCTTTGTTGTTCGCCCAGGTTTTAATGGTTTGATTTGCCATGTTATGGGCAATGCCCAGCACTGGCTGTGGCCTTGTGAGCTTGTTTTCGGCTCCCCCTCTGGGAAGGAGTTCCGCCATTTCGTTGCCCTCGAGGCCAGGGTGACCCGGCATCCACATTAGGGTTACCTTGTTTTCCTTCCCTAATTTGCTCAGGGCAGTGCGCTGTTGCCCCTTTTCCTACCAGACTAATGAGCCACATGTTATTATTGGTCTGATGACAATGATATATAACCAGTTTATTTGTTTGGGCCCAATTCCTCATGATTTGCCACAGATGCTTCGGCAACTATTACCCATATGCAGAGCTGGGCAAAATACTTTTAAAAAGTATTTAAATACTAAATACTAAATACTTAATAAAGACTAAAGTATTTAAATACTAAATACTATTTGACTTGAGAAAAAATAAATACTAAATACAAAAAGTATTTAAATACTTATTTAAGTATTTAAATACTTTTTAAGTATTTAAGTACTTTAAAAAGTATTTCAATACTTTAAAAAGTATTTAAATACTTTAAAAGGTATTTAAATACTTTTATTAGGCAAATACCTTATTCAAAAACTTCAAATAGTACATTTCGTCACTAGTGCGAATAGACGGGCAGACGGCCTTTTTCAAACGAGGGCAATGATTTTGGAACGAGTCGTAGTTCGTAGCAGAAGGAGCCATCGGCGGAGGCGAGTTTAAAAAAGAAAGGCGTCCATTCGCACGAGTGACGAACGATATTTTTCATAACGGAGTGTTGAAGGGCATATATTCATTCCCACCATTGAACAGGTCTAGCGAAAACAATAAATTCCTACTAATCAACCTAGAAACATTGAACCAAGATTAACTCTGTCACAACAGTATTATTATACCGATAAAGTACGATTGATTTGACTACTAGAGGCCCTTTTTTGCACTGTCCAAATCAAATCAAATCAAGACTCCGTTATGAAAAATATCGGTCGTCACTCGTGCGAATAGACTAGTCGCTATTCGCATTAGTAACTCTGGCAAAAGTGGAAAACTGGCAGTGGCAAATACATCAAAAATTTCCGAATTTCGAACATGGGTAATTTTACCCGTTCTAATCAGTAATTAACTTACTTGCTTACTTACCATTCCTTGCCAAACAATAAATACGACCGACCGACCTGAAAACAGAGTCGGCAAATATTGAAAATAATCAAATCGAACAAAAAATTATTTATTTGATTAATATAAATACAACAAAAATAAACATTATCTTCTTGAAAAATAAATAAAATAACAGTTCAAAGAAACAAATCAACTGATCAAAAGAAGAGTATAAAAAGAACAAACAGTAGTAAGCACAGATAAAGCCTAAAGGTGCTTTCAGACGAGCGCGATTTTGCGAAATTTCGCGGTGATGTATCATTTTGAACTGTCAAAAATAATAGCAGCAACTAAACTTAACTTTGAATATCCTATCGCAAGTCGCCACAAAATGATGAAATAAGGGTTATGTTATGATTGTTTATTATTTTGTTCGTTTTGTTTTTGGTAAAGTGATAACTGATAAGTTAGTAGTATAAGTATAGTATGAGTATAGTGTCGATGGATACCTCAATAGTTGTTTCTGCGCTATTATAGAGTAAAAACAGTGTTTGCGATTAATCGCTTCATGTGTATTGAAGGAAAAATAATAAATCGCAAAAATGACAGATCACCGCGAAATTTCGCAAAATCGCGCTCGTCTGAAATCAGCTTAAAGCGGCACACACGATTTAAATCTCAAAAAATAATAACTACAAATAATCAAATCAAACAAAAAAAATTATTTGAATAATATAAATACAACAAAAATAAACATTATCTTCCTGAAAACTAAATAAAATAACAGTTCAAAGAAACAAATCAACTGATCGAAACAAGAGTATAAGAAGAACAAACAGTAGGTAAGTAAGTAGTAAGCATAATTAAAGCTAAAGCGACACACACGATTTAAATCTTTGAATCATTATTATTAGCATTAGCCTTCATAAGTACTAAATTTTCAAAGTTTTCATCGGATAAAGCGTGGCGGCGTGGCGTGTCAATAAATGTAGCGTACGAAAACATCCTTTCTACAGGTGCGGATGATGGTAACGTTGTATTGTATCTGAGAAACAATTTCTGCACGAGGGGATATTTATTAAGCATGGCCAACTCTGTGCGCGGATCTTGTAAGTACTGTAGGCATTCTAGTTCCCCTCTATTAGTAGAAAATGCTGGGCGCAAATTTTCATCAGTTCCATAATCGAATTCAAAAAAATCATTTAATGCTTGTTCTTTTGAAATCTCACATGTTTCGGGACGTTCACTGGCAATGAGTGTGAATTCTTCACAAGCACAAATGAATAGTTTCTTAAGGTCCTCTGATATTTGGGGTTGTGTTAGTTGTTCCTGTGCTTTAAATAAGACTATCCATCTCATTTTGAAAGCTGGATGCGAGATTGCGGCAAGCATTGCGTCCTTATTTTTAAATGTTAGGTACTCCTGGAATCTCCTAAAAACTGCTAATGAGAGGTCATCCACAACAGTAGCAAAGTATTTCAATTTTTCATTTTTTAGTTTTTCGACTTTAATTCTCATACTGGCAATAGTAGGTATAGCATATCCGAAATATATATTGGCGTCCCCTTGCAAGATATCTAATGCTAGGGCGAGCGGTTTGAGTACTTTAACGAATTCTGTTAAATATTCGATTTCATTCTCTTTCAACGAATGCTGTTTGATGGACAGTTTTTCATAGAGTGTAGGCAATTTTTCTTTATCTGCCAAAATTTGGTTGATGGAATCATAATGTGAATTCCATCGAGTAATACCTGGATAGCTGAGATGATGACCTAAGACCTCTTTGATTATTTCTGCTGACTTGGGACGTCCAGCCTTAGTCCATAACTGCGAACACTTATTAAGAATATTCGTATGACGGTTTCGTATTGCAGCTGACTTGTTTATAGATTTCATTAAGTCTGTAGTGGCAATTAAGTTTATAGTATGTGATATACAGCGCTGATGTTTTGGCAACTGGGTGTTTGGATGTTCTTGTTCGTAGTAAATTTCGTCAGTGGGAGTTATGGTGTCCGGGTTAATCGGATTGGGTGTAAAAAGAACATCTGCCAACTCTTCCATACCTTTAGCAACATTTTCGTCTATCTCAGCAGGTTCTATTTCACACGTCATGAGGGCATTCAAAACTACAGAGCTGGGAATGTTCACGCCATATTCTTTAAACGCCTTGATAAAATTGGATCCATTATCAGTAACGGTCGCCGTAATTTTTTCAGATCTAAGTCCAAAAGTTGAATGAATGTCGTCGATTAACTCTGCTATTCGGTCAAAACTATGGATTCCCGAAAATCTTCGACATGCTAAGGCAGCTGACCTTCGTTCATATGTTACGGGGTTGATCCAATGGCATGTGACGCCCAAAAAACTTCTTTTCTTACAAGACCAAACATCTGCTGTCGTGCATATATGTTGTACAGATTCCAAATTAATTTTAATATTTTCAAGTATTGTTTTACATGATTCGGAAATTCGTCTTACTGCCGTTTTTCTGGACATGACTTTAATATTAAGGCCATCGAATAACTGAATAAAACTATTATTTTCGATTATCGATAGGGCAGACATTGTTTCAGTGATAAATTTTACTATTCTTTTGTCAAATTGTTCTTGCGATATTTTTTGTCCCATTCCTAAAAAGCTTGATTTAAGATCCAGTTGTTTTTTTCTATTTACTGCAGTTGGTTGGCTGCTTTGGGCAATTTTTGTACTCTTCTTGTATTTTTTATAATCCAGGTATTTTTGATGCTCATGAGGATGTTTGGTTTTCATATGTTTCAAAAAATTTGTAGTAGCATTAGATCTGCCTTTGATGTACTTGATCTTGGGAATGCATTTTTGGCATTGGGCAGTTACAGTAAAATTAGCGCCTTTATCAGTTATTTTATAATAGGTACCGTCAAATAAGGCAGAGCATTCATCAGAGACTTCGGCTTCCGAGCGAGATTCACAACTGCTCTGTGCTTCTGTTGAGACTGAGAAAATTATTGATGAATCGCCAATCACCACATCATCAACAGATTCTGTTGGTGATGTGCTTCTCGTTCGAGAGGTACTCGCACTCGCTTCGCATCTTCGGTGTAAACCAAAATAGTCCGGAATTTTTTTCTTTTTTATCTCCCTACCATAATCTGGATCCTTTACGCTGTCATCGCTATCATAAAACGGATCTATTTCAAAATCACTCGCATGAATTTCAGGTATCTCCATGTCCTCCATTTTAAAATCTGAAATAAAAATCGCTTTGCTATTGCCAATCATCAAAATTTTTGATTCATTTGATCAAATGTCGAAAAGTGAAAAATGAGGTGTCAATGTACTCGTAATTTAGTTTTCTATTGAAATAAGGGAAAATATACATGGCATCTCATTTACACTAACAAAGTTAGGGTCACTTCCGGTCAAACCGGAAGTGCTAAAAAATAATTGAATACGTCAATTAATGCACATTCGGGTTATTAATAAACACACCAAATTTCATTTGTTTATTTGTGACAATAAAAAAGTTATGGGGGTGAGCGGGTTTTGAAAAACACCCGGTATATAATTCCATGGCCAACTTACGTTTTTTTTTCAATATTGCGTTTGTAAGGATTAGTGACGTCACAAGTGGCTAGTGTGATACACTCGGTGATACATCATTCCAAAGAGAAAATAAAAACCAATTTTTTGGAATTAAAAAATACAGGGTGTCATATTTGGAAAATACTAAGTTTGGGCTATATCTCGAAAAAGGTTTGTTTAAAAAAAAATTGACTACGCCACTGGATTCTTCGTGAAAATATATATCTATAGCAGTTTTTACCTTTTTTCTATCCTACTGGGTGTCCAAAATATGATACCACCCCAAAAAGCGCAAAATTTCTATTCCACCCTGTATCTCGGGAACCAAGCATTTTGAAATTTGGAAAATTCTGCGTACTTGACGAAATATTCGGAAAAAATCGAAATTTTGCAATATCGTTTCATTTTTTTCTGAGTTTGTTTGAAGTTTGTTTTTGGTCGCCCATCATCCAGCTTTATTTTTCTAAATACGACCATAGATATTTTATATTGTTTTCTGTTGACTTTTGATATGTTTCAAGTAATAACCTTGAAAACTTTTGAAAAAATCATCAGATCCAAGATAAATTGACTTTGAAAAGTTTGCATAGACCTGTCTCTGTCTTACACATAAGTAGCGCCATAAATCCATCTTTATTCAACAAATTAAAGTGAGAATTTCATTCATCTGTCAAAACCAGGTTGGAACTGTTGTTCCAGCAATGAAATGACATGTTTTGATTGTTGACTTCAACCAATCAGATTGGAATTACGTGATGATTTGACTAGTGCAATTATCCGATAATTGCATAGTAACTGGTATCGAAACTGGTGTATTGACAAATTTTGACAAAAAATTTAGATTTTTGATTCGTGAAATTCTCTCATAAAATACAACTCGTGCAATGGAAATATATTTTATTTGCAATCATATATGTAATCTTGTCATTACTGACTTTTTAAAAATTTGGAAGTGACACTTTACCTGTGTCACTTCCCTCTTCGATTTCCCTCACCGATTTCCCTATTCGACTTCCCTCACCGATTTCCCTCACTCTAATTTATTTACCTTTGCTGGCAACAATGAGAACATGTCAGGTAAAAATGTCAAAGCAGTGAATGACACATTTTGGCATGTTTGTTTTATTTTTTTAATATCAAAAAAACTGATTGACTAAGCATAATTAACTGTGTGCTTGCAAATAAAATAGTATACAAACCTCGGAGGAAAGTTTTCATTCCTGTCTCGAGATTAATATTCAATCTCGACGCTTCGCGTCTCGATTGACTATATAAATCTCTCGACAGTAATCAAACACTTCCCTACTCGGTATGTAATAACCTACTATTTAATTTTTGAGAAATTTGTCCGAATGTATTTTTAGTTGAAAAAGAGCACGAGTGCACGTAGTTATCGATAATTTCCATTGCACTAGTTATACAGGGTGTCCCACAAGGTTTTTCCCAAATGATAATTTCGGAACGCATCATCGTATGTTCCACTGTATAATTTTTTGTCATATCCTTTAACAAAGCCTTAACAAATATGACATAGCCGATTTTGCAATTCAATTTTCTAACGAAAAATGCCATAATATACCATGAGTTACATTTAAAATTCGAAAGTTGACGTCACTTGGCCGACATTGGAGCAAAAATGGTGGAATTGAATGACAGTGGTAGAAGCGGCTCAAAAAGTTACCCAGATCCGCAAAATTTCAATTATATTGGATGACGCGTTCCGAAATTATCACCTGGGACAAACGTCGTGGGACACCCTGTATTACTATTGATAATTCCTAATAAAAAATAATAATTTGATACATTGCAGTGCTTGGATGACGCATAACAAAATAGAAAATTAACAAAAATAAAGTTGATGATGTTGGCAAAGAAAGAATTTTGGATTTTAAATTTGACAAAGTAATACGATGAAGTCGAAAATGAAGTGATATATTTTTTTCTTTGAAGATTGTGAAAAATGTATTATCGCTTTTTATGTTATGTGTAAGTCATGTGCATGGATACTGTTTAAACCAATATTTCTTGGATCTGATGAATGTTTTACAAGTTTGCATTAAAGCCAACAGAAAACACAACAAAAAAATCATGGTCGTTTTTAGAAAAATAAAGCTGATGATGGTAGACCAAAGAAGAAACGTCGGATATTAAATTTCACACTGCCATTTTATAGAGGGAAGAGAGTGGCAACGATAAAGTTTCATTTATTTTTGAATATCACTTCAAACAAGCTCAGGAAAAAATAAAATCGATTTTTCAAAATTTCGGTTTTTTCCGAATATTTCCGGAGGTACGTGCAATTTTCCAAATATCAGAACGCTATTTTGCTTGGCATTAAATTTGGCAACTTTGCCCCAATTTAACCAACCCTGTATCTTTTACCGTTTCCGATATCCCAATGATGTGGCTCGAATTTGAAACATCCTGTATGTACAATGTGTACATGGAAAAAAACACATTTCCAACTAGTACTCGCTGAATCAAACTTCTAGCATTAAGCGCTAGTGGGAAATGTGTTATTAATCACTCCTTGCTAGTTGCTAGTTGCACAATATAATATTTCGCATTTATTAGGAAAATTTCTATCCAAGACGAAGATGTATTCACGTTAAAATATAAAATGGTAAGGGTCAAGCACCTTTTAGCACCTAGAGACTAGAGACCTATAGATGAGGCGCATTTTTACCAATACAAAACCCCGCATTTTTAAAGCATAAAACAATATGTCCTTACCGTTTTTCAAATTTATTATTCACTTCATTCACTTCACTATTTGTGCTTTTCCTTTGAACCAACACAACAACCTCAGCAGAAACAACAAATATTTTTCACCAAAAGCGCGTAAACAAACTACCCTGCCTGCCTGCATATATTTTCAGAAGCCGTCTAGCCAAAGATAAGCACGCGGCACGTGTCTAGTCTAGGAACTGATAATGTGACGAGTTGAATCTTGTTCATCTGTATATTTTTTGCAGAAGAAAAAGTATTTAAATACTTTCAAAAGTATTTAAATACTTTTGATAGTAGTTAAATACTTGAAAGTATTTAACTACTTTTGAAAGTATTTAAAATACTTTAAAGTATTTAAATACCAAATATTTCAAAAAGTATTTGGATTCATAAATACAAATACCAGTTTTAGAAAAGTATTTAAATACTAGGTATTTAAATACTTTTAAGTATTTAAATACTAAAAAGTATTTAGAATTGCAAATACTGCCCAGCTCTGCCCATATGGCATATGATAATGTTATGATGTTTCCTGGTAGGTACTTTCTTCGTTACAAAACACTATTGACACCTGTTTCCGAATTCACTTTTCAACGTCACCCATGTATGGTTCTAAGATTTTATATTATAACACTTTTTATGTAATCTTGTAATAATTTATTCAATTCTTCTCGTTCGCCTACGGTATATCGACTAATCACATTTTCCGATGCTTATCTTGTATATAAAGTAATTAATATTTATCATTTCAACTCTATACACTACAATGTATACAGGGTGTATCAGGTATGAGTACAAATATTATAACATGAGATAATATTGCCCATTTTAAGCTAAAACTGTCTTATTAACCATGGGTCAATTGTTAGTATTTTCGGAGTTATCGCAGAATTTAAATTTAGAACAATGTTAACAACGTGACAACATTGTACAGATATTATCTCTGCCAGGATATAAATGTAAATAAAACTGGTAAATTTAAAAAGTTTTTTTTTTGCACGGAGTTTACTTATTTCCATCTGTTTAGGTTTTGGTTTGCTATTGGCTTTCACATAATGTAAATAATAACTTGCTTTTTTATCATTTTTCTAGTAAAAATAAAAAATGTGCCGTTTTATTAGGTTGTGAATTACACTAGATGACACTTTTGCACTAAACATTCAAGAGAAAAATCAAATAATACTTACTCAGCTACTTGCCAAATCCTTATTATGAAAATAATAAATTTTGTTAAAAGGTTCTCAAAACACTAAAATCAACACACAGACTTTGCACAGTCACCACTCACACTTCCTGTATCACGCAATCTTTGTAAAACGGCACAATGTTCTTTCAACAGATGGATGCTTTTTTTTGAGAAATCTTTCCCTAGTTCCGCTGTGAATTCTGGCGGCTAAATGAGCATTTTGCAACGATTCTGCCTAAACAAGTATCTGCATATTCGATGTTTCTAAACATTTTATTTTCAAAAAAGAATGACTTTGAATTACGCGCGTTTCCCAACTAGACGAGACAAATCAAGAATCAATTTATTCAGCTCCACCAAGGCTCAACGCTCAACCACCTATTCTTTATTGTACTATGTTGCCAGATGTTCAGATACCGATTTACAAGTGAAATTTGTATGTTGTTTCAATTTTTTGTTATTGCTGTTGACTAAAAATGCATAATTACTTGATATTTGAATTAACTAAATTTTTTTACATCTCATGATGATTAAAATTTTCTTTACCTTTAAAATATTCGTTAAAAAATGTCAAAACTTCAAAGGCCTTTTTCTTAAAAATGGTTGTGTTTGGACCCCATGTTGTATAAACTTTTTTTGTTCAAAATAGGCCATATTTCCACGTGTTGAAATTTTTGTAGTCAAACCTGATACACCCTGTATAGTGTGATAAAAAAAGACATCAAAACAAAGATAGGCATGATGGAGAACAAATTCGTGAATAGTGCAATACATAACAGAACAACAATGAAAAAAACTTTGAAACGCAAATCATATGAATCAGACCTGTATGGAAATTGACAGTTGCAGGAATGTTTTAAACATTAAAAAAGGAAGGAAAACTTTTGAAATATGTATTTCATAATAACATAAGTAAGTAGTTTGAGTCGGCCCTTAAATAAATTACAAGTATCTTTATCAGCTCTAGACAGAAACATTACTTCTACCACTGTCAATGAAGTAAAAACAATATTTTTGCTAAAATCTAATATAGTTCATGAAAATAAGGTGTGTTGCCTTGCATGAAATGAGGTAGTTCTGATTTTTTGATGTTGTATTTGATGAAGTGGTTATGACAAATCCGAGTTTTCAACCTCGAAATCCCTCTGGATCATTGTTAAATATTACTAAAACCGCTAAATTTTCACCATTTTTCAACTTTTATATATAATGTTATGTTTGCTACAATGGTTTTTTGAATAATTTATAATCCTTATTTCGTTAACAGTCGAAGTTTATTTCACAAACCCTTTTTAAAATATTTACTTACTGACCTCATCAACTTTCGACAACTGTAGCTCAAGAATTTACCTATTAGGTCTTAAAAAACCAAATTAGTGTCGTTTGTTGGAAGATACGTCTCCCTTAATATTATATATGATATTTTTGCCTTTAAATGAATCCTTAGCGGTCAATATTGACAAACACTGAAAAAAAAACTGTATGTTTTTTTCTTCAAGTTATGGAAAACTTTAAATTGCTGTAGATTGTAGATAGAGTGTTGTGTGTGGAGATTGTGGGGAAGTCGTTTCGGCTTTTCAGCCGCTCAGCACTACTACCTTTGCAGATATTTTGTACGTGACTCTACATCTTAAGTTGTCTCCAGGAAAAAAATGCTGTATCTGAGAACCCATTTCACCTACAGAGGCGAAATTAGTCTCGCTGTTTTCTAAATTTTATCTACTTTAGAATTGTATATAACGACTTTTGCTGTAACATCAGTCCTTGGTGGTCAAAATATAGAAAAAGTGAAAAAAAGGTGAAAATTTAGCGGTTTTAGTAATATTTATCAATGACCCGGAGGGCTTTCGAGGTCGGAAACTCGGATTTATCATAACCTCTTTTCAGATACAATATATCAAAAAATCAGAATTACCTCATTTCATGCAAGGTAAAATATACCAACCAATTTCATGGACTAATAAATCGCCAAGAAAATAAAAAATCACTTAGAAAAGATTTTTAAGTATATTTATTTACCTATATATTTCCACTAATTGGAAAACGTTCCGCGCTCCTTTTCCTGCATGTGCAAAATGGCATCGACCGCGCGCTATAAAACGGCTTCCACAGAAATTACCATGCATAAATTTACAAAAACAAAAACACATTTAAATTCAGAAGGAAATCATGAGCTATCAAATGGAGGGAAAAAAACTTATATTAGCCTTATAGTTTTTTGTAAAACAAATATTTTCTAAACTTAGCAACTTTTGCTGAATTTTACAAAAAAGTTGAACTTCAATAACTTGTAAAATCGTCAATTTTAAAGTTATCGGACCGCCTAAAAAACGCACTTATGGCAAGTTTATTCAGAATTTAGGTTCTTTCTCTGACGCACGAAACGTAAAATGGGGCGGCAAGGCCAATTTCAAGGTCACACCCCTTACTTTGACGCGCTCTAGGGCGTTAACTATAAAAGATAGAATAGGGTTGTCACGGGGTTTTTAATCACCATAACCTAAAACATTGATCACGTTGGCCTTTGGCCTTCTTGCCAATTTTCCGTATTTACAGAGACATATTCAACTTATACCTACTTAAGATATTGTATTTTGCCCTTAACAGGTTGAGTGCCACGGTAAATTGAATAAAGTTCACCCTGGGCCCAAAAGCGAATACCCAATAGTATTTCAAATTTATTTATTATACAGATATATTGTTTAGACATCTAATGTAAGATATCTATCAATTTGACAGCTATAAGTGAATGTCCATTTTATTGGACGTATTCATCAATTGACGTAAGTAATTATTGTCAATAACGAAATGAAAATTTCTGAAAATATTAAAAACGAAAGGATATTTCAATAAATACTAAACATATATTGGAAATGAAAAAATCAAGCAAAAACTGAAATTTTAAACTTTTGTTGTGGCCCGCTTCTTGGAAAATAAGTTATTGCCATATCCCGCATTTTCAAAAGCCAATTTAGATTCTATTCAGTAGCGTCAAATTTACTGACGCGGGCCCTGACAAGAAACCCTTCTGTCCAGTATACTGGACGACACCTTCTGTCCAGTATACTGGACGGTGGCACTCAACCTGTTAGCATAGGGACGAGTATTCAAAACCATTCTTAGACGCTTCGATGTTTTGCGAAAATGGTTAATAATTTATAAAGAAGATCGACTTTATCCAACTAACTGAACATCTATTCAATGACTGTACCTTACTTGATACAAGATTTTTGTTTTTTCAAACTATCGCAACAAGAATATCTTGGTTCAAGAAATCGAACATGACTACAACACTCGTCATAGGGAAAATGCAATTGCTAAACCAAAAATGAACAAAACTATTGGTCAGAGATGTTTTATTTTTGCTAGCTCGACTGCGTATCCTAAAATAGTAAATAAATATGTTATAGTTTGGTTTACTAAATTAATATTTGCATTTGATTTGGATTGCATTTCCACGCGGCATGTATAATATTATTCAGATAGTATTTGATTATTTGTGTAGTATGGTTTAGGCATGCAACTACTTACTTTAAATTAGGGATTACTGTACTGTGAACTATATTTTAGACAATAATTATAAGAAAAAACAAATTATTTAAGTTAAAAACAATCAATTTGAATTTAGATATATAAATTCACAATTTCAAGAAGAAGCTAGTCTGTCTAGCAATTCGTCTACACATTTATATTTTTTCGCACTCAGCCAATCGGGAGTCTTCGAACCGCAAGTCCAAAATAAATTTAAATTTAAAAATTGATAATAATTGGTACCTACTACTATAGTACAAGAGCCAGTGAAAAAAATTTCGGCTGATTTTATTATGGTTGAAAAATTTAGGAAATGTAGAATCAATCATGAACAATACGAAATCGCGCGCCTGCCTGCTCGTATCGGTTGCGTTTATTAATAAAAAAAATGTTCAACGAGGTTTTAGAAGAGCAAAAACCGACTCATCGCGTTTTGCATGAAAATTTGTGTGAACATAGAACAAACGCCCCCAAGTTTGATTTCGAATGCCTGTCTACCTAAATCAGTTGCTAAATAGCGTCTGTCAAGTAAAAATCGACTGAAATTTTTCCCAAAATTCGACTCATCGCGTTTCGAGTGAAAATTAAATATATCACAGTTAAAGGCATCAGAAGAACATTTCTGACTGCCTGTCCGATCAAAGCCGTTGCTTTCTAATGCCTGCCTGGTCCCAAAGTTCGCAAAGTATAAAAATATGCCAGGTGGAATACTCAAATTTACAAAATAAAAACACATGGACAATGATTTCGTTGCAATGTTGCCAGGCTTTTTTGACGACTTCCCTTCAACTGAGTGACAAAAACCCTTCAAAATCCTTCAAAACAGTGGCGGTTGCCGTATATTATGCAATGATCATGTAATGATAGCTATTAATACACGAACATTTTGTAGGATACGAAACGAGCCGTAGGCGAGTTTCGTTATATAAGATGCGAGTGTATTATTGGCCATTACATGAGAGTTGCATACACTATTTTTTCTTCTTCCATTAACAAACGAAATACATATTTATATTAAAAATAGTAAACTTCTTAACCGGTGACAATTAATTGTTGACAACTATTGACAATTTCGAAAATTAAGATCTGGACGTCATTTGGGGATAAATTCTGCACTCGAATTATTAATTTGTTGTTGTTTCTTTTGGTAAATACTAATAGAAACAATCCAAAACAAGTCTGTTATTTTTATATAAACATTGTTCATATTTGTAGGAGGCCTTAGCGAGATTTAATAAATATCTTTATTGAAAGTTCACTCAGTAATCTGTAATATCCACTTTTAATTGTAAAAAATTGTATAAACTTGAGAATTTCATACATCTGTCAAAACTGGTATTCAAACAATAAATTGACATGTTTTGATTGTTGATTTGAACCATTCATGGGGGCTTTATTTGAAATCGATCGCAAATATTTGCGTGCGCGTAAAGTTGCATCAATTTGTTCGTATACGCAACGTTATGTGCAATTAGCTTTATTTGAAATTGACATTGGACGTGTGCATCTCTACTTGCGTGCACGCAAAAGATGCACTCGCTCGCTGCGTTGCCAGTTTTCTTTTCACAAAATGTCGAAAATCTACCATATAAAAATGAGTGGATTTCTGAATTTTACGATATTTTGGCTGACGGTGACGTATATATTTCACGATGACATTTATTTCTTATGATTTTTTTGATGTTTTGAGGTTAGAATTTTCTAAATATGTTTCGTGTTTATAAGCAATTTACCACAAAAAATGAATATTATTTCACCAAGCCCTATTCCTGTAGATAGAAAAAAGAGCTCCGCAAACGCAGATGCGGAGGAAAAAAGGCTTCTTGTCCAGTTTGTTAGAGAACGCCCCAACCGTTACCAAAAAGTCGAGTGAAAAAATGTTGCAAAAGCCTCAGCGGTATTATACGGTGCTCGGTGGAAGATGCTTTTCTTGGCTACACTAAATAGCCCTGTAAAGCCTCATATAAGTCTTCAAAAGTAGCTTCATTTAGCCGAAATGTTTTTACGAAAGTCCGGTGACTTAGGACAAAGGCATAAAATCGCGGCCTTACTGCGAGGTTTTCGTTAAGGGTGTCCCTGATCACCCGGATCTTCCGGTTGAATATTTTTTTTTATTAGCCCGGAATTTCCGGATTATTATTATATTATTATTGGTCCGGATTGTTTTTTTACTTGTGTAGGTACCAATTTACCAGTAGTCCAGTACACTTATATCCAGTATTAAATGAACTGTAATGAAACTAACCAAAAATATGCAAACTAGCCCAAACTAACCCGTCCACGTAATGCGTATTAGTCCTTGCATGTATTGAATTTAGAAAAAAAACAGCGCGCTTTGCGCGCTTTGTTATTAACTAGTAGTCCAGTACACTTATAACCAGTATTAAATGAACTGCAACGAAACTAACCAAAAATTTGCAAACTAGCCCAAACTAACCCGTCCACGTAATGCGTCCTTGCATTGTCGAAAAAATTCAAATATCGAATTTCAGAAAAAAAAATAAATCTATCGGATAGAGGAGCAAAAAATACGTCGAAAAGTTAATTTGACCCTTCTCGCTGCGGCACATCTTAAGGCCGAAAAAAAATAAGAAAGGAAATTTCGATTTTGATCAGAAAAAAATTGTGGGGATCCGACACGAGACCACTTTTTCGCCCATAACTCCGCTATTTCTTAACGGATCGCTTCGTCATATCTCATTTGAAAGAGGATGAAATTATCTACAAAATATTTTTTTATTGAGATTCCAGACCGTTTTTGTTTTTGAGATATTGGCCGTCAAAGTTGAAATTTCTTGTAATTTTGTTAAAATTTTCGAGGTCGATTTTCTCGAAAACGGTGCCCCCTGGAGGGATACTTCTTATAGGCTTTTTTTGGAGTACTCGACGAGATCTATGAGTTTTATATTTGATGAATAATAATAAAATAATAATTCGGAAATTCCGGGTTAATAAAAAAAAAATATTCGACCGGAAGTTCCGTAACATTATCCACACTGTTTCGTTAAAAGCCTTCGCTGGTTCAAGACGAGCCAGCCCATTGTTGTTAATAACGTTATTAAATCATATATAATTTATAAAAATCACCACAATATTCGAACTTATTTGAAGTGAACCATCAAAATTAAAATAAATCGAAATAAATTGACAAATTGACAACACAACTTGCGTGTGCGAGCTAGAATTGTGATCGGTACACCCCCATGCGCAAAAAGTTGCGAGCGGTGCAAAGTCATATCGCTCGCAGTGCATTTCAAATAAGCCGTGCACCAGTTTTCAATCGCAAATAACGTCATTTGCGTATACGCAAAGTTGCATCAATTTCAAATAAAGCCCCCCAGATTGGAATTACCTGATAATTTGCACTAGGGCAAATTATCAGATAATTGCATAGTAACTGGTGCGAAAACTAGTGTTTTGACATTTTTTGACAAAAAATTTAAATTTTTGATTTATGAAATTCTCTCATTAAATTTAATACAACTCGTGCAATGGAAATATATTTATAATTTTCGACAAATTTGCACTCATGCGTTTTTAACTGAAAAAGGCACTCGTGCACTACGTGCACTCGTGCTCTTTTTCAACTAAAAATGCATTCGGGCAAATTTCCCAAAAATTATCAATAATTTCCATTGCACTAGTTATATTACTATTGACAAACCCTAAAAAATGATCTGTCCCTCGGACAACTGCTGTCAACTACCTTTTCCCGTGTTGCTGGTCCACACCATATAAATTGATATCCTGGAGGCAAATATCCGAATACTTCCGGAGATATCAGGAAAAAACAGAAATTTTGCAAAATTGTTTACATTTTTTCCTGATTTTATTTGAAATGATATTCCAAAAAAAATATCACATCATTATAGCCACTTTTTTTCCCTACAAGATGCTACCATCAAATTTATAATCTGACGTTTCGTCTTTGGGCCACCATCATCAACTCTATTTTTTTAAATAGGACCCTGGATTTTTTATTTCAGATTTTTAGTGCTTCTGATGTCCCAAAACCTATGACGTATCGCATTTATTCGAAAAAATATTTTTTCTATTTTTTAGTAATTTCGTACCAAAATTCTCTTCTCTGTCTCTCTCTAACACATTTGGTTCTTATGGAAAGTACCAATAATATAAATTTTTTGAATAAGTGTAATACGTCATTAGTTTTGGGACATCAGAAGTTGGTGAAATCTAAAATAAAAAATAAGGGTCCGTATTTAAAAAAATGAAGTTGATGACGGTGGCCCAAAGACGAAACGTCAGATTTCAAATTTGATGGTAGCATCTTGTAGGGGAGAAAAGGTAGCAATAATGAAGTGACATTTATTTTGGAATATCACTCCAAATAAAGTCAGGAAAAAATAAAAACACTTTTGCAAAATTTCGGTTTTTTCCGGATATCTCCGGAAGTATTCGGAATATCCTAAATATCAAAGCGGCCTTTTGTTGAGCATCAAATTACGTAACTTTGCCCCCATTTAACCAACCCTGTATATCTTACTGTTTCCGAGATCCCAATGATGTGGCTCGAATCTGAAACACCCTGTACATAAGATATGATAAGGACATAAGGTATCATAAGTACATAAGGTATGATAAGGACATAAGGTATCATAAGAACATAAGGTATCATAAGAACATAAGGTATCATAAGAACATAAGGTATCATAAGTACAAAAGGTATGATAAGGACATACGGTATCATAAGTACATATTATTGAAAGTTCACTCAGTAATCTGTAATATCCACTTTTAATTGTAAAAAATTGTATAAACTTGACAACAAACAAAAAAATTATCTGTCCCTCGGACAACTGCTGTCAACTACCTTTTCCCGTGTTGCTGGTCCACACCATATAAATTGATATCCTGGAGGCAAAGCCTACTTATTCAAAATAACTCGATTTCAGTGGCTGAAAAATCTGTATCATAATGAAAATCTGTATCATAATGAAGTTCATTATAAAACAGATGTTATCGACTCTATAATTTAAGTAATTAATAAAACCACAATTTAATTTCGGTGATAAAGGTTGATCTATTTATGAAAATTACAATAAGCTTAGCGGAAAAGTAACTTTCGAAAGAAAAATTTGTGTAACAAAATTCTGACAATTGACACAAAATCTCCATTTTCAAGCAGTCATTCGCCAATGGTACAGGGTGTTTGTTTATAGCTGGAACACTCAGTAACTTTTTTATTGTTGAAAATAGAGAGCATGTATAAATTGGAAAATTTCTTGGTTAATTGCAATGATCTTAATCGCTACAACGATATTTTTTTTGCGCCATAGGTATACAGGGTGCGCCAAAAAAATAATTTTTATACTTTGCGAACTTTGGGACCAGGCAGGCATTAGATTGCCCTGTATGTTTTTATATTTTTAAAATTCTTAAAAATTAGCTTCACAAAAATTTCAAACACTATTTGGATAACAAAAATTCCATTGAAAAAAAAATTGCTTTTTAACCTACCTTGAATACCTATAGAGACAAAAAAAATATCGGTGTAGCATTTAAGACGCGATTCCGTATTAGTAGAGTGGATGGATTAAAATATTCGCTTTAAAAATCGATTTACCTCCCACTTTTTTGTCACAAGCTGAATTTTTTAGGGATGAAAGTACTTGACAAGGTAACTCTTATTCCGGAGGTAATACAAAATTGGACTGTGCAAAAGGGCACTATCATCAAAAATCGAGATATTGATACCACCGTATAGAGAAAAAAATACTTTATCATTGGTCCAATACACAATAAGGTCTTTGTAGGGAGTATTTTTTTATAATCATTCAAAAAAAATAATTACCATTAGCTCTTATGGCCGAAAAAAACTTTAAACGTAAATATCTCGGTTTTAAGCGTGCAAACATTTGGTTAAAAATCATCTTTTTTAAAAATACCTTTCATTTAACGGAAAACGAAGGCTTAAATGGAAGAAAAATATTCTTTATAAAAGTTTCGCTTGTGTATTGTCTAGATAACAGTGCAAACCAAATATTTTTTGCTTCTAAATTAACAAAGATATAACAATAAACAATAAGAGATGTCAAGGGTTTATGGGAGAGTAAGATCGGACCGCCGAGTTTCTCGACTCGCTATGCATCTCTCTCAGTGTTGATACGTATGGGATCTCTTTCACTCTCTTACTATATTTTGTAAAGGGTGTTTCACAAACATCGAAAGAGATGCGTTTTAGGGTATTTTAAGGTCAATTAAAAAAAAAAACTTGGACACGTCAATTTTGTATTTAAGCGAGACACTTTTTGACCCCATCGTTGGTGACTTTCACTCCTCTTTTTTAGATAGGGGGGATACATTAAGAGGTACCTACTTTGTTTTAAAGGTACTTTGATTCTCATCACAAGTGCGTTTTTTTTTGAAAATCGAATGATTAGTTTTCAAGATATTCACTGGCAAAGTTGCCAAGGGCTAAATATGAAACAATTTTCTTGCCCTGTTATTTTCAAATTAACACTTTCCTTTCGAACACGTCAATTTTCATTTTTTCACAAGCACTTTTCTAATAATTTCAATTTGTTTCTATCCATTATATCACCCTTTCTATCAAGATAAGTAAGGTAGATCGAGGTCGAATGGTACTTTCTTGTAAAGGTATTTTGACTCTCGTTAAAACCCTGATGTTATTTTGTTTTTGTATCGAGGCTGATTTTCACCCCTTTTAGAGGGTGTGGGCTGAGTAGCATCTTGTTTCGAAGATCTTTCAAATAACAGCATTTTCTAAATGTTCAACAATGAAGGATTATTTTTTTTCTTGCTTTTTATGTCGATGGAGTTGAAACTGTGTTAGAGTCTCGATTCAGTAAAAAATACTAGAAGAGGTGTTAATTTGAGAATACCAGGGCCAGAAAATTGTTTCCTATTTAGCCCATAGCAACTTTGATAGTGAATATCTTGAGAGCTAATCATTTGATTTTCAAAAAAAATACGCGCACTTGTGACAAGAATCAAAATACCTTTGTAACAAGGTACTACTCGACCCATCTTCGGCATCTTTCCTATCTGAAAAGGAGGGGTTAAAGTCATCCCACTCGATGGGGTCAAAAAGTTTCCCTCTTGAATACAAAATCGACGTGTCCGAGCGTTTTTTTTAATCGACCTAAAAATCCCCTTAAACGCCTCTGTTTCGATGTTCGTGAAACACCCTGTATATGTATTTTGATAATATGATGAATTTTTCTTGTTATTTTGTATTTTCCTCAAAGGCAATTTATTGGAAGTTCATATACCCTATGAAATATTCTTTAAATGGATAAATTAATAATCCCTATACAAAATAATGTAACAGAGTGAAAGAGATCCCATACGTATACGCATACTGAGAGAGATGCATAGCGAGTCGAGAAATGCGGCGGTCCGATCTTGCTCTCCCATAAACCCTTGATATATCTTATTGTTTATTGTTATATCTTTGTTAATTTAGAAGCAAAAAATATGTGGTTTGCACTGTTACCTAGACAATACACAAGCGAAACTTTTATATAGAATATTTTTTTTCCATTTAAGCCTTCGTTTTTCGTTAAATGAAAGTATTTTTAAAAAAGATTATTTTTAACCAAATTTTTGCACGCTTGAAACCGAGATATTTACGTTTGAAGTTTTTTTCGGCCATAAGAGCTAATGGTAATTATTTTTTTTGAATGATTATAAAAAAATACTCCCTACAAAGACCTTATTGTGTATTGGACCAATGATAAAGTATTTTTTTCTCTATACGGTGGTATCAATATCTCGATTTTTGATGATAGTGCCCTTTTGCACAGTCCAATTTTGTATTACCTCCGGAATAAGAGTTACCTTGCCAAGTACTTTCATCCCTAAAAAATTCAGCTTGTGACACCGAAGCGGGAGGCAAAGTCAAAATAAGTCTTGATCTACACCATACTATATTGTTCATGATTGATTCTACATTTCCTAAATTTTTCAGCCATAATGGAATCAGACGGAAATTTTTTCACTGGCTCTTGTACTATTAGCATGAGTCCAAGAATGTTTATTTTGAAGAGCGTTAAACAGAAGTATATTCATATTCTACAAGCTGAAACCGAAATGCATGGAGTTTCTGCAGTGCACCATCTGAGAATTGATAAATGTTTGCGGCGTTCAACTTCGCTGTTGTACTCCGGAGTTTTTAAGCCGTAAGTACCGTTTAAATTTAAATGATTCCTTACATAACTTCATTTTCGCTGGAATACTTGGTCAAGATAATATCGACTGTTGTTATTTTTTGAAGTTATTTTATGAACTGATGTTTAAATAGATACATATATGTAACTCTAGCTGTCAGCTTGTAATTTAGACGTCTTATGACCTTAGCACATGTGATAAAAAAAAAAAAAAAATTTGGGCAAAAATTTTCTTTAACATTACAAGGGAAATATAAATATTGAATTGGTCTGCGTTTGTTTGTCCTTTCACATTTTGAAATCTTACGGATTTGACATGCAGTTTCTAAAATTATTTACTTACTTTAGTTTACCATAATTTATTTGGTTACGTGTTTTTTGAACAGTTATTTCGAATCTGGTTTTGGAAAGAAAATTATAAGTTTTGATTGATATATGTTCAAGAATTATTTCTGGAAAAGCTTAGTAAGAAGCTTCAGATGCTTGGAAAATGCATGGCAATCTAGTCAGTGCCTTATATTGTCATTCCGAAAAAAAAATAAAAAAAATAAGAAGAACCCTTTGTTATAACATAATATCAGTCAGTTGTTGCCATATCGAGACCTGCTCTGTTTAATGAAGGGAGATCGAGTCTCCTGAACCTGGATTGGTTACCGTGAGAACAAATATAATTATTAATCCTTGCAGGATCTATTTGCTGGGAGTCAAAAACTCTATATTCAATTTATGTTCCCTTCTACGACTCAGCGAAATCGGGAACTTTGCAATTACTTCCTCGCTAGTATTTGACTATAGTTCTGTAATTCCTGAATCAGTAACTAAAGAAAGACATTTGTATTTAAATTGAAATAGAAAGACGAGGAGATATTTGTGTTTCAGCAGAAAAAAGTTACAGTTATATTTAAATTTTACCTCTGATAATTATGTAAATACATTTTGGCCTTTCGTACAGAGTCAGATTACTAATAAGTTTGTAATCTTAATTTTCTTTTTCTGTATATCTACCTCGAAAATGAGATACTGGATAAAGGAGTAGATTAAATTTTAATTTGGCTCAAATACGATTGGTGCATAAATAATTAGGTATATTAAACCAATGAACAGTTTTCATTAAAGGTCGAAATTGCTCAGGATACCATCATACCATGAATCTCGTGAACAACATATTTGTATACATACGCCGCCGAATGCACAGAAGAAACTACATCTCCGCTCCGCTGGAAACGTTGGATCCAATAATGTTGTTAGACCAATAAAATCGTAATACAGAAATAGTATTTTATCTACTTTATCGTAAACTGGACAAATGCTACCATTCCTTCGCAAAAGTGTATTACTGAAGGCGCAGTAACCCAACTGGATTGCAGCTTCCAATCATCCTAATCACGAAATTATATAAAAGTATTTGAGCAATATTTTAGATGGAGTGTATGTGCCGCTTGCTATTTTGAAACGGCAGTAGGAAGAAAATAACGAGGATCACTTGAACTTATTAAATACACTCGTCCTTTTCCCATATACCTAAAATGGTCCTAGTTTTATTCGCGAATTTTTATAGAATGCATTCAAAAAATCTCATGTGAGCAGAAGAGAGTTATGTTGATATCATATAGTTATAAAAAAAAGGAAAAAGTAATTAAGCAAAAAATAGGAAATCTCCACCACTAAAACGATTCTTATTTAGAAACCTGAAAGTAGATAAATAAAGTATCAGTAAATATTTTTTCAAATCTCAAATGAATCCAGTCACATTTTTCAAAACGCTGTTGTATATTTTCGAGCCAACAATTGCAAAAAAGAATGCAAACACTTCGAGTATGCAGAAACATAAAACACCTCAGAGAATACGAGTCACGATAAATTTATAAGCTCCCACTGAAAAACCGTTAAAAAAAGAATCTCTAGTTTATTCGGGAATGTGGCCCTGGACGCAAATTACTTACGTGATAGAGGCATCCTTTTGTCTGAAGTTTTCTACTTACAATATTTATTTGGACGTATATTAGCGATTTTTATATAGAGAAAATATGAGCTTAGCAAAGTATATAGAGTCTCAGGTAATCATATATTATTATTATTATAAAACAAGGGTTTATTTCTGTCCTTGTCAGTACATAGGTACTTGACTTTATATAAAATGTTAAGTAAGATATAGAGCAGCTTTGTATTGATGATAGTATTGAATGTTCGCAAATCTGTAACAATCGGAATTTTATTATCCAACTTGAATGAAATAAGTTAATTATTAAATGTGAAATATTTTAAAATGCCTATATTATAGCATATAGAGACATTAAAAGTGTTCCTCCTGCTAAACATATTCTTAGATCAAATTTAGATTATGTTATCGAAATGTAGATATGTACATAGTAAATATTTTTAATTATCTGCTTCTATTTTCCGATTAAGTTACAAGACATCAAATGAACCATATATTATGAAACAGTATAATTAAGTTGTAACTTTAGTTCATAAAAAAATTGCAATCAATCTTCATATTCAAGTGCACACAAATTCAATCAATGTTCCATTGAATGTTTTTCTAATCCAGAAGTCCATATATTTTTAGTTCTCCTTGGATTTGAAATTATACTTATAGGAGCAAAAAATGCACAAGTGTTATAAAATCAAAGTTCAAATACAAAATGTTTATTTGCAAATTTCACTTTTTTTTTCGGTTTTTGTTAGTAAAGTGCATGCATTTAGGAAAGATATCTACGTACTTATTCAATTTCGCCACCTTGGAAAAACTTTCAAAGTTTCGCAAAAACTAGAAAAAACGAAACTGTCACAAATGTAAAAAACACGACCAAATCAAGTAGGTACACAAGCAAAATCGCATATAGTTATTTCTCGAAACACAGAGCAATTTCGTGAAATTAAACTTTTTAATAGTTGTTATGGATCACACGGAAAATCCAAATCTGCAGTAAACACGTTGTATTTCACCCCGGGGGTTAGAGACGCAGACCTACTTCACCGAATGGAAGTTGTTCAAACACTAACTTCGGTCGTCGGGACGCGCAGAAACTCCACACCACTCCTGCAATGGAAGTTTGCTTGCCGCCGCCACGCTCGATGCCGTCCGAGCAACTCTATATTCCTACGAGAAGCTGAAGTTTCATCCCCAGAATTTGAGAAAATTTCAAATTAGGGCCTAGGTACCTACCTAATTAAATTATAGTTAAATAAATAAATAAATAAGTAAGTGATTAAATAAATAACCCATACCTAACAAAAATATTCACATTCACAATATTTTGCTTTTCATAGACCTTAAACATCGACTGTGTATCTAATAAATATATTTTTTACCCTACCCTACACAACTGTGAATGAACCTCTTTTGAAAAATAGCAGTATGAATAAATTGATATAATAAGAGACTCACACAATTTTTGTCTGGTTATGAAATTTGAAAGGTGCCTATTCGCATACAAAGGCTTCATTTTCAAATAGCTTCTTTTTAGCAGAGTCTTCGAAAATGTTCGTCAAAACTAAGGTATACATCCATATACAAGCCCAAATTTCTACCGCAGTTTGCAAAGATTAACCTGTTATTATCAATTTATATGAAAAGGCGATCAATGAGTGAATTGCTCTTTTTTTTTTCTGCACAAAACAGTAGCATCGTAGTCTTGTTTAAATTAATTTTTAGATTGTATTCTATAGAGTATTGCAGGATATTACCTAGCTCTAAGTTCAACAGCCCTGAAGCTTCGTCAGGAGAGTCTGGATTAAACTGGAATAGTAATTGTGTATCATCAGCATACGATTGAAGGTGTGAAGTTGGCACAGTGGAAAAGATATAAGATGTACAGGGTGAGTCACTATATTTTGACACCCACCTGCAGCCGTAATTACAGGTGATAGGTAAAAGGTGTAAATACAAAAGATGTAGCATTTTATCTGAACCGTCAGAATTTTTAATTAGATTGAACAAATGAGCAACGCAAAGTGTCAATGTTCAGTTTTTTTAAATGGAATGCCCTTTATTTTCTTTCAAATTCTTGAAGTTCTCGTTTTTCTGATTCAGATTATATAACATGTTAATCTTTCTTCCAATAGGTAGTTTTGGGAATATCTGGAGTTTGGTAATTCAAAGACAGTAGTTTTTTAAATATATTTCACCTCGATTTACCTGTCACCTGTCCCAAAATATTCTGATGTGTGAATAGGCCTCTGAATAACTAAACTCCAGATATTTCCAAAACTATTGAAAGAAACATCAACATATTATATAATCTGTATCAGAAAAATAATAAACTTTAGAAATTTGAAAAAAAATAAAGGGCATTCCATTTAAAAAAACTGCATATTGACATATTTTTCTACTTTGCGTTGCTTATTTGTTCAATCTAATTAAAAATTCTGGCGGTTCAGATAAAATGCTACAACTTTAATTACAATGTATAACTATATAAAACAAAATAAGTAAAATGAAAAAAAAAAAATAAATAAATAAGTAAATAAATAAATAAATATATAAATAAATAAATAAATAAATAAATAAATAAATAAATAAATAAATAAATAAATAAATAAATAAATAAATAAATAAATAAATAAATAAATAAATAAATAAATAAATAAATAAATAAATAAAAAAACAAAATAAATAAAAGAAGTGTCAAACTTCGAAAATCTCTTCCAGTCCATAGTCTTCCCCGATGGTACCCATTACAGAGGCTGCGTTGCCACGCTGCACAGCTAAGCTGATCCTCTGAGTGATGAAGCTAAGAGACCGCTGACAAGGGATCTTGGAAGCAATCTCTTGGACCAACCTCTTAGCCTCATCGCCCCAAGGACCCAATGTCTCTATGGCGATGGGAACAAAAACAAAGCGATCCTCCAGCTCTTTATATTTGATATGTTTTTTAGATTCAGCAAGTAGAGCAGCTGACCCAAGTGCTTTCGATGTTCTGTCTAGATAGGATTTTGCCAAGGTATGGCTACATGTTGCATCCCAAATCAGTTGCTTTCCCTGTTTCCATGGGATCAAAGTCATTCCATCCGCTCTCTTACCGTCATTTCTACAAATGCCGAGCGGCTCTAAAACTGCTGGGTGTTCAGCAGAAATCAAAGCACGCTTAATTATGTCATTGATTTGACTATGCCTGGAAGCACGACCTGCACTCTTTTTGCAGCTAAGCCCATGCGAGCCATATATATCTACTTTTTCGCCGCAAATGCAGGGGTGCTCCACAGCCACAGGCAAACCAAGTCTAATTGCAATTGATATTCGGAAACATGTATTATCAAGCTGGTATCCCAAGGAAGCGGACGGAAGAGCATTGAGCCATGCACTGGATTCAGGAGCTTGAAGAGCTAGGAGACGCGCCCGGTCTTCATTTGTTTGACATTCAGACCAAAGTTGTTGTTTGCGAAATTGACACATTGAAAAATCAAAATCTTTTTGTGATTTTTTAAATTCTTCAGGAACGCAACTTAAATTTGAAAGCGAAAGCCATTTTTCAGTGCATAAATCAAGGTCTAAATCACAGAAATTTGAAATATTTTCAGGCAAAATACTATTAAGTAGTTTAGATGAATCATCAATGGAGCCCAAAAAAGCAGATATTGATAATGTACTGGCATCCCTTATTCCGAGGCCGCCCAATTTTACGGAAAGTGTACTTTGGCTCCATGATTTTGAACTGATCGGACAATTCGTAATATCCTGAAGACAGTTTTGTAAAATAGTGTCATATTCTTCTAATGATTCCGGGTTTTTCCAACAAGGAACACATCGCAGTAAATATGAGATTCGAGGTATAGAAAAAGATGATTTTAACAGAAAGTAGGCCACATGTGAATCAAGTAATTTTAGTTTATCACGCATTTTGTTAAGAAAATTGATTTTATCTTTAACTAAAACGCATCCGAGCAAATTAAAATTGGAAATTGGAACTTCTAATAAATTTGAGGCAATATCGTGAAAATCGGATATTATAGATGAAGGATTTGATGATATAGTAGATATTCCGCATTTATTAAAATTTAGAGAAAGGCCGATATTTTGACTGGCAGAAATTAATTTTTTAAAATTTTCTAAAACATTTTCGGGATCTCCTGCCAAAGTGCCGTCATCCAAGTACCACAAATTTAAATCGAGCGAGTTTATAGAAAACACTATGCTGTGAATTGCAAAACAAAATAATGGAGGACCCAAAGGATCTCCTTGTTGGACGCCCCGTCTAGAGAAGATATTTTCTTTGCCATATGAAAGAAAAGTTTTATCGCTATAACATTGATAGATAAAATGAAAATATTCAGGAAGATATTCTTTGACTTTCATTAAAATTATATTTCTATTTACCATGTTGAAAGCATTTTGATAATCAATTTTTAAAATAATTTTGTCAGAAGAATGAGGAAAATTGAGGTACCTCCGCATTGCATGGGCAGCCGCTTCCGTACCACATTTCGTACCAAATCCTAATTGAAAAGGTCTGAAAAGGCTTCCTAGTTTATCATAAACTCGAGAGCAAATTATTTTAGCTGCTAGACGACGAAGGCAGAGTCCGACTGCAATAGGACGTATACCTCCACTTTTTTTGTTAAAAGCGCAAAGGTTTGCGCCATAAAAAATTAAGCGTATATCTTCTGGTATAATATCAGAAAAAAGATGATTTATGAATAAACAAAGAGATGATAATAATTTAGAATTTGTACCAAGTTTGTTACCTACTAAATCTTTGAGGTGGCGTGGTCTAAGGGAATCGATACCACCGGAGGAACCAGGACTGAAAGAGAAAACGGCGTTTTTTACCTCTTTTTCAGTTACATTTAAAGAATTTTGATTAGAAATATTTTCGAAAACTGGAATTTTATCGCTAATATCTGGATTTGGATGTTTTTCTTTCAACTTTAAGAGGGTTTCTTCATTTTTTGGTGCAAAAGTATCGTTTGACGTCAATATTCGGATAGCATTCTTCACGTCTCCTTCTGAAATTTTGGATTGTATTTTCTTTGCCAAAAACCTATCTTGATTAAAATTCTTAAGGGTTTTGAGTTGTTCTTTATTTTGTTCAGGTTTCTTATATTGCTCAAGAAAATCAAACGTGGAAAGTTTTTTGCTTTTAATCCATAACGAAAGGTTCTTCTTGACTAAACTTGTCAATGAAGATTTTCGGTTCAGTTTAGAATTTTCAGGTAGGGCCAAAACAGAATATGGAAAAATAAGAAGTAACATCCAAGAATGTACATCATTTTTCAAAACACACTGCATTAAAATTGAGCTAAGTTCTTCAGAAATAAGAATCCTAACTCCTTTTGGAATAATTTTTATGACAGGTACTGATGATTTTAAGTTGGAGAGAAAACTTAATAAATCTATATTGTGATTATCTATTCGGGATTGTTCTTGATGGAAAGTACTTGGTAAATTTTGCGATGACTCTTCAGAATTCGTTACACTAACCATATCAGGTACATCTGTGTTTGGTAAATTAAAATCTCGTTGTTTGGAGTGAATTCTTGAATTATGAATTTTTAATCCATTTGAATTTTTGAAAAATTTCAAACATATGGGACATTTTTTAGAGGTATCTTGTGGAATGAAATCATGCTTCTCAATTAAGTCATAATGGCCGCTTTTTGGATTTCCACTAAATAATAGTTTTATGGATTTGATGTATGATTTTGTAGATAATGAAATTGGTTTCTTATGTAATGTGTCACGAATTGAAAGTACTTGCGATTGGGTATAAATGTAGAAATTTAAACTATGTATTTCAGATAAGGCAAGACATTCTGCTGATGTTCCATATACTCCGTCTTTGCTCATGTTGAGGTAATATTCTTCCTTAGAAGGATATACTACATCATCGCTTTGAGAATTTTCTTTGCAGGTAAAAATTTTGAAATGGTCCCAGTTGTCAAAGATAAATTTCGAACTCTCATTTCTTAAAATTTTATGTTTTTCT
Organism: Ceutorhynchus assimilis; assembly: GCA_917834065.1. Classification (NCBI taxonomy): domain Eukaryota; kingdom Metazoa; phylum Arthropoda; class Insecta; order Coleoptera; family Curculionidae; genus Ceutorhynchus; species Ceutorhynchus assimilis. Next base: position 9,362,674 of record OU892277.1, read on the forward strand.
TGAGTTTTATAGAGAAAAAGACTTACTGAACGAAAAAAACAATTTCCATCCTTCTCAATATCAAATTTTTTGAAAACTTCATCTCCATCCGTCGACATTATTTTCGAATTTCTAAATTTCTCGGAAAACGTATTTCTTTTGGAATAAACTTTGGTTGATTTGGATTTAGTGGATTCTGGATGATATCTTGTTGTACTTAAAATATTTCTTAAACTTCTATAAATAGTGTAAAAATATGTAAAAATTTGGTAGAAATTTTTGACTCGTTTTCAATTTTGACAACTTGTCAACACATCAAATCATCCATTACATCAAAAGCCTTTGAATACCTAGTCCAACAACATTAGAATAGCTGCCATTTGCTTATCTTGAGTTTTAAAAATATTGTCAGTTATATTTAAAAGTGCTGTTGTTGTGCTATGATTTGCTCTAAAACCTGATTGGTGTACAGAAAAAAAAAAAAAACATTTCTGTCAAAATATTCAGTAACCTGTAACCTGTATATGCACTACTCTTTCCAATATTTCAGAGATTACAGGATGCAGACTCACAGGCCTCAAATTTGAGAAATTGACAGGATCGTGTTTCTTAGGTAATGCAAGAGATTGCATCCATGGGCTTGGAAAATGACCTCGTTCCAGACAACTATTTATTATATGTGTAATATGCAAAATTATAACATGCAGGCTGAGTTGCACCATTTAAAGTGTTAGATCATCAATACCTGCAGCACCATACCTAATACTATTTATGCACTTATATAGGACCGAGGGATCCACTAATTTTCATGAAAAATGTATACCTTCTTTAGGGATTTCACTGACTGAACTTGCGGGCATATACATTTAGGTCCCTCACAAACTATTCCATACTTTACGCTCATTTTTTCGATTTTGTAAAAATTCCAAATAAGCCAACTTTTCTCGACGTATCGAGGTTTCGGTAAGGTTTCTGAGCATTTCATAGTTTTCAAGATTTTCCGCAGTGCTTCTCATTTCAAAATTAGGCCTAGCATCATCTCTTTCTTTCATTAAACATCTAATTTCATACGTCAGCCATGGCGCACGCGGCTTTGTCACTCCAATGGACCTCAAAGGTGCATATATGTCAAACAATTTTTTTATATTGTCAGTGAGATATTTAACTTTACTATCAATGTCATGAAAATAACAAAGATCATCCTACTTACCATTGTTTGCAGATCAAGTAGAAAATCCCTCTCCTTAAAATGTTTGAAATCCCTTATGGTGAAGTATTTTTCAAATTTTTTAATATATGAAATCTTACCATTACAATGTGTTGGCAGATGATCATTCACGCCATTTGAGTCCTTTATACCACTCTGATTCACAACATTTTCGTCATTTATAAAAATTGGGTCCAGTAAAGTGGCCGTTGCACCTGTCAGTCGAGTTGGCTCATCTATTACCTGACAAAAGTCATAACTATCAAATAATCTGTTAACTGGAAGACGTACCGACATTGACAATTTATGATTTATTTTAATGCGCATCCAATAATGCTCATAACCATCTGGAAAAAATAAAATTTTCAAAACTTAAACTCTCACATTTTAATGACTTCTTATGTAAAATCCTACCCGTCCTCCTCGTCCTCCTCGTCCTCCACCTCGATCTTTTCGATAAAAATTGTAACCTGGGACACTGACTACATCTGACGATTTATCATTAGTTAACCAAGTCTCTGTTACACCAACCACATCAAAACTGTTTCCTTCAATTATATAAGTAAGCTCCACAAAACCTGTAAACACTGATCTTTGTGTCTTATGTCTCATGATCTTATTAATGTCCTGAAATAAATATTCACCCATTATATATCCACTAATTCTCATTCCTAATACAGGTATAGTCTCTACGTTATTTCTAAAAAGATGGGATATTTTAAAAACCAGCAACTTTAACCTGCTTTAACTATAAGCTTAACCCGATTTTCGAGTAGCGGAAAATTGTTAACATCTCAGGTGTACTGTGTAGTAAATAAAGTTTATCGAATAAAACCAAAAAAATAACTTTTATAAACATATTATACATATATTTTTCTCCTTCTCAAACTCTTAAACAACCATAGAGTCACTTTATTCAGCGTACGTCCCAACTTTAAATTTCATCGATAACAGAAAGGAAGATTTTTATTTTCATCTCGATAAACAAACAAACCTCGATCAGACGAAGTTATCTTATTAGGAGAATTCAAAAGGTACTCGAGTCAGCAGAGACTCCGCCCTCTAGTCAGGCAACATGGGCGAAGAGCATGGGCGTCGTTTGGGGGGGGGCAAGGGGGAGCATTTGCCCCCCCCCCTCGCCCCGCCTAGAAATAGTCTTTTGAACAAGAAAGAAGTAAAAGATAGTTCGTATTACTTTTTCCCATTTTTTCAAAATTTGTTAGGTACCTTTTTTATAGTCTGGAGTTAAGACAATTACCTAAAGCTACGTTTACACTTGGAAAGTACTTGCCGTCACTTAACTTATTCATTGTTTTGTGTTTACATATTTTCAAGTTTGTTTGCCAAACAGTAGAAAATAAAATGGCTCCAAGTAGGGTAGTGCGTGCTAGAACGCAAGAAAAATAGGAAAAAACGAGTTTGGGTTAGAGATTGGATCAGACGTAGAAGTACCCACTCTTCTGGGTGCGTCGAAAGGACTCTTGAAGGAGATATCAATTGAAGATCCTGATTCTTATAGGAATTTTATGAGATTATCATACCAAAAATTTCAAGAACCGTCAAGACTAGTTGAACCGAGCCTAAACTGACAAAGTCAGAAACGTAGATGAGAAGTCTTATTTCTCCTAGAATCAAATTGGAAGTCGCATTACGATATCTTGCCACTGGTGATAGTTTTGCTTCCTTGTAGTAGGTATTCATACAGAAACGTGGACGCCTGTTTTATACAGAAACGTGGACGCCTGTTTTCGTGACCCGTTTACACACGGAAAGTACAAACAGACATTTGGCGTAGCGGCAAGTAAACTAGCCGGTCCATCAACTTTTGGAAAGCGCTTGCCGGCAAGTAGCAAGTGCACTTTCCTGTGGCTTAAACATGACAAGTTTAGTGGCGGCAAGTACTTTCCTTTAGGGCCAAATTATGGACCAACTGGTAAGTGTCTGGTTGTTACCTAGCAGGTACTTTCTATTCTCTAGTGCATAGAAAGACCAGACGTTTACCAGTCAGTCCAGAATTTGGCCCTTAGTAAACTTTCCAAGTGTAAACGTAGCTTAAACAAATGATGGGGACAGTGAATTTGTTGCGGAAAAAAATACCATCATTTTTAACTACATATATATCGATATCAAATAAGTACGTTAATATGTTCAAAAAAGGGACGTGGCACCAAAAAAAATTTCGCCTCCGGCGGTTACCAACGCTGCTATTAGAAATGATCTTATTATACTAGTGCTGCCCCCCCCCCCCCTCCCCTGAGAAACCTCGTAACGACGCCCATGGCGAAGAGGGCGTAGGCAATCGTAGCTCAATTTGAATCCCTCTATTGTCCAAATACTCAGAGGACGATCTCGTTATCACAAGTATTATTTCCTCAAAAGAATAAGCTAAAAACAACGTGGTAAAATCACAGATCGAGCAGTGTCGTCTTAGCAACTACGTTATTCTGCAGGTCAAAGACCAACCTGATCTGTAATGTCTCTACCCGTAAGTACAAAGAAATACATGGTAACAAAGGAAACAACATAACTTGAATATGAAGACATCAAAACACGTTTCCAATTCCTATTGAATGCGCAATTGTCTACTGAATATCTCGACGATATTGAACAGCACTAGTCAAAACTCTAAACGGATCCGATGGATGTGCTCTATCACAAGAAAACATCAGGATTGGATAATAGAAGATAGCCTATAATCTTTGGCAAAACGACTCAAATTCAGATCAGAAACAACAAACATATTATCTCTCGACAAAGTAGAACAGGAATGCTGAAAAACGGATAGGGCAAAAGATTCAATCACATTTAGCAGCTTCCGACGTGGATGATGGTTGAAAAAGACACCGACCAACAAAATAATAGAGATATGTTGTTAGAATGGGTAAGCCTGTTGAGCTTTTGAAAATATACATATGGATAAGTCCGTATTTATCTTATAATAACTGGTAGTGGAAGACGCAAAACGTATTCAAGTTAGTAAGAAAAAATGAGCTACATTCCATCGGAAAATAATATTGTTGTCGCTATTTTATCAAGAATTGTTTTGTTGGATGTACAGTCGCATCCACTGGAATTAGCACAAATTTTTGAACGCATCTCCTATTATTGCATCAAAATCTGGCTTTTTTAACAAGCATTTAATAACAAAATTGTGTCAGTTTTAGCTTTACACAGCGCGTTCAAAAAGTTTGTGCCAATGGGCTGTTTCACTAAAATTTAAATACGTAATTTAAGTATAATATCCCAAAGGAGGGAATATTTTAGGCATATATACCAAAAGAAAAAAGTTCTACAAGGTTAAATAAGTTTTTTACACGCATTTGAAATTGGCGAAATTCAAATTAATTTAAAACGCGCCGATTTGCTGACGTCACATAAATATTTTTCATTTCGCTTGTTGTTACAAGGAGCCGACCGCCTCGACTGTGTTACCCTGTAGTAAAAGCAGGTAAAGGTTCGAATGCGCTGTTGTCGGTGGTGACTAAATGTAGTGCAACGTAAAAAAAATAAATAAAACTAAACATAAAAAATTGTATTAAATTGTGTTTAAGCATAATTTCAATAAAAAAGTTATAAAATCTTGAATCCGTAACTAATTAATTAAACTACTTTTCATGATATTTTGCGAACATTTCAGAATTAAATCTATTATACAAATTTTCAATGTTGAAAATTAGTGGCAACACGGTCAAATTGCCAGCTGCGACGTCATAGAAATAAATTCTGGGTTTTTATTTGGAGGTATTTCTTTTTTTTCTGTTTTCTCAAGAAGGACTATGAATTTTTCAAAAGTAAAAATACAGAAAATTCTGTTTTTAGTTGCTTTATCCAAATATGCCAATTTCAAAAATTAGTGAAAGAGCCCATTCCAATGGCCGCGACTGTACATAGAAGCAACACTCAGGATGTCGAGAAAACCAACACACCCGTATACGATTCTATAAAACGTCGTTACTGAACTAAGTAAGGTCCACTTCAATATGGAAAAAATAGGAGGGCAACTAACGTGAGCACGAGATATGTCTAAACGGCGACGGTGGTCGTGTGCGTTTACGAGCTCTACTATGGGCGATGTCGCTGGTTAGACCGCGTGCGAATCCTGAATTTTTTTTCAGTCGGACATCAAGTGGCTGCTTAGGGAAAAAGTGCAAAAGGTATTTTCGTCCTTGACCCATTCACGCCGGTTAGAGGCCAGATGGTATCGAATATATAATATAACAAACTACCCAGTCGGTAAGTTGGAAGAAGGAGGAAAAGAAGCAAAACAGATAGTGCCCCAAAAATGTACACGCCCTACTGTGCAACTAATGATCGTGGTTCGGAAGCGCTCCAAATGAAGAGAGCTCCACGTTAAACTCTATGGCCCGTCCTGATTAGTAGTCAGAACACAGAGGACGAAAATAAGCAAGCAAGCAAGGGATATCCTTCTCTAGTTACAAATAAATAAAATAAATGTCGTTCTTTAATCCTCACCCAAGAGTGGTTAAATCATAGTAATATGAAGTTACAGAAATGAATGCGCGGCGTATGAGTTGTTGAAGGTAAGTGCAAGAGTGTAGATAGAGGAGAATTAATTAAGTAGCAAAAGTCGTTCCAGGTCTAGATCTGGAGGCCGTACATCACAAAACTACTTCAATCGAAAAGCACTGATAAGACTTTCCGATTAGCGAGTCGTTCAGCTAAAATATGCAGTTTCTTCCGCTCTGGATTCAGAACAGAAAGACCAGAGAAGCCTTGGAGAACCTTCGAGATACACATCGAAAAACTGATGATAACAGATCAAAATAAAATGAAATGAAAGATCATGTCCAGATATTAGCGTTTCTGTCCCATCTCCAAAGAAAATGGTGATATTTCCAATAGTTTCTATATATCGCTTCAAATCCAGAAAGCTTCCGAAGGCAAATTGTAGAAGTAAGAGCAGCTCAAGGTGGAAGAGTGAAAGAGTACTTGAAGCTTTTCCGAGACACTACTGGAATTTGCAAACTTTTAAATTTTGTGAACATAGGCTCAAATTTTGTTTCTTTTTCATCTCTCAAGACAGATAAAATATTGTTAACACTTTGCCTCGCCACCATTTGTGTTTTTTCCCCCTTGGAATCTCCTTAACCCAGGGACTCTAAGATTAATCCCAAAATATTCTCTTGCTCAACATCATCACAAGTACCAGTTGATGACCCAGCCAGGTGATACGACTAGGAGTAACCCATGTGGCTAACCTACGTTAACGGCCCTTGGTAGGACTTCTGTATAGTTATGCATTCTGAAATAACTGAGCTCCTTATCGAATCCCACTACCCCAACGGCGAGTCCGCTTAGCGTTAAAGGCCTATGTGACAACATAAATTTGTGTCATGAAAATCCTAACATTTCCAGAAACGGTTAAAAATAGCAGACATACTAATATTGATATAGGTACCTGCTTACACAAGAAAATTAAAGCAATTTATTGCTAATAATTATTACATGGAAAGGATAATACTTTTTTGCAAAGCATAAAATTAATAGGCAAAGCAAATTAAAATAAGTCCTTAATTTTTACCATAAAGGAGCAGAATTAAATAATATTGTTTCAAAGTGGGTAAATGTGGCCCAGACAAAAGAACTTTTTGTTTCTGTCTAGTAATCTGAAGTCTTCCGAGAGAAAATTCCTTTTGTTTGGTTCTTTCAACGCTGCTAAACCATTTTTCGTTCATCGCTATTCGCATGTTCGCCAGATCCTTTGTCGAATGTTCTCCTGCCTTCAAATCGAAATTTATTTGTTTGCAGCGGAAATGACTTTGACTCACAAACTCAACTCCACTTTCTAGGAAGTACACTCCGCATAAAGTATTTTAAATACTTCCATAAAATTGACCACCGTGTGTCTCCGGAAAAAGCTATCAAATAACCTAATTATCTTCAAAAAGATTGAATTATTGTATTGTAACAACTAAGAAAGTTTAAATGCATCAGCTTTCGCCTAAAAAAAAAACAATGTTTGATTCTTCCAGATTTTTTTTTCTCTGCAAATGAAATGACTCATTTAGCTACGACAATATAATCTAGCCTATGTAACCTATTACTTATTCTTATTCTTCCCTAACAACAAACTGCACTAACAAGACAACGTCAGGGATTAAAAATGGTCACACGCTTCTCGCCCTGGGGTCAATGCAGAGCATTTTTCAACAATTCACAAAGTAGACGTACACCCGTTAAGAAGAACAAAATCACATAAGTAAAAAACAAAGGAGTACGACTCTTCTATGGATTTGATTCTAAATCAGCACCCTGCACAGTTTCAAAAACTGAGAAATTGATTCCAATTCATTCATTGTCTAATAGGATGAGTTTCATGAAAGACAGATAATTTAGTGGCAAAAGCTGCCGCTTTTCCAATTCACTTCGCAGACATAATATTGCCTGCATGTTATGATCGCATACAAACAACCTATGGTTTAGGTCATTTTCCGATCACAAGAACATTATGTTTACCAAAATTACCATGGCCAACAAGAAATCTGAAGTAAGAAACATACAGTTTCTTCCTAGAAAGTTTACCACGTTTCATCAGAGGATTGACATTCAATTTGGGGTATACACCCTGTATAACCCAAATTGAATGTCATCAGGTTTGACTACAAAAATTTCAACACATATGGTCCATTTTGAACAAAAAAAGTTTATACAATATAGGGTCCACACTAAACCATTTTCAAGAAAAAGGCCTTTGAAATTTTGACATTTTTTGACGAATATTTTAAAGATATAGAAAATTTTAATCATTATGAGATGTAAAAAAAATTATTTTATTCAATTAATTAAGTAATTATGCATTTTTAGTCAACAACAATAACAAAAAATTGAAAAAACAACATGAAAATTTCATTTGTAAATCGGTATCTAAACTTCTGGCAACACAGCACAATAAAGAAAAGGTGGTTAAAGGTTGAACCTTGGTTGAACTCAATGAACTAAACAAACACACTGGAACGGTGGCTGCATAATGTTCCCTACGCAAGGGTTTGTGCCAGGAAGGACAACAAACAAGTGGGATTTGCATCTCTCTCTGCACTATGGCGGCTATTGAGAACAGCTGTTTGAAGTGTTTGGATCATTAATAGTCGGGGATCAGACTGCCGAAAAGAAAGACGTCTCCTACACATCGAACTGTGCACTCAAAGATATACGTTTTAAAAAATATGTACAGTGTGGAGAAAGACCTTGCGGATTCAAATCCGGAGTGCTCCAATAAATTCGTAATTGCAATTAAGAAAAAAAAAATATTTTCCGACTATTTTGAATTATCGTAAAAAAGCTATTTTTTGTGTTTAACTCACGATTGTGACGCCATTTTTCAATATTTTTTCAAAATTCTTGAACCAATTGGAAGCCTAGCTATTGTAGATTTTACCTGCATGTGCAAAAAACTATTTTTTTTAAAACTGACTTTGTCAGATTACGTAAAAGAAGGTGCGGTACCAAAACTGAAGTGAAATTTTCAGCATCGAGAAAATTTTTGAACGCTAGAAGATAAGTATATGATCAATCGACGAAAAATGTGCCTAAAAGAGTGAGGAAGTTTTTGGTGAAAATAAATTTGCACTAGTGTTAACGGTTTCCGAGGTACGATTTTTTTTGTGAAACGCCGATGCGTGCCCGCCGCTGCCGCTTCAACGGAGACCTACACTCGGTCCGACCTATACTTCAATAATTCGGTTAAAAGAAATTAGGAGGTCATTCGATCACGACCTGTAGGAAATGGAAGAACTATTCAACTATTTATTTTGTTTTAATAATTGTTTTTTTAAAATACGCAATTGATATGGACGGAATATAACCGCCTTCTCAAGAATATCGTCATAATTACCGCTGGGATGGCAGAAAATACCTACACTAGGTACTTCACTATCTTCAATTTCAATTTATGAACAACAAACTTTAAGTAAAATCTGGTTTTTTGTTAAAGATAAAAGTCAACATTATATAATGTTAGCAATACAATGGCCACGTTCAGTTCACCAGATACAAAAGTTGGTAAACGCATTGCGATTGTTCTGCTGAACGCTACGTTGAATTTGTGTTGAAACCAAACATGTTTTGCAAACGGTCGCCATTTTTGCAAGCATAAATTAAAAGTGTTTATAATTTTCAACACTATAGTGTTTTGTGTGGTGACATGACATTCAGAGGGTGACGTTCTATTATTGAAAAGTTGAATCGTTCAGCAGAACCAAGAGTTTGCCCAACATATTCTGTTGGTATTTGTGAACTGTTTACAACTTGTTTCAGTTCTGGTGAACGTAGCCAATGGAACACAAATTTTTGACTTGGGGTTTTGCTCGGGGTTTTGTTTAAAAAAAAAGACTTTACAAATTATATGGTATAAATACCTCAGCAAATACTTCTAAAATACTGCCTGAACTACACTTTTCCCACCACAATAAGGCTTGCACTAGAATATTTGCTATTATCCAATAATCCAATACTTGTCAAACCTACAGTACCATCAAATAATAATAGAGTCGGCCGATACCGACATATTTGTTATGTCTCTCTACTTTATTACAAAGATTATCCATTCAGGGCTGCGTTCAAAAACGGCTAAAGCCAAGCCAAAATTTGCATATTGCGTTCAAGTTCGGCTCCAGCGTGCCAAAAACGGTTGGCTTTACACTTTCAGAATCGGCCGCGGTAAAGTAACTTTTGGAGGTGCTTTTAACTGAGTCTAGAAATGTTTATACGAATTTTGATTGGATGAGACCAAATTCAATATGGCGTGGCGGCCAGCAAGTTAGTTTTGAATATGTGTTTTCATGCATATTTCAATTATTTTGCTTCGAGTTTTGCTTGCAGCTTTGATTTTGATTATTCAATAAAATATTTGTAGGTACGTAAACTATTGAGTTGGGCAGAAACTAGATAGTTGTTTGAAAGTTTTTTCAGGTAATGACCAACGTGCAAATCAAGGACAAGAGTCCCTGTTTGGGAATCGACCCACTGAGTAGTGGACTCCGCATTCCCGTGCCAATCCTTGACGCGTTTCGTCCTTGTTAGGACTCATCAGAAGGACATAGGCTGAAGCTCCCTGTTCAAGCAAATTGAACTTTGTTGACCAATCAGAATCAACTACTCCGAGGGCAAATACCCCTACCGGCAATGAACTACACTGATTGGTCTGAGCTTTCGTTGGCAATGAAAATTGTTTGAAAGTTTTTTCAGGTAATGACCAACGTGCAAATCAGGGACAAGAGTCCCTGTTTAGTGTAGTTCAATGCCGGTAGGGGTATTTGCCCTCGGAGTAGTTGTTTCTCGACGAAGTTCAATTTGCTTGAACAGGGAGCTTCGGCCTATGTCCTTCTGATGAGTCCTAACAAGGACGAAACGCGTCAAGGATTGGCACGGGAATGCGGGGTCCACTACTCAGTCGGTCGATTTCCAAACAGGGACTCTTGTCCCTGATTTGCACGTTGGTCATTACCTGAAAAAACTTTCAAACAATTTTCATTGCCAACGAAAGCTCAGACCAATCAGTGTAGTTCAATGCCGGTAGGGGTATTTGCCCTCGGAATAGTTGTATCTGATTGGTCAACGAAGTTCAAGAAACTAGATATATTTGTGTGTTTTTTCAGGACGCCACGCCATCTTGAATGTCACGTGGTTTGGATTGCCTAATGGAGAATTTGGCGTTCCAAGAAATTCACACCAGATTTGGCATTGCCGGTAGAAGGGGAAAAGTAGGTTTTGGCATTAGCATCACCGTCTTTGAACGCACTCCAGGAATTATGGCTACACAAATTTGGCACATAATACCTGTGCACCACAACATAAAAGAATTATCCACGGATAAATCTTGTTCAAATGGATTTGAGTAACGATATAGATGAATTAAAGGCACTTCTAGATTACTCCACTACAATAATTTAATGAGTTTCGAAAACGCAGCTAGATATTTTTTCAAAATTTTGTGTGGTAAGGGTAGGCCATCATTTACAGAGTTCGAAATAAACAATATGTCATGCGCACATCTATTTCATACCTGTAAATCTGATATAAGGAATTTGCCACCCACAGAGGATGCATTTCATCAGCAAAATCAGCAAGTGCCTAATATTAAGAAAGAACTGCCTATGAAATAATTGTGTGGAAGAGTGCGATTTTAATAAATCCAGAAATTCACAACCCACTTAATTTTGGTTGTAATCTGAAATATATAAGTTAGGCTGCGCTGGGGCCAGGGTACGGGCAAGGCGTCCGTTGAGATCACTGCGGCAGCGGCCGGCGCGCATCGTCGTTTCAAAAAAAATCAAATCTCGGAAACCGTTATCGCTAGTCAAAATCTCTTTTCACCAAAAACTTCCTCACTCATTTAGGCACATTTTTCGTCGATTGATCACATATCTATCTTCAACCGTTCAAAAATTTTCTCGATGCTGAAATTTTCACTTCAGTTTTGGTACCGCACCTCCTTTTACGTAATCTGACAAATTCGGTATAAAAAAAAATAGTTTTTTGCATATACAGTTGAACTCTACAATGACTAGGCTTTCATTTCGTGCAAGAATTTTGGAAAAATATTGAAAAATAGCTTCACAATCGTGAGTTAAACACAAAATATAGTATTTTCCGGATAATTAAAAAAAGTCGGAAAATATTTTTTTATTCTTAATTGCAATTACGAATTAAATGGAGCCCTCCGGATTTGCATCCGCAAGGTCATTCTCCATATTGTACATATTTATTAAAAAGTATATCCTCGAGTGCACAGTACGTGATCGAATTTCGGTGTGCTGATTCCCGACTATAAGGTTAGGAAGATGAAGAAGCTCTTCTTTTTTTTACGTTGAACGCAATGAGTGCGAGCGAGACAACAATCCCTCTGTATTGCTGGGTTGCATATATCAAAATTCGGCACACTAACATAAAGCAGTGCGCCCGTTCCAGAGTGCTTGTTTAGTTCAATGGTTGAACTGAATAATTGATTCTTGATTTGTCTTGTCTGGTTGGGAAACGCACGTAATTCAAATTAATTCTTTTTTGAAAATAAAATTTTTACAAATGTGGAATATGCAGATATGTACTTGTTTAGGCAGAATCGTTGCAACATGCTCATTTAGCCGCCAGAATTTACAGGGAAAGATTTCCAAAAAGGCACTCACCTGATGAAAGAACATTGTGCCCGTTTTACAAAGATTGCGTGATACAGGAAGTGTGAGTGTGCAAAATCTGCGTGTTGATTTTAGGGTTTTAAGAATCTTTTAACAAAAATAATATTTCCATAATATGGACTTGGCAAGTAGCTGAGTAAGTATTATTTGATTTTACTCTTGCATGTTTAGTGCAAAAATGTCATTGAGTGCAATTCACAACTTAATAAAACGGCACATTCTTTATTTTTACTAGAAAAGCGATAAAAATGCAAGTTATTATTTATATTATTTGAAAGCGAATAACAAACCAAAACGTAAACATATCGAAATAAATAAACTTCTTGCGAAAAAAAAGAACCTTTCAAATTTACCAGTTTTATTTACATTTATATCCCGGCAGAGATAATAATTGTACAATGTTGTCACGTTGTTAACATTTTTCTAAATTTAAATTCTGCGATAACTTCGAAAATACTAATTGACTCATGGTTAATAGGACAGTTTTAGCTTGATATGGGCCATATTATCTCATGTTAAAATATTTGTACTCATACCTCATACACCCTGTTATAGAGTTATACAAATACACTAAGTTTTCAGTAAGTTCTAAGGTCGCTAAAAGTGGCAGGCTGAAAACATGCCTGTCAGATGCAGGAAATCATGCTAAGGGCCGGTTCGACAATTCAAGTATATCCTGAGTATAGGCTTTATCTAGCATAAAAGAGCATTTTTGAGTTCTAAAATGAATTTTTATGCTAGGTATAGCCTATAATACTAAGGATATACTTGAATTTTCGAGCCGGCCCTAAGTATAAAAATCAATAGTTACACCAGGGTATATAGTCAGACGAAATTTAAAAAAAAAAAACAATACAGAAAAGACCGATACCGCGTTTTTTCATTAAACGATGGTCTATGACCTCATTTGCGTACAAAGTTGGGAATAAATTGGTAGGAAATAAAATTTTCTAGCCTAATGACCGAACAGAAGGCCTCTATTGATTTTCGTTTAATTGTTATTAGCAATCGAAGATGATTAATAATTTGGCTGCAGCTGTATATATTGCGCTGCGACCACGAGTCACGATTATTGATTTTATTGAACTATTTTAGATGTTATTTAGAAGAAGCATTCAAAAAAATATGATATAATTAAGACATAAAAATGTTTTCCACTTCATCACGAATGGTTCCCATTTATTGAATAAACTTCTTACGAAACTTTTATATTATAATCGACAGCTGGTCTTTGGGGAAGTGAAAAAGTTAAATATTTTTCGATTTATAATAGCAAATTAACAATAAAAGATAACTTGCCATCACAAACCATATCGTAAAGAACTTGATTTTCTAAAAATTCAAATTCCTCATATAGTTTTTACATGATTGTTGTCATTAAGCTCTAAAAAAGCACGCGATGTGTCTTTTTTATGCATTTCTTACACATACCGCGGGGTTGTTAATAATGCATCTTTTGATTTTCATATTTATTTGTTTTCTGTAGATACTGTTTGCTGTGCAATGTGGATTTTTTTCTAATTTATTTTAGAAAATTATCAAGTAGCAAAAATGTCAAATACATTATTGCCATTCCTGATCAGATGCCACTGCCGTATGCCTTCAACTTAATCATGAAGATAATTTAAATTTTGTTTAAAGTCTTCATATCGTATAATTCGTATATCGATCTTTCCTCAGTTCCCTCCTATTATTAAATTTTGTGACAAAATTAATCACCATAGCTTGACATGAAGTTATTAAAATGAAAATGAGGCAATTATCTGGTATCACTCAGACAGGAAAAATGCAACCTAATTACACACTATTTATTTGTTTGGATGTGGTAGGTATTCTGTTGAAAAAATAGCTTTGGGTGTCAAGGCCGGGCATAAAGGCCTACTTTAATATTTTAGTCTCGCCAAATCTTCTCAATTTTATATAGGGTGCTTCCTAAACCACGAGAATTCAATATCTATTTTAGTAGCTTTTTGAGATGTTCATCTCTTCTGTTACAAAGAACACAATGATGTCATCCATATAGCGTTCCTGAGCTGAGATATGTAATCTAAGCTGTCGTTTTTTTTACCTCTATTTCGTTGATTGTGCTTTCGATCCATTTCTTCTGCTAGTTTGAACTCTATTTAGAAGGTTTCTTGGATTTTCGTTATTCTTTTGTCTTATGGTGTCAAGGCTTAATACGTGACTTTCTTCTTTCAACAAATTTCAAGAAAATTGAAATATCGCCGTTGCATAAAAACATCATTTTTTTTAAAACAATCCATTGTCGCGTTATTAGTTGTTAAAAGATCTTATTCGAGGATAAATGTTACAAAACTGTAAATTCTCTGCAAGACTTCAAATCAGGATCAGGTTTTCATGAAGTTTCATTTTTATACCGTTGGGGGGCATCAAAATAATAATACCTACCAACCAAGTTGAAAAAAGTTTTTTTTGACTTCATCGGGCCATTCCATTGAAACCAGATAAAAAAATATTGTTCAATTCTTTCTGCATGAAACATCGACAGAAGATAGTGGCAAGAATTAACCAGAAAAAAAGGGAAAAGAACACTTCACGACAACTCAGTAAATTAAGCTGATAAGTTCTATATAAGAGAGGTAGAAGGAAAAAAAAATAGTTACGGTTTGGAAACAACAGAAATGGCAAAAATATTTATAACAGACAGAAATACTTAGGTATTTATTAATGTAAACTGGTGTGATGTACCTATTACTATCAGTAGAGTTGCTATTATCACTGGGTACCTTGGATTGTAATTCATTTGATTAGTAGAATAACGTTACGTGAAAAAACCTAAAACTTAACTTTTTTTTTCAAGTATACGTATGTTTCCAAATTATATACAGAAAAAAGAATATCACGTTCTAGGTACAAAAATAATTACAGGTAGGTACACTATGGACTCTGGATAGCATTTGCCAAATCTACCGCCAAACTAGAAGCTTCAATAGTCAACTTTATCAGAAGTAATAATTATACTCTTTGTGTAAACTTTATAGGGATAACGTCAGAAGATTTCGAAAAGAAATTGGCTTTGTCAAGTGGATTTTAAAACTAGTTATTCTAGTAGAAAATTTATTAGGAAGCGAAATTTCTAAAGATATGGAAAAACCTGATGCGAACAACGTGATGTGAACTGTTCTGAATTTAATAAAGAACACTATTCATTTTTCATATCCGCTATCACGTTATTGGATTATATGTTTAATCAACTCTTTTCCGCTGTATACTGGCTTGTATCCATATATTAAATGCTGTTAAGGCTAAATTTATAGGTTACATGGTTACACGGACTGGTAAATGACACATTTTTCCATTTCACCATCAGTGTGAAAAAAATAGGCAAACTCGGTTTTATCTAAAGAGTTTTTGCTGCATTCGTAACATGAAAAAAAAAAGATATAGTTATTTTTGTACCTAGTGCGCGAAATGCTACTTTGGTGATCGAGATCTGATTTTTTTTACGAGGCGCAGCCGAGTTAAAAAAATAGTCGAGATCACCAAAGTATTTCGCGCCCGAGTT
Organism: Ceutorhynchus assimilis; assembly: GCA_917834065.1. Lineage (NCBI taxonomy): Eukaryota > Metazoa > Arthropoda > Insecta > Coleoptera > Curculionidae > Ceutorhynchus > Ceutorhynchus assimilis. The sequence continues at coordinate 9,378,536 of OU892277.1, forward strand.
GCAAACAATATTTTTTCTACAACTACATTCAAATATCGATTATTCGAAGCCAAAATTGCATTCTCAATAAAAGGTAGGTGAATTTTAATTATTTTTGGTTTCCTGACAGGTATGTGTCACCATGACACCAGTGTGCGAACTAGCTATTTCGCGCACTAGTGTGCGAAATAGCTAGTTCGCGCACGGCGTCATGGGAACGTTAAAAATCAATACCTGGGAAAAAAGTATCACTTCACAAACTGTCATGAGTGTGCGAACATCATCATTTTTTGACAGTTGTAGAAAATATATATTTTTTTTAAACTTGAAAAGTAAAAATCAGCTCTTTGTTATTTTTATTAGGTAGGTATCTACTTATTAGAACTCTCTACGATCTACTTTGGGTATAATGGCACCCTCGTACGCCCGATTGTGGTCGAAAATAACAAAAACGATTCGTTGGCATGAGTTTTCTTGGAAGAAAATGGGAAATATATCTTTATCTTTTCGCGTTCTATAATTTAAACATTATTGTCGTCCACACTCGACACAAGTGATTCATTATGTTCCTAGGACCATAAAGATTTTTCGCTATGTGTTAAAGTTTTAAAGGTTGGACAAAAAGCATCATTCATTCGCGAATCCGTATATACGCAACAATATAAGCTGCATACGAACAAGCACTTTTCTGAGCTAATTTGTTTGATCGTACGCGCAATTCTAATAAGCTGAAATGTCCAAGTTGTCAAATTTGCCACAACTTGTTTTAGTAGGGGCAAAGAGGGTGGAAAGATTCTAACTTAGTTATGTCAAATCGTACGTGCACCTCAGTTGCTTTTCTTGTCAGAAAATGGTTAGTTCGTAAGCAGCTATAATAAGAAGGCTTACAGAATACCACCGGTATATTCAAAGGGAATTGATAATGATAATCTACATTTTTCGAAGTGTGTTGAAAATATGTCAATACAATTTGATGGGCGAGAAACTTGGTTAAGCCTTGAAGTATACTGGAAAGTTCCATTGGCATTTCATTTTGATTCATTTTAAAATTGATAAAGTCCCTGATTATCACTGATATGTTGAAAATGGCCATACATGGTTTATCAGACCATGTATAAAGTCAATTAATCAGCTCATGAAAAACAGAGCAAATAGAGGGAATTTTGATCTCTATGTGACGTCTGGCATGGTTTTTTAACTTGAAAACAAAAGCAGTTGTCGCATCGTTAGTATTATCAAAAGATGATATACGGTTTTCATTTCCACAATCTTTTTTCAGTTTTCGGAAACGTGTTCATTTTTTCCCGCTTTTGCTGTTATCTTTCATAATTAATATCCATTTTTCCAGGGGATGACAGTTTACACCGACTTTCTCCATTTTACGCCGCTCCATAGTTAAGTAAAAAATGTTTGTTGCCATAATACGAAAGCATTTTTATTTATGATTTAAACTACTACTCGACTCTTAATAGGATACAGTTCGTGTTTTTAGTCCCCAATTAATTAAACTAACTTTTTTTTTTTTTAATTTTACAGACAGGCGGGAGATACACTAATTTTACGTTTTGCTTTTTTATTCTAATTTTCTCACTGTTTATATTTGTTAAATAAAATTAACAGAGTTGTAAATTTGTAAACTTCTGATAAATTGACAGCTCAACTGTTATAAAAATTTATTAATCAGGCTACTTTTTTTCTGAAATAAATTCGTCTTAAAAAAAGAATAATTCAATGAGATAGGTATTTGAACGAACGCGAAATTCAGTATAATATCTCATTTTAGGTCGAATAATTAAAGAAAAGATAATAGAGATAATAATAAATAATAAGATAACAGAGATACTTAAAGAAAAGAAAGTAAAAGCATCAAATAATTGTAAAAACAATTTTATAAATTCAGGGTCAGAAAAAATAATATCTTCAACAATTTTGATATTTTTACGTGAGGGGGTTCGTAGATAGGTGAGATAACTTTCCCAAACCTAAATAACAGGTAGAAGAATATAGACAGAGGAAAAAACAGGAAGACGGAGACAGACGTCACAAAGAGAAACAAGTATTGAGGAAGCTTGTGGTAGTAATAAAACAACTCTTTCTTCGGTGTGCTTCAATAAACTTCTTTAATATGGAAAAAGACAACGGAGCCAAAAATGTGCTGCTCTAGATTTTTAACAAATTAATGACAGACACTATTTATTGTTGTTGTCATGACACATTTCATTTTTTTTTTACTTTCAATTATTTCTCAGCACCAACTTAAACATAATTTTGATTGACCAGCAACACCCCCGCTCAATCAAAACTTTCTAACAACAAAAAATATATAGGTATCTCTAAGTTTTAACTTTTAACCATGCTTAATTCAGCATAAAACTTCTCAGTTTTTCAAATGTCAATTTAGTTAAAGGTTTAGTCAAGATATCGGCAATTTGTTCACTGCTTGCAACATATTTCAATTCTATGATTTCTTCCTTGATCTTGTCTTTAACAAAATGGTACTTTATATCTAAGTGCTTAATTCTTTTCAGTTGCTCATGTGAGCTGCAGGAACGAATTGCAGATTGGTTGTCCTTATAAATAATTACTTTAAATTCATTTACCAGCCTTAGATCTAACAACATATTACGTAACCAACAAGCTTCACTTACACAAAAACTTAAGACTATGATTTCAGCCTCTGTGGTTGAGATGGCGACAGTACTTTGCTTTTTCGAGTTCCAAGATACAATATTGTCATAGACATAGAGACAAAAGCCACTTGTTGATTTCCGGTCAGTAGTATCGCCACCCCAATCTGCATCAGCAAATCCTAAAAGAGGTCTGTCGCTTTTTTTTTATAGACCAACTGGTGTTCCCTTAATATATCTCAAGACTCTTTTCAATGAAACAAATAATTTTTCACTGGCACAGCTTTGATATCTTGACAATAAGCTAATACTTGAACATAAGTCCGGCCTGGTTCCTGGTAGGTGGTAGACGCTTTTTACTCATTGGGCGTCGACCGGTGAGATACCACCATGCCAGAATTGAGTAGCGCTAAGTGGTATCACCACGTTCCGCTACTGCGCTGGCAGTCCGGTTCCAACAATGAGTAACAGATCGCATGATGGCGCCTCCAGGATCAAAATATCCCGGAGGTAAAATACCCGACCACTCGGATCTCCGGGCGTCGGGTGATCCTGGGGGTCCTTCATGCAAAGATATAAAGAGAAGATCAAAAACTCAACTCAGAATTGATTTTAGCAATATAAGAGGAATAAGTACAAATATGAATTCAGTTCACCAACATCTTGAAGAACAAAGACCTGACATCCTTGTTCTCACTGAAACTAAAATCAGTTCTGCAACACCTATTGTGAACTATCTTTATCCCGGCTATGACCTACACCACCGAATTCGACATAATTTTGGGATCTGTGTGTACATTAAAAATGACCTTTCATGTCATCGAGAGGAGAAGCTAGAACCAGCGAACCTTGATATCATATGGCTAAAATTCACCTCAAAGTCATCGACCAAGTTTATCTGCTGCCTCTACCGACCGCCAAGTAACACCGATTACCAAAACTTTTTCGCGACATTATCCGAAAGCTGTGATAGTATACAGTCAAACTATCCACAGGCGGAAATTGTCTTTTTAGGCGATTTCAACGTCCACAATATACCCTGGCTGAAACACCACAACAAAACAGATAACGAAGGCAGAGAAGCAGAAGCTTTTGCCATAAGTTGTGGTCTAACGCAGCTTGTCGATGAACCTACCCGTATCTCAGAAAGGGGCGAATTTGCAGCGCTTTTAGACTTGTTCCTAACCACCAATCCTGACTCGTACACAATTCAAGTAGATGCTCCACTTGGTTCGTCCGATCATAAACTTATAATAACAAAGTGCGAAATGCTCATCCCACCAAGCCTACAACCACTTCCTCGTAAAATGTGGCACTATAAATCGGCAAAATGGAATGACCTAAAACAGTATTACCTGGATTTTCCATGGCAAGAGGTTTGCTTTAAAACAGTTGATCCCACTATTTGCTGTAATGAAATAACACAAGTAATCTTATCTGGAATGGACGCATATATCCCACATACAACTAAACGTAGAGCTAATGCAAAACCTTGGTTCAACCGCCAGTGTCAAACGGCTGTACAGAAAAAACACAGAGCATATAACCTTTGGAAACGACAGCAAACCGCTCAAAACCACACAGAATTTATAGAAGCCAGAAATAGTTGCAAAATTACTATTGACTCCGCTAAAGAAACATACAATCAAAGAATAAAAAACAGTTTGCTGAATTGTCCAAGTAGTTCTAGGTCTTTTTGGTCTCTTGCAAAAGCTGTTGGATCTAACTTCACCAAGTCATCCATACCACCACTTACAGATAAAAATAATCACTTAGCCACAACATCAGAGGAAAAAGCCAATATGCTTGCCCAAATGTTTTCCTCCAACTCCAACCTAACAGTGCCAAACGGAAAAACTCCACCGTTCATTGAAAGGGTTTCCCATAGTATGCCAGAGGTACCCTTTTATCACAGAGAAATACGAAAATCCCTAAAAAAGCTGGATACAAACAAAGCAATGGGTCCGGATGGCATTCCCGCAATAGTACTCAAAAATTGCGCCAACGAACTCACCCCAACTTTCGCAAAATTATTCAATTTGTCTTACAGGCAAGGAGTATATCCATCATCATGGAAGTCTGCCGCAGTACAACCCATTCCAAAGAAAGGAAAAAAGACAGATCCGTTAAACTATAGACCAATTGCTCTACTTCCGGTGATATCAAAAGTAATGGAAAGAGTTGTGAACAATCACCTAACCAAGTACTTGGAAAAGTACAAAATTATCAACGATAAGCAATACGGATTTCGAAAATATAGGTCAACTGGCGATTTACTTACATACGTCACTCACTTATGGCAAAAAGCGATTGAGTTGCGGGGTGAAACAAGAACAATTGCCTTAGATATATCTAAAGCATTCGACAAAGTTTGGCATGAAAATCTGCTCAACAAGCTCAAAGCAATGGGATTATCGCCGAAACTTTGCACTTGGTTTGAAAGTTACCTAAAGGACAGATCCATTTATGTTGCACTGGATGGCCAGAACTCCAACTCTTACCAAATAAATGCTGGTGTGCCACAGGGAGCAATCCTTTCGCCAACTCTTTTTCTGATTTACATAAATGACCTCATAGATAAAACAGTAAATCCACTTTATTGCTTTGCAGACGATGGCAATGTAGTCTCCTCACTCATACCACCGACAGGTCTTTCCGCACGTGAATTCCATCATCTTAGACTAACTCAAATATCGCAGATAAATAACGACCTGGAGATAATAGAGGACTGGGGTAACAAAAACCTTGTACAGTTCAACGCGCAGAAAACCCAAGCAGCTCTGTTTTCAAAAAAGACCAGCACCGGTGAGCCAAACATCATGCTATCTGGAAGTGCTGTCACATTACAGAGTCAGTTGAACATCTTGGGGGTTACTGCAGAGACCAACATGTCTTGGCACAGTCACGTGGCAGATATTGCTAAAAGGGCCTCCCAAAAGCTGGGGGTGCTATTTCGTACAAGACATCTGTACACACCAAGCCAATTGCTGACACTCTACAAAGCCCAGATTCGACCAACTATGGAGTACTGCTCACATATATGGAGTGCAGCACCCAAACATACCTTAATGCTTTTGAATACCGTGCAAAAACGAGCTATCAAGCTGATCAATGACCCCGCACTTACTCGTAACTTGGATGGTCTCGAACATCGCAGAACGGTGGGCGATTTATCTCTCTTCTACAGGTACTATCACGGAAAATGCTCTGAAGAGTTGGCACGTATGATTCCACCGAGAGTAGCACCTACCAGGCGAACCCGTCAAACAGACGGTAACCATGAATTTACTGTCAAACTAGAGGCACCAAGAACCTCATTATATCAGAATTCATATCTCTGGAGAACAGCATCGCTGTGGAATAAACTCCCTACGACGGTTTTCCCTGCAGGTTACAACCTGAACCGTTTCAAGACCAACATACACCGACATTTCCGCGCACTTGCCGCTTCTCGAGCGTGATAGGACATTTCCTTGCGAGTGCGCATATCCGTAAAAAAAAAAAAAAAAAAAAAAAAAAGCATAGCGTACATTATACTATGTACCTATAATTTGTCTACATTTGTTTTCAATGTCATAGTTTTCATCATGTAACATTATTTGATGTTCTGTTTGTGCCACACCTTAAAGTTAATTTGTTTTCTCAAGGAAAGGCTCTAGATAAAGGCTTGTATCTCGTTTCAGATGCTGAAAAGGCTCAATTTATGAATAAGGAGAAACCTATTGAGGAAGCTTGTGGTAGTAATAAAACAACTATTTCTTCGGTGTGCTTCAATAAACTTCTTTAATATGGAAAAAGACAACGGAGCCAAAAATGTGCTGCTCTAGATTTTTAACAAATTAATGACAGACACTATTTATTGTTGTCATGACACATTTCATTTTTTTTTTTTTACTTTCAATTATTTCTCAGCACCAACTTAAAAATAATTTTGATTGACCAGCAACAACAAGAAGAACAGGGCCGGAATAACGGGATCGGAAAAACGGTAGAAACGGAAACAGAGGGTCCAACAATGAAAGTTGCAGTAAAATAGATATATCGGTTAGCTCTCTTGTACGTTGCCATCTCAAACCAGCAACATTTAATTGCGAAATATCCTGGTCCGTGTATTAACGAGAGTTTAAGGCCGCTCCTACTGTAAATAGATGCGATGAACAACAAAAAGCAACAGTATTGGTACTGGCATTACGGGGGAAGGTACTTGACATTCTCCAGAGTATTTCTGACCCAAAACAAGGTGACCATGCAGCTATTGTAGGCCCTATGCTGGCGACCACTCAATGCCAAGTCCCCAAATTATGGGTTTTTTCCATCAAAAAGGATATTGCTCCTGTTGGGTCATGTTATGATCCTGAAGTCTTATTGCACAAGGCACTCTAAACAGCAAGAAATGTCAGTTGACCATCGACAGTCAACACATGGACATCAAGATCAGTCAGTGGTACCCCGAATAGGTTTCTAAGGCCTTTAAGCCTGATTGAAAGTAATCAACTTTCTTATTAAACTTTTTTTCTCACCACAAAAATAAACGAGTAAAGCGGGTGGTCATTTTATAACTAAAATAACCCCCACCACTCGGATAGGTGAGATGCAAAAGGAAGGAACCTGTGTCAAATGGAGTTAGCTTTAGCTAATGGAGAATAGGTATCAACCGAGCTGAAATCATTTACATCAATAAAAAAAGAAGAATGTTGGGTAGAAGCGAGTTGATTTCTTTGTGCAAGAAACTATTACTGGGAGACCAGTCTGGTATAAAATTGAATCAACACGGGGAGTGCCACATCTATTGGCTAACCATTACGAAAACTTAACACGAATAATTAAGTTAACACAATGCCATAAGAAATGTTGAAGGATGACGACATAGAGTAATCTAATAGTCTATGCTAATCGCCGCGCCGGCCGGTCGTACTCGATACCAAAAAGGACGATTCCGTGTGGATTTTAAAACGTTGTGAAATGAGACAGCTACCCAATTACTCCGGATTGACAGATTGCCATTGGCTATCTACCCTTTGCGCCAAGTCATTTTCAACTCTACACTTATAAAGTGGATATTGGCAGGTTGAGCTCAATAAAGAAGATGAAGGAAAAGCCGTTACTGCAAAAAACTGCCTATATCAATTTGACGTCAGTCGTCCAGATTATGAAATGCACCTTCTACTTTTGAAAGACTTATGGATATAGTATTTCAGTGACTTAGTTATAGGAGACATGCTTGGTATACTTGGCTAATATCTTTGGAATTAGCAGAGAGTCCGACGAACATTAGGAATCGAAGTGCCAACCTACAATTAAATCCCAAAAAGTGATGGGACCCAGGAAAAAATGAACTTACTTGGACATGTCATATCTTCTAAAGGTATGAGGTTGAACCCAGAAAAGAGCCAGACGGCACAAAATTTCAGAACAAACATTAAGTCAGAAGCTTGCTTGAACGTCACAGATACTATTGCCGGTTTATCAAAGATTTTGCGGGCTATTAAATAGATAAGGACTGGATAGCAAAAAATTACTAGTTTTGGTTAAACGGTAAATGGATAGGTAGTGGCTTCACCAGGATTTATTGTGCTTGCAAGATGGCCTAATCACTCATAAAATGGAAGAGTCCAGATGGAAAAAGCCTAGTGCATGAGGCCTCGGGCCATGACGAAAAGAATGCTATTTGAACCGCACATTATTCGGAGTGGGGGTTATTTTGGAGCCAAAAGGACGATAGCTCGAGTAAAGGTATCAGTATTCCTGGATCAAATGTCGTAAGGATGTTGACGTATGGTGATGTGATGTGACCTCGTGCTTCCAAGGAAGAACATAAGATGCGATTTCCAGGGAAAATGAAGTAATACTGGTCTGGTTTCCCCTGCGACTGGAACTGCGTTAGAAAACGCAAGTCCTTTTCCTACAAAAGAGTCGGAAAATAAGTACCTATACCTCATGGTCCCCAATCAAGAAGCAGTTAAAGTTGCCTAAGCATTTCATCTATTTTGCTTTGTAAGACTTCGAAGGGTAAGGGAGCCTAACAATTTAGGGTTTATATCTTTCTTATCATTATCGTGTGAATCTCCTTTAAACCTGTTTCTATGAGTTGGCGTGCTTACGCTTATGTTGCACTGACGAGAGCTAACAAGGTCGAATCGGTCTGCGCAATTAACGCCAGTTCCCAATGATCAAGAATTCGGGTTCCTCCATTTTCTTATAAAGCATACCACACCTATTGCGTAAATCTGATTTGTCATCAGAGCAGTACAACTGTTTGTGTATTGCGTAGGTATTAACAGTGCGTTTGGAGCTTTGGTTAAGCATTTATGTTTTCCAAAGACAATTTCCGCCAACTTATTTTGATTCGAAACAGTGTCAAGAATCTTTTGATTTTGAAAATTAATTTTCGTAATCCTAATTTTCAGTTTTATTTATTATGGCAAAAAATTAGACATACCTATATCTTTGTCAAACTGCGTGTGGTAGGTATTGTAGCCAAGTAGATCTTTTTGTTTGGCACAGAAAGCTTGTTCTGTAAATCCGACAAATTCGGCGGCACTCAAATACCCTCAGGCCGTGTTTTTGTTACGATAATATCTACCCCAAATAATATCCGGACATGTGACATAGGAATAATTAACTGCTTATAATATTAATGGAAATCAAAGTTTTCGTCTCGCGAACAAATAGGGTTTTGGAAAAATAACCCAGTATGCTGCACTCGAAAGTTCGAAATTGAAAGGTGCAAAAGTTTCAAGGGCTTTCTGAACTTTGCATTATTTGTCTCTCAAATAAACAAGCTATCCCAACTTTGCGACCAAACGGGGAACTTTAATATTAATTAAATTGTCTGCCATTTGCTTTTCATTTATTCATTCTCATTCTGTTATTCTTAAATTAGAGCTTCAAACAAAAACTTTTCACATTTGTGTCTGAACCTTTAATCAGCAGGGAAAAATTTGTTTTTATTTGTTGAATTCGTGGAGTGAAGCACATGGATAATACGAATAATTAATTCGTTTTGTTATTCACGAAGTAAAGGCAAAGCTCTTCGACATTATATTCAATAGGTACATACAAAATATTGAAAATAATTTGATTAGTAGGTATAACATTATTATTTTCCGGGAATTTATCAATTCTAATAATGTCTAGGAGATTTTTGACAATGGCGGACAAATTGATAATGTATTTGATTGCATCTCACTCTCGGATTTTTATAGCAAGTGGGCTTGTATGGATGCGTTAAATCGTCAATATATATCTTTCACCATCTCCCTGGTTTTGCTCTAGTATACAGGGTATTCCATTTAAAACGAAACAGGCTAAATATCTGATGCCACGTTTGTTTTTTTAAAAATCGCGCGTACACGTAATTTGATTTTTAAAGGGGGAAGTTTTCTGCAACCATTTTTAGCACTTCAACTTTAACCCTCTAGGCGGGGTGGGAGCAATCCTTAGTATTTTAAATGGAACAAGGGGTCGAGTGATACCTCTTCTAAAAGAGCATTTAATTCTCTTTCATTTGATGTCATCTGCAAGAAAATTGAACGGTCTTCTAAAACAGATATTACTCGACCCCCTGTTCCATTTGGAATGGTAAGGGTTGGTCCCGCCCCCCCTAGAGGGTTAAGTTACTGCTGAAAATGTTTCAAACACTCACACAATCAAATTACGTGTACGAGCGATTTAAAAAAAAAAAAGTGGCATCAGATATTTAGCCTGTTTGGTTTTAAATGGTATACCCTGTATATTCAGCCACACAACATTATAATTATAACCATATAGAATATAAAGAAAGGTACCTATTAATAATGTCTAAATTTTTTCAAATAATTTTTTGAACCGCTAAACTTCCAATTTACCAGACAAGCAAAATAAAACAAGAAATACCTATTATTTCGGTTTAGTGTTCATCCAAAGGTCCAAAGTATGCACACAACAAGCCCAGCCAGAAAAGAAACTATCCGCAATTTGATAAAACATCGAATCGAAGTTGTTTGGAAAATATTACATTTTGATCTCCACAAAACAACTATAAGATCCTGTTGAATTTCAAATTCCTTTGGGTAATTTTGGCAGAAAACGCGATTTATGGATCGGTAAAATGTGCAGTCTATTGGAGGCGGCCCTCGGCCCCTGGGATATATTCGCTGAGCCGCAAAATAAAAGTATCAAATGTTTCTGGTCTTTTTTAGGAAAAATATCTGAAATAAATGTGCAAAGAAACCGTTGCATATAATATCAATAAAAATGTGTTTTTGCCGTTTAGGTTGACTTTCAAGATTTGGCTATAACTGAATCTATTTTTTGCAACAAAAATAACTGTATTGATTTGGCATCCACATTGTGGAAATTAATTTCTAATTAAGTAACCAATAAGTATAGGTAAGTATTTTAAATTTCTTCCGGAGGAACAATCTTAGTTTCATCGTTAACCCTGTTGTATTTCCCTCTAGAATCATTGAAAAAAGAAATAAATGTGAAATATGGCCTCAACTATCACAAAATGTATTTTCAAGTGGAAAATGGACGTAATTATTATTATTGTTATTGGTTTATGTTAATTGCGAATGGTAGGTCGCATGCCATGCGAATGATATAGGTAACGTAAATGGGGCCTTCGAAAAATAAGACCCTCTGAAAAAATAGGGCACAGGCGTAGCAAAAGGGGCACGACGAGCCCACTCGAGTTGGGTCCCTTTAATTTCGGGCTTTCCTGATGACGGCAGTAGGCCCGTTGCTATTCCCGCCATTTACCGGCTGATACAGAACCCCTGTTGCTTATCTATATCTACTAGTATTTGGATTTTCTTTTAAGTTCCAGTCCACTCTTTAATTATTTTTCAAACATTTAGTAATTTATTTAAATAAAGTGCGTAGCAGGTAGGTTTTTATAAGTCATTAAACCATATAATAAAACGAATAAGTGTCGTCCTAAACCGGCTTATAAAATAATGGTGACTATTAAAAGCCGCAGGCCTGCGGACACCCGGTATAATAAATCTTTTGCTCTGCCAAGTCCCAACAATAAGCCGGGATATAATAAAACTTTTTTGCATCTATATCACCATAAACTGAGCAGATATTTAGGGAGAGTCTCGTAAATGTCTGCTGCATTAAAAATCTGGGACACTTTGGGCCGTTAACGGAGTGAAATTTCTTTCTTATAACGTGTGCGCGATATGGCCTCTTTCGGATAACCTTTTTAATGGACATTTAAATCGTTTTAGCCCACACCAGCTGTGGAATGAAATGCTTTTAAATCATCCCCGCAATTCCTTTGCCAACTATTATAATACGACTAACCCCATTCATAAGATGAGTAGGTATACTATTTTTATGCCAAAAAAATTTGCGTACCCAATGACTTTCACTTCCTCCAGCTACTTTTTTATATCTAAGTATGTGCGCATAATTGACAATTTACAATTATTAGGTATTAGATAGGTGCACATCAACAATAAAAATTTATTGGAAATTCATAATGTCCTCCAGAATTTTCGAGCATGAAACCATAACAAAATGACGTTTTTCGGGAATTCCTAGAAGTAATTACCTGGAAAATTACAGGAAAATCGAAATCCTATACTTAAGGGGAGTCGGCAGAGCCATGGCAATAAGTTGGTTGTGAATTGGATAGCAAGGGTCGATATAATTGGGAAATAATTAGTTGATCTTGATCAGTCATAGCGGAAAAGTTTTTTGATTAGTTAAGCCTAATTTGAGTGATACGAGAAGTGAAAACGCAAGTTTTGTCTTGATTTTTATAATATTGATAAAGACAGAGTTTATTTGAGTCTCAATAATCTGCTAGCAACAATTTAACACTGCTTAAAGACAGTTCCTCCATTAATTTTCTTCGGAAGCAATACTTTCAGGAACTACTCAACAGAGAATCAGAAATTAATAATGACATCTTCAACGAAATTTGACAACAGAAACCAATACAACAAGAACGTCAAGAACTGGAGCGAGGTTCCTAGATTAGAGGAGGTTGAAAAGGCAATCAGACAACTAAAGAACAATAAGTCAGCTGGTACTGACGGCATTCCTGCTGAACTCTTTAAACCAGGAGGCCCCATACTAAGTGCCCGAACCCACATCTTAATAATAGTCGGGGCGGTTAGTCGAATAATCTTGCAAATTGTGATAAAAGCATGAAATTTGGTACAGATGATTTTTTTACAATTATAAGCGATTTGACCCGCATGACCCCCTTGTCGGACCCATAGGAGCAAGATGGCGACCATTTGCAAAATGGCGGCTATCAAGAGGTTAAAATTGGTAATTGTGAATCGATTTCAGCAAAATTGGTGTCGTTTACGAATAATTTTTGATCGGAAAATGTAAGAAAATATATAATTAAGTGATTGAAATTTGAATAATACAGGGTGCCCTAGCCGAGAGTGACCCATTTCAAATGCTCATAACTTTTGAACCAAGTATGCTAGCCACCTGCGATTTGCGTCATTCGACTTCTCTTGGCCTGAAGTTTTTTTTTTTTTTTGGTTAGTTGCTCATTTTTTTGATTCTCATACCGGGCCAGTAAAGAAAATGCAGTCAGGCTCGACAAGAGGGGAGGTAGACGGGACAAATTCCCGGGGCCCATAAGACCTAGGGGGCCCAGGTTCTCCATAAGGGGGACAAAAAAAAGGGGGGGGGGCTGTTAAAAAAAAGGGCCCGGCCTCGGCGGCCTTGAATGCTGTTTTTCAACATCGAAATTCTCCACTGGGTATTTTTGCAAACGCATTTTTTATTAGCATATTCACAAAGCTTCGAAATTATCTTTGTCTGATAAAAAGGTAGTAATCTGGATAAAACTGTAAAAAGAGATATATATGTTGGCCATTTTGCTCCACGCATTTATGGAGTCGGATCAGTAAATGGTTGAAGGAATAATGTAACATTTTCTGAGGAATCGTTTCAATGACATTACGAATATTCCGCTTAAGATCTTCCAGGTTATTTGGCAAAGGATTATACTCTCCTTGATATAACCCCAGAGAAAAAAGTCTGGAACTTTCAAGTCAGGAGAGTAAGGTGCCCATTCTTAGAACCAGCTCTTCATACATCTATCTTTCCCCAAATATCATATCTACTGATTCTCTTGATATTAAAGGATAATGAATAATCAGGTGGGGCATCATCCTGCTGAAAATAGATCTCATATAAGATACACTGCAACATGTAGTTGCATGCGTTTGCAAAAATAAGTACCTACCAGGATTTCGATTTTAATATTTTACGGCTAAAACTTTAAGCTTCAAGGACGATGTTTATTGGTGCATGGATACCTTGAACACGATTCTTATTTTGACGTTGTGATATTGTGATATACAGAATTTCCATGTTGAATAACAGCAGTTTTTAACTGGCCCTGTACAAGTATCAGAAAAATTTGCAACTAACTAAAAAAAACATTAGGCCAAGTGCAAACCGCAGGTAGCCGGCACACCTGGTTTGTAAATTATAAGGATTTGAAATGGTTCACTTTCGGCTGGGACACCCTGTATAATCGAATTTCAAATTTTTATGACCTCTGTTTAGAAATGTTATCAACAGAATGTATTTTTACACCTAAATTACTACGTACCGATAATGTACCGAGTGATCGGCGGCGGAAAGAGGGTTGGTGTGCAAGGGGGTAGGGTTGCAGGAAGGATGTGGAATTTAGCGAACTAAAAATTTATTACCTAAAGATTAATTAAACAAATATTTTTTTCTAATGAAATAGCTATTTTCCTAACAAGTGCGGAAAGTATCATTTTTCCGCAAATGTTAGGAACACAATTTTTCCTACGAGCAGACAATAAAAAATAAAAAAAAATATAAATCTATATTAGGCAATTAACAACATTTTTTATTTATGTTTAACTATTTTAATGGTGAATGTACAATTTTCAGCAAGTTGTAAATTTATCGCTGATGCATATCGTAGGACACCACAACGCGACGACGTGCGAAACAAAAATTTCCGTGCGGAAAAATTATTCTTTCCGCAGGCCAATGCAAAAGTTTTTGATACCTACATTTTATAGTTAATTCCTCAAAAAAATTGAAAGAATAATCTTTTCTGAGTTGAGATTATATTTTAATACAAAAAACATGTTCTGTTGTATTTTTTGACCAAAAATTAATCGAAAACGACCCTAATTTTGATAAAATCGATCCACAATTGAAAATTATAATTTCTTAGTCCGCCATTTTGCGAATGGGCCCGATCTTGCTCCTTTACTGGCCCGATATAAGTAACCAAAAAGTAACTAACGAAAAAAAAAAAAAACTTTAAAACGACCCCAATTTTGCTGAAATCGATTCACAATTACCAATTTTAACCTCTTGAAAGCCGCCATTTTGAAAATGGTCGCCATCTTGCTCCTATGGGTCCGACAAGGAGGTCATGCGGGTCAAATCGTTTATAATTGTAAAAAAATCATCTGTACGAAATTTCATGCTTTTATCACAATTTGCAAGATTCTGCCATTTTTTTGATAACCGCCCCGACAATTTTTAAAAAAGGAGACAAGGCTCAATGTGGAAATTAGACGACACGACGGATCGCACTTTTTTGAAGAACAGCGACGCAGGCACGTGACCAAAAAAAAAGGAACCGCAGGAAGGAGCAAGAGAACAGGGTCCTTTTTCTTGAAACAGGGGGCAGAGTTCCCAGGACAACGAGTGTTTCGTCTTTCCCAATGATATGCAAATGAGAAAAATAAGTTACAAAGACGGAACACTCGCTCTCCTGTGGATGCCGCTCCCCTGTTTCAAGAATAAGGACCCAGAGGAAGAGACAATGCTGCCAGAGGCTGGGTGTGCCAAGACGGTGACAGAGTATGCGACTCCAGAATTGGTTTATATAGCCATCAGAAAACGCACAATCGACGAAATGGAGAATAAAATAAATATGAGATAATCATACTCGGTATCCAGTGATCGCCTATGGTAATGATCTGCCAGCACGCATAACCATATTATTAGAAACTCGCCATAAAATTGCTCACTCAACCCGATATTTATTTCCCCAATACCCAACCGATATTGCGTTTTCTAATATTCGAAACGCAAACTAATAACAAAACAAATATGTTTGAACTTCTCTTCGGAAAATCCGTTGTTTTCCCTTCCGACCAATAACAATATAGCGGTTTGATGCTAGCGTTGTTAATGATTTATTGCTTAGCTGTTAATTCACCCAGGGCGGACCCCCGACAATAAATTTCTAAGTAAGTTTTGACCCTCCATTCTCCACCTATCTAGGTACCGAAACTGATGAGATATTGCCCACCTAATGTCTATAAATAATACGTGATATGTGTGAAACTTCCCATTAAGATATACCTAAATAGCTTAGACAATAAAATTTTTATGTAGCTAGTTATTTATGTAAAAACAGGACAACTTTTTTTTATTGTATACCTGCCTATATTCTAAGTTAAATTTAAAAAAAAAAACACTCTCGTGTAACCTTAAGTTTTGTTTTTGATCAGTTGAACTTAAAAGCTACCTTTCGACGGACCCGTCGCCGTGAATCTGGTGTTGGGTTTGTCGATATTGTTGTTGTACCTGGCTTGATGGAAATCTTAGGAGTTCTGCCCGGATTCTGGAGAATCCGGTTATGGCGGACATTTCAGAGTCTCACTCATTTATATAAAGTTCAATTTTCAAATAACAATTAGGTACCGATACCTACATTACCAAGCGATTTTTTTTTACTAACCTAAACTAACCCAAAAGTCGTTCAAAAAACACTCCCAAAATTTTTTTTACGTATTTTTCAAATTTTTTTTTTTTTTTTTGGGGTGCCACGCCTAAATTTTGACCAAAAGTCATTCAAAAAACACGCCCAAAATTTTTTTCTAGTAATTTTTATTTAAGTAAACGTTGAATTGTGAATTCAGCATTTTCGAAAGTGGATTAATAACTATGTATAGTATTTTTAATTTGACTTGAAACACTTAAAAAACATATAGTCGGCATACATCAAACAAATAAAGGACATGGGCGTCACATAATTTTTATCTCTTTAAATGGTGATAATCAATATCAAACAACACAACTAAATAATACGTAGAATAAAATAGCCATAAATAATAAATAAATTGGGATGACACTGGTTATAGAAATCGCGTAGTCTAGTCAACAGGTGCACCTACATCGTTTCCGGGAAGACGTAAGTAGCCCTAATAATGGGCTCTTTCACTAAAATTTAAATACGTAATTTAGGTATAAAATCCCAAAGGAGGGACTATTTTAGGCACATATACCAAAAAAAAAATTTCTACAAGGTTAAATAAGTTTTTTACAGGCATTTTAAACTACCAAAATTTGAATTATTTAAAAACGCGCCGATTTGCTGACGTCGCATAAATATTTTTCATTTCGCTTGTTGTTGCAAACAGCTGTCCGCCTCTGCTGTATTTATCCTGTAGTAAATGCAGGTAAAGGTTCGAATGCGCTGTTGTCGGTGGTGACTAAATGTAGTGCAACGTAAAATAAATAAATAAAACTAAACATAGAAAATTATATTAAATTGTGTTTAAGCATAATTTCAATAAAAATGTTATAAAATCTTGAATCCATAACTAATTAATTTAACTACTTTTCATGAAATTTTGCGAACATTTCAGAATTAAATCTATTACAAATTTTCAATGTTGACAATTAGTGGCAACACGGTCAAATAGCGAGCTGCGACGTCATAGAAATAAATTCTGGGTTTTTATTTGGAGGTATTTCTTTTTTTTCTGTTTTCTCAAGAAGGACTATGAATTTTTCAAAAGTAAAAATACAGAAAATTCTGTTTTTAGTTGCTTTATCCAAATATGCCAATTTCAAAAATTAGTGAAAGAGCCCATTGAACCTATATAGGCGCGTGCCGACTTAAATTATTAATTTGGGCCACTGTAGCGATATTTCGTCGTTGCTTATATTTTGTACATACCTACATAGAAACTTACAATAGATTTTCTATGAAATTAATAGAAGAAGAGCGACGTGATGTTGAAACATCCTTGTATAATGCAGTGTTTCAAGTCAGAATAAAAATACTATACCGCTGCCGGCATTTTTTTTACGCGTAGATAGACTATTGCCCATATACAGGGTGTCCCATAAGTCACGGTCCAAACTGAAAGGGGTGATAGAGGAGGTCATTGTCGACAAAAAAACGTTATATGTTACTATACAATTCTTCACGGTTTTCAAGATATTCGAATTTTATTGATTTTACTAAACATGGTTACATTGGTTAAGAAAGGAAATTGGCAAGTAGAGTAGAAAAAAAAGTATTAGAGATTTTCAGACCAATAGCCCTTTTCACGTGGCTCTAGTTTACCAAACCGCAACATACCACTAAAATTCGAGTGGTATTGATGACGTCACTTTGTAACCGGGTTAGGAAACGGTATGTCATTTCTCTAACTAGCTCGGAGATATGGTTACGTTTAACAGTTAGAACAAAAAAATAGAAAATTTGTAAATAACGGAGAGCGGGAAAATTGTGGGGTGTAAACTTAAATAAAAATAATTGTGTGTTTTGTTAATATTATTTTAAAGTTTCTACCTACCTAATCAGTTGACGAACATGCAAGCAATTATAGTTTAGTTAAAATACATAAGGATATTTTTTTTCAAGATACACGTGAAATTTTGGTGCAGTTACTAGAGGCTACATCAACCTATTATAAATATTGACAGGTCATTGGATTTCTTGATTTAAAATAACATTTTTCTAACCGTTCGTTTTCAAGTGGCATTTTCAATGACGTAATCACCTGACATACCGCTACTTATCCTTTTGTAATCGGGTTAGTTTAAACCAGAGTGAAGTGAAAAGAACTAATGTGGCCTTAATTGAATAAGGATAAATCAGGGTAGTATTAACACATATGGGTCACCTTTTTTCATCTTTGCTTTCTAAATTATTATCATTTGAACTTTTGCTGTGAATTGAATGAAACAAAAATAAGAGAGAAAAACTCCCTTCAAGTTCTTTAACAAAAAGGAAAAACCTCACATACTTAGGTATAAAAGCTTAAAGACAGATATTCCTGCTCATAATTAGAAAAAAAATCAATCATGGGTTCGTTGGTTTCAACCAATGTAACCATGTTTGTTAAAATCAATAAAATTCGAATATCTTGAAAACCGTGAAGAATTGTATAGTAACATAAAAGGTTTTTTTTGTCGGCAATGACCTCCTCTATCACCCGTTTCAGTTTGGTCTGTGACTTATGGGTCACCCTGTATTATTCATTATTATACTAGCAAAAAAATAAAAACACAATTATTAATTTTAGGTCTATTATCTTTTGAAACATTTTTTTGCAGATTCGCTGTGGAGCTCACGGGCCCCTTTTGGGGTCGGGCCTGTGTGCTTCGCTCACATGGCACACCGGTAGATACGCCACTGGCTATAACATAGATATTGATTTTCAAATAGAGATTTACATCATTACATGAGATATCTATTGGTTATTTCATGACCAAATACCTTCCTACATAGGTACGTCATAGGTCAAATATGAAAAAACTGTGCCAACAAAGACAATCTCAGTTGAAAAAAAAACGTGACTTTATCGCAGAATTTTATTTGGATGAATTAGGTATAATTATAATCATAATATACCTACCTCTACCTACCGACATTTGTACATTTAGATATCCATGACCGTTATGTGATTTTCATGTTTATATCACTGGTATTAATGATAAATTATGTCAATGGTAGGTATATTCCCAAAAGGACTTAAATAATAGGGTGACTTCAATATAATTTTGCTATCTTTCCTTATGAGTGGCATTAGCCTAAGTTCCATAATAATTGTTTCGCAGTGTTATTAAAAAAAAATTTTTTGTCCAACAAGAAAAAGAAGAAACACGGGATGACTTATTTTTCATCGACTAATGAAATCAGCAATAAAAGAAATTAAATCAAGTTCCCCATTCACTATACATGGCAGGGTGCTCCAAAAAGGTCGTGCCAAACTTAGAGTATGTATACAGTAAGGGGCAGGCTACTAGGTACACTTATAGGATGTAACCTGACGAATTTGCAGGTGTCCGTATGCCGCAAAATCACAAATCCATTCAGCGTTAACCTGGCGACAACCCTCATGTAAAAAGGAAACGTAAAAAGACTTGTCACTCGAAAAACCTCGGAATGACGTCCAGGAAAATAATGAGGATCAAGACGCTAAAGAAATTATGTTGTTGGCATTAGTTAACGAAACTTCAACTAAACTGCTGGACAACTCCAGAAGAAAAATTTTGCCTAACTTTCAAGCTCGATATTGTTGGAACCAAAACATCAACCTCTGGTTTCCCTACACAATTTTTTTCACAGAAAGTCAATCTGTTGGCCCGTGAAAGCCGGAGGTCGACGATATTTGGTCTGTTTCCAAAAATATTGAGCTTGAAAGTTAGGCGAAATTTTTATTGTGTTCGAAAGCAATTGTCCAGCAGTTAATTTCGACACGTGCGCTTGCGCACTCAAGTACAAGGACGGTGACGAGGCTACTGAAAAAAATAAGTATCATTCGTACAAAGTCCGAAACTCCAAAAAAATTGATTTTGAGAGCAACATCAGGCGAATGAAGTTTTGTGAAACTATGATTAATAAGGCAAATGTAAATGAAGATTTTCTAAAAAAAATTGTCTTTACAGGTGAATCAACTCTATGGTCGACCTAATCCTAGTCACACCCGTTGTTGATCTAAGGAAAATTTACACAAGTATTTTGAACTTAGAACCCAGCGTCCTTAAGAGGTATATGTCTGGAGCGGTTTGTATGGAGAACATGTTATTGGGCCGTACTTCATTGGCAGTAACTTAACTGATCCAAAATATTTGGATCTTTTGCAACGGCAGCAATTAGAAGATTAGCTGGTCGTAGATTAGGGTAAATTTATCAATTTTCAAGAGTGCCTTTTCTCATAGATTTCAGCTTCAAATATCAGAATAATTTAGTGTATGGAGTCTGGGGAACCCTGAATGATCATTTAGACACAAAATCTCAACATAAAAAAAATTGAAATTTCATCATTTTAGTACATCTACATAGTAATACCAGTACATAATATCTGATGCATATATGATAAGTACAGTTGGAAGGTACCTACATAAAAAAATAATGATTCAATATAATTATACCTAATTGATGAATCATTACTATGAAGTAATGAAAAAAAGGGACCAGGGTAATGTAAACAAGCTTGTTCCTTTCTTTTCTCTATTTTAAGCTTTGTTTTGGTTTGGAAAAAGGACGGTTCTAGAATGGTTTCTAATTCTAATAATAAACTGTGCGATTCTTTTGGACCGTTCTAGAACCGTCCTTTTTTGAAACCAAAACAAAGCCTTAATATTCGTCATTCCGCAGTAGACTATTTACCATGGAGGAATGAGCTATTAAAAATAATAATTATGTGAGCATGTCGAGTTTAGTGAGCATTCTTGACCGAATTTTCTAATAATTGATAAGTTTACAAATTATTACATTTCGTAAGTACTAACAACTGTTTATAGCCTTCTGATCCTGCCCATCACGCCACAATTCCAAGAAAAGTCTCTTATCATGCACCTATAAACTCTCCAAAGGAATTTACCTTCTGTTTTTTTTAGGGGGGATAGGATAGGTACAAAAATCAGAACTTTGGTAAGCTACTTCTAGTTGAGCAAGTTTGGCATTGGGCTTTGAGCATTTGACTGTAAATCTTTTCAATAACTTCCTCTTTAAATGATTACCATTTTTTACCAATTGAAGTTGCGTTTCACTGACATCCAGAACAATTTGTGGTTTGATTATTTCTTTTTGGTAATTGGTGTCCCCTGGGGAAGCCGTTCGCCATAATAGGTTAGGATCCCATTTGTTGCACGATTATACTATTTAAGGTAAGTGTAGCAGTGGGGCACTACCGAATGCCGGCGAGAAATGGTTATGATTTGCTGTTGGATGTCAGCTGCACAATGTAATTCCAAGTGGATTAAGCCTACTGGGTCATATAAAAATAGCCGAATGCTTAAGAACTTTACCAGGCAAACCTTAGGATTTAGATTTCTGAAAACTTTGAAAGGTCATAACTTTTTTCTATTATAGATAGACAGTTGAAATTTTCAGCGATTCTTATCCTAATAAAGGTAACATTTTTTTTGCACGACAAAATATTCACTCAGTAAAACTTCTGTAGGAGTATCGGGTGATGTTGGTAGTGCTAACTTGATATCAGCTAGCACTACCAGAGGGTATTTATGAAAAAAAAAACTCGACAAACTTTTTTTTTGTACGACAAATTCACGAAAAAAAAAGAGACAAATTAATTATTCACTTGATAAAATTTCTGTAGGAATATCGCGTGACGTTGGTAGTGCTAACTTGATATCAAGCTAACACTACCAAGGTATTAACGACAAAAAAGCGACATATTAATGACTTAACGTCATTTTCCGGCGTGTATGTGGTATTGCTATAACTTGATAGAGATTAAATTTGTCCTTCGAATCATTAAATCGCCCACGAATTTGTTGATTTAGGTGATCCTGCACATTACAGGCAAAATGTGCAGGTGCACCGTCATGTTGGATTTGTTGGAACCACATTCTAGCTCCTCGAATAGCCATATAGGAACATGACGTGCATTGTCCAATGGCTCGGGTAGATGTTACCATGCAGCTGAGGTTATGGAGTTACTCTGGCAGAGTCTAGACGTTAAGAAAGTATGGTTTCGTTCATGCCTAGGGCCTGCAAATAAACGCCAGGCAACTACGGCCTTACAAAGGGTATCAATGATGATGGACGATAACAGTGCAAATGAATGCAAACGGATCAAATGGTGGTAATCCATAAGTTTGAAAAGCCATTCAAAGTCATATGCGACCCAGATGCCCAGGAAGGAACACCTCACATAATTAAAAGAAGCCTGGTCTGGTATACAGACTGCTCCAAAACAGCTGGAGCTGATGGCGTATATGAACTGGAGAAAGATCAAGATCAGAACTAAGAATCCCCCCGCATTATCTCGAGGCTTTCTTAGCAAAATAAACAGAAGACTTCTTCACCAAGTACTACTGGGAATTGGTAGTGGAATAATATTAGCTTGCCTAGTTGAACAGTGCCTTACCAAAGAAAGTTGGTCATAGTATTTCTTATAGACCAGACAAAAAAAAGCAGGTACGGACCAATTGAAGGGTCGCCAATAAAACCGGCCAACATGTTAATGGCAAATTGGTTTTGCTCGAACCAAAATCCGGTTGGTTTGCGATGGGTTACAAAAACCATTGCCAAAAATGTACCCGCGACTGGTAATTGCCAAAAATGTACCCGCGACTGGTAATTTTGCGGACCCAGTGCTACCACTTTTTGAAGGTGGTAATGGTGGAGCAGCTGCTCGTGGGCTACCTACCCGCCACACAGTTTGGTGGGCAGCATTCATTTGATTCGCTATTGTCATTGTTAGGTGATTCAGCAATTCGATGCAAAGCCTCTTCCTCAAAGGCAAATGTTCGTGCAGTTCGTAGACGTCTGGTTTCTCCACCTGGGGTCGTATTTTCGAATTCATTAGAGTACATTTCGTACACGAAATTTGATTAACAGCAATGTAAATTAAATGGGAAGCATTCGAAATCGTATCACATTTCGTATGCGAGAATATTGGAAAATACGACCCCTGGTTTGAAACTGCCTTTTGCTCGTAATCGACAATGGACTGCCGAAAATGTGTTTCGAGACGGATGTCGGCGATGAGGAAATCGCTCAGCATAGAGCCGCTTAGCTTGTCTAGTCATCATCTTGATTCACCATAAATAAGATGCATGTCTGCATACTCTCTTCAAACGTAACTTCACCCTTTTTACAGTTTCAAGCGCAAAACTTTGTCGCAAAAGAAACGAATGTACCTAAAGCAGTTGACTCGCTGCGATTAGCACTAAAATTAATTTGCCGACAAAGTCGAGTTTAGGAATCCAATGCTGAAAAACTAGCATTTGGATACCAAAAAGTGTTTATTGTTTGTTATATCTGTTTTTCTTTACTCTCTGATATATTTTTTTTTTATTTAACTACTTCCTGATTGAAGTACTCTGGAGCTCATTTTTGACCAGGGGTGTCTATGCAAAAAAAATTCACGAGATGTCCCCTATAATCGTAAGTTTGGCACAGCCTTTTTGGCTGCATTGTAGTGGGAAATAAAATAAAAATACATATGTTTTTTAAAATATATTTAATTAATACTTCAACAAAAAGCAACATTATTTGAGAAAAACGTATCACATAATAGAATAAAAAGCACCCTAATTCCAAAACTGATTATAAGAAATTTGATATAGGTGCTTTGGGTTCTTAAGTTCTTACATTTCTAATATTTATATAAACTATTTCTGAAACAAACACAATAATGCCCATTAATGAAATTAAGTCAAACTTTAAAATCTGTTATCACAGAAAACCCCCTTTAAATTGAGGCAATTTCTAAAACACTTAGGTTTATTTTTTCATATTGAATTTTTATTTGAACAATTATTGTAACAAAATATTTGAAGTAAATTCTATAGACTATTGTATTGCTAACAAACCAAATTTTAAGATATCTGTTTTCTGTTAGAAACTCCTACAGTCTTTGACACAGTGTATGTGTGGGAGCCCACAGTGAGATAAATATCCGCATCGAGTATTTGATTGAGTGCGTTTTGACAAACTACGCCAATAAACAAATTTCTTTTTCCAAAAATTCTTTCAGTTAAACAGTAAACACATATTAAATACCTGTTAAGGCATATGATCTGTTGAAAAACCTAACCTTTTTTCGCATTGCCAATGACTGTCATTGGCACCATCCATTTTTATTTTTCCCTACAACTTGGAATACTTTTTATGTTAGAGCATTGACTAGTTTATTAAATATACAGTATCTACTATTGATTGAAGTTGGCAGCATAGTTCATGAATCTATGTTGCTGGAGTTCATCAGCCCTCTCATTTAAATACTGGATGAAGACGGTTATCGCAGAGTGGGCACTCACACTTACAGAAACATACAACAGTCTGCGGCAGTTTTCTTTAATTTTTTTTTTTTTTTCATACTGCAACAAATTTGAAACAGTAGCGTTTCAGACTTTGTTAGGTTACGTTTAGTTCTAGTGTCCACCAAGGTATAACTTATTTTATCTATAATCAAAAAATCAGAAACTGTTGGTGGTGTTTGTACCTACCTACCTTAAATCTTTTGGAATTACATAGCATTTAATATTAGGTAGATATGTAAATATAAAATTCAAATTACTTGGATTATTTGATGATTCGACAAGATATCCACATAACAGAGTGCTCGAAGAAATAGCCTCAGGGCTAGACATTCGATCATTGGATGAATACTCATTACTCACTCCCCGATATTTTCATATTTTCTACTTCAAAAATTGTAAAACTATTTGTTATTAAAAAATAGTATTAAATATATTTATATAATTTATTAAGTATTAGTTATAGTAATACTGAACGTTTTAGTCGCATTTTATTTCCATCAACCACAGACAGACGTCAGAAGTACTAGAGAAAAATGTAATTCAAGTGCAATGAAACAAATTGGCAAAATGCCGACATATATAAACCAACACGAAGATTAAACATTGATTCTGATTACTGAAAAGAAATGTAAGCAATTACTACAAAAATGGTGTATTGGGTATCCTTTACCTCTGTAATATCACTATTCTGTTTAAGCATTGGCATTGGAAGTCAGAATCAAATAGTTTTATACATGTGGATTCTCACTTTGAAGACTGTGCAGCGACTGTGTAATTTTGAGTTTGATTTCATTAAACTTCAATTTAAACCCAGTTTTTATTTTACATACCTATCATGTGTACGACTGACGGTTGTGACACAGTCGATGCACGTCCCATGAATCAATTTTAACGCAGTGACTGCGGACAAATTAGACTTTTTGAAATTTTGAAGCTGCAATTCAATTTAACAAAAAAAATTGCTTTTGTGAGCTTTTCTTCTAACAGATCTCCAAAATCAGGTTACTATGTTTGTGATTGACTCGCCTAATGATAAGGCTGTTTAAAGATGTTTGTCATTTCAAGAGGGTTATAACAACTTAAATAATAATAAATTGAATTACCTATAAACTAAATAACTTTCAAACTAATTATTCTTATGTTCTTGCTTCCTTATCCTTAAAAGGTACAAATTACAACCTACTGAGAAATCAAAAAGGAAAAACAAGAACATAAATAATAATAAACAGATTCATAATGGAACAAGATAAATAAATATTAAAACTAATAGTAGCTTTACTGGTAATTTGAAAATAATTTACCTGTAAATTAAATATTAAATCCCACACCCAATACACATCTAAAATATTAACACACTCATTATTATTATTATACAGAAGTCATGTCTAGAAGTGTTTATAAAGTAAGTGATGTGGATCAGATGCGTTTCTTTTCTTAAACCTGATGGCCGCTAATGGCGTTGATTGGCTGTAAATAAAAATTTTACACATTAGTCCTTGGCTCTGATTTTATGTACGATCTTCTAGCCTCACTCCTATATTTATATCTCCATTTGCACCGTAGCTAACCACTTTGTACTACAAAAAAGGTAGATAAATATTAGATACTTGGCTAGAAGCATTTTTTTTTATATAATTCAGAACCAATTTAAGCTAACGTTCAGCTGCATCTACACATTCCGAATATTGATCATTAATTAAGAATTCAGGCATTCTAATATCAGAAATTTCGCTGATATGAAAATCATGCAGAGGATGAAGTAATTGCCATACAAACTTCAGAATACTCTTGGTATAAAACTATTAATAATAAACAGAATATTCAACAATGATGGCTATAAAAGTACAAACTCTGTTAGAATAACAATGTCACCACTTCATAAGCCCAATAGCAGCCAAGCTGAGACTAAACAGTGTTCAACTTACAGCTACCGGACTTAAAATTGTGTAAAATTTAATTTCTTTCTAGTAAAATATAGGAAATTATATACTTTATAAATCAAACGTTGAGATGTGATATCTTTACCATCTCAGTAATAATTATGCTGATTGATGTAGCATTTATTGTAATTTTATCTCTGTTATATAGGTAGAGCCGAGGGTAGAGCAATTTACCAAATGTGCTAACTGACTTGGTAAGCAGCTTAGGTTCTTCAACATTGATTGCACACGCAGTCAGCGTTAGCCGCTCGTTGTTGTGAACCAGCTCTTATCAAACGTTCTCGTTCATGCCCGTTTTTTTTTCCCCATACCTTAGCCTTTGTTTTTCAAAATACTGTGAGCCTTGACATAAATTCAGTCGTCATAATGGGTATCTATATCATCCAGTTTTGCTTTTGTTGCATACATGTAGCAATTATTATTTTAGAGCCAAGAAACCTGTTGATATAGGAACTAAAAAATAAATATAAATTGTTTAGGTGCTGAACTATTATACAGAATGTGTAGATGCCAATAGACTATCTAAATTAATCAAGGCCATGGTTCAAAATAAATTTTCGATGAATATCCCAGAATGCCACAATGACTTTCTACAGAACCTGAATCTAAATGAAACTACCCAACTATTTTCAAATGATACCAAAAACGAGTAAATATGCAGATGATAGGAAAGAGTAAATTTGAAAATGATAGGAAAGAGTGAATTTGAAGAATGGAAATATAACATCAAATTAAAAAATAGAACGAAAAAGTACAATATCAGGAAACGTTCTATCTTGAAGAAACCAAATCCCGCGTTAATAGTCAAGGCAAGCAAACTATGCATGCATAAAAAAGCTCTTAAGTTTTTTGAATTTAGTCTTTTAGACTTACTCTGCTATTAAGTCTAGAGCTAGATGAAAAGTCATTTCCCTCAATACACAGATCAGAGTCTGAATCTAGACTTTTTAGATTTGGAGTTTCCTGGAATACGCAATGAACAACATAAAATTCACGAATGTAATCCAACCGAAAACATTAAACTTACCTGAGTCATCTGTTCAGTAGTAGTTAAAAATCGTGCCACTGGAGTACAGCATACTGGTAAAGTCTCCAAAAGTGTGGGTCTTGAATGGGTCAAGAGGGGCTTCATGTATTTACTGTCAAAGGAACCCCAAATTTTTGCCAGGAAGGCTTTGTCATTGGCTCTGGGACGCTCTGGAGGGCCAAACGGTTCATTCCAGTCATTTCGCGGTGTAGTATTACCCTGAAAAGAGCATTTTATACAATATATATTTTTTTAAAATATCAATGAAGCAACAACAATTTTTTGGCTACGAATATAAACGATAAAATAAGCAAAATACACTTTCACAACATTTTCGGGGGAATATGTCAATTAAGCATTTCCAAAAAAATAATACATTAAAAAATATATTCAGAATAAAAATGTCCAGAGAGACTTATATCTCCATTTTATGGTAAAGGGAATGCAATGTTTCTTTTCAAAACTTACTGACTGCTTTTTTGTCCATTTTACACACACACGTTTCCTTAAATAGGTATGCGTATTTATTTATGCATTACTTTATCTGTTTAATAATTTGATGCCTAATATTGAACATGGAATTTGAAATGAACAAATTATTGCAAATTATGAGTAAATTATACTCTTGGAACTAATACAAGACAAACTGTATACAGAAAAAATTTGAAAATTTGACGGTATACTAATGTCAATCGGGGCCACCCGGCTTGAATAATTTCAAGATGATGATACTTCCGGTCTTACCGGAAAGTAGACGTCAACTAAATGAGACAACCTATATATTATTTTATTTTTGGTTTCTACACAAGATTCTAGAGAGATTCCGTGTATAATGTCTTCTACCTAAGTCTAAGCACTTTTCACATATTTAATTTTCTATATCAAAAATTACATTTGCAGGAACTAAAATAATTATGATTTTCGAAAACTAAACATTTTCGGAATAGATAATTTTAGATAAGCTCACCCTTATTTTTAATATCAATAATCTTACAATAACTTGCCGAAACGAAATTAACATTGACTAAAAATATATAAAATTGACAGACAGACAATTAAATTAACGGGTTGTTTGTTTAACAAAAATGATTCGCAGACTGCTCGATGATTTTGACAAACGTAACGACGTCAATAGAAATATACTAAATTGCCTACAAAATAAACAAGATGACGTCTACTTCCGGTATACCGGAAGTGCCACCATTTTGAAAAGATTCCAGCCGGGTTACCCCCATTGACATTAGTCTCGACATTAGTATATACATATACTGCAATTACTGTCAAATTTTCAAAATTTTTCCGTATAAAGTTTTTCATATATAGAACGATTTGGTTCCCGGTGGGACATTTCATATACATATGTTTATGGGACACATGCAACTTCTTATGTATTTATTTATTTTATTTTATTTATTTATTTATTTATACTCATTTTAAACACACACAAATTTTAGTCACATTAAAAGAGTACTTACTGCCAATACTAGCCTACATACATATCTATGCTAAAATGAAAAAACAAGTGAACAAACAAAAAAAAAAAAAAAAAGAAAGATAAAAGAAAAGTGACCTATTGAAAGTTGGGCGCAGTTATTTAGAACCATTATTTAGATTATTTGCAAGAGATTAACTGATGCCCTTGTATTATCAGCCCACCGCACTGCAGCCATGAGTCTAAGTTCTCTGGAAACATATTATTTATTTGTGGCATCAGAAACGGGTTGATCATTTCAATATAGTGAGTGGCATTAACTATCCCATTAAAAATGCACACCCAACCGTTACTTTTCGGCTAAGTAACAGTTTTGATTGGGTTATTGTGGTTTTCCGAAGGTTTAATATGCACATTTTTGCTCAAATTTTACTGAAAATGAAGCATTTGCAAATTCAAGCTTATAAAAGCTTATGTTTTTATTTTCTACTATCACCTATTACCAAAAAAAAGTAGAAATCAAACACCAGGTAAACTTGGGCAATTGAAATGAATGAATGAAAAAAAAATTGTTTCTAAAAAACAAATATGAGCCTATGAATAAAAATTCCCCCAATAACGATTGAAAATAAAAATTAAAAACAGAACATATAATAGCATCTTTTACTGTCTCACATGCAGCGGTGCACATCTATGCATAATACCTACCCCAGAACCTCTTTCGATTGAATTGTAAACCTGTCAATTAAAAGTGATGAATAGGTGCATTATTCTTAAATTATTTGAACAAAAATAAACTTACACTAGGAGCACCATTCTGTGAAATAGCCTCAGTTTCTTCGTCAGTACCAATACTGGAAAAAAAAGATTGAGAAACCACTTTATAAAAAGATTACGTAGAACACATACGGGATGTTGAACCATCTCAATAAATTCATAGTGGCGCCTCCTTGAATAATCACTGTTATAATAACGATAAGAGATGTAGTGGTTAACATCGCTTGCCTAACTTCTGATCTTGTATTCCTAATAGCCAAGGCAAAAGACATGGCACCTCTTAAACCTGAAATGATAGGCCATAATTATGTTTTGTTTAGTATACTTAACTGCTTGATTGATTTAACAGTTTTACTGCAATCAACAAAGAAAGGATAGCTAGACATCAGTATATGTTTGGAATTAACTATCACAGAGTAAACTATACATTTATTTGCCCTGCTTTAAGATGGAAATCACTTGCCAGATCATGTGGATCTTTTCAAGATGACTAGTGCTGTAGTTCTATGAGAAACATAACAGTTTATAATTTCTCAACTTTCATTTGTAGCTTATTTTATGATAAAAGCAAGGATTGGTTAGTTTACTTGTTTATTTCATTTTGTATTTTGTACCAATTTAACAATAATATTTATGTGTGGCTGTGCCACATGAAAATCCTTCCAGTACCTAAGATGGCTGTTGAATCCTTTATTTCAAATGCTCTAGGTTTTTTAAATTTTAAAAAATAAATTAAGAAATTGAGTCAAGTAACCTTATGTGCACTATTATCCACTGTGAGTGGAATTTTCATTATTTTTACCAGAATAATTAAATATAAAGTCTTACCTGCAAAAAATAGCATATGTTGAAAATTTATTGGGATTTTTGGATTTCTTCCCAAGTTTAGAAGAAATGACAAAGGATACACGTTTGCGGCTCTTCCTATGGCTGCACAAACCTATACTAAGTATTAAGGAAAACGACTATTTTTGGATATTTAATAAAATAGTTTGTGAAAGACAAAAGTACATCTATCAGAACTATTTGTATTGAAAGAACGCTTATTTGAAATAGCGCCAATCAAAGCAGTAGGTGATTGACTAGGCTTAAATCATCAAAAAGCTCCTGCCATCGTTATTTAATATATTTCAGTTTCTGCAAACGCTTCTGTCTTCTTTTTTTTTAAAAGTAAATGTAGAGTCAACTTTCGCTCTAGCAACGCAATGATTGATGCTGTTTCGAACAAACGCTATATGTACCATTATACTCTATTTTTGGATGTTGGGTAGAAATAATTTCAGAAAAAGGATACAAATCCAGCAAATATAAACCACAAATCAAAATGATGCTTTGGGAAAGTGAACATAGAAACTCCAATGTAGGAAAATATAAAATTCTCAGCTAGGAAGTTAAGTAGTTCAAAAATTTGCTTTGTTCTTATTCTAGAATCGTCAGATAGATTGTTGAATGTATAATGAGCTTGGCAAATTCCACAAAATAGTACTGATACAACTCCTGAAAAAAATTAAAAAAAATAAAAACTTTATTATTTGAATGATTTAATTATTATTTACCAGTCAAATCTGAAGCTTCAGCAATCAAAAAAGTACTGTATGACATCAGAACAAACAATGCTGATTCTAAGAGTGGGAAGTCACGTATCCGGGTATATTTGGTCATGTATATTTCAAATTAAGGAAAACAGTTTTTAATAAAATGATTTTTAAAATTGAGGGCTCTCATATTCGCAGGCGTCCTGTAATGTAGGTACATATATCCAAATTATGTCCCAAATATAGTTACATGAGTATGAGACGCACTGTGTAGAGCATTTTTTGAATTTTGCAACGTTAACGATAGTTCAATTTTAGTATTGAGAAAATTTAATTTATTATACTACTGTTTCACTGCTCACAGATGCATTTGTAGAGAGGAACATAATCACTGTTGGCCAAAGTAACTCCTTATTCAGTATACTCAGGAGCACATAAAAATACTGAGTTCATAAAATACTAATTAATACATCAATATCTGACAATTCTCAAGTATTTCTCACACCATTTCAGTCTACTTGGTAGCCTAGTAAGTAGTGCATTCAATAATGAATTATTATTTGGTTAAAAAATACTTGCTAAATGTAATATCAAATTATCATCAAAAGCGGCCAAGAAATAAGGAATTTACTAGGAAATCATTAAAAGCTGGTTCAAATAGGCCCACAGTGCAGATGGTCAATTATTGAAATAAGTGTAGACTAATAAATTGAAATGATTGCGTATTAAAAAAAGGATATCAATGCAGTAATACAGCCCATAACAGCACCAATCAGCAATGACAGCATAAAAATCCCACAAAAATCACCAACAGCTTGCAAAAATGCTTTTACTTCAAAACCTCCAGTACCCAATTGGTATCTCTTACCATAATGTTGAATTGATCTGAAACGAATGCTCTGCTATAATTTCTTCTAAACATACAGCAGCACCATCCTGTATAAATTACTTACCCACTTAAAACAATAGCAACAGCATCATTAAGAACACTTTCACCAAATACTAAGGCATACAGGTTAACATCTACGTTTAGATCATTAAAAATAGCTAAGACTGTCAGAGGGTCAGTGGCGGATATTAGTGCTCCGAAGTAAAGTGTGTCTAGAAATGTGAAACTATTGGCTAGTCGAGCAGGCATGAGCTGGACACACCCATACATCAGTGCCCCAACGACAAATGACGACACAGTTGTACCAATAATAGCATAAGTTAGTATTGCACCCAGGTTACGAAAGAAATATTTCTGAAATAGCAGATTATCAGTAAATATAAAGTAATAGTTTTTGTGCAAATCAGAATCATAGAAGTTATTCAGAATAATAAAGAAACGTGGTAGCTATTCTTCCTATGAAATACCTTACATTTTTTTAACATGCACTTGAAGACATCAAAAATCTGTGTAAGAAAATGCACATTCTTATAAAATATTATATTATTATCATGCAGCTTTTATGGTTAATTAGGAAAAGTGCAATATAAGAAGCTCGTAAAGTATTTTTTAATAGACAAAAATGTACAACAATATATTTATATTGGCTTTATAGATTTTCAGTTGGCGAACTTACCCTTTTCAAAGAATATCCAGCATAAAAAATAATCGGTGGTAAAATAATATTAAAAAATATCTCTGGATCAAAAGTAGCTTTCAAATCAATTTCATTTTCTTTGACATCATCAATTTCATTACGAAAGACATATTGAAACGTTAGATTTTTGTTTGCGCTTGGCTTAGGCATATAGAGGGATAAAGTATCTGGCGGTAGGCTGGAATTATATTTAGATTCGTCTACAAATACTTGCATATTAAGTACTTGTGATGTTGATCCAGAGTATCGTATAATTGCCCCAACTATAAGGCCTGAAAAAGAAAAAAATACATTATATTATGTGAACTTGAAACAATCTGTTTATGTAAAAATAATAGACTTATAAGTCAAGGTCTGACTACTTGATTTGAAAATAGAGATTAAACTTGTTATCAAAGGAAAATAATGATTCATGTCTGAATCATAACGATTACGCTAAGTGGTCAATCTAAAAAAAAACATTAAGTGAATATAAGGTATTGCATAATCTGTTTTTTTGTAGAAAATAAAATATTCACCAAAAAAAAATTATTTCATGGATGAGAGCGTTTTTATGCTATTTCTTAGATAAATTTGAACATCTACTTACTTATACATACTTAGGTATCTATTCATAATAAGCCGACTCATAAACATTTTGTAATATTCTGAAGAACAAAGGCTCATAAAGTTAAGGAGGATAACAATCATCATTGTCAGACATGAGTAATACCTAAGATAAACATGCACTACAATCAGTGTCCAAATTAAAATAAAAAACTGAGAAGAAGAAAGTAGCCACTTCAATGCTGACTTTAAAAAGTTTGTGTAAAAACTTAGATACCCACTATAATATAATATACAGGGTGACACTTTAAAAACTTACAATGGCTATATCTCAGGAACCAAAAAAAATATAAAAAATCGCTGAAAACAATTTCTATAGTAGGGATGGGGACACAAAATTATGTAATAACTAACTTGTTTTCACTCACCCCCTCACCCTCGGCCACCCCAACTAAATAATCTCAAATAGCAACCCCCTACTTGTGATACCTTATCTGAAAGCTCTTGAAAAATGCTTTTCAATGGTATCCTACAAGCTAGGATTCGATGTGATTGTTTTTGGTTTATTGGGTAAATAAAACTTCATTCATTTGAATTAAAATTGTATTTTTTTAAACTTTTTTTTTCAGGTTCCCAAAACAACGAATTAACAAAAAATAATACAAGCCTAAAATGTTTAAGCCTCAAGATTAATGCTACGATAGTAAAAAAATGTTTTTAAATGTTTATTAAATTAATAGCCAAAAATTCAATTCACATTTCAATGGTTTCATTTTGAAAATTATTGACAATTATAACATCGAATCCTAGCTTGTAGGGTACCATTGAAAAGCATTTTTTAAGAGCTTTCAGATAAGGTATCACAAGTAGAGGGTTGCTATTTGAGATTATTTAGTTGAGGTAGCTGGGGGTGAGGGGGTGAGTGAAAACAAGTTAGTTATTACATAATTTTGTTTTCCCCTCCCTACTATATAAATTATTTTCAGCGATTTTTTATATTTTTTTTGGTTCCTGAGATATAGCCATTGTAAGTTTTTAAAGTGTCACCCTGTATAATATATAAAAGTTTTCAATGAAAAATTTTAATTTTGTTTGTTTCATTGTTTTGTTTTGTTCGGACCGCATCCTATATGCTTCTGTATTGGCTGTACCTTTTATATGAATGACTCTATAGCTTAAAGTAGTAATTGTACCTATGTTGCTTAGGATTATGCTTTCACATTTATGTTTATGTTTATTTTTTATTTTATTGGTTGTACTTTTTTTTTATAACCCGATAATTTTATAATACCTACTTGCACGTTACTTAAGATCCTGCTTTGTCAATGAAATTTCTTTTCCGACAATAAAGTATATTTTGATTGATTGATTGATTGATAACCTTTGAAAACAGTTATGATAATCTGTAAATGCTAGTTCAAATGCAGTGCAAAGTAAGCATTTTTAATGACTGTGACTTTAATTTCAAGTTGAGAGGCTTGCACCAAAAGGTGTTTTATTCAGTTTATTTACCATGATGGTGCAAAGGTAAATTAAATTTTCTGCATTCTTCTGAGATATGTACAAAAACCTGATAGGATTGATACAAGTACCTAAGTATTTGTTTTGTTTCAAGGAGGTCTCTTTTAATTATGTCAGAACGGTGATGGACGGCCTAACAAACTAGACTAGCAGAGACATCTATAATCTTAATATCAACTTGATAAAGGGTGTCAAGAATTTGTTGCTTATACCGTTGACAAAGTTGATCAACATGATTATCAAACAAAATACATTCCCAGACTGCCTAATGATTGCCAGAGTCGCACCTATATATAAAAAAGGGAAAGCTAACGATCCTGGGAAGTACAGACCCATATCTCTTCTGCCCTCCAATTGAAAAATTGAAAATGGAGGATTCTTAAATGCAAATCAGTTTGGTTTTATAGAGGGAAGAAATACGACTTTGGCAGTTTTGGGGCTGGTTGAGAATATAATGGAGGGTTTTGAGAGCTCTCAGTACATAGTTTCTACTTTCTGTGACCTGAGCAAGGCTTTCGCCTGTGTTTCTCACGACATTTTACTGGACAAATTACCCTACTACAAATTTTCAAATAACAGCATAAAACTGATAAAGTCGTACTTAACAAATCACCCAAAAATTGGTAATTTTAATAACACAGTATCAGATAAACAGCAAATCAATGTTGGTGTACCACAGGGATCAATCTTAGGACCAATATTGTTTTTGCTTTACATAAATGATCTTCCCAACATTGCTTTGGATTAAATTTATCACAACTTTGCAGATGAGACGACTGCACAAACCAAACACACTGACCTACTGATTGCCACCGAAATGCCAGGGGAGGCACAGTAGAAAGCTAGGAAATGGTTCTCAGCAAATAAACTTTTCCTAAACGAAGCCAAGACACAAAACTTCGTTTTTTCACTGAAAAGAACTGAGGCAGTGACTGGCAGCGTCAAGTTTCTCGGAGTTTCACTAGATCAGAAATTACTGTGGGATGCCCATACCAAAATGACATCCAATAAACTAAGCAAAAATGCATTTGTTCCGAGAAATTTGTCATTGTGTGTTTCTCCTGAAATTCTAAAACAAGCTAACTATTCTATCTTCCAATTATGCACTATTAGTTTGGGGCCACTCAAGCGGTTCCCGCAGAATCTTTGCCTTGCAAAGGCGAGCTATAAGAATAATAGCAGGATTGAAATACAGAGATGATTGTAAACAAGCTTTTGTTGACCTCAAAGTTTTGACTCTCCCAGGTAAATACATCTTACAGATCTACTGGGTAGCTACAACAAAAAAAAGATCTGAACTGCTGGTCAACCTTAGTAAGAAAAGTCTCAAAACTCTAACCAAGTTTCTCTCGCGACATTGCAGACTGAATAGGCACCTACATAATCTGGGGTTGGAAGAAGGTAACACTTGCAGATTCTGTGAAGACGGTGAAGAAACACCTTACCATCTTCTACCTAACTGCGATGCCGTAAGCCGCTCAAGAATGAAGAACTTGGGAAGTCCCCTTATACAGCTGGAAGACATTCCAGCCCTGGAACGGCTAGACATCCTAAAATTCCTAAAGGACCTAGGACTAGAGGGGCTGCTTTAAGCAGGAAACTTAGAACCGAACTTAGCAGCAGAAGGAGGGGTACAATAGATCAACCTTGGTCGCAGTGCAACTGACACCTCCAACACATACATACATACAAACATACAGAACTTGATGTATGTCAGGGAAGGTCATGACAGATTTATCCGGCATAGTGATGTTCATGATTATGACACAAGAAATAAAAATAACCTACAACCTATTTACCATCGTTTACATAGGTGTCAAAATGACCCTGGATATCATTCTATAAATTTCTTCAATAAAATTCCAGAACCCCTAAAAAATCTAAGCAGAATCCAATTTAAGAGGAAAGTTAAAGACTTGCTAATTGAATGTGCATTTTATTCAATAGAAATTCAGCAACTCCACACTTGTTTGGGTAGGAAATAAATTGCTATCACTGTGATAAATAGAATTAGGTGCTCTAACATTTTTTTAATGCCGTCTTAACCTAATGTTTGTACAAGTGTTTGTATTATGTCTGATGTATTTTAATGTATATTTTAAAGTGTTTTGATTTCTATTTTATTTTAAAGTGTTTGAATGTATTTTAAATTGTGTTAATAATATAATATCTAAGAAAGTGTTAATTGTAAATTTTAAGCTACTTTGTGAAATCTTTTTTTAAAATGAAATGTACTACTATTTTTTGACATGTGTAAACACATAAGTGTAAATGGCACAAAATAAATGATTTGATTTGAATCAAAATAGGTACTCTGTATTAAAACACAGCAAAACAAGCTCCAAAATAAGGGTGGCAGGAACCAAATGATTACAGTTCAAATAGTAGTTGTTTTTTTTTCCTAGAAATATCATTTTAAAATATGTAAGTAGGCTCAATCCAAGACCAAAAATATATAATTAGGTAATACCTATTATTTCGAATTGTAAGTACTTATATGGGAAATATAGGATTTGACGAGGGATTTGATATAAGTATCTATTTAGCCTGGTATTTGGATAGTGCTATCCAGAGTTCAGAAAAATCGAAAATCAATACATGGAACATTAAGGGCTAATTAAATTCCCTTGAAAAATTTGAGGCTCCGCCAATTTTTGCGAAAATGGCTGTTCTGCTAGCGTTAACTTAAGCCAGAAGATCATGACCGAAAATGTGACTAAAACAACCAAAATTGCAATTCCACTTGCAGACACATTGAAGGCTCTGGAAATCGAGCCGGAAATACACCAATCGCAAATTTCAGGCTCAATTACTTCTTTGATTTAGTAAGTTTTTGGAAATTTATAAATAGGAAAAGAACATCGGGTAATATTCCTAAAAATATGGTTCTTAATAATTCTTTGGCTACAAATGGTCAGGAGATTGTTGACTTGTTTGCGGATCACTTTTCATCTGTTTACACTAATAATAATTCAACAACACCAGACAGGTCTTATAGCCATTTATATGTGGACTGCCCTATCATAAGTGTTTCAGAGGTGTTTGATAAACTAGGTTCTTTACCTAATAAAGTAATGATAGGACCTGATGGGATACCAAATGTAGTTCTGAAGCAATGCAGGTATTCATTATCTCATCCTTTGTGTGGGCTATCTAATTTATCATTGAATGCATCAATTTTCCCTGAAATTTGGAAAGAGAGTTACATCTCACCTATCTTTAAATCTGGCTCAAGAAATGACATAAAAAATTATCGTAGTGTATCTATTCAATCTTCTATTCCTAAGGTCTTTGACAGTTTGATGTATAGTCATTTAGCCTGGCAATGTAAGGAATTTATTATGGATGAGCAACATGGCTTTAGGGGGGGTCGGTCCACACTGACTAACTTGCTCATTTACCACAGTAAACTGTCGGATGCCTTGGAGAGGGGGTATCAGGTGGATGCTGTGTATACCGACTTCTCCAAGGCATTTGACAGAGTCAACCATGAGTTGCTCATTAAGAAGTTAACTAATTTGGGTTTTTCTGAAAGATTGGGTAAATGGTTACTTGGCTTTCTCGGGGGCAGAAGGCTCATGGTTAAAATTGGTAATTTTCATTCTAAGATTATTAAAGTCAGTTCCGGCGTACCCCAAGGGGGGCACTGCTCCCCTTTGCTATTTAGTTTGTTTGTTAATGACCTAAAAGAACACCTAAATAACTGCGAGTTTTTGATGTTTGCGGACGACCTTAAGTTATTTTCGATTATTGTTAGCGAGCTTGATGTTGGCCTTCTGCAAGGGGATTTGGATAGCCTATCTGAGTGGTGCAAGAAGAACTTACTAGATTTAAATATAGACAAATGTTTTCAGATTACATTTGGTAGAAAGAAAAATAAAATCCAATCTTCTTACCTATTGAATGGCCAACAGCTTAAGGTTAATGATGTGGCTAAGGATTTGGGAATATTGTTCGATTCTAGCTTAGATTTTACTGATCATATGAATCATCTGATTGTGAAGGCTAATAGAATGTTGGGCTTTACACTCAGAAATTGTGGCGATTTATCACTGGATGCGGTGAGATCTGTGTATTGTGGGCTAGTTAGATCTCAACTTGAATATGGTTCAGTTATATGGACACCTCACTATAACATTTATAAGACTATGTTGGAAAGTAGTCAGCATAAATTTTTGAGATATTGCAATTACAAATTTAATTTAGGACTGATTGCTAACCATGACTATACTGATATTTTAAAACACTTCAGATTGCTTCCGTTGGAGAAGAGAAGGATTATGTTTGATGTTTGTATGATATTCAAACTGCTGAATGGGGTTATTTCATGTCCTTATTTACTTTCTCAAGTTAATTTTGCTGTTCCTCAAAGATTGTTAAGATAAAATAATTTATTTCTTATTGGGTTTCACAGAACTAATTATGGGAAGCATTCTTTTATGGATAGAACTCTTGATTTTTTGAATGGGGAGGATAGGCTAGATATTTTTAATGATTCTTTTCAGTCTTTGTTTGGAAAAGTCTGATTAAAATTGCAAAGTAGTAGTAGTAAACTAACCAGGTTATTATCGGTAACCTGTAAGTATATTTTATGTAAATAGGGATTTTTTGAAGCACATGAATCACACTGTTATCTAGACTTCCAGTTTTCAACCAGGTTGAGATTGTATAAAATGTCTGCAAAAACTTAAGAGGAACAGTAGGTCAATTATGTGCACATCTGTAAGCAAATCTATAACTTTCAATAAGCCTATAGACAATTTTTGCGCTTCCTGTAGCTTACAGAAAATATTATAGAATCGGAAATATTTCTGATCAGGTGTTCGTCAATTAATGCCTCTTACAACCAATTGCGTCACTGTACCAAGATAAGGCATTTACGTTTACAGAAAGTATCCCAGAATTGCCATTTTTACGATTCTATAAACACAAAATTACAGATCATGGTGATAAATTTAGAAATTTATAGAAATTTTACGAGTGAACCTAAAATTGAACAATATTACCTTGAAAATTACTTTTTTTAAATTTTATTGTTAGATAAGGTAGAATTTTGCCTTGGCATTGAAGATTGCCTATCTTATAGTTCAAACCAAATCATTGTTGAGGCATTTATCATTTACAAATGTCTCGACAAATGTGATAAAGTAATGAAAAGGAAATTGTTAACTGTATTCAAGAATTTACAAAGAATGATAGGTAGCTATTTTCTCGGCTATCTTAGAAATAGTTTTTATAGAAAAGTAGTACCTTGAGATAATAAACTATAAATAAATTTTCAGTGCCCAAGTCATACCTATTCTGCGCTATTTGGAAAAGTTTACGCCCTGCACAGCAATAAAGTGCTTTTTGAAGCTTTTAACAAACAAAGTTCAACCGAGAGTTCAACTTATCTTTTATAATATAATTCAATTCATTGGAGTTACCAGATCTTAGAGGCTTGAGTATAAGAGTATACAGACCAACTTTTGGTTAGTTTGAAATAGCAACTAAGTCCTACTACCAAGTACACATATTAGTTGAATAAAACAATTATTTACTCACCATATATAACAGCTAAGCCAGTTTCGTGTATGAAACTAAGTCTACGATGTTTAAACAACCATATTGTAAGAACTGTTAATATAAGTAAAAGAGTATAGGAGAGTAAGTTTAAACTATCTATCCTATGGGTAGATTGCGCCTTAGCATCCAGCTGAATATCAGATGCAGCTCCATGAACATTATCTATCAAAAATTGTATTGTTAAACTTAAAACGAAGAGACCTGGTTTTGTCATGCTTAAAAATTGCACTCAAACTATTGATGTTAAAATTGAGATATCTTCAACGTGTGACGATTTCTAACTTTTTGTGCGATTTCACGCTACAAGTACATGACCACTGATTTTAAATTTATTTATCTTTTTCAGTATGACACACAATCCATTTTTATTTTGTTTACGGTCTTTAAAAATTTGAGTGGGGGGTGTCGTGTTGAGAGACGCGTTCGAGAACTTGTGGCGCGGCGATTTCCATTGGTAAAACAAGTGCATGTTTTTATTTTCTATTTGGAAATCAGGGCAACGATTTTTGCTCCAAGTGCAGTTTTAACGGCAGAAGCTCGAATGCGTTGTCATTGGATTTAAATTTGCGCCTTGCGGAAAATCTTCAAGAGTTGCAGAAATTTGAAAACGAAAGGTTAGTTTGTTTATGTTGTTCGGAGCAGCGCTTCCTGCATTGGGGTGTTCGTTTGTGTTTCGCAATGAACTGACGAGCGTTCGTTTGTGAAGTGCAGATTTTACCAAACTGTTTAGTTCATCTTCAATCTGCACTTGTCTCGAGGACGAGTGAGATAAGGCAGCCTAGAATTAAATGTCAAAAACGCCACGGTTTACGATTCCACCATTTAGCCTAGTACTCATAACTGGGAAATTCGCACTTTTTTGACATTGCTTCGACAATTTGATGTTTGATTCACGCATAAAACGTCAATTTGTAGAAGTATTGTCAAAAAAGTGCGAATTTCGCAGTTATGAGTACTAGGCTTAAAGCAATTTGTCGCGAGGATAACCAAGCATAATCTTTTGCTGGATTAATTGTATTCCTAAAGCCTAGAACTCATAACTGCGAAATTTGGAATTTTTTGACATTGCTTCGACAAATTGACATTATATGCGTGAGTTAAACGTCAAATTGTCGAAGCAATGTCAAAAAATTCCGAATTTCGCAGTTATGAGTACTAGGCTTTACAAGAGTTTAGAACACTAGAGCTACTCGCTCCGGTTTTAGTCGACCCCAATTTGAAAGAAATAGATGCATTGGCATTCGTGCATTTAAATGATTTGATTCGGGCTTGAGCACTTCAGAGCCGCTTTCCAGTATGCACATTGGCGCGCTCTAGAGCACCTCAGGGGCGCCACGCACTAGATTTGTACCGTTCCAGTATCATGGCGTAAGACGCCTGTCCAAGGGCGGGTATTATAAAACTGCTTCGACAGTTAACTTGAAGTTAACTTTTTGAATTACATGTAATTCCAGAAGTTAACTTTAAGTTAACTCTAAAAGTAGTTTTATAATACCCGCCCTTAGTGTCAAATATGTCAAATTTTAAAAATAATTATCTGCCCCCGAATTCTGTTTTACGAATCGAGTCGGATTGTCTCGATATCGAATACGACAGCTTCGGACGTACCGTGTAAACATATTGAAATATTAGAAAGTTCTCGTGCCTCACACGCTACGCTAATACGGTACCGCTAACAATACGGTATTTCACATGGTATTTTAGAGTTCTCGGACACAAAGACACATAAATCCTCTAATCCCTTATTCTGTTTACATTTTGACAGCTAATTTGAGTGATCTAACCCAACTTTTTTTTGCTTATTTTCTAACTTTTAATCCTGAAGATTCATGAGCTTGATTAATGTTCCCTTGGTGTTTTTATGGAGGAATTATCAGAAGTTGCTGTTTTTGCAGACATAAATGGAGCGTAACCTATTTTTGACATAGCATAGCGTTACGGTACGGCATCCGCTAAGTTCCCTTAGATAGCGGGCCCCGCTAACGCTAATACCGTAAGAACTGTCATACTTGTCAAATAGCGTTACGATATTTGAAATTTCGACGGCACGAGAACTCTCTATGTAAAATAGAATCGCTATTTTGACAATTCGATACGAATTACGACTCGACTCGTAAAATAGAATCCGGCAGCTGTTTGTTTGTGCAGTTTGTCTTTTTATTTATCAAAAATGAAACCGCCCATACTGGA
This sequence comes from Ceutorhynchus assimilis, assembly GCA_917834065.1. NCBI lineage: Eukaryota > Metazoa > Arthropoda > Insecta > Coleoptera > Curculionidae > Ceutorhynchus > Ceutorhynchus assimilis. The sequence continues at coordinate 9,421,263 of OU892277.1, forward strand.
AAGCGGCTCAGGGTGCAACAAACACTTTTCGAAAGGAATAAACGCGTAACGCCCCGGAGCTGTTCCGGAGCTCTTCCTAGGTGTGAAAGGGATTCAACTTTATATGTGATGTGTCAATTATTGTGTCATGCTCCCCTAACTTCCCCGCCAACAAATACTGTGATACTCGAGGATCAAGAACACCTAATTTCTTCTGTGAGAAAAGACCGGAAATCATCTTTTCTACATTCAAAATTGACGAAAAAATTAACTCACTAGCACAGCCTGAATCGCAAGCATTCCATCGAGGTGACGTCATCACTGTAGGCCGCTGATAGTGACGTCACTCGCAGGCCCAGAATTTGAAGGAAAGGGAGTTAGGGAGGATTTTCACGCATCCGTTTTTCCGTCGAAATATGTCCGTTTAACATTCTATTCTGACATATTTATATACGATTATGTCAGAATAGAATGTTAAACGGACATATTTCGACGGAAAAACGGATGCATGAAAATCCTCCCTTAGGGGAGTCTGACTCAATTGACTCATCACATAACCCAGCAAAATCAGGGGCGAGTTCGGGAATGACACACCCAGTGTGAGTGTGACACCGGTGCGACGCCCTGGCTGTTCAAAAATGCCAGACCTATGGGCCCAATGGCCAATTGTCAATTCAGGCACACCCATGAAATCGCACTCGTACCCTGTGCGTTATTTGTGAACTCGGCCTAGATTAAGCTTGATTATCCTCGCGAAAAATTGATTATTCTTCTGTATATAAAAAAGGGTGGCAGCCTGCAACGTCTTAGTACTCTCCATTATCCTCATCACTTGTTAAAACAAATTCGATTTCGACATCTTCATCCGTTATTTTTATAAAAAATCTACAATTGTCCAAATCTGCCATAAATCAAATCCAGAAATCCACAAAATAGTAAATAATCGGAATACAAATATTAATAATCTTAACCTCACAAAGTAAAAATCATAATAGAAATTCTTTTTCATAATAAAAATTAGAAAATTGTTAAATTTTCAATAATGTATGCAAAATTATTTTTCCCGCGCACGAGAATATAAAATGTTCAATCTTATAACAAGAAATAAATAGATAAATAGCCACCCACGGATGTGACAGCTGATAGGTTGACGCGTACGTACAGCTCGGGAGCTCAACGCCCCGAGTAGCTCCGGGCGTCATACTCCCATACTGGAAAGCGGCTGAACTAGCGATACGGAAATCCCGTCACGATATATTTTTCAACGTAGATAAGAAAATGAATTTTTTATGAAAAATATTATTTAATTTTGATTAACATAAAAGGCAAAGAGGAAGATGCACACGAGATCTAAAAAAAGGTTGTTGAATGTTAATTATAGGTCTGTTTCTGCAGAAATCACAAACCAGTCAGATCGAATTTAATTGGTTGAAAACAATCAGAAACAGTCAGAAAACTAGTTTCAACCAATGAAATTCATTCTGACCGGTTTGTTATGTCTGCAGAAACAGACCTTATAATGTACTAAACCTCTAAAACCAAGTATTCATAATTTTGCGCGAGGCGGAATCCTAACCTGTGGTGCAAACACGTACTCTAGTCAAGGCGAAAAACGACACGTTGATCGGTCATCACTGGTACTTGGTCATGGTAGGGGGCTTGAGATTTGAACTACATAGGCCCTATGAGGATAGGCTATCCCGTGTAGTATGTGTAATATCACAGGTAATATCCTTGGCCACAGGCACACTAGGCCTTTTCGCAAGGACACTTGACTCATAGGATTGTTAATTGAGCTGAAAGTAGGTCTGCTCTCACAGAAATCACAAACCAGTCGAAGCGATTTTGATTGGTGCAAATCGCCAAAAGTTTTCTGACTATTTTCAACAATGCCGGGCTTAGTGAACGCATAAGCGCAATTTTAATAATTTATCGTAGTGACTTCCATAATAAATGTTAACAGATTGCATAACCATAAGGTATTAAGGGTGTTTCCCGAGGGAGTAATTTAATACATAGCTGTTTTCTCGCGTTCACTTTTTTGAAACTGGTTCAAAACAGGTTTGAAACAGTAGGCTATTTTTCGCGACATAATTTTTCCAAAGAATGTTCGATTATGTTGTGTTATAGATAGTTATAGACGTTATAGTCCGTAATATGAGGATTATCCAAACGTTTCGAAATACAATCCATTCCGCTTTTAAAACCATTTTCTCGCTCCGAGAAGTTATGACGTCATTGTGAAACTGTTTTAAACCAATTTTGAGACGTGAGAAAACACCTCAAATCAACTGGAATACTAAAACCAAAGCTGTTTTCTCGCGTTCACTTTTTCGAAACTGGTTCAAAACAGGTTTGACATAGTATATTCTCGCGATGATCCCATGACGTCATACAAAATTGGTTCAAACCGCTTCGAAATACAATCCAATCCACATTTTTAAACCATTTTCTCCTCCGAGAATTTATGACGTCATTGTGAAACTGTTTTAAACCAGTTTTGAAGACGCGAGAAAACACCTCTGGTATGCATAAAGCCTGTACTCATAACCGCGAAATTCGCTCTTTTTTGACATTGCTTCGACAATTTGACGTTAAATTGATTCACGCATAAAACGTCAAATTGTCGAAGCAATGTAAAAAAACAGCGAATTTCGCTGTTATGAGTAATATACTGTATTCCTTTTATACATCGAGTTACACCTAACGAGCTCCTCGGAGTCACTCCAAAACACACAATTCAGATTTTATCATTATTTTTTAATATTAACATTACCGTCATTACCTAAGGGCGGGTATTATAAAACTACTTTGAGAGTTAACTTAAAGTTAACTTCTGGAATTACATGTACTTAGGGCGGGTATTATAAAACTGCTTTCACAGTTAACTTGAAGTTAACTTTTTGAATTACATGTAATTCCAGAAGTTAACTTTAAGTTTACTCTCAAATTAGTTTTATAATACCCGCCCTTAATTCAAAAAGTTAACTTAAAGTTAACTGTCAGAGCAGTTTTATAATACCCACCCTAAAAGGACTTCTTGCACCCCCCACAAATTTGGTGCATCAGGGAAAAGGGGGATGCACTTTGAGCGACTCGAGTGCTTGACGCACTTTTAAAAGGAACGTTTAAGCTTTTGACATTGAGCAGCTCCGAGTTACTCAGCGGGTAAAAGGAATACAGTAAAAGGCTTTAAGCACAAGCCGGCGGAATCATAGCCTGTGGTGCAAACACCCTACGTCAAGGCGAGAAACGACACGCTGTCTACGTCATCACTGGCTCTGTGGCGTGGTTTGACGGCTTGAGATTTGATCTACACAGGCTATCACCTTTTCTATATTTAAAATCAACGAAAAAACCAGCTCACAGGCACAGCCTGAATCGCAATTCGCAAGCAATCCCTAGAGGTCTGCGGGTGATGTCACCACTATCAGCTGAGGTGTTTTCTCGCGTCTCAAAGTTTTGAAACATTTTTCAAAACTGGTTTAAAACAGTTCCACAATGACGACGTCATTTCTCGACGCGAGAAAATGGTTTTAAAACTTAGATTGGATTGTATTTCGAAACGGTTTGAACCAATTTTGATGTGACGTCATGAATTCATCGCGAGAATATACTATTTCAAACCTGTTTTGAACCAGTTTCAAAAAAGTTAACGCGAGAAGACAGCTCTGCTGATAATACTGACATCACCCGCAGGCCAGCTGACGACTCAAGACTGACGAACGTACGCCTTGGGAGGATTTTCATGCATCCGTTTTTCCGTCGAAATATGTCCGAAAAGTCTTCTATTTTGACATATTTATATACGATTATGTCAGAATAGAATGTTTAACGGACATATTTCGTCGGAAAAACGGATGCATGAAAATCCTCCCTTATTGAGCAATCCTATTTGGGTGGAGTATTCTTGGCCTTACGGAAACGCTGATCACAATTCACAATAGTTGTATTCCTTTCACACCTCGGAGCAGCTCCGGGACAGCTCCGGGGCTACACGCCCCTATTCCTTTCGAAAAGTGTTTGTTGCGCCGATCAGTGGTTGCAGCACCACGCATCTGTTCCCTGCAAATCGGGGGCGACTGAATACCAGAGCGAGTAGCTCGAGTGTTTCAAACTCTTGAAAGGAATACAACTATTGATCCGATTATCCCGATCACCATCTGATTGTTTTTCATCTTACTTTAACAAACACTATTGGAAAAAGATAATTTCATCAGCTATTGGACTAATCGAATCACCGTTTCTTTTCTACCACAGCCCACAACTAACTAGTTTAAATTATTCGATAACTTGGATGGCCGCCATGGCCGGCCTCACACAGGCCGGAATGTCTTTCTGAATTCAGAAACGAAATTCTGAATCTGAATTCCGAACGTACGGAATTGTATATATTTTTATTATACAGCACACACATGATTTTTCAGATTATGAATTTTTCAGATCGACTCTGATTTTCCAGAGTGACTCTGACGAGAAGTTTGAATTCTGGATCTGAAAAATAAGGATTAATTCATAACGCATGTTTTTCCATAGGTAGGTATGTTTCACATATACAAGCTCACGCACAGCCGGAATTCAGATTATGATTCTTCCCTTTCAATCAACACCGCTCAAAAGATGCCGCAAACTACGAGAATTACTGGTAACGGAATTTTTAAGATGTCTGCGGCAATGTGTGGAATTCAGATCCTAAATTCTGTTCCTGAATTCAGAAAGACGTTCCGGCTGTGTGAGGCTGGCGCCTTAACCATTTATGATAATCATCCCATTCATTCAACACTCGGGATTAATGATTGATTCGGAATTTATAAAAGCTATCCTAGAAGAATTATAGTCCGGGGGCCGAGGACCTTTTTTCCAAATCATTAATAACAAGCTAGTTTTTTCCATACAGCTTCATTTCACCGAGACGCCCAACTTTTTTCTCTTCGAAAATTGCGAAAACAGGTAGCTAACATACTGCGCAGGTGTAAAACATGTCGATTTGGTGACTATGAAAATTTAATTAATAACAGTTAGTTTTTCAGCTAAATGTTGAGATAATTTTATGAATAATTTGAAACAACATTTGTCCGACAAAATAAAGGGTTTGGTCTACGATTCTACGATGTCCCCCCCCTCAAACATGTAGCAATTACGTTGAATAAAAAATGATTAATAACAAGTTGATTTTTTCAATGTAGGTTGGTAAATATTATTACAATTAAATGGTCACACTGTCCTACAAATAAACAGGTAGCTATTTTCAGTCCTACACTCTAAAGTTGTCGATTTCACGATTTAACTTTTTTCATTAATAACCGGCTAAATCTTCGTGAGTATCTTCATTTTGATAAGACGCCCAAATTTTCTGTTGCGAAAATTTCAAAAACAGGTAGCTAACACAGTGTGCAGGTGGAAAACATGTCTATTTGGTGATCATACAAATGTAAATAATAACAGTTAATTTTGTAGCTGAATGTTGAGATAGTTTCATAAATAATATGAAACAACATTTGTCCGACAAAATAAATGGTTTGATCTAGACTGTCTCCCTTCTCAAACCTGTAGCAGATACGTTACATAAAAAAATAATTTATAACCAGTTGATTTTTTTAATGTAGCTTAGTAAATATTACTACAATTAAATGGTTACACTGTCCTACAAATAAAGAGGTACATTTCTCCAGTCCTACACTCAAAAGTTGTCGACTTCACGGTAATACTTTATTCATCAATCACCGGCTAAATCTTCTCGAGCATCTTCGTATTGATAATACGCCTAACTTTTCTATTGCGAAAAGTTTCAAAAGAAGTAGCTACTAAAGTGAGCATTAGTGAGCACATGTAAAATACCTTGATTAGGTGATTATGCAAATGTAATTATTAACAGTTAACAGTTAATTTTTCAGGTGAATAATGAGATAATTTCATAAATAATTCGAAATTCGTTTTGAGCCACAAAATTAATGGTTTGGTCTGCAGTGTCCCCTTTCTCAAAAATGAAGCAATTACTGGCTCATAAAAAACGATTTATAACCAGTTGATTTTTTTACTGTAGTTTGGTAAATATAACTATAATTGAATGGTCACATTATCCTAAAGAGGAAAGATTTCTCAGCCCTACATTCGAGAATTTCGGAAATAGCCTTATGCATATTATACGTAAATATGTACAGGGCTTTCATTTCAAAACTTGCGACTCACGTTATCTGCGTAAATAGACAGATTTCTAGAAATCGCCGAAACATGTCAACAAAATTGAGGGGGTGCGTTAATTTGTTGACATATTCCGGCGATTTCCAGAAATCTGTCTCTTTAGGCAGATAACGTGGGTGGCAAATTTCGAAATGAAAGCCCCTGTATGTACATATGTACGTATACAGATGCGTCTATAACAGTATATGTGTTATGTGTTTTCTAAGTTAGAGTTTTTCTTTTTAAATAACGTGGAACTTAAAAAAATACAGGAGTTTTCCAAATAATATTTTCTCGACAGCTGAAAAATAAAAGAGATAGGTATGTTCATTTGAAATAATATCAAAAATCAAATATTTTAATAATTATATTTTTCAAAATACAAAAGGTAAAATTCTTGAATTTAATCTTTTTTTCCAGAAATCTGTCTCTTTACGCAGATAACGTGGGTGGTAAGGTTTGAAATGAAAGCCCTGTACATATTTACGTATAATATGCATAAGGCTATTTTCGAAATTCTCGAATGTAGGGCTGAGAAATCTTACCTCTTTAGGACAATGTGACCATTCAATTGTAGGTAGTTATATTTACCAAACTACAGTAAAAAAATCAACTTGTTATAAATCGTTTTTTATGAGCCAGTAATTGCTACGTTTTTGAGAAAGGGGACACTGAAGACCAAACCATTTATTTTGTGGCTCAAATCGAATTTCGAATTATTTATAAAATTATCTCATTATTCACCTGAAAAATTAACTGTTAACTGTTTGTATAATCACCTAATCAAGGTATTTTACTTGTGCTCACTCTAGTAGCTACTACTTCTGCAACTTTTCGCAATATAAAAGTTAGGCGTATTATCAATACGAAGATGCTCGAGAAGATTAAGCCGGTGTTCGGTGATTGATGAATAAAGTATTACCGTGAAGTCGACAACTTTTGAGTGTAGGACTGGAGAAATATACCTCTTTATTTGTAGGACAGTGTAACCATTAAATTGTAGTAATATTTACTAAGCTACATTAAAAAAATCAACTGGATATAAATCATTTTTTATGTAACGTATCTGCTACAGGTTTGAGAAGGGAGACAGCCTAGATCAAACCATTTATTTTGTCGGACAAATGTTGTTTCATATTATTTATGAAACTATCTCAACATTCAGCTACAAAATTAACTGTTATTATTTACATTTGTATGATCACCAAATAGACATGTTTTCCACCTGCGCACTCTGTTAGCTACCTGTTTTTGGAATTTTAGCAACAGAAAATTTGGGCGTCTTATCAAAATGAAGATACTCACGAAGATTTAGCCGGTTATTAATGAAAAAAGTTAAATCGTGAAATCGACAACTTTTGAGTGTAGGACTGAAAATAGCTACCTGTTTATTTGTAGGACAGTGTGACCATTTAATTGTAATAATATTTACCAACCTACATTGAAAAAATCAACTTGTTATTAATCATTTTTTATGCAACCTAATTGCTGCATGTTTGAGGGGGGGGACATCGTAGACCAAACCCTTTATTTTGTCGGACAAATGTTGTTTCAAATTATTCATAAAATTATCTCAACATTTAGCTGAAAAACTAACTGTTATTAATTAAATTTTCATAGTCACCAAATCGACATGTTTTACACCTGCGCAGTATGTTAGCTACCTGTTTTCGCAATTTTCGAAGAGAAAAAAGTTGGGCGTCTAGGTGAAATGAAGCTGCATTGAAAAAACTAGCTTGTTATTAATGATTTGGAAAAAAGGTCCGCGGCCCCCGGACTATTATTTGTCGTTCTCTTTCGTTGGAAAATAGCTCTAGTGCAGTTCAAGCCTTCACTTTGTAATGAGTGTCAAATGACTGTTGCACTAGTTCGCAATATCATCGTATAGGATGAAAAATTTAATGCGTTGCGCGCTCTCGGTTGCGCACTGTTTGCAATTTTAAGGTTAGTTTTTAATGTTTTCGGTTTGATTGAAGCTTAGCTAGCTTTTGAAAATTGGTCCCTCTTTAATCATTTCATTTAGGATTTTGCTGCGGTTTATAAGTAAACGTGCGAAACAATCATAAGCTTATTCAAAAATTCACTAAAATATCGAGCTTTTATTCAAAAATGACAGAAATAAGCCCTTTGGAGTATTTCTTGTGTGGAGGGTTTGGTGGTATTTGTACAATACTTGTTGGTCATCCATTGGATACTATTAAAGTAAGTTGAATTGTCAATAAAATGGAAAAATGCTAATTTTTTCTCAGTTTAATAAAACGAATTTTTGGTTTTCAATTTGTTACCAAGTACCTAACCAAGCTTGTTACACAATATTTGGTGCATTAGGTAAAAGCAATGACTTAATACTAGCTAGTTGACCGAAAAAGTAGCCAACTTTTTGACAATGTTGGTTTTCATTATTGTTCCTTTTTTACATGGCATGGGTGGGTCCATAAAATTTATTTTTTTATAAAGCCAGAACATAGCCAGAAACCTATCATCGTTTATGGAGGCTTAAAGAGAGCACTGGAGTAGTCATGGAAGAAAATAAACAAAACATTTTGTTTCTGTTTTAGGTACCTATCTATATATAAGGCATTCTCAGTGGTGAAGTTCTTGACATTCCTATTTTTACAGTGTGCATAATTCCATCAATAATAATAATGAGCATTATTGCCACAGCTAAGAGACTTGCGGTCTTTCTATTATATCAACTTTTCTGTGTAGCTTTGCATGTAGTGATTTATGCCCTTTATTTCATTTATTTTTCATTGCTTATAATATTTGGCTCATTACAAATAGTCGTGACTCTCGTTGTCCTACTTGCACCTGAAGGTTGGGTTAGATATCTATCATGGTGTATGTTTTAAGCTCGGTGGTAAGACCCAAAATAATTATTGATCAATAAAAGGGCATGCTTTTTTTTTGTGTGCTTTTTTTCAAGCTTTTTTTAAAGTTTCAATATTTTGTCAAAAATATGAAATAATATACATTTTTATTTGCAGGTAAGGTTACAAACTATGCCACTACCAAAATTAGGAGAATCACCTTATTACAGCAGCACATTAGATTGTTGTAAAAAAACTATTGTAAATGAAGGCTTATTAGGGCTTTATAAAGGCATGGGTGCTCCTTTAATGGGGGTAGCACCAGTTTTTGCTATTTCTTTCATGGGTTACGGCGTTGGAAAACAAATATTTTGCCCTGCCGTGCCATCTGAACACACCTATTTGCAATACTTCACAGCAGGTGCTTTCTCTGGAATATTTACTACCTCTGTGATGGCACCAGGGGAACGGATAAAGTGTCTGTTACAAACTCAGGAGAGGAAGGGAAAAATTAAAATGTATGATGGTCCAGTAGACGTTGTGAAAAAGCTTTATTCACAAGGAGGTGTTTCTGCCATTTATCGAGGAGCTGGAGCAACTTTACTTAGAGGTATGGTAAGAAGGAATTTAATATTGAAAAGCTATCTTGGAGTTGTGGCCAATATGCTTCTAATCGGCATTTGAACATTGAGAAGCATACAATATCTTTTTTATATTATTTATTTCAGATCTATAAACCATTCACAAAATTCGTATGAATGTTTCCAAACTATTCTATCGGGTCTTCAAAAAAAAAAAAACAATCAAAGATTGCTTTGATTACGAAAGCGTACGTCGCATTATTGTTTTTAATTAGGCAACGGCCTTGGTCAGGATTTTTGACATTAACGTTCATTGACAAAATTAAAGAAAAAATTTGTTAAGGCCTTGCTAAGACATATGTTTAAAAAACCATAGCAATCTTTGATTGTTTTTTTTTTTTTGAAGACGCGATATAACTACAAAAGAATGATATTCTATATTGCTGTATAATTTGAATTGTTTATACCTTCACTTAAAATATTAGGTCTCTCTCAAAATATTTTTCTTAAACTAGTCTAATAAATTAAATTCTTTATAGTTTTTAAAATTTTCTTGGAGGGTACGGGTTTATTTTATTATTCACCAAATCATTCAATTCCATAGAATTAATTTTAATATTATTTAAATCATTATCCATATCACTTGCTTGTGGCGGGCTTTCAGGATCAATGTCTTCAACTTTAACTTGGTGAGTTAAAAGAGCATGCTTTTTGAGTTTATAATTTAAATATTTAGTCTTTCTCAATTTTACTTTCAATTTTTGCCTTTCAGCTTTTGTCAGTATTGATTTTGATGTAGTTGCTGCATCGTAGTTTTTAATAGTCTCATTTAAGGTTGTTAAAGATGTAACGTTTTTATTCTTCACATATTGCATTATTTTGGGTCTATAATCGGGACATTTGAAAATTTTTTTCATTGCATGAAAGACACTCCAATTTTTATATTGTTCTGGTTCAGCGCACTTGGGAGATACTCTTGTATCATATGAGTATTTAATTTCAAATCTATTTTCTATATTAGCACACCCTATACCTTTGTCATGAACAAATTCACATGGTTTTAAAGATTTGTGTTTTATTCTGCTGGCGATTATTGGTTTCCATTCACTCATTTCACATGTACAATGCCATGGATTTTCATTAATCCTCAACAATTTGGGATGTACTCTTGAAAAAATGTCTCTAGGAAGAGTCTTGAATTTATTTCCATTAAGATATAATTCCCTTAGGCTTTCCAAATCATCAAATACCCCTGTCGGGATATATTCGAGATGATTTTTTGAAATATCTAGATATTTAAGCTTCGTTAAACCCATAAACCCATCCATAGATATATTATAAATCCTACAATTACTTAAAATTAAAGTTTCTAAATTGGCTATTTCCTGAAAAGCATCAAACTCAATTTTACTAATATTTCCTGTCAAAATAATTTGCTTTAATTGAGGCATTCCAACAAAAAGGTCTCTTTTCAATAAATAAACATTAACATTATTGACAGTCAATGTTTTAAGCATGCGAAGGCCTGCGAATGAATTTGGTAAAAGTTTCAAAGTAACATGCTCACTGCCAATAATAAGTGAGTCAGTTGTATTCATCACTTCAAAAGTATTTGGAAAAATTATTTCAATGGGATTGTTTGCAAAATTAGCTAACTTTAGTTTGGGAAAAGGTGGGAAAGACAATTCCGATAGTTGAGTAAAATTATTATAAGTTAGATCTAAATATTCTAGTTGCAACAACCCTGCTAAGTCAGTAATTTCAATATCTAGAAGTTTGTTATGAGCAAGTGAGAGACTTTTAATGTTGGGAGTACCATAAAAAGCAAAAGCAGGCATAAATGTAAAATTGTTTCTCTCTAAAATAAGATATTGTAGCTCGTTGAGCCCATCAAACATTTCCCAGTGAATGCTATTTAATTCACAATTTGTTATTCTCAAAAGAAAAAGCTTATTGAAGCCAATAAATAAAGGTATTTCCCCATTGTTAGATCGTTGCTCTTTAAAAACCTCAAAAGGCACAATTTCTTCATTTGATGAGCTTTTCTGAATCAACGTCAATGGATGAAGACTTTCATCAACTTTTTGAACATATTCAAAAGTAATATTTTCACTTTCTTTCATTACTTCCAAAAATGATTGTATTTGTTCTTTAGAATTTTTTACCAAAACTCGTTCTAAATTCAAATAATTTAAATTATCTAAAGCATCGTCTATATGACAGAGTAGATGGTTAGTAACATCCTTATGAAAAACTGATGGCCCAATTAATTCAAGACTAATAAGTTTCTCGAATTTACTTAACCAGCTAAATTTGATTGTTTTATTTCCTGACTGATAAGCTTGGATAAATGTTAGGCCTTCAATATTTGGAGGTAATGAATCTATCAACTCCATCGGATCAGTTTCGGTTTGTAATATGCAGGTTGCAGATCTGACAATTATATTCCGATGAGCTTCATCTAGAAGGTCTACAGGATCTAAGGTTTCATCATAGACCACCTGAAATAAGATTATAAAAATATGGAGAACTGATTTGGTCACAATACACTAGGACTCGGAATTTAAAAAAAAAAATCTTTTTGAATGTTTGTTCAAGAATTTATTTTATTGGCACAGCACCATTTATAGCAGTGGTTCCCAAACTTTTTTCTTCTGCGCCCCCTTTCTGAAATCAAGAAGTAGTCGCGCCCCCCTTTCTTCCCCCATTATACCCCGCATTATACAAAAACATTTTTTTTTACTTACTGTCTCGTCTGAACAGAGACGCTTTCGGGTGCTCTTAGAACACTTCACACCCGTCAGTGACTCGTCATACTCCACGCGTTTTGCACTCGAACGCTTGAAACCGAACGGGTCAAACTGTAGCCGGAGTAACTCGGGAGCGCTCAACGGATGGCACCCGAAAGCAGTTCTGAACTTTGGAAGGGGAGGAATTGGCATGACAGTGGGCAGCGAGCGTGCGCTGTAGCAATTAGAGATGCCACGAATAGTGATTTGGCCGAATACCGAATATTCGGCCACGCTCTCGTTTGTAGCACCGAATATTCTGCCGCCGAATATTCGGCGGCAGATCTGTGGGTTTTGTGCAGACCAGTCTCATTCTTATCGCGTCGCCCCCGGAAACGACGGAATTTGGTTCACTTGAGAATAGTGTCACAATACGCAATTTTACGCATTATTAGCTATATTCTTTTGATCGCACGTTATTACTTATACTACTGTTTATCAGTTTATCTTTAGCAAAAGTTATCAAAATAGCACCAGTAATTAATGAAATGTCGCCTATTTAATAGCTTTTAAGTATTAGATTCATTGTGACTTGTTATTAAATAGATACACTTTTGAGTATTATGTGCGTTTTTTTTTTTTCATTATTCAGCTTTCGGTAGTCGGCCAAATATTCGGCCGGATAATACTATTCAGCCGAATACCGAATACAAAAAAAAAATGGCCAAATACCGAATAGTAGCCGAATATTCGTGGCATCTCTAGTAGCAATTATCGCATGGCAAAGTTGCTTTGGCTTAGTTATGCGCCCCCCAGTTTGGGAACCGCTGATTTATAGGATCAGAAAAAGTTGCTTTAAATTTAAGCACTAATCAAGTCGATTTGTAATTAAGTATACAATCAAATGCAAAAAAAAAACATTAACTTATTTGGATTTTTCAAATATTTGAATCTGATTCCGAGCCCTATCATGTAGGTACAGGGCTATTGGTTATAAATTGACAACCTACTTAAATCGCTTATCTTTGTAGTACCTAAGAAAAAAAGGTCAATATGAAAGTTGATTTGTTTAAAACCAGGATTTATCTGATAAAATATTTAATTTATACCAGGTGATACAATTTTTCTGTGTGTGCAGTTTCAAACTTCAAATGAAACAACCAACCATAATTTTATTTATTCTGTTGGATCTTTTCTTCCTGATTCTAAATACTTATTTTGTTGCATCTTTCTCATTCAGTTTTCCATTTATTACTATTTAATAATATTTGCCGTTGATTAGTTTAGGGCCAAATGCTTGCTACAACACTATTTCTATAGTAGGTGGACAATTTATAACCTATAACCTCATACATAATATAAAGAAGGAGGCACAATTAACATTGAAAATAGGCCCCCGTAAATTTCAACCAAATTTCAATATTTAAAGGTATCATCATTGCAAGAATAAATTTGAAATGTAAAGAGGATCGTATGTCTGTGATAGCAGATATAGCTCATCAAAGTACGTAGGTCCTGCTGTGCTATGCATAGGAAACATCCGAGGAAATATCCCTATGTAGATTTTCTTGAATATCTCGGAAAATACTTATCCGATTTTAACCTTTTTGGAGTTTGATACCTACAAAAGGACCCCAAAAACTTCAAAAGCGGATTAGTATTTTTCGAGATATTCAAGAAAATTTACGTAGACATATTTCCTCGGATATTTCTTATGCGTAGCATAGCAGGACCTACATACTTTGATGAGCTATATCTGCTATCACAGACATACGATCCTCTTTACATTTCAAATTTTTTCTTGCAATGATGATACCTTTAAAATATCGGAATTTGGTTGAAATTTACGGGGGCCTATTTTCAATGTTTATTGTGTCTCCTTCTTTGTACACTTTCTATTGACCATTCAATTGTGACTTACCTCATTGTTTTCCATTGGTCTCATCTCACCAGGCATAAATGTATTTTTGTCTTTTTGCATAAATCTGTAGATGGCCGTTTCTGTTAAATGTTGAAGCTGACAAGTACATATGAGTGGGCATGTCGATTCTCTTTCCCAAGCATAGATCTGTGAATATTAAGAATTGCAACATTTAAACACACAAATAGGAATCTCGCTTCATTAACAAGATCATAGAGGGTGTCCCACATAAAAGTAACTACATGGGGATTTCGGAAACGGTAAGAGTTACAGTTTTGGTTAAATAGAAGTTGTGGAATTTAACGCTTAATAAAATGGTACTTTGACATTTGAAATTCGGAACTTTTCAAGCGAGATATCCGGAAAAAAATGAAATTTTGCAAAATCGATTTTATTTTTTCCTGAGCTTATTTGAGGAGATATTTCAAAATAAATGCCACTTTATCAATTTTGAAATTTGACGTTTCGTCTTTGAGCTATCATCATCAACTTCATTTTGTTAAATACGAACCCTTATTTTCTATTTTAGATTTTATAACTTTCTTATGTCCCAAAACCAATGACGTATTGCACTTATTGGAAAAATTTATATTATTGGTACTTACCATAAGAACTTGATGTGTTAGAGAGAGACAGAAGAGAATTTTGGTAGAAAATTACTAAAAAGTAAAAAAAAAATATATATTTTTCCGAATAAATGCGATACGTCATAGGTTTTGGGACATCAGAAGCTCTTAAAATCTGAAATAAAAAATTCAGGGTCGTATTTAAAACAATAAAGTTGAGGATGGTGGCCCAAAAATGAAAAAAATATGCCCAAAAGCTAGGACATACCACTTTTAGTCCAAGAATTCCTGTTTCCTGTTGGTTTTGAAGCCAGAATGTTCTGTTCGTGGAAAAAGTAGGATAGTGTTGGTAAACTTCTTGAAATGCATCAAATTCAAAAAAAAAAAAAAAATGGTTCCCACGAAATTTCAGGAATAAGCAGTACTTAGTACACTCATGGTACAAGCTTCATTTTGGACGTTACGATAATTAAAATAA
This sequence comes from Ceutorhynchus assimilis, assembly GCA_917834065.1. Classification (NCBI taxonomy): domain Eukaryota; kingdom Metazoa; phylum Arthropoda; class Insecta; order Coleoptera; family Curculionidae; genus Ceutorhynchus; species Ceutorhynchus assimilis. The sequence goes on from OU892277.1 coordinate 9,436,507, forward strand.
AAAACAAGGGATCTAAGCAGTGCGGTCCGGTTTAAGGATAACCACTGTTTTGTGGCATTTTGGAAAGTTTATTTTAAGAAATTTTCTAAATAAAAAGGCGAAATTTTGTGATCATGGTGTGAAAGTTGCTTTTTGATATACTCTGTTCCTATGTAAATTAAAAATTTTAATGACCTACAAACAAAAATGCTGTTGAACAAACAAAAATTTCTTGTGCGGGCCAATTGAGTAAACACATTTGCTTGTATGAACAGGATGCTACTAAGCTGTAGGTTTCTGGAGAAAATCCCAAAAGCTACAATGCTTTTTATGAACTAAAAAATTACTACAAATACCACTGTGTACTATTTTTATATATTAGATACTAGCAAATTTAATTAACCAGAAATATATACTTGTGAATTACTAGCCAAATTTCCTTAAATCGTTAATTTTATTGACCTGATTTTAGGCACAATGAGATTTTCATGTCTATATATATTGAACCTTCAAATCATGTTGATTCAATTACAGTATTCTATTCTTTGGTGAACAGTTATTATTTATGTCCATTAGTAGCAAATGTATCCTCAAAACAAAACCAATTTTGACTTGCAATATGTGTGTGGATCAAAAAATGCATTTTCTCCTTATCTATGATTCTATCGATGAATAGTATAGCATAATTCATTGACTACATAGAATCTTACATATCACATAGGTAATTTAGGTCAAAAATATAAATATTGATTGTATTTTTTAAATAAAAGTTATGCATTCATTTTTAAAAATCGGCAAAAAATATTTAAAATCACAAGTAAAATACAACCTCTGGATAACACCATATTTTTTGCCATCACATTTGACACGGGTAATATGTAATTAACTTACACTCAAACTAAAAATTCCCACAAATATTGTCAACTTTTTATATAAATCCATTTTTGGTCGTAGTTTATTTCACTTATACCAAGGAAGAACTTGTTAATGAGAATTTTATTGATGCGTTATATTTTACAGGATATTACCACCCACATATTTCCTTCAAAAGCTGAAATAAACTACAAAATAATCAAGTTTTATCTGCTTTCAAGTAATGGCCATTCCGTAAAGAATGATATTCTTGAGCAAAATTACTTTTAGAGACGTGAGAGAATTACCTGGATGCAACCTGTTCACGCGTTCTTTGACTTTTTAATACTCATCCTGATACTATCGATGCTTATTGTATCGCATTCAGAAAATGAATAATGTTGACTTTACATTTTTAATAACGAACTTATTTTGACTATTTTAGATGTTCCTGCTAGTGGACTCTATTTTTTAACCTACGAGGCTGTGAAACTTTACATGACTGACAATGGTAAATACCAGCTAAGCATTCTAGGAACTGTCTTTGCTGGAGGTTGTGCTGGCATAGCCAATTGGCTTATTGGTATGCCTCCTGATGTCCTGAAAAGTCGTTTACAGGCTGGTAAGTATTATTTAGTCATTAAACCAAAAAAAATTGCAATTATGCATTTACAGCACCTGAGGGGACTTATCCCAGAGGCATCAGGGATGTATTTAAAAATTTAATGAAGACTGAAGGACCGTTGGCGCTCTACAAGGGCATTACGCCAGTCCTCTTAAGAGCATTCCCAGCGAATGCAGCTTGCTTTTTAGGTTTTGAACTGTGCAAAAAGTTTCTAAATTATGTAATGCCAAGAGTGGACCACAATTCGGACCTCAAGTGACCTAATTTTTGTATTAGTTTTTTAGTAGTTTTTTTATTCCTTACTTTATTTGGTTGGGAAGTTAGGGGAATTTCAATGTGAATTTTAAATTTATCGAATCATATTATAGCATTGTGCTCCACTTTCCTGAACTGATATTTTTCTGGGTCGTTCCTAAATTAGGCCAAGTCATTTTAACTTGTTAAGGGTCATTTACATCCACTTAAAAATTAAGAAAATTAACGTAACACACGGAAAAGTTGAACCAACTTCAACTCAAGGAAATCCGTACCCTAATTTCAATAATAATTATAAATGAGAGACAGATTGAACTAGTCTGTTATTATCAGTGTCATTGGTGATTACACGTAGGAAAATAAACTTCATTCTTCATTGTAAACACAAACCTTCTCAGTTTCGTACGTTAATTATAATTTTCCGTACGTTAAGTTAAGTGGATGTAAATGACCCTTTACTCATCACATTGATTATTATGAATTGTTAGACGTGAGCTATTTTCGGGTTCGAAGAAAGGACGGTTCTAGAACGATTCAAAACAATCGCACAGTTCATCAATTAACAAAATAACAACGGCTCAGCTATCACCAATTTCAATAATAAACTGCGCGATTGTTTTGAACCGTTCTAGAACCGTCCTTTTTTCGAACCCGAAAAAAGCTAAAATAAGTGAAATTTCAGAAATTAAAGCAACCTGGCACCACAAAGGATAATGTTTGTTTTGTTTTATTTATAATCCAGTTTATGGTGGTAGCTAGCTCAATAATGTCTTGGTTGGCAATGCAACATTTGGAGTCACACTATATAATGTCATTAAATTGAAATGCTATTTTGTAGTATTACTAAAACAGCAATTTAGATTCGATAAATTTATCTTTTTTAATTTAATATTATTAGTTACTATTATTACTATTTTTGTACATTTATCGTATTTCTAAACTTGGAGGTGTTCTTGAATGCCGAGTAGAATTGGTTTATTCCTCCAAATTCAACTTGTCCAAGGAGTCCTTGGTGAAACGCTGGTTTTCCGATTTATAAAACCTGGAGTTTCAATAGATAATGTTTATGTTGTTCGTTATCTAGTCCCTGGTCTAGTCCTTAATTAGTAGTTAGTTAGTTGTCTTTTTGGTTACTACAAATGTCTATTTTGAATTTTTTTTGTCATATCCAGAACAAGATGAGGAAACCCGCAATAGCAACCTTATTTTTGTATTAGCATTAGCAGTCTTTTGTTATTAAGTTATTTTGTTGAAGTTTTTGAATATAAATGACAAATTTATCAAAATTGAAAATGGCAGTGGTTAAAATTTCATATAGAATTTTGCTCCACATTTATTTGTATGTTGATATTTTTCACATTTTTGTAGAATGCCACAAAAAAACTGAAGGCCTTTGATGCAACACCTTAATGAATTGTTTTTTTTTTTTTCAATTTGACTGAATTTAAATTTAATAAAATTAGCATTTCTGGAAGTAATATTTGCCATTCTGTTGACATGTTTCTTATTATAAAACGTATGTTGTTTTCGAATTTTTAACTGAAACTTGTGATGAACTATATTATTATTAACAGTTTTTATTTCTTTTTTCCGCAGTACAAGGAGATCAACTTCGAGTTACCAAGAAAAATTATTGTCTGTTTTTGATACGTTTTAATAAATATATTTTTGTACAAGTAACATTTCCTATTTTTTTATTTCCTATTTTTCAAAATAGAAGTTGTTTCCAGTTGCTGAGGTACAAAATCAGCTTTAAAAGGGTAGTAATTATACGCTATGTAGGTATTTTATGGTATACAGGGCGTCAATTTGAAAACTTCCCACCCCTATTATCTCGTAGTTGAAAAATTTTCGAAAAAAATAAACTATAACTTGAAGGGGGATGAGTGTTTATGCAAAATTCACCTCCCCTTTTTCAACTTCCCAGAGCCAGCCTATAGAAAATCTTAAATGGGAAGGGGGGGTCAAGTCATACATATTTTGCAGGGTTTTCAATTTCATACATTTTGGTACCAAATTTCAATACCTAAGTTCAACTGTTTTGGAAATATTGACAGTTGAAAATTAACTTTTTTGCAACTTTAACAGGCTGTAAAACCGGAACGGTTAATTTTAGAGGAAAACCGATCTTACATTCTGGTCTTAGATTTTCATAAGCTATCATTTGACCAACTTTAAATTTAATCCATGATTGAAAATTCCAATTACTTGAATTTAATTTCCGGCTAAATTCAAAGTTTCGCCTTCTGAACATTATAATCTACATAAATAGCCTTTTGGAAAGCTTACTATTTAGAGCACTTACAGACTTAGAGGGCAATATGTACGAGAAAATGAAAAACAAAAAGAACAAAAAATTAATTTTTTTTTTTTTTGGCGTGGTTCCATTTAGAAAATAAGGGTGCATTAAACGAATTTTCAAATATCATTCCTACATCAATAATCCCTAAAAATTTGAACAGCCTAGCATTAGCCCTTGATCTAAAAGGGGTAGTAGGGGTACCTAACTCTTTTTAGATGAAACTATTCAAACTATACCAGAAAATGGGCCAATCATTAATAAGTAATTGCTACATGGTTTGTCGTTGATTCGCTGTTTAATCAAAAAAAAAATCTTATAACATCCTTTTTCAAGGACGCTCAACTTTGGTGCGTCACCTCAGCTAAAGGGCAGGTGATAGAATGCTGTCACTGGATAAATTGCAGAGCATTCAGTCCCCTTCAATTTACTATGAAGGTATTTTTTTGTGAAACGCAACGGAAGCGCTACGTTTCGGAAAAACGAAAAAAAAAACGACCTGCAGGGGGATGAAAGGGGATAAATTTTGTTGGAAATAGTAAGACCCATAATAAACAGAGCCCTTGTCCTACCAGAAAAAATGCAACTTGTGTTGAGTTTGCGAGGTTCAACCTTTGTTTCCTGGCATAAGTATATCTACTAAACGATATGTTGATGATGATATATGGGACATTGTAAGTACCAGATGCACAAGTGGAGAATTTAATCTAATGGGGACTTTGAGGTTCCTGCGTTGAAATGGTTCAAAAAAACAGAAAAAACTCGCTGTTTCTAGGACTCGCATATAATTGCATGTGATAGATTGCAATATGTAGCCTTTTGATTCTTGGAAACCATCTAAAAGATCTAGGTCTGGCAGGTGAAAAAACAAATAACTAATTTTCTGAGCTAAGAGTAGTTTTTAATGGCATACATCTTTCCTGATTTAGATTTTTTTCTTCAATTTCTATATCCAAGATTCACTTCATGTTACTACAAAGTAACATTTTAGGTCCAAAACTTCGCTCTATTGAATTGAAATCGAGCACTAACGTGCTGTGCCCTTGAAAAAAAATTCGCATTGAACTAAGCCAAGAAACCCTGCAAAAGGTAAATCCACGCAAACAACAAAAGTTTCGCTCTCATTAAAGAGGTATTCTCAATCACCTCCAAGACAACAATATATGCCTATGATTGTTTGGATAGAGGTTTATTTATAAACAAACAAATGGAGGAATATGATGTGAGAGCTGATGCAGAGAAATGGTTTGTCATTGTCTCGTAGGTATATTAACAACACAGTAGCTACAAAAAATTGGGAAAACAGATTGGGCCCAATCCCGTTCATTGTGTTTTTGAACGACCTAAGCATGTTAATGTTGAGGAATTCTTCTCCGAAGGCAGAGGAGCTGCTTAGTCAACGGCATTGGAATCAGAAAAGCAACGAGATACTATCTGATTACAAATCCCCAGTAACAAAGCATGATGGAAAATGTTCATTTGAATGTGGATTGTGGACGATACCGATCATATAGTTTACGGACACCAGTGGTAGGGCTTCTCAGGTCGTTATCAAGCAAAAAACCCTGTAGAAAAAATAATCAAACTGAAAATCAATTAAAGATCGCAAAACAAACTACATGGAACGGAAGAACAATGTTTCAAGCAGGAAAATACAAAATATAATTGAAAAAATCGATAGACTGAACATTGATATACTTGGGGATAAGCGAGACGAGGTGGCCTGGAAGTGGACAATGTATTGCGAAGGACTATATCTCCGGAAAGAAACCAGCATGTTATTGGTGTGGGAATTATATTTTCTTCCAAACTATGTCAAGTTGACATGAGTTTAATGGAGAGATGCAGATCAGGATTTAAAAGTCTTCTGACTGGTGTAAGAAGTGTACCTCAATAATAAATCCTTAATAATGTCTTGGTTTCGCAACTTCCGATACTATAATGGAACACAGTATACAAGCCACATGGATGGACTTACTTCACCAAACAGAAAATCACCCATTATAATATGGTGTAAGACAAATTTTTCAATACCCTCCTCAACCAAATAAAAGGCCTTGATCGAGTTGAAAAGTTTAAAATAGATACTGATAAATCGTAAGTGAAACCATGTATTATTCAAAGGATTCCTGCCCAGATGAATATTAATTCTGATTTCATGAACTAGGTACCTACTTGTATTTGGATTATTTTGAATATGGCTAGATATTATTATTTATTTGACAAAGACGCAGAATAGCTGAGTTGTTGTACCTACTATTTCAGTGTACGAACTTCCTTTAGTCATATTCAGATAATTCCAATATTCAACTCTGCTAGGTGAGATACCCAACAAACCAAGTAGGCAAGTAGGTAACCTTACGCCTATTTTTTCAAATGCCAAGGAGAAATGGTAAAAAATCATACCTATAATATTATAAATAAAACAAAATTCATTGCAATTGCCATTTTTATTTAAATATTTACAAATCCGTGCTAGCTAAGTCTTAACTTAAACAGCACTACAAATTAAAACAGACCATTTTATGTACAAATAAATTAAAAAAAAGAATTTTTTTCCGCTAAATTAGATTATGTAAAAATTTTGGATTGCTTTAGTCAAGGACCTATATTATCAACAATTAGTAATATCAATAACTGGAACGAAAATGCAACATATTCGTTTCTCAATAATTATTCTTATTATTATTTTTGTTACAATCGAGGATCCAATAGGTAAGAGGTCAGACACATTAATTTTTTGCAGGTACATTCACATGGACAAATAAATAAACAATTAATTGGGTAGCCATTTGCCTAACACACCTGAAATTTTTGTTATGCTTGTAAAACGTTCAAGTGGCAAATTGCAAAACTATATATTCTATGGATGTATGGACGTATGTATGTAAAAAAAAAATAAGTAGGTACTTCTGGATTAAGAGAAAAGTTTCAGTTGCGTTATTAGGTCCGTCTAACGAATAGTCACAAAGTTACAATAATCCCATATAGGTATTTTACGGAAACTATTTATATGGAGCTTCACTCAGCCCTACGATTATATAAACAAGAATTTTTATTGCAACAAGTCATTTTTTTAAGGCAGTTTTGTTGCTTAAGAAAGTTCAATGATCAATTATCACAAATTAGAAAAATAAATAAAAATTTCATTATTACACTTTATTTACAAAAAAAAAAGGATTTTTTTCATTAAAAAAAAAACTACATTATTTTTGAGTAAGCTTTTAGAAAGAACCTACTATAATCATATGGCGCAAGTTTTCAGAAGTTTGGATACTAACTTCATTTAAAGCTCCATGCCATTACGTGAGGGTAAAAATTTTGATGTTTTTACACATATATTTAGGCCAAACTCAAAAAAAAAAATTAAATAATCTTTCGTACAATAATTTTCTTAGGCGACATAACTGCCTTGATACCTAGACAATTACAAAATAAAGAGGCTGACTGGAATAACTCATACGTATTATTAGTTCTTTTTTTTTTATAAAATAGTCGATTAATATAAAATTATCACTTTCTTCCATTCAAGCTGAGCCTTACTAACAAAACTATTAATTAATATGACCAATTGTCTGATCATGCGATAATCACAGATAATTACTTGCGAATGGCAGTTTCTAACTTTCACTATAAGGAGGAAGGTGAGATAAAGTTCGTGACACATATGTAACGTCTAGATTTTGGTGAGGATACATTTCCGGAGGCTCAAGGTGACACACTACAGTTTCACCATCAAGTACAGCTGCCAAAGACCTTACCGCGGCATCCCCTTGGGGAGTACGATATGGTAGACCAATGTTGTTGCATCGCAATCTGTAAGCATTCTCCAATTCTTTATTGTTGCTTAACACTTCCAAAAAACTTCTTTCAGTACCTGGACTGTATGGAATTAAAGGTCTATGATCGCCATAAGACCTAGAACTTTGTCTGCTCATGTCACTTTGCCTTTTGGCATCTTCATCACTCATGTCGCTCACTTGAATTTCGTTCCTATCAATTTCCTCATAAACTGGATCGTCTTCAGCGGTCAAAAGTCCTCTTGGGTTTTGCCCATCATAAATTTCTGTATAAGTGTGATGTCCATAGTGATGAGGTTTAGATGAAATAATTTTCTTCCGTCCAGTTGCGACGCAGTGGGTCTGTTGCGAAGCTTGACGCATTCCATAATCGGAGTAAGCTGCCTGTTGACTAGCTTGAGCCTGGCGTTGAGCTTCCTTGGCTAACGTTGAGGCGTGACGGTGGGCTTCTGCAATGATCATGTGTGATCTGGGAGACTCTTCTTGCTCTGACCCTCCGTGGCCGGAATCACGACTGTATGACTTAAAAGAAATGTTCTGCAATGAAAAATATAGCTATTAGATTAATCTGATGAATGTGAAAATTATTCTAAAAAAATGTATAAGTGAAATAGAACTTTATGTAAGAATGAACTTTGCTATTCCATTGTTTTAAATACTTTACTCTGATATAAAAGCACATTCTAACTCATTTGGCAAAACAATGCACTAGTTATGTATCTACAAGATATTCATTACATAATTTACTGTCTTTTTTATTATGATTGGAGGAAGTTTTAATTGAAAGTTACCTTTTGCCTTTCAAAAATAAAATTATTTTGTCCTCATCTAAAATTAAAAAAAAAAAAAAAACTCTTGGTACTTTATGACCCTAACATCATATAGCGAGAAGTTTCTAAATTTTAGACGAAGATGTAGAAGTTTTTCCAATAAGGACGATATGATTTTGAATTGAGATATAACTAAAATTATTTCAGATGCTAGCGGTGTTGCCAAATTGTGTAAAACCGTTGCTCGTGAACTATGAATGGCGCTGCCACCAAATCACCAATATGCGTGCGTATGCGGGAGGTACGCAGTCCTCTTATAGCGATTTCCATTTGTCGAACCAGTGCAAAAAAAAATGTATCCTTATCCTTACATGTTACATGCTTTTAGGAAAAGATGAGGATACACTCAGTGCGTACTGATTGGCAAATGGAAATCGCCATTAAAGTACAGTTGATGACATTTATGTTTTGAATAAGGCATCAGTTGCTGGTCAACCTAAACTTTGTCTACATAATCGAATTTGAGAAAATCAATTTTTGATGACTTTGTACAATAAATCGGGAGTGATCTGAGGAATGCAGCGTTCAATATTCAATATTTGCATTAAGTGTTTGTGGTATCTTTGCAAATAGCCCCACAAAAAGTTATCTCAAGGAGTTGAGTCACATTTTTTTTGGAGACCCATGAACAGTTGCATTCCTTGAAATTATCCTTTCTTCAAACTTTCTTCGCAATACGTCGATATAGTTTCAGTAGTAATGTGGCATTTGGCACCATCCTGCTGGAACCACATATTCTCCAAATCAACTACATATAAAATTGGCCACAAAAAAACAACATTTACTGTAAATTCATCTCCTATCTGATGATGCCACCATGTAATAAACATACATAACACCACACAGTTATCTTTAGCGGTTACAAAGGTTTGTCAGGAATCTGTTGTGGATCATTTTCACACCAGAGATGGCAATTATGTTTGTTAACATATCCAATCAACCAGAAATGAGTTTCATCTGAAAACATATTATTTTTTCTCGCAAAATTAGGATCCCTTGCAAGGAGTTGTAAATTCCAAGCACAAGCAGCAATTTCTCGAAGCCGATGATGGTCCAGTGGCTTAAGTTCTTGGATCAAAACAATCTCATATTTTACAAGTGTCAATTCAAGTCTTGCAAAATCCGACAAGTTTTTGTGATTTGAGGCATACATTTGGATCCTCTGCGACACTAGCGTTTACATGCAATATTCTCAAAAGTTCTGGCATTTCGACGTCTCATTGGTGTCTTTTACATCGTGAAGAGTACAATATATTGTCATAAAATTCACAAACTTTATTAAAGCGCATATTTAGAGTATACTGCACATATTTCATAAATGAGAACTAGTGACAATTATAACTTAATTATTACCATAGATTATTATGTGGTTAACATATCGTCTCAAAATCATATAATTCTTATTGAAAACCCCATTATATCTAGATATAGTAAATATGTAAATAACAACCTTAGGGAAAAGATGTTACAGAAACTTCAAGCTGGATTAAACTTTTGTTAGCTAGCCAATATAAATATGATAGATGAAATGACTTTGGAAGTTTTTAAGCAGATATATACCTCACCTATATTCAAGATATCGCCATGGGAAATCGGCAATACTTCAAAAAGCGTAACATTGTGTAAGTAAACTTATATCTGCCTAGCAACATTCATATCACCTCACCTGTCAACATCTAGTGATATATCATCAATTAATTCTCAACATTCTGCTCATATATTGATGTACTTCTGCTATAATTTATATTTGATGAAGTTTTTGATTAAAAAATCCACCAGAAAGCGAAAAGAAAAGGTTCATGCGTTTATTGGAAATTAAAAAAAAAAGCTACAAAGCAGAGTTATTGTTACGAACCTTCCAGTGTAAGGGTTTGTGCAGAGGACCCCAGGTAGAAACAGATTTAGGAATATTAGGGTTCACGGTACAGTTCTTATAAAAATTGCGAATGTAGGGAAGAGTTGAAGTGTTAGGGGCTTCTAGGTCGGGAGAAGGAACGGAATCTGTGGGTCGTAGGGGGCGACACAGAGTAGCAGCCGTGTTGGCCGACGTAGAGGTGGGTACAGGCGTACGACATGCTCGATTGACGTTCGTGCAGCTCTGGGAGTTCCAACCTCGCTGAAACTGAAAAGTAAAATCGTTCCGTCACCAAGTTTATACACCCCCGTTTTACAAAGACATAGACTCTGCAATTAAAAACCAAATTTATGAACTATTAGGTATATATATACAGGGTGTCCCACAATCAGCGTTACAGGCCATAACTTTCTTATTTTTAGAAATAAAAATTTGAAAAAAAAAACGACTAATGGTTAGTTAAGCTCATCTCTTCAAAAATATAGAAAAATCTTCCCCTGACAAAATCATCCCCTATTTACAACCCTTCACTTTTTTTTTTCAAGTGGTACCCCTAATTTTTTTTTTTTTTTTTTGAGAAGTTCATGAAATTGCAAATTCAATGATGTATGAAAACTCTGTTTTTCCATGTTTCGTTGGAAAAAAAAAATCAAAAATGAAAATATTAATAATGGGGTTCTATTTGAAAAAAAAGGCAAGAGTTGTTTTTGGGGGATGAGTTTGTTAGGGAAGATTTTTTTATTATTCTTGAAAAGGGGTTAATTTCCACACAATTAATTTTTTTTTGTCATATTTTTATTTTTGTAGACAAACATGTGATTGCCTGTATAGGACTAAGGGTGGGACACCCATTTTTTTTCCCCCAAGAGACCTGGAAAAACAAACTTTTTATACACCATACAAATTTGTAATTTCATAGGCTTCTCAAAAATAAAAAAAAAATAATAGGGGTGCCATTTGAAAAAAAAAGTCAAGGGTTGTAAATAGGGGATGATTTTTTCAAGGGATGATTTTTTAATATTTTTGAAGAGAGCTTAATTAGCCATTAATAATTTTTTTTGTTTCAAATTTTTATTTTTGAAAATAAGAAAGTTATGGCCTGTAACGTTGATTGTGGGACACCCTGTATATAATTGCAGTTCAATCAATCTTTGGCGATAGGGATAATAAGAAAAGCTAAAGCGTTAGTACAGATCCACAACACGAGTACCACCTAAAAAGACATGCCAGAGAAAAAAAGGCAACAATGCGGGCACCACCACAGTACTCCACAGTTAGTAAAAGCATTATAAGCGCGGGTGTAGAATGTTTCCATTCGTATAATTTATGATTTTCTTGAATGTGAATCTGAATTATTTTTACAAAATTAACGAATGGGTAAATATTCCTTTCGGACAGATATTCATTTTTTTCAGATGTTAATACACACATAGGTTTTTTTATAATATTCAATGTTTGATTATTTTTCTACCAGTGCTAGTGCTTTGAATGTTAGATAAGGAAGAATATTAGGCTGTACGTATTGCTTTACAAGGAAAGTTTTTAGAACTTAGTGACTTGCTTCACTATTTATATATAAATATGTACTTTTTTATGACAAAAGAAATACTTCATGTTTGGAGTTTTGGCTTGAAGCTAAAAGTTTTTATCAAATTTCTTCCAAATATCCAAGCACATATGACACAACACAGAATCAGCGATAGATTTTCTATATTCACTAGTTCATATTTGGTTTTCCTTTCTCCTTGGGCTGTGGTAAATATATCAACAAAATATATCGCAGGAAATGTGTAGACTTTATTGATTCTAAAACCGAAAATGGTAGTCAATGCTGAATACAAATATATGAATACGGATGTACTAACAACAAAAATAAAGTCAGTACCCCACCAGTGTTTTTCAACATGCTTTTAAAATAGCGTCTATCAAAACAGTGCCTTGACGCATACAGCGCATGAAAAAATTAAACCAATTCGGGCTTAATTAATTTGGCGCCCAGTCAACATAATGGCAATCAAAATTGCGCACAAAATGTAGATAAGTGATGCTAGTATAAATAAAAAAATATCAAATGAATGTGGCAGTTGGTCTTTTATCATAAGGACTGGTCGATTACTAGTTGGTTATTTTTCCTTTCTTCAACTTTTGTTATAAATCAGACGTTTTCAAATCTAGATGTTACATTGTTGGAATATGAAATTGATTTTTATAAGAAATTCTATCCATTACAGAAGGATTGAATTGTGTATGAAAGCATGAGCCGGTTATCATAATATGCATTTCTTGTTCATAAAGATGACTGTTTTGCCTAAATAGTCATGATTTTCTTTTTTTTTTTGACAAAACACCCAAAATGAGGCTCACCAGAGGTTCTCGAATGCAATCCGGCTCTAACAATAGGTACCTTTCTGAGCTCCTCGAAATTACATTAACGCCGTCTTTTGAGTATTCGCAAACTCAGATTGTTATTCTGGTACTAGTCCGCTGCTATCTCCGTCCTAATGGTCTTCAAGCGTGCCGTCTGCCTCCCAATAGGTTTACTCATCTGCAAACTGGACAACAATGATTGCTGTGGCACTCTCAGGAACCCATCCACATACAGTAAGGAGAGCAGCGTGCCTAATACTAATCCTTGTTACAATTCGACCAATCTGACAAAAACTTATCTCATTTCTTTATGCATACTATTTGTTCCTGCTTGTGTTCTTGTCAAATATGGTTCCATCAAGTTCATTATTCCCTGAACACCAAATCTTTCCAGTTTTTGTCAAATTCAGAAATAGACTCTGTCGAATGCGCTCGATATGTCAAAGTACGATGCAGCAGTCTGTTTTCCCTGATTCATAATTTTTACGGGAAATTTTTAAAAAATCATAAATAGCAAGCTCTGTAGGTATTGCAGATATTTCCTTCCTAAATCCATAGTGATTATTCTTGGGAAGATTTTGTACAATCTTCGACCTTCGAAAGAGAGGGCAGACCAGCACCGATACAAACCTTTAGATTGGAGTTTCTCCTTTTTCATAGATTTTTTGTACTCTGGCGGCTTAACAAGGAAAGGTAGGTTGGGGAACAGTTGTTTAGTTATTATGTCGGATAATAGGCTGGCCCCTTTAATGGGTATAGCAAGCGGGACTTCATCCAGACCAGCCAAGTAGTTGCTGGTAATTACTATTATACTAAAAATTTCCGCATCACAGTGGAGGCATATAGAAATAAAGTGTTACCATTTTGGGTCACTGCTTTTTTTTTGGTTCACTTACCTCACACTCGCCTTCTGTCTTATTACTTTTATATTTTCTTTCAGATTTGATAGGTATTTCCTATGTTTTTTTTGTTCTAGGTCTTAAGAGTTCCATGGGTATTGTGTTTTAAGGTCTTTGGCGTTCACATAAAGATCCTTAATGTATCATTCACTTTATTTATTTGTTTCTTTATTTAACCCTGACTGGGGTTTCTTCGCCATTGTTCTTTCCATGAAGAAAGACACATGAAAATATTAGAAGAAAAAAGCATATATTATGTTTTTGTCTATTGGGCCAAGTTTCATCCCCTCTTCCAGGATGGCAAGAGATTTCTAGTTCTGGCCAAACGGTGAAGTGATATTGGCATCAATGGGATTTGTTCGGCCTGCAAGATCACAGTCAGTCATACATGTGAAACTCCAGAAGGAAAAAGCCTCTCTGTGCCACACACAATGGCGGACAGAGTGCCTCGAAAAGTGACTTAAGGGTCAATGAGACTTTGACGCGAATGAGACATCACTATGACTGGATCAACTGTCGTAGGGGTGTTGAAGAATAATGGAAGAGAACCCCTGCGCTCTTGAGAAAAGAACCAAGAGACAACCCAGAAAAATGGAGCAGTAGTGGTCTGGTTTACTACAGGGCCTACAGGGAGAATTTCAGTAAATATCTGAAATTGGTATGAGCTGGGCCTCTTTTTCTTCTGCATGAATTCACCGATCCTACATCATCGATATTTTCGACGGAAAGAGAAATAACGTTTCACGTTGGTCCGATGTTTGGCAGATCACCAACTGTTGACAACGAAGCTGCACTTCTAGGTTTTGTGGCTGATCTCTGGGAGAGACGTTTTCTCTAAGTTGGACAATATTTGCACATTTCGGCAACATCGCATGGGGGTCTCTAGACAAGCGTCTGCGGATCACACGGAGGCAACGCCACGAATACAGCGCCCATAACGTTTTTGCTGCTTGTTTTTTGACGCCTCCGCCTCCTTGTCCTGAATCCTGATTCCTGATGAATATTATTGTTATATTCTAGGATTATTTTGCAATTTCCATTTCGTGAAATATCGATATTTAACTAAAAATTTTAGAAAGACTAATGAGAATTAATTTTTTCGGGATGGGGTATCAAGCGGGACCCGGGTACAAAAAAATAATTGATAAGTATACATGGCCCTTCGCCTTCGCCCTTCACAGTTGATTTGTAGGCTGTATCACAACCAAGCTGTTTTTGTAAGATTTTGAAAGACAGTATTTAATCTAGATTGTTGAATAATAGCTATTTATATAAATAGCATTAAATATCAAGTACAATAAAGAAAGGCTTTATTGTACGAATAATTTTATGACCGAGCGAGCTTGCGAGCGAGGCTATTAAATAATAAGTCAATATTCAATAAAGCCTGTTTATGTGAGCGTGATACGGTGATACCTACGTAATGTTTTAATGCGTTTATGTAAATTTCCATCTCGACGATAAATAAAATAAATAATTATTGTACCATTTTTCCTCTTAACAGTTCCATATTTTATAAACTGTGCTCTAATGGTATCTTGCTCTAATTTTCTTTTCTACTCATTAAAGTCTTCCTTATTATTAAATGTTAAATTCTTGGGGAGGTGAGACTTTCTCGAAACTCCCTCTCATGTCATTGATAATAAGACAAACTATCGAATTATAAATAATAATTTTGTGTCAAATAAATAAAGAGAAGGTAAACAAAAATGCTAGTGAACCGCCGTTTGTCGCTTCGTGCCAAATTTTAAATTTTCGTTCGTACACTTCCAACCATATTCGTGGCGTTGCCTCCGTGTGATCCGCAGACGCTTGTGGTCTCTAGGGATTACCTCCCTAAATACGAAGTCTCAAGCCCTTAGGGGTTAGAATAACGGAGATGGATGTTAAATCCTACTTTCAATCCTGCCTTGTAGTCACGACTACAAATTAGCTAAGCACCGTATATTTGATATGTGCTAGATTTTTCAAGAATGGAATGTAGCCATGATGGAATAATCTAGGAAATTACAGGATGATTGAGATTGTTGGATCTAATGTTCATCAGAAATTTCCAGAAGGAAATTACAGAAGAATTGGAGTGTGTATAAAAAAAGTCGGTCAACTGAATGCCTATTATAGTCTAGAGTGACAGTAAGTTGAACAGTGAGTTTCCAGTTTGATATAGTTTTGTGTGCAGTTAAGCCTAGTTCGAGTGGCATGAAGTGTTGTAGTGATAGCAATGTAATGATTTTTGTGCTACTGGTTTCAAATAAAGTTTATTCAAACGCGGAAAATTACTGTCATTTATCTGCTAATGCCGCATACCTAACAATTTTTTAGATTTCAGTTCAATAATTGATCCAAAATTACCATGAAGCATAGACAACAAAAGGATAATACATTTTATTTGGGTGATATTTTGCCTGTTGTTGCTAAACGCTATTTTGATTGATGTTGAATTGATCAATCACGATTTAAATACATGCTATTGTACGCCTCAATGTTCAAGCTCTCTGTTGTGTCACAGCGCTCAATGAATGCGTTTTGTTTGTCCAAGAGACAACAAAATTGTAGTACAGAAACTTTCCTATCAAGCTCTGCGTGCTATAAAATTGCTATTATGTGATGTAGTGTATTAAAGAGGTAAATAATATAAAACAGAAAACAGAAGACATTCGAAGTACACATTGAACGAAAACAAAACACTGTAACTTGCACAGATGAAGAGAGATAAGCCATACAAAACTATGAAGAGGAAGAGACGCAAAGCAACGAACTGCGTTATGAGTACGTACATTACATAAGGCGAGTTGAACTTGTATAGTGACATCTAAAGGTTATTTGTGGTATTTAAAAGAGAATCTGAAACGTATTCACTGAATTATTATACAGATGTAGCTCTGTATAATAATCAGCTGACAAAAAAATGCTTAAACGGTATTCTAAATTAAATATGTACCGGGTGTTTTTTTATCTTTGATGTCATACATTTTATGACAACGTAATCCTACCTATTTTCCAGCACTCAAGCACTAATTAGAAAAATATTCGATTAACAATGAACTTGATTTTTACAAAAAAGTGCAAATAAAATAAAACTATTCAGATTTTCCCGTTTTTGTTAGGTAATTGAAAACATATTTTAAAATGTGCATTAAACAACAATTATTCATGAAACAATAACCAAGAAAGTATGTACATACAAAATTTGGTAGACAGTTAATTTTTCAAAAAACATAAAAAAATTATTGGTTTCATTTATATAGTAGTACCTATTGAAAATGCACCAGGCCAATAAGTAAGACTTACAGTAAATATTAGATAAAAAAAATATATATATATAATATATATATATATATAGGTTTTCTAACTGGTAATTATCAAGAATGACAACCTATTCAATTCCTTTGATTTTTTTGTTACCAGTAAGTTCAGGGTATGTTTGATTTTTCAAATTGTTACCCTACAAGTTCATTCAGCCTAGTGTAAAATGCATCTTTTATTTAACATTTTGTACCTTGTTGAGACACATTATGCTGTCGATTGTGGTTGGTCATGGTGGTACTAGCATTGTTCAGATCGGATCGAGGCAAAATCTGCACTAGTGCCGTAGGACGCGCGTTATTTAGATTATTCGAGATCACTATACTGTTGTTGCTATTGGTACCCACACTTGTTCCGTGAGGCGTCAACACGGAATTATCCGTCGAATGTGAATTGGTTCCTCCTGATGGATTCCCATTTGAGCCGTAGAGACTTGGTCGCCTCTCTTTGCCTGGTCCACCCGATGTAGTACAACTGCCACTGTTACCAGTACTGCTGCCACCAGGTCCACTGCTTGACTTTGAACAACGAAGACATTTTGGTAACCAGGAGTGTTTTCTGATGAACTTACGGTACTCCTTCCGGACCTAAAATACCAAAAACATCTTGATTGTAAAACTGAAACCTGTATTTTCCAACAAAAAGGGATTATACCCTACTAAAAAACTAAAATGATTAGGTTTTTGTAACTGTATCTTTGAAATTCGTTTCTTTATTTTTATGTATAAAACCTTCTAAGAAATAAACTTCCATCATGTTGACATAAACGCGATAGAATAAAATGCCCTCTTCCTTTCACTTGGTAAAGAAAACTCAAATACAATAGAAGCTTTAAAATTAGGCATCAAAAAGTTTACTTACCTTTTCGTTCTGAAGGCAGTGAAACAGGAATATAAAGAATCCCTGCAAGGAATTGAAAGTGGCAAACAAATAAGCCATGGCAACCGATTCTTGGTTAATGTATAAAAATCCGAAGATCCAAGTCAGTCCTAGCAGGAAAACTAGAACGAAAGCTCCTTTCAGCCATGCCCTAAAATGTTTACACAAGTTACGAATCCGGCTCTTATTGAACCTGGAAAATGTTTGCTTTGTCTAAAATCTAGGTATGAGACCGAATGTCCTCTAACATGCGGGTTTTAATAACAAGCTACTTTTTGAAAAGCTGTAGGTATTCGACTAATGACTAATAATGCTTTCGCTGAAAGAAAAAACTTGACAATGATAATTTAGATTTAAACATATTGAAGTCTGAGCATACTGCAATGTTAGTCAGTTAATTTTTTTAAGTTTTTTTGTATTACTCTTAATTTAGATTATCATTATCATAGTTTTTGTTAGTGTATGATAGAAAAAGTGTTCTTACAAGTCAAATTTCATTCGAAGTGCATTTTCCTCCTTTCCACTACCAATGTAAGATTGCCATGCAATAAAAATAATGTATTAGAAGGGTATATACACCAGGCTATAATAGTTGTAAAAATATTTATCTACAATCAAAGATCATTAAAATGCCCTTGTAACGGATTTTGATTATCTGTTACAGATATAGAATAGTCTTTGTGCTACTGCTACCACATCTAAAGCAAATATTGACATCAATTAAACATACTTGCACAGGATAATACAAAAGAAACGTGAATAATTGATAGTTGATGCAAATCATTGATATTGCTCGATTAGCTCTAGTTTATGAAATACCTAGACCATAAAACCCTATCACCCTTTTTAATACCTAATCAACCAAGTATTTCATGACACAACCTTCAAGATTCTTTATCAATAAAAACAACATTTACTATCTACAATACAATCACCATTATAAATATAGAAATGCATTTTTTTAGATGATTGATTTTCAGTTTTAGAGATAACTAAATAACAAATATATTGCGCACCCGCAATCAGATTTTATTGAAGCTGTATGAATAAAATGGTAACAAACTTTTGACACTAACTTAATTTTAGTGTGTTTTGTTTATCAATCTCATAGTTTCTTCTGGATTCTGGATAATCCTGTACCATAATAAAATGCTATTAATTATTTTGTCTTTTCAAATATACAGGGTCCTGCATCTCACCTCCGGTTTTATATAGCGTATTTATTATTTAATTCACAATTTTTATATTTTGCAGACGTTACCTGCACTGTGTGGCGCATCTTAGGAAAATAGTTTTGATTATACAGAGTGTCTCAAAAAAGTGTGACGTCATAATGATATCTTTTTTTAAATTGCATGCCCCATATTTTTTCGCATATTTGGATACCTTCTACGAATACCTACAGGCCCCTAAAGTTTTATTGCAATCGGTTTCGTACATTACGAGAAAAAAAATAAAAAATAAAAAAAATATGTTTTGCACCAATGATTTCAAAAATTGATGAAAATTACAAATCATCCTTTGTTAATAAAATAAATCGTGGAACGTAGTGAGTAAGATATTTTTATCCTTGTTGAATTAGTTTGGTTGATCCGAATTATACAGGATGTCCAAAATTTGGTGTCAAACTCTTCAAACTTTGAAGTACTTTATTTTTTTTATTTTCAATTTGAGCCCCTGGACATTTCTATGTCATTCGATGCAGTATTGAAAAACAAACATTTTTTCCTAATACAACCCTATCAAAATTCCTAACACATTAAAAGTTATTCGCCAAAAACTAATTTTGGCACATAGCGCAATAGCAAGTTTAACAAATAAAAATTATAGTGGGCTTTGAAAAACAATTTTTGTAACATGTTTTGTAATAACAATTATCTTGGAACTTGTTGAGATTTTTACCTACACGCGTCACGCGTGCAGGAAGTTCACTTTACTGCACTGATTTGCTGATGGAAAGTAGAACTTCACCCTTCACCGCACACTATGCGGTAAAGTAGACTATGAAGTGTGCGGTAAAGTAACTTTACTGCATAGTGTGTGGTAAAGTGACTGGTATTTCTGATCAATTTCTGTCAAAAATACAAACTCATCAATTCAATAATGCCTTTCTTTGCAGATGTAGCAGCTCATAGGTAAAATTTTGTACCCAACACATGCGGAAAGTGCCTTTGTTAGGTAAATAACTATTAAAATAAGTATCTGCCTAAAACTAATACACATCGTGAAAATAGTGAGTTTTATCAAGAAGTTTTATTTAATATTATTAGATAAGCATTTATAAATTGATGACCTACTACAACCTATGCTCGATATGTCTTCCGTTTTCTTGGAGACACAAATCAATACGATTTTGGAATGACCTTGCTACCCTTCCTAAAAGGTCGGGTGTAATGCTTTGAAATGCGTTTATAATTCTTTACTGCATGTTTTCTGGTGTGGTTGGAGTTTCGTGATAAACTATTTCCTTGACGTACCCCCATAAAAAGAAATCTAATTTTGTTAGGTCGGGCGATCGGGGCGGCCACCCAGTTGGCCCTCCTCTTCCAATCCACCGATTTGGGAAGATTCTATTCAGACGGTCTCTGACAGCTAATAAATAATGTGCTGGGGCTCCATCTTGTTGCAGCCACATTGCATCCCTGACCGCTATTGGTAAATTTTGACATAGATTTGGCAGGTGATCTGTTAAAAAATTCAGATACATAGTTCCATTTAAATTTCCGTCAAAAAAGTGTGGACCAATAACATGTTCACCAATAATTCCCCCCCACACATTAATTGACCATCTATGTTGACGGTCCACCTGCCTAAAAGCCCTTGGATTGTGGTCGGAGTAATAATGGAAATTATGGCGATTGACAAGACCGTTTTTATGGAAGGTGGCCTCATCAGAGAACAAAACCTTATCAAAAAAGTCAAAATTATTCCTAATTTTTGCTTGCGCCCAATTGCAAAATACGACACGCCTTTCGAAATCTTCTTCGGATAGTTCTTGATGAAATTGAATATGGTAAGCATGGAAACGGTTGTCCTGCAAAATACGTTGAACGGTTCTCTCGCTTACACCCACTGTATTAGCGACTGCTTTTTGACTAGTGGAAGGATTTTCCGTAACAGATAATAGCACGGACAATTGATTTTCCTCATTTCCAACGGGTCTATTTCGAACTGGTTTTGTATACTTTACACTTCCTGTTTGTACAAACCTCTCCAGTAGGTTCTGTAGGCTTCTTGAGTCGGGATGCCTCCGTTCCGGATATCGCTGTGCATAAATGCGACTTGCTAATAAACAGTTCTTTTCGGATTCCCCTAATATAAAAACCATATCAACAAGCTCCTCTCTGCTGTACTCTATGAGAGAAAACTAAATTTTATACTTTTGAGAGCAAAAAAATTTGAGCTATTGATAATAAACCAAAGCAACTAAATTGAACTAATGTCAAACTAGGCTATTGACACTTATGTCATGTCAAGTTTTTTTAAGCCTTTCACGATTGTCATTTATTAAAGTGGCTAATGCACTTGTTGCCGAAATTAGATTTTGGCGAATAACTTTTATTGTGTTAGGAATTTTGATAGGGTAGTAATAGGAAAAAATGTTCGTTTTTTAATACTGAATCGAATGACATACTAATGTATAGGGGCTCAAATTGAAAATAAGAAAAATAAAGTACTTTAAAGTTTGAAGAGTTTGACACCAAATTTTGGACATCCTGTATAGTTCGAATCAACCAAACTAAGTCAACAAGGATAAAAATATCTTACTCAATACGTTCCACGATTTATTTTATTAACAAAGGATGATTTGTAATTTTCATGAATTTTTGAAATCATTGGTGCAAAACATATTTTTTTTATTTTTTATTTTTTTTCTCGTAATGTACGAAACCGATTGCAATAAAACTTTAGGGGCCTGTAGGTATTCGTAGAAGGTATCCAAATATGCGAAAAAATATGGGGCATGCAATTTAAAAAAATATATCATTATGACGTCACACTTTTTTGGGACACCCTGTATAATCAAAACTATTTTACTAAGATGCGTCCCACAGTGCAGGTAACGTCTGCAAAATATAAAAATTAGGAATCAAATAATAACTAAGCTACATAAAAACGGAGGTGAGATGCAGGACCCTGTATATGTAATTTAAATAGATACAATAGCCGAAAATAGTTAATTACATTACATTTGCAAATTGAATAATATCTGCTATTCATTTGATAGAAAACTTTCTGTCGCAATTTAAAATCAAATTCTTACAAAGCTATGCTCATAAAATAATTTGTATCCAATATTATATAAGTAAAGTGAATTGTATTCGTTCAGTAAAAGTTTAAAGCACAAAAGAATACAATTTTTTTTTTAATGCGAGACGTATTGTTGCAAATGTGTGGGTATATTATAGGTTTTGTCACTCATTATTTTCTTTTGATGATGTTTCTATTGATCGAATAGTGAAAGTAGCAACGCTGAATTTGAATTCAATTAGAATACCGAAATTAGTTTCTGTGTTAGAAAATTATAATAGAGTTACCTCACAGGTTCAAATATACCTACATTACATATTATTAAATCAACTTTGTGTTAGGTCAACATGCTGTAAGTATTTATGCAACATTCACAAACCCTAATTAAAACTTTTGGCATTCAAAATTTATTTTATAATGTGATTCAAATTTCAAATTAATTGAAATAAACCTACATTCAGCAGGATAATTTTGTTTTTTTAAATTAGTTAAAAGAATTTTTTTTAAATAATTCCCTCCTGTTTTTCGTTTGTTTGCAAAAGAAATCGACGACATGATTCAAAAATATGGAACAACCATCATTTAAGTTTAGGTACCGATATTGATCATTATTAAAGAAGACCAGGTTTTCAAAATTTATTCTTACTAGAATATTGTGAGTTCATAAAATAACAACATTGGAAGAAAATTCTAGCAACACCTAAATTTCTTGGAAACGGGTCCATAAAATCTACAGAATTTAAAATGTGGGGCTGATTCCTGTTTTTTTCCAATTTTTTTATCATTTGATAAATTCTAAACACTTTTGGTTTGTGGTCCACTAACCTATCTTCATTTTTTTCGAAAATATCAATATTTACACATCGGCATGTTTGGAACTTTGAGACTGTAAAATATAAACCGTTTGACTAACAACAAACTCGTTGACCCATTTTTGTCTTATTGTTCTTTTTTATTTGGCACCGATTTCCGGCTTTTCCGGAAATTACGAATTTTTGCTCCTCGGTCTCGACTCAGTTTTATTAATGAAAACATGTACAAAGGGGGTTTTCGGTCCTCTTAATCAAAACGTTCAAATTTTACATTCTGGCAAAATTCCAATTTTCAACTGTCAATATTCTAAAACCAGCTGACGTTTTTCCCCAAAAAATTCAAAAGTTAAACAGTCACCATCAACAGTGATTTAGGTTGAACAAAATTTGGAATGTTACCTACTTATTTTGTTCATAAATCACATTTTTAACTTTTTTGAAAAAAAAAAAAAAAAATAGAAAAAAGACAATAAAATCATAAAAATGGCCAGTATGCAAAAATAAAACAGGAATTCATTTGTCTTTGATCCAACATCACAAATTTTGTACATTTCTGAGAACCCGCTTTTGAGAAAATTACGCGTTTCCGAACTTTTTTCTTCAACTCTATACCTACATTTTCACTTATGTCTGTTTGCTCAAATTATCAAGTAGCCGCACCAAAGCTATTGTGCTCACTATTATCGAGCGCCCACTGTATGTACATTTAATTTAAAAAACGAATCAAACAATAAATACATCAGCTAAGCCAAATAAATTCTATTTTTCCAAGTATTTATAAATAATTACCTCGTGCTAGCAAGGCGAGAATGTTCTTTATTTTTCATGGACACAGAAGCGCTTGCATGCCTGCACATCATTACTATTGCCATTGTCAAAAATATGACATTCAGCTGAAAACAAAATGGAAAAAATCTTAGTTACTTATGCCATATCATTTAAAGGCGATTTAACACTTCTCAAAAAATTTTCAAAATGTTCCTACTTAGCACAAATCTCAATGTGGGCGTTTGTAAAATGGAATATTAATAAATAATATTAAACAACTTGCAGATGAAAAACATAAATTACACAAGACTTACCAACATGACGATGAAAACTGGTACTACGAAAGTGTAAATAAAGTAATTGTCAGTTTTAAGCCAACAATATCGCATAGTTCCGTAGCCGCTAGGATATATAGCTGCAGATGCAATCACTATTAAAAATGGCAGTCCATATGCGAAGATGTAATACCATCGTATTCTCGATTTCTCCACCTCAAATACTTCTATTAACATTACATAGAGTTGAAAACCTGAAAAGATAGAAGAAGTATTTGAAGTGATTATTATTTAAAAAAAAAGTTAAAATTATTTTATTCGAATCATCAATTTGAAAACTGAGTTTAAATTCATATCGAACTATTATTAATTGTATTTCATTTACCTTCAAAGAACATCCATACAAATGCACACAAGAAAAAATACTGTAAAATCCCAGCTATAACACCACAAAATATCCTATTTTGAGTTTGATTAATTCCTACTAAGAATATAAACTCAGCTATGAGGAGGCATGTACATAAGTTACAGTGTATCGTTGTTCTGTCGCTCTGAAAAAATCATTTTGAAGTCATGTTAACATAATCAATTTATTAATATCCTACCTTGAGCCCGCGAAATAACTGAAATGTGACTATGGCAAGTATGAGACAAATAATGGAAACTATACATCCTATGTAAGTAATAACTTGAAGTGCTATTTCATGAGGTATTGGTAAGTACACATTATGGACATCCATGAGAATAGCAAAGTTAGTTAAGTGATCACAAAAACACACTGTATGTGTATAATTTGATTCTGAACTGTCCACGTGGCAACCCTCCTCTGACCAAGAGTTTGTAGTATAGTCCCAAAATACACATTTGGGGTTGCTTACATTTTCAGTTTTAATATGTTTTAATGTCAGTCTTACAGGTTCTTTCAGCTGGATATGCCTGCCTTTGCCAAGGCTGGCCGAGATCACTTTGCTATTTAAAATTTTTGTAATATTGTTAGCAGTATCTAAATTGTCAGGCTGCCATTGAAGAATTTCTTCCAGTCTGTCAAACGCAACGAAAACGAGTCTAACAAGATTTCCGTCGCTATTCTCTAATAAAGCTTCTTTAGGTAATTCTAATGAATCATTACTGGCGTTCCAATCATTAGGTCTATCTTCACCGGAGGGAAATATTTCATCGGATAAAAATTTTGTATCCAAAACTCTCACAGAAAGAACTAAAAGGACAAAAAGTCGAAATTGATTTTACTGCAAAAAAAAACAAATAAGCACTCACGTATATTTTTCTCGTTTCTGTTAACTGTTTTCTGGCTTGTCACTGTATCAGCTAACAAAAAAGCATTTTCCTCCAACCCAATAAGTAGTGAAGTAGCTACACTCATTTGTTCCTTGTAGCTTAAGTCTCTCCATGAAGAATACTGTGTAGCATCTAGAAGATTGCTACTAGTTTTGGTAACATAACCCAACATCTCTGTTACTATTTCTTCCCTTTGTCTAGTATCAGGAAATGTTTGTATATCTTGGGCCATTTTGTCAGTCATTTTTTGTATTAATTTTGTGGTGATAGCCATATCGCCACCATATAAAGTTTTGCTGCCAGTTACTGTTGGTAAATCTCTTATGATTGACATTAAAAGATCTTTGCCTAGAAGCAGCCTTTGTTCCAAGCTAGTCAACCAAACTGATCGACATTCGCTCAAGTCTGGATTGATTGGAGTCCATTCTGGATAATTAGAAGAACTACTTTCGGAGCAGTGCCATTTTGCAAAACCTGTTGTTCCAGGAGGACAAGGTTGAACAGCAGTCTCATTAATGTGCGTGCTTTTCCAGTAAATATTTCTTACTGTAGTAGAATTACAGTGATATGGAAGGTATTCCGAGTCTTTGGGCCAAGAAGGGATTGATGGTGAGTACGAGAATGTTGACGTGGAATCAGCTAGAATTTTTTTTTTGGATAAATATATACAAACCAAAATATATATACACTTACATGTAAACAGTCTTTTATTGGAGTTGCCATTAGGTGAAACAGTTGTGAGGGGTAATGTAGTAATGTCATACTGATTGGGGTCCCTCGAGTCCCAATAAACATCTTGATCCTTCCTAGGAGCATTGTCAAAAGCCGCAACTTCTTTAAAGCCTTTAGAAGTGGATGTCGGCACATTGACTGAAGTGGAAGATGGTACAGGCCCAGGGATTGGAGATGGGGGACTTATGGTAACCTTCGTGGTCGATGGACGAGCAGACGGAGTTTTGATTGTGCTCCACATTGGTGGTTGAGAGGTAATCAACCATGGTGGACTTGGACGGCTTGTCGTTGTGGTGGTTGTTGCTGGAAAAAAGGTATGTGAAGTGTGTTGAATTCGAGTTCGAATTAAGTATTCGAAATCAATATTCAGCAACTAGATTATATACAATATATTAGAGCCCAAGTATTCTTCCTATCTATACCTGGAGTTCAAAACTCTTGCCAGTGATTGTCATTGTGCCACTCACACAATCAATTTGCAGTAGGTGGTTGGCGACTCAAAATTTGTTTTGGTGACATTTACTCTTCATTCCATTTCTAGTCTCATCATCTTCATTATTGTTGAGAGATGCTTGGATTTATCAGACATTTTAGCAGTATTATCAGCATAGCAAGTATGTACCTACTACCATTGTATCTACTACCTACTAGCTTGTAGCTAACCATCAAATAATCCTCTTCCTGTTATACAATATACATGTGTTTACGTTGGGTACGTTTTTTGCAAAGATTGGTATCTTCAACAAAATTGTTTTTCTCTCTTTTGGATCACTCTTTTTTACAAATTTTTCGCACCCATCTGGTATTTTCTAGGTGATGTATATGTTATCAGATTTAGTTTCGCACATTCTTGATTGCTCAGAACTAATTCAGTGACTTTGCAATATAAATCGTCCCTGCCTATCGTATAAGTAGATGATAGGTGAAGATCGAGGGTGAAATACAAAACTGGAAATATTTTATAAATAATTGTCAAGTTTTGTCAATGAAAGATCAGTTTCTGTGTCAGTATTAAATCGATTGATGTCCAATGCAAATTTTAGTTTTATTTTACTGACTTGTGAACAAAAATATTTTTTAAAACAATTTTTTTATCGCACTACACAAATAGTTTTGTTCCATTTATTTTTTATTGATGTTCATTAGTTTTACCTTTACCTTAGCTTTAGCGATAAATATTTTAATTCTCGAGACAATAAAGTATATATTTCCATTTGATTTGATTTGATGTATATTTTATTTCTCTTATAGCAATTTACTGGGAGGAACAAAAATGGGTCATAAAATTTAATTTAATTTTAGGAAAATAGAGGTAAATAAATGTAAGACAAAGACAGTGAATTATGAGATTTATTGCGTCCATAAGCTTTTCATAAAATTCCAGAGTTTATTGACACCAACTAGAAGCTAACTTGATTTTACGGGTATTAAACTTTATTTAAAATCGTATTTTCAGCTTTGTGTTTCATCTATTTGGTTATGTGGTTACGAACGTTGTGATTTATATTTTATAAATATCACTGAAGTAGTGTTTCGAGCATTTTTTCTGTGCATTGCCCGAACTCGGATGATGGGATGAGATTTTTCAATAATTCGTACTGATGTCTTCCTCTTTTTGCATAACTTCCTCTGGAATTTTATCCGTTCTGGTCATTTTATCATTTTTATATGCTATATACCTATTAGGCACCAACTAGGAATTTTAGGATTCCCGACACTTCAACTGTATTTGCAATATATTCTCGTATTAAGCTAAGTTTTAACTCAACGGATTATAATCCAATACCTAGAATATATTATAAATTGGCAGCCTAATTTCTGATTCTTGGATCAATTTCCAATTCTTTTTTATTGGACCTTCTTATCTACGAAAATAGATCCTCGACCTCTGTTAATTTTTGCTTCGAATCGCCCATGAAAAAAGTTATTTCCTTTCTCTCAAATGTTCTACTTTATCAACTAGATGTTTGTAGTGATGGTGTACAATATTTAATTATTATAAAAATTCTATAGATACAAACTGTCCAACATTATACTCAATTTTAATAATCCCTTTAGATAAAAGCATGTGCCATACACACCCCTATGTTCTTTCGCACCTATGGATTACAGTTTTCAGGTGGGACATTTAGTAATGTAACACAATGGCCTATATAAAACTTTTCGAATTACCGGCGTTGAGCAAAGTTGCCGGGAAGGATGAATATAAAAGCGACCATAATGATCCCTCTCGCTTCTGTGTTCTACACCCTTTCAGAGGTCGGCATAGGTGTTAAAATACTTCCTTGGTAACCTCAAAAAGAAAAAGTCGGCCAAGGACGGAATCCAATTATAATGTCGTTAGATAATTATGGCCAGGTTAAAACAATGAGCTTGCCTTACCTAATAAAAAATATTTCTGCAGAAAAGCTGTTTATTTATAACCGGCATGTCTTTGCATTTATTATTTACACACATAATAATAGTATGTAGTTAGACATTATGTTTAGTTAATGATAAATGCACTGAAATAAATATCAAAACATTAAATATAAAATAAATCTGAGGAAAGTAGTCTTCAAGAAACTTGAAAAGTACTATTGCGGTACCATCGAGATCACAGCAAGCATAAGTGCAAAATTGCATAATTTTGTGCTCATCAAAATATTGTTTTAAAGGGATAAACTTACCATGACATCCCTTCAAAAAATGGTGATAATATACTTAATTATGGCTGTTTCCTCCACCAACTATTTTAGAGAAGCCTTAATGATAAGTATTCCTTAAAATGACAGTTTTGCATGAAGAAATGTCAGTTTAGGGACTATACTTTTCGCTAGGGCTTCCCTAAAATAGTTGGTGGAAACGGCCATAAAACACTTTTTTTCTATGACCATTGAAAAATAAACAACTTTCGTCATATTTTACCATTGCCGAAAACTTCACTTTCGTCACTAGTGACGAAAGTAAATTATTACAATTTTACATGCTGATAGTAAAATATAATTCAACACAAAATTATGAAAATTTTGCTTTATTATAATTTGAAGCGCCACTATCAATCCCTCATTGAATAACTAGTCCGAAGGATGTTTTATTATAACATAGTCATAGAAAAAGTATAGTGTTTTACTCGTCAAAAATGATTTTTTGCAACTCGAAAACATTACCAAACCCGGCTACGCCCGTTTGGTAAACTGTTTTCTCGTTGCAAAAAATGCTGTTTTCTTCACTCGTTGAGCAATATAATATTTTGTATCTATGTAACTTTGCCGTAATTTGAAGGGACTCTACTATATTCTCTCAAACCACCTAATATAAAAACAGTTTAAACTTGAATACGGGATTCAAAAAATAAAAATTAATCTAGTTTATCTAACCATTATTTGCATCTGACTAGGGCAAAAAGAGATTATATACCAATTTTCTCAGTGCCTGGTTCGCCGGCGTCTATGTGTAGGCGTCAGATAGGCGAGAAAGTATTGCGAGAAATCGAGGAAGTATTTTAATTAAGTAGGGGTTTAATTAACTTACCGGGCAGACACTGATAATGAGCTTCTAAATATTTATGTGTCCCAGGGCAGGGGTCTCCGAACATGCTTGTAATCGCCGGTATACTGCAGTTTTGATAATGCGTACACCTAAATGACAATATTATCTTGTTAAAGCTCCAGTGAATACCTATACATACACGAACCCAAATCGTCATCCCGCTAGGTTATCCCACCCTATATTCAGGATGGAATGAGAAAGGCCAAATTGGATTTTCCGACAATAATCGCGAATTTTTCTTGTTGCCTTGCCGGATTTATACAGGCATTTTACGGTATTTTGGACACCGCAGACATCGGGTTCGACTTTGTTGGAATTAAGTTTTCCCAGCATTTTCACAGAAAAATACTCGAAACTATCGGGATGCTTTCAACCAAATAATTTACAATAAAGAAAAGGTATTTTGTTTATTGCGTGATATCTGATTCTTGTATTTCATCCTTATAATTTTTATAGAACTATGCCTATTCATGATTATATAATAGATAAAAAAATATAAGGATGGGAAACTTTTGGTCGTGGCGCCATCTATGACTAGAAAACCATTTTTTCCTATAAAAAATAATATATATTGGAAGTTTCTTGTTTTGTTTCTATATATATATATATATATATATATATATATATATATATATATATATATATATATATATATATTGTGATAACTAAACTAAATTCGATGAGTCCCTTGGGCGGAGTCGATATCAATTTCTCGATACGAACTGATGTCCGAGTTTATTACAATTTAATTTGAATATTTGTAATTAAAGTTTCTAGAACTAATTGGGACAGCAATTCGATTTATTTTGTTTTGGAAACGAACAAATTAGGCATTCTAATGAAATGTTTTCGCGTTATGCTGCACATAAAGTAATGAAAAAGTTATTAAAAAAGTATGGGTGCAATATATACTAATTTAAAATTGTGGAAAAAGTTCAAATTATGACGTCCCAAGTGGCAAGTTTTGGGTGAGTGTGGCGCGCAAATTTATTATATTATTTGATTTAAGTGGGCAAGGAGTTGCTGTTTGTACAATTTTGGTGAAAAAAGCCTTACTAATTTAAGGATGCCAAATGAACCGAACTTTGTACAAACAACGGCATCGCAGCAAAGGGACGTGTGATCATGGATTTATTTCCATACATAGCTACAATATCCTAAATATTATTTACTGTAATTAATCCGTTTTTAGAGTTGTCTTTGCTTTGAGAATGAAACTCCATTAGTTTTATTGATGAATGTTGCGATGCTACCCCAATTACAGTGACTCTATTACCACAGTGGCGACAATTGCCGTCTTCTTTTTGATCGGTTCTTTAAAATCCTATATATTCATATGGAAACCGCCGCCATTTTTTGCTCCACTTCATGCTGATTTCAAATATGAATATATAAGATTTGAATGGACATCCATCATAAAAAATTGAAAACAATGTATCCGATGACTATTATTAGGCATATCAAATATGCTGCTTTCAATTTTTTATGATGTATGTCCATTTAAATCCTATACTTATATTCATATTTACAAGTAGCAAGAGGTTGGGCACAAAATGGCGGCGGGACCTCTATTGTCGCCACTGTATGTAAAGGTTTATTTAGTCACTGTAACCCCAATTTTTTCATAGCACCCCCTATATTTTGTGTTTTACAAAACAAACATAAAATGCTTATTTTTATCATTGCGGAGAGGTAAAGTTTTCCTCACCAATCAGACTTTAAAAACTGATGTAACTGACCACGCAAATAGAAACTGGTAGGTCAAGAATCGTAAACTCTACAGGATTGCTCAATCGGCTTAATTTCTTCACAAGTGCTGTGATGTCACCTGCATTCCTGACTTCCAAGATAGCCGCCGATACAGATGATAGTTGAGTTTGTGCTGACAATTATTTTATCGCAAATTCGAAGTTTATCAAGTGTTATAAGTGTAATTTAAAGTTTCATTTAATGTGTGAGCATAAAAGACTCATTGCTAAATATAATCGTGGAAACCCGAAATTGCATCAGGATATAGCTTTCTTTTATTCGTGTGTATTGCTTAGTTTTCTACTGTTAGTATTTCCTAGTCAAGTATCTGTATTGTTTTTCTTTTGTAAATGAAATAACTACTTAGTTGTAAGTTTCCTTTGCATCTAATTACTAGAAATTAGTGTTTGTGAAGAGTAAATAAATAAATAAATAAATATGTAAATAAATTCATTTACTGGTGCGTTTACTATGTAAACGCATGGAAAATATGGGAAACTTGCAGTGTTTTTCTGGATTATGATTATGAAATTTAAATTAGGTATCACTATTTGGCTTTGTGAGATAAGCTTACTTTGAATGTCCATATTAAATCGTTCTAGTACCTTTTAAACTATTGAATAATAATTGAGCAATAGGTAGAGACGGTGAAAAATAAAACATACTATTGCAACTTGCAACCACGTTTCGCTTATATTTTGATAATAAAATGCAAAAAATGTATCTGCATTGAGGTTGTCGTTTCTTTTACAAAAAACTATCCACTCGTTTTGAATAGTTTTAGATACAAGATCTTTTCCTTTAGAAAAGCGATGAAATTTACATCTTTGAGTGCTTGCTTTTTGATCAAAATAGTTGTTATTACACCCATACACAGCACATCTCCTTCCAGGCATATCTATTTTATAAATGTACCTTTTTGTTGCACTAAAAAAAAAGGTAGAAGAAATGCATGCACATTTTAATATATTTATGCAGGTATTTTGAAATTACCTTGCTGATAAGCAGAGAACAAACAAACTCCGTCTTCGTAATTAGCTAATCACTCAAGCACACAAACTTTTGAAGTCTGCTAAATTTAAAAAACACAGTTTTCAAAGGAAATAACCTCAAAATAACAATTTTTCACGTTTGAAAATGCAAGGAAAATGCACTATCATAATAAAAAAAACAAACCTAGGACTGCGTGACGTCACTCGCATTCCTCCATGTTCGATATTTTTATGAACGTATGTCTTATGGGATTGAGCAATCCTGTAGAGTTTACGATACCTGCTGTCAGGTATTACTTTACATTATGTAGCTAACCGACAATTTTTTTTTTAGCTTTTGTCTATACCTTCTCGAAACAATAAATGTACTTGGATAAAAAAATTCAAGGAGAAAATCTTTGTTGGCACCAAAAACAGATTTGAGAAATATTTGAAATAATTTTGATGATGTAACTTTAAAGACAGTAATGTTATGCAGGATAATTTATGGCACCTGATTTGATTATTTATTTTCTGGATTTTTAAATTCGCGAACGAACCTGAAAAAGCCCGGAAATCGCGATATTATCTGTAGGTACCTACTTGAAAACAGCGGTTGTAAATGAGGCAAGTACAGAGAATAGCATTAGCTTAACAAAAAGCGAATTATTACATGTGAGAATTGCAACGTCTGGAAGACGGCGATCCGACGTTGTTTAATTGCATAGAGGGATTTAATTGCCATTTTAACCAATTGCCGACGTTGGAATTGGTGCGGAATAAGTCGGGTAGTCAAGAAAATGCTACTGGGATACTAAGGTAAATAAAGGTGTCAAAATATGAAAATATTTTTGTAATAAATGATAGAAGAGGTTGGTAATTTCCACTATTAACTAGCCTTTTTTTTCAACAATGCCTCATTTGTTTTTTATTTCATGATATCTTTTAATTCGAAGAAATGATGCTAAAAACATACGTATACTATTGTTGTTTTGATTAGCAACTATAAATTGTTTCTGGATCATTATTTCGTCTAGAAAGAAAAGCTAATACGTCGATTTAGAGACGATTTTGAATAACAAAAAACGACATTTCTTTGGTCTTCCCCTGAGCCGCTTTTTCCTGGCTTGTTTAAATCCAGTTTTTACCGTCTCGCTGATGGCAGCGATGTTACGGTCCTCGAAGTGACTCTTGCTTCAACTTTCTCAGCAATAGGTACTTCATCAACCAATATCTACATGTTGTGAACATTTAATAATAAATAATAAATAAGAGTTTTCAACACTAGCTCCAATCTTTTTTAAAGAGGGATAGTTTGTCATCATTATTACATTAAAAATAGCCGAATTTAAATAGATGGATATAGATAGAACTTTTCTACGTATTCTGGTTATGGTAGAGGCCTAGGTACGTCAAAATTTTGTTTGAATTTATTTTTTTAATTTGGTCATCACTTTGCATTTGAATGGTCTTATATCATTAGATAGTTCTAGCAACCCACAAAAAGCAATTCCGATTAACTCTATTTGACAATTTTGACACATAGAAATGTCAATCGTATTTCGCTTACGGACATAGACAGCAGTTCGGTTGAGAAAACGATAGACATGAGCAAGAATATTTTTATAGTTATTATTTATGTGACGTCACTCCATTTTTTTAGTTCTTGCTTTTGGTTTCGCAGTTTGTCCAATTTCAATTTTTTATGCAAATGATTGATAGAATAATTATTGTTTGTTTGATTTATTTTTTGAAACATCTGTGTGTTTCGAAAAATAGTCCAAAAATGTTTTTCGTCCTATCAAATAGCGGCAATGTTATGGTTCATCATTATGTATTGACACTATCCGCTCAAACTGCGCTTTGGAAAACTCTCTTGTGTGGTAAAAAATAAAACATATCAATCTTCACACAATTATAGGAACAGTTTTTTTAAAAAATCCTATCTATGTGGCTTAATTTTTATTAGGTATTGTTTTTGTATTGCCATTATTTCTATGATAATATAATCCTTTAATAGCCTTTTTCATTCCAAATAATGAATAATAAACCAATTTGAATAAGAGCAATGATATAGTATTCGAACATTTACGTTGGATTTGATGCGCACCAGAAAATTATCATTTTTTAAATACAGCTATCCAGAAATGGCGAGAATCAAGCTGGTGCGACGTCCCATAAACGCTTTAAAATGAAGCTATCCTGTTGGATGCGAGCCAGCAAATTTATTTTATCAATAAAGCGCAATTAGGTACAAAGCGATACTTCCTCGTTTCTGACAATATTGTATGGTATATTGCACGTTGCACGCGAATTATTTGTGGGGCTGTATGGGGGCCAATAAAGTTAAATCGTCGATAAAGAGACTTTCTTGAATTCTACTAACTTAATCGTCATGCTTTGGCTTTGGGAAAAGCAAAAGTAACCTTGTTCATTATTGCGAATTTTTTTCTATTACTTTGATGATATTTATCCCTTTTAGTTTAGCGCCTATACCTACAGCTATTAGATTTAAATAAAATCTATCAAATGAAGTTCTTTTCAATTATCTTTGTTAATAAAATATAAAACAACTTCATATTATTTCGACAACCTGAGATTTAATTTGGTGGTGATTTTTTATAATATCAACTCATAACATAAGAACTTATCTACAGGATGGTCCAAAAAAAAACGGAATTTTGTTTTTGAGCTGTAACTGTTTTTGTTGTTGACCAATTTCCTTTAGGTTTAGGCTTGTTTGGAAGAGAAAGAAGTTTCACTTCTACCACGTGTTTGGCGCTGCACATGTTTTTTTTTCCATAGGCTGGAAACCTATATCGTAGGAAGATGTAGGAGCCAGATAAGAAAAAAATATACCTATATATATTTCCAAGATGAAAAATTCGGAGTTGAAAACTCGAAATTAATATAATAATTCTGAATTGATAACTCAAAATTAGTAAGCATACTTCTGACTTGTTAACTCGGAATTACTATTGACAAACAAAAACCAATAATGTGTCTTCTATGTAAGAAATATCAGCTACCCCAATCAACACACTCATTCAAAATTATTAGCCTTTAATTAAAAATTAGGTGCTCCTCTAGTTTTTGAGAAAATCAAAAAAAACTAAGCGATTGCTAGGTTTATGAAAGCTTGTAGTCCCCTAATAAAAAAAATCTGTAACTCACTTAATAATTAACCTATTCAATTTTTTCTTCAACTATTTAGAAGCACCTAGAAAGCACCTAATTTTGATATAAAAAAAATTGAAAACATATTTTTTATGGGTGATCTTTCTGATCAATTGAGACACCGACATCATCACGAGTCACAGATCAAGAGGACCGGAGTCTATGATAACTGAGCCACCATGTTTTTGGTCAGTTTTTCCGCCATTATTGCCTTAACCTAATGGAGATAGATCCTGTTGTTTCTGGCAATATCCCACAGTGAGTTATGTGCAATTTTAGTACCTACTTAGCCGGATGTAATCTTATTGGCGTATGTAACTTTCCACTTCTCAGGACATATACTAGTGAATTCCAAAACTAGCCCATATTTAGATCTTCAGCACCTTCAATAATGGGCGCATATTATGGTCCTGTGCGTATTGTATATAAAATTATTGAGATCTACCACACCATGTTAATTTCTTATACAGAAGATGAAGCTATGTTAGGTATGAGTCAACATAGTTTTGCGTTCACAATAACCAGAGCATTGAATGATTCCCACAATTCCTTATATGGGCAAGAATATCCCATAAAAACAGACCATGCATCGCTTACATGAAAATAAGAAGGACACGCAGCAAGCTGACAGGAGAAATTGCAATAGTACAATTTTCAAATCAAACATCATAGCAACGCAGATGCATTATCCAGGCAAGTTCAAACCAATGCAAGCACTGCCTCAGAACTGATCAGCGTGGAGGAGTTCCATTTAGAAGCTTCCAATTTGGAGTGAATCAAGATAATGACATCAAACCAATTTTGGGTTATAGGCGAATCCAGACCAACCTGACACGAAACTTCACCTAGAAGGGCGCCTTTGGCTCAAGAGGACTCACTGTTAGCTGGAAATGGTTAACTGAAATGAATCTGGTATAAGGAGGTCAACGCAATTGGTCATGCCAAGGACAAAAGTTGTTCGAGTTTTAGAAGTTAACGATGGGACATCCGGAGCTCACTTAGGAGTCAACTAGACCTCCTAAAGATACGTGACTGAACTTACTGGGGTTAACTATCACCACGAGGCTGCTTAAAGACAGATTAATAATGACATCTTCAACGAAATTCCACAGGAAACAATACAACAAGAAATGAGCGAGATTCCCAGATTAGAGAGGGTTGAAAAGGCAATCAGACAACTGAAGAACAATAGCAATCAGACAACTAAAGAACAGTTAGCTGGTACTGCTGAATTCTTTAAACAAGGAGGCTCCACACTAAGTACCCAAACCCACATCCTAATAGGTAAAATATGGATTGGAGTCCATACCTGCCGAACTAAGAGATGCCTTCATGGTTGCCAGAATATTATCAAATCGTCTAATCCCAGCTGCTGGACAGAACCTCCCAGAGACGCAGTGTGGCTCAAGACCCAACCGAGGTACAGCTGACATCACGACATCAGCGCTGAGACTAAATTGCCTGTCTACGATGCAGTTATGATACCAACACTTACATAATGGCTGCAAAAAAAAATGTACCATCTACAAAAGACACATAAAAAGCCAAGAAAAGTGAGCGGCTCCAGAATTGGTTTAGTAGATAGCCATCAGAAAACACAGAATCGACGACAATAATAAGAAAAGAATAGAAGATAATCATACTCGGTATCGAGTGATCGCCTATGATGATGATCACCACAATTTCAAGTATGCCGCAATGTAACATGCGAAGCAAGTCAAATTCCTTAGTCGCGATTCAAGATATAAATAAAGCACTCCCTCAGATCTGGAATCCAAATTTCTATGGGGTAGCTTTGTTACCACCTTCCCGCCTAATAGTCTTAGGTTCTTTGTTGTGACTATATTTTCTCAAAAAGCTTTGGAATTAAATTGCTGTTTCTATTAGAATTATTCTAATTCTGATTATACAAGTCAGAATTTAATTAATTTCGAGTCAGCGATCAATTTTGTTCCTTATGTGTCCCATCTACCACTTCGTGATAGGTCATACAAAACTTTATAGCAAGCACTTTAAAAATACACAGCTAAATTTGATGGCGGGTTTAAGTATCACAGTTTTGTGACAGGTCAAGACAAATTTAGGTTTTGCTAAACTAGGGTTCCAGACAAATATATAAATATTTAAATTATTTTCGTAGCGTTTAGGATTTCAACCAACCCTTTCCAAAATATTTTGTTTGGCGGAACCATATTTTGAATAATTAATTTGCCAATTCTCTACTACAATTATCCATTTTTCTCTTTAAAATTCTTTATAAACTTCAAAATTGAGCTAAGGCATTATTTTTTTCTTTTTTTTTTGAAAATAAGATTGAAGCATATTTCCTAACATTAGTTTTTTTTTTTACTGAAGAATAATTTTACCATTTTCGCAACGGTAATGGACCTCAATGTATTTGGGTGTTCCTCTGCATGGATCGTCAAAAACTTCGTTGCTTACTTCAACTGAACAGGCAGATTTATAAGAACATCTGAAAAGACAAAACCCGCCCTTTATATCATTTAGCTAGTTAGCTTTATACCCCCTTTTTAAAGCGAGCACACATACACACAAACCAAAAACATAGAAAAGCCCTTTTAGCGTTCAGAAAAAGCTTCGGTTAAAAATGCCGGCTTTGGAGATTTTCCACCTCGGTTTGTATATTTTTCATTTTCAAAGGAAATTGTGACAAATATGTGGATAAATTGTTTCCAGGATTTTTACGATGCCATTGATATGCATTGAAAGGGGTTATTCCTCGGCCTAACTTTATCGCTTGAAGCCGACATACCTTTCAAACAAAGGAAGGACGAATAACCAATGTGGAAAGTATCCATATTTAATGACATCAAAATAATGTACCAGTAAACGCGTTAGAAAAAGTAATTCCTACATCTCAAAGAGCATTCCTTTGTAATTCAAACATTGATAATCCCAAAAAGCTCTACTGTAGAGTATAAGCTTAAAACTTTAAAATTAATTTTAATCAAAGCAAATTAAATCTTAAGAAACATCGCGTTCTGATACAAAACTTTATTATTAAAATAAGCAAGATGTTAAGAAGTGTTTTAAAAGTTAATTAATAAAATATTCCCTGACAGGCTCAGTAGCTAGGTATTATCAATAAAGGATAATTTTAATTAAAATTGGGTTTTTATAGGAAAAAATTATGATTTTAATTAATTTAGGGCCGGTCTATTCAACTTCGGATAAACTGTCAGGTATACAATCTGGCAGATAAAAACGCAATCTGTAATCCCATTGGTTGGCCAGTTATTCGCCGACCAATAAAATTGGAGAACGGTAAATTTATCTTGCAGATAGGTATCAGCAAATTTATCTGGAGATGAGCAAACTGAATATTATTATTTTGTGAACCAATCATTTGTAATATACCGGGTGAATGGTAAGTGGACGTATTCCTTTGAGAAGGTAAAAGTAGAGCCTGCTACTTTGCTACCGATTGAACATAATTTACCTCTAAAACATTCTTAACTGTTTTTGAGATATTTATTCTTTTTTAACTTTCAAGAAATTCACTTCTTTGCCAGGTAAATATTTGAAGTTAAGGGAAATAATAAAAGCCTTTCCAAATGTCGCTTTTTAAATTATAAGTTGACATATCAGCGTTGAAAATTATCAAGATAATGTTAAAACTATTAAATTATTTCGGTTTAGACTTAACTTCCCTTGTTAAGCTACAAACTAATGGTTACTTTATGCTTGAAAATTTCGAAAATTTCATGGTAGGTACATCAAAAGTACAAATTGTTGTTAAAAGTTCTCGATTTCATTGTCTTCAGAATAAGGCACAATATTTCAGAATTACCTGGTCTTTTGTTTTATTATTAAAAAAATAAGTTTTATTTGTAAGAGTACCTAACTTATATTAATAAAAAATTACTCGACATGCTTTTAATACCAAGTGTTGCAAAAGAAATGTTATCAAATATTGGTGTTAAAATTTACCTTAATTAGGTACGTTCCCTATTATTTCGTTAATTTTAAATATTTACTTGGCAAAAAAGGGAATTTCTTAAAAATAAAAATAAAAAAATATCTCGAAAACCAAAATAATGTTTAATCGGTAGCAAATGAGCTCTACTTCCACCTTCTCAAAGGAACACGTCCACTTACCAGTCAACCTATATATTACAATTTGATTTCAAATGCACCAGCAGAATAAAATCTGGATATTGAGGTGATCGCAGAAAAGTGGCCCGATTTTTATATAAAATCCCTCGTAAAATCCTCATTACCTTTAGATGACTATTCATAAGATTGTCATCCCTTTGACTAGATAGCGTTTTACAAAATCAGCTTTTTATCTGTTTTAAATGCAAATTTAATAACTAATACTACATAATCTTTTCTTTCATCCGACGCGAGTACTGCAAATCCGGCATTTTTATCAGGTAAAACTTCGAAAGCTAAAAACGTGAATATTAATGAAACCTGTACATACATATTACAATGATAGATGTTAGTTTTGCCCTGAAAAGTGATGATGTTGCTTTGCTAAGTTAACCGAAATAGCTAGCTAACTGCGAAGACGGATTTAACACATTAAACCACATATCTCACAAACAAGTTTAATTGTACAAATTAATAGTGGCATATCAGCGAATTGGGGTCAAAGATTATTTCGATGTTCGGGTGAAATACATATGTCATATAAGTAGAAGTATAGGTACCTATTTGGCCATAGTCTTTAATGAAAAATGGTTATGATTTTGAGCCAAATAAAATATTTATAACGCTTGGAAGGTGCAGCAAACCTATTGTGACTTGTGAGTACCTATTTAAATGATCAACAGTTTACATATAAAAATAAATTGAATTGGCCAAAACATACGAAAACAATTCGCAAACCTAAATTCTTCCTGAAACTTCCTAAAGAATTCAAAAAGATTGTTTGTAAAATAAATGGAACGTATTATTAAACTTTCCCAGAATAAGATATTTTTTTTCTTTTACTTAGCTATTCTATTTTTATAAATCCCTTTGATTGTTGGCCTGGGAGTTTTTTTAAATTAATTGCGACTTGTTATATTTCAAACTTGCAACTGTTTTTGATAATCTAAAAAAAAAATACGGAAAAATATCGTTTCAGTCGATTATTTGATTTTTGTCCACTTTGACTGTTTTATAAAATTTTAAAAAATCATGCTGTTAAATTTTTGAACAGAAAAATAGGAGGGTGAAGGTAAACACTTGAAATGAACGAAACGGGTAGCAGTTAATGAGTGAAAAACAAAGGGAGGCACACAATGTTTTTTAGTATTTTATTTTTGTAGAGCGACGGAAAACCCCAATACAGAGCCGCGAAAATATTTTTTAACAGCAATATAACATACAGTACTGACAGTAACAAAAAGCATTTAATAACACATGCCATATCTGGAAGTGGAGGGTTTAAATTTGATTATTTTTTAAATACTACCTACGCCCAAATTAATAGCTTGATGGCTGGATGAAATTTTTTTTTAACTAATCGAGAATTATATTCTAAAATACAAAAATGAAATATCTAAGGATTTAATTTAACGTGTTATTTTGTCAAGGTTTAACTGAAACAATGTGAGAAAAAAGAAAGGCTAGTTGTGCCCTCGATAC
The DNA here is from genome assembly GCA_917834065.1 of Ceutorhynchus assimilis. Lineage (NCBI taxonomy): Eukaryota > Metazoa > Arthropoda > Insecta > Coleoptera > Curculionidae > Ceutorhynchus > Ceutorhynchus assimilis. The sequence continues at coordinate 9,477,613 of OU892277.1, forward strand.
CAATTTTCCGAACGCCGGAAAAATAACTTACTCCCATCCGATAGGTCCGGTCCATTCAAATCTAGAAAAAATATGGCTTTGCCTTAAATTAACACATGCGAATGAAAACCAGCTTTTATCGTTTTTTTAACTGAGTTGCAGTTCAATCCGATAGAGTCAGAAAAAGTTAGATTTTAATAAAAATAAATGTGAAAGCAATTTTTTTTTTGGTTCAAGATTAGAAAATATTTGAATATGGTTGGGAATCTGACGCCTCCTAGGAAGCCTTTTAAAGGTGCTCTATACAAGTCGCGAACATCCACCTAAAAAACATGAAATCCTATGTAAAATGACCTGCCGGATTCGAATTTGTTGTTCGCCCTTTGATCCGGAATTGCGAAATGTGTCAAAACATGACATTTTTGAAAAAACTGAAAATTTCCATTGAAATATTTTTTTTTTGAAAACTAGTGCATAACTTTGTTAATTGATGTCCGATTGTAATGAATTTTGGATATGATATTTTTCAGTACTTCCCTGACATAGTTTCATAACAATAAAAAACATAGAACGTCACATAAAAGCTACGTAATTTTTTTTTCGCCAGATGACACAAAATATCGTCATTTTACAGCGTTAAATGGTGAGTCGAGAAAACTTTTTTATCTTTATACCTAGTATAAGCGAGAAAAATGTTGCCATTAGAATAAAGAAACTTTTTTACAAAAACTTTTTTTCCATACGACGTTTAGTTTGAGGTGTATTCTTTTTTAAAAACCGAAGAAAATTGAATCGTCGCGTCTCAACTCTCGGCATTGCCGGTTAGCGCGGTCTCAGGACGCGTTGCAGCGGATAAAGCGATCAGTGTGTCAGAGTTAACACCACAGCCTTCTTCATATGTGCAACAAAGATAACGCGACGACGCCGACGGCAGAAGCGTTCCTTTTGAATTTCATTTTGTTTTTCACCCGCTTATGTTTGTTATTGTAAAAGACATGTACAAGTACCTACCTATCATAAGTCAAAATATCAGTTTCAACGAGTGTATTTTGTGTCAATCAAATAATTAGGAAACGGTACAGAGTGTTACAAAAGAAGCCGTACCTACATTTCCAGTTCCAAGCATGTATTGTAATTGTCATTGAGAAAGGTAATCGTTATTTCATAGCTCTTACGGCCAATTTCATAATCAACTTAAAGTAAACTTTCCATTGGAAGTTGAAAAATCTCATCCTAAAAGTCTATTTAGCTAAAGTAAGTTTTAATTCTCTATTATGAAATTGGCCGTTAGATACTATGCTGACAAAATAGAACTGTTTTTATCATTGAATCGTGTTTATCACCCTAAATTCTTAATGTAGACGAGCTTATACCAGGAAAGCCTACAAGAAAAGACCTGAACCAGAAGAAGGTGCTCCAAAATGTACTAGTAAGCGAATTAAATCCTCTTATTCAAAGATTTGCATAATATGCAATAAAATTCGCGATAATAGGGGTTTGAGAAGACTCAAGCAAATACTGACATTTGATAAGCAAAATGAAATATGGAACATGGCAAAAACAACCATCAACTTTCGCATTGAATTCAAGGATTTGGTAATAATTGTATTGACATGATTGCCCACGAATGTGCATATCAATCGTATCATAGTCTGTGTTTCTTGAAACTATTTCAAAAATTAAAATCAGAAGTAAATTCCCTACAAGAATCTGAAGTACTTTCGTTTGGAAATATTTTTATTAAATTTCAATCTTATATAGAAAATGCCCTATTTATAGAAAATAGGGTCTTCACAATAGAAATCATCCTACATAGGGAAGCAAGGAAGCAAAGTTATGGAACGTTGAGTGAACTGCACAATATCCATCGTGAGAAGAGATTATCAATAACCTGCAAAGTCTCTTTAAGAGAACAATTATGGTTGTTCTCCGAGATGGAAAACTTTCAAGTTATCTTTGCTCTACTAAAGTAATTATCAATAAATAAGACGCTGTAAGGAATTCAAGCTCTTCAAATTCTGACGCCACATTTTTCAATGAAGGCCATTCTCCTTATAAACGACAATCAAATGTTTAATATTTAAGGGCGGTTTATTGCAAATTGTGTACAGCAAGACACTTTGACAATTACTGGAGAATGTGCATCCTAATATCATACCAAAGTCACTATACAACCTTTTTCGTGGATACTTAGTGAAAAAGAAGTAAATTTTGACAATGATTGAAAAGTTCTGTTGGAAGAGAAGCTTGAAGAAAAGGTTTTGGATATTTGTCAAGACTTTTTATTTGTATTAATTGGAATGAAAACACCAAAACATGAGGAATTAGCCGTTTACTACAAAATTTTGAATTGAGCCTGATGCTTTGTTTTAAAAAAGAAATCTTGTTGTTATTATTTTTTTTACTGACAATAATTGGATGCCCTAAAAATAGATTCCATATTTGGTAATAATTAATAAATAAATAAATGGAATTTTTATACCTTTTATGTGACGTTTTTTTTTTTGTCCTTTTTTGCCAGTGTTTGTCTGAGAGAAAATGCATTGTGAAATAAATATTTGCATTGGGTAATGATGATATATTTTTTATACTTATAAAAAAAATTATTATTAATATTTTTCCTATTTATATTGTTTCCCAACCCAACCAAACCCATAAATCCCCCATTCCCCTATACTGCCTACAATATTATAACAATATCGTAATGCGTGTCTTTGTTGCACGTATGAAGAAAGCTGTGGTGTTAACTCTCTCTGACACACTGATTCGCTGCACCGCGTCCTAAGATCGCGCTCACCGTCAATATGCCGAGAGTTGAGACGCGGCAATTCAGTTTTCTTCGGTTTTTAAAAAATAATACAGCCCAAACGAAACGTCGTATGGAAAAAAAGTTTTAGTAAAAAAGTTTCTTTACTCCATTGGCAACATTTTTCTCGCTTACACTTGGTATCTATCTCTAAAGATAAAAAAGTTTTCTCGACTCACCATTTAACGCTGCAAAATGACGATATTTTGTGTCATCTGGCGAAAAAAAAATTACGTAGCTTTTATGTGACGTTGTATGTTTTTTATTGTTATGAAACTATGTCAGGGAAGTACTGAAAAATATCATATCCAAAATTCATAACAATCGGACATAAATTAACAAAGTTATGCACTAGTTTTCAAAAAAAATTATTTCAATGGAAATTTTCAGTCTTTTCAAAAATGTCATGTTTTGACACATTTCGCAATTCCGGATCAAAGGGCGAACAACGACGAATCCGGCAGGTCATTTTACATAGGATTTCATGTTTTTCAGGTGGATGTTCGCGACTTGTATAGAGGTGGTCGAATTCAGCACCTCAGATTCCCGACTAATAGGCTTCAAAAACTAATAAATTATGTCATATTTTGTTTAAAAAATCCTTATATTCTGTTTCCTATTGGAAAATATTAAACCGAAACTAAAAAAAACATCCCCAACAATTATTTTGAGCAGCACTCGATAAATTTCTACCCTGATAAAAATTCCGTAATTGCACACAAAAACACGTTTATGTGCAATCCAATGCATTTAGCATTGTGTCAATAATATGATGTAAACTATCAGTTTAAAATATAGTAAATAAATGCGCTTCGCCCAGGAAGATGCGTATTTGACATCTGACAGCGTTTCGCGAAAAATTAACATTCTCTAAATTTAGGACGTTATACAGTGTGTCCACTTAAGTTCGCAGCATATGGGAAACTTTTTTATTATCAATTTTACGAAAAAAAGTTATTCTTCATAAAAGTTTCTGCTTCTTGAAAAAATGATAATAAACTATTGAAACTTGGAATAGCATGTACAGGGTGATCATAAAAACATACAGGGTGTTTCCTAGGTACGGTTCGTAACTTCAGGATGTGATTCCTTACAATATTTCAAGAAAATAAGTTCCCATAAACATGTGTCCGGAAACGCGTAATTTCTGGGATATAGGATGTCAAAGTTTTTAAAAAAAAAACAGATGTCAAATTTTTGACATAACGCTTCCTAGACAAATAACTACCTACCCAATTAATAATTGTCATTGTCATTAATTGTCATTTCAAACCATGAATTCATTTTAATAAATCTTGACATTTTTTCAGGTTTTAATATCATTTTTCGGGGATAATACCTACCACATAATACCACCAGAACTTCAAAATTACGGATAATTTTTCACGATTGCGTGTTTTCTATAATTTCACGAGTCCGTAGGACGAGTGAAATTTGCAATGAAAACATGCATGAGTGAAAAGTTATCTGGTCCATTTTGACCATTTTAAAGCTCGATTGGTATTTAACGGATTATTTCACGAATGAAAATGCAAAAAATATGTTGCTAACAGCGTCCATATTTGTTTGTATTGATACAAATAAATCGTTGCTAGCGTTAGCAACCGTTTGTATCAAAAATTAGCATGACAACCATATATACGATTAACATGGGAGAATATTCGCTGTCATTATTTCATTATTAATAATTATTATTATTACTTTTATTATTATAAGCGAAAAACCCTAAGGGTCCTTTTGTAAGGGTAAGTTTACCCCCATAAAGTGTTTTACTGAAAAGGGACCTCAAGCCGGCGTACTAAATCTTCAATAAGCACCCTAAAACGCTATAATCTCAAAAAAAAACAACGTCGTGTAAATTTCTAGGTGGTCACCCATCCAAGTACTAGCCGCGCTCGACGCTGCTTAACTTCATCAAATTTATACTTCATTTTTTTTTTTTCAAAAATGTCCCAATGAAACCTATTGAGATTTTTGAGATTTTAGAGATTTTTGAGATTTTTTTTTTTTTAATTTTTTTTTTTTTTTTTAAATTATATAAAGCAAAATGAGCTCTAACCAATCAATGAAAGAAAAGGTGGCGTTCCCATTTAAAAAAAGATCAATGTCGTCATATCTTGGAGAGGATTTTTTTTTCCCTATATCTCTGTGTAACTTTTCCCACACGTCTTCTTATACCTATTTCCAAAATTTCATCAAATTCCATCGAGCCGTTTTCTCAGAAAAATGCCAACACACATACACACATACACACACATACACACCTACACACATACACACAGACGGAAATGTGCCACCTTGCCAAAAAGGCTTAAAATGATCCAAAACGTCAAGATTTAATGAAATTTTGACATGGTCAAAATCGGGCTATCACCATAGCTTCCTATCTAGGAAGCTAAAAATCGTGTTTTTATTTATCTCAACTCAAAAACCCCTTTCTCGATTTTCGATAAACTTGGCAGATTGTAATAACATAAGGTATCTTATTTTGACTCCATCAGATTTACCGTAATTATTCCAGTGGCAGCCCAGAGGGCAACTAGGTTTATAAAAGTAGAAAAAAAAATGGCACGTCACTATTTTTTAATAACTTTGATATTTTTTTGAAAAAAAAAATTGGAAAAGGGAGTTTTGAGCTAGAAAACCGCTTTTTTCAAACTTTGACACCCTCTATCTCAGAAATTACGCATTTCCGGACACATGTTTATGGGAACTTTTTGTTTTTAAATATTGTAAGGAATCACATTTTGAATTTACGAACCGTAGTAGGGAAACACCCTGTATACAGGGTGTCCCACTAAGGTCGACGAGGTACGACATTATGGAAACCAGTTATTTGCAAAGAATAACTTTTTTTCGCAAAATTGATAATAAAAAAGTTTCCCATATGCTGGGAACTTAAGTGGACACACTGTACAATATGTAAAATAAAATTTTGCAGTTTCAAAAAATTGTAACTATATTCTCGCGTGAAGCGGATAAAATTTTCGTGAGCACAAAGTTGTGTTACAGACAATAAAAAGTAGAATGATGACGTCCCGTAAGACTTTACAAATTGAAATGGCACTAGCATGCACGGATGATAAATTATTAGTGATTTCTTTAGTTGTAAGAGTTTGCAGCACATGCAAATCATATGAGGAGAGAAAATAGAGAAAATAGGAGACATCATACGACAAAATATTATTCTTTCTCATGTACCTACGTCAAAGAAAATATATTGAACGGTTTTAACAATACTTCCTCATAAACTAGGGATGCACCAGAAAACGAACTTCGTAAGATACGTATTTATTTTAGGTACAAGCCCATAAGTAAATTCAGCCATCAGTCACTTATCCATAAGTACATATCGACATATGACGAATTCTTACTTGAAAATTAAAAAACATATGTGACCACAGAGATTATGAACGCCAAACTTGACAAAGGTCTAATAGCAACCATGATCACTGAGTTAATGTGAGACCACATTTCAGAATACATTCATTCTACTCGGTTAAGAGATGAATTTGGGGAAAGGTCTTGGAGCTGCAGCCACATAGAATAATTAGAGAACCAAAGAAGATGGTTTTCGGTGCGGCTCTTAAACAAAGACTCCTAACGAATGATGCTAAAAGTCTTAAAGGGATTGAAACACTGCGATGGCCAATACAGGGGAAGGTCTTCAGGCAATTATCAATGCATTCAACCAGGCATACAGGAGAATCTGCCTAGAGGTCAACTTTAACAAGACGCAGATTCCGCACCAAAACGCACCGGGCATTGATCCCCAAGCCCCAAATATATCTATAAATGACCATTCTTTACGGAATGTAGAACACAACCCATACCTTGGGAGTCTTCATCTGGCAGCGAATATAACCATTAACGCTGAAATCCAAAATCGCTTGAAGTGTGCTAGCGCGGCGTTCGGGCGACTTCTAGAGAGAGTCTCCGACAATCACATCAGCACTGAGACCAAACTCCGCATCTATAATGCAGTTGTAATACCGACACTCACATGGACGAAACATGGACCACCTAAGAAGACACATAAAAATCCTAGAAAATTACCACCAGCGAGCCTAAGAAGGATCCTACAAAATCAACGAACAAACATTAGTGTTTTAGAGGAGCCCAAAACAACTAGCATGAAAGCAGTCATCATTAATCACCAACTTCGCTGGACACATCACCTCGTCCGCATGCCCGAAACACGTCTTCCAAATCTAGGAGCTCAACAAAAACGCTACAAAGATGTTCTTAGGGAGAATATGGCAAAGTGCTGCATCGATACCACTGGGAGACGTCGGCAGATGATAGGCCCTCATCGCGTCAAATAGTCCACGTTAGACCACAAACTTTCGCAGACACCAGACCAAAAAGTGGGACCGCAGCAAGGAGCAAGGGAACAGAGGAAGAAACGATGCTGTCCGAGGCTGAGTATGCTAAGACTGTGGAAGAGCCAGAAATGGTTTATATAGCCATCACAAAATGCACAATCGACGACAAAAAGAATAGAATAGAAGATAATTATACTCGGTATCGAGTGATCGCCTATGATGATGATCGCGATCTCTTGCTGTTGTGGAATTTCAAACGCCTCACTACGCTAAATAGTATATTCAGATCTACACTCCAACGGCAAGAGCATCTGAGGATGAGACTAAATCATTTTAAGGAACTGGAGTAAAACACATAGTCTATCTTCACTCTTTATTTTACAAAAATAATCAGTTGGAGGGTTGTACATGTTTCGGATCTATCATAGATCCATCATCAGTACAAGTTCTACAAGTTACAAAAATATGGGAGTTATGGGGAGGGCCTGGGGTGTATACATCAAAAACTTACCAAATGGCATAGGGAAAATATGTTCATATACAACATGCCTAAGTATAATAATTATACATAAAAATATAAGTGTTCATGCTGTTATCAGCATAAAGTTGGTGGCTAAAGCCGCATCCAACACAGAACATATTTACAAAACTGGAATAGAGGAAGCTTGTGAGTACGATTTCAAAAATTACGTCAAAGTTTCAACTTACCAAAGGTGAAGATTGAAAAAATTATTTTATTAACATTAGAAAATAGGACTGCCACACAAACACAGAATATGCCCATAGGAGGCGGAATTCTGGACACTCATCTGTACTTCTGGATGTTAGTGGGTGTTAGCTTTTAGCTGTTAATCAAATTTCAAAAAAAAAAATCTTTATGAAAATCGTGCTGTCTGCACGAGGAGTAAGAATGTAATGGAGATGAGGAAGAAGATGGTGGCAGGAAATTAGTAAAATTTGCTGCATAAAAACCTTGACAATTCCAGAAATCAAACCAAGTAGCTCCCTCTTACGACCAAAGGCCAAACAATCATAGTTGGATACTAAGTTACACATCCAAAAACAATAGAATATGTTGTAAGCAATAAGTGTGATAAATTAAACTAAATTAAATTGAAATAATATCATTACAATAGGGATAATCAGAGTTCGACTATTGAATATTAAATTTTTTTTTTTAAATTTTTAAAGGTTTTTTAAAAGGAATTATACTTTGGTAGGTAGCGTCACCCAACACGAATAGACAAAGGTGCAAGCGGTGGTTGAATTTGTCTACTAGGGAACCCTACAAAAACTAGTGTGGTACCGCTGTGACAGGACCGCGGCGCCCAGGACTGAAACCAAGGAGAAGAAATCTTGGAAAAAAAAGAGTAAAAGAGTGTGGTTAAACATTGTTGTTGTTATTGACCAAATATGAATTTAGGTTGAAGTAAAGGAGAAACCGAGAGAATTGAAAAACTTCAGGCAGGAAAAATGGATTTGATCATTCACACAGGTTTTTTGAGCATTGCGCAAGGCTTTGTTGATTTCCAGGATTTCGAGTAAGTTCATAATGGGTTCCTTTTCACAGTTGTGTAAAACTACAACATCTTTTTCAGGGTCGAAAGAGTGTTTTTCTTTAAGAATGTGGTCCGAAAAGCTAGATTTACTCTGGATAAGGTCTATAGGAACTGAAGAATGTTTTCCAATTTCTCTAACATGTTCCTTGACTCTTAGGGATATCCTTCTGCCGCACTGGCCAACGTAACAGACAGTACAACCAGGCTGTGAGCAGTTTAAACAATATACTCCTGATTTATCCAATAAGGGAATTCTGTCTTTTGAATTAACTATAGAAGAGCCGAGGGAGTTCTGAGTTTTGAAACAGATATTAATTTTGTATTTGTGGAATAGACTTGTGTGTGAAATTCGGCCCAAGAAGGATATGGAGAAGAACTTATTTGTATTGTGGTCTGGTGGTGAAAAAAGATTTTTATTGAGTACTGATTTATTGAAATGTTTGTAGAATAGTTTATTAATAAAATTTGAAGGGTAGCCATTGGCTGTTGCTATTTGTTTAATAATGTTCAACTCTCTGGTAAAGTCCTCTTTAGCCATAGGGATTGAAAAAAGTCTATTGAAAAGGGCATTAAAGGCAGCAGACTTTTGGTTATATGGGTGGTTAGATGAAAAAGGAATCACAGTGTCTGTGGTGGTAGATTTGCGGTAAATAGAAAAGGAGAGTTTATTGTGAGTTCTAGACAACGATATATCCAAGAAGGGTATAGAACCATCCTGTTCCAATTCCATAGTAAACTTTATAGAAGGGTGTAGTGTATTTAAAAAAATTTTGAATAGGTTCAGCTTGTCAAGGGTGTTATTATAACAAAGAATGATGTCATCCACATATCTGTAATAAAAAACTACATCAGAGTAAAAATCACTCAATCTGATGCTCTTCTCTAGATTATCCATAAAAATTTCGGCTAGATGTGGAGACAGGTTGGAGCCCATGGCGAGTCAATTATTTTGTCGGTAGAAAGAATTGTTGAATTGGAAAAAATTTTGTTTAAGAACAAGGTCCACCAAAGACAGGATGTATTCTGTGACATCGTGGGTGAAATTGTGGAATATCAGAAGGTTGTTAACAAGTTGTAAGCAATCATCTGGAGGTACACTAGGAAAAAGGTTGGTGACATCAAAAGACAGGAGAATCGCATTGTCAGGGATGAATATGTCCTTAACTAAAGATGTCAAGTGTTTGGAATTTTTTATGGAGCTTGAACTGGTGAAATTTGTTGAGTTTAAAATAAAAGAATTTAAGAATTTTGACAATTTGGCGCAGGGGGAGTTGAAATAAGAAACCACTGGTCTTATGGGTATGTTTGGTTTGTGTATCTTTGGGAGGCCTGAGATGTTGTAGTTTTACACAACTGTGAAAAGGGACCCATTATGAACTAACTCGAAATCCTGGAAATCAACAAAGCCTTGCGCAATCCTCAAAAAACCTGTGTGAATGATCAAATCCATTTTTCCTGCCGGAAGTTTTTCAATTCTCTCGGTTTCTCCTTTACTTCAACCTAAATTCATATTTTGTCAATAACAACAACAATGTTTAACCACACTCTTTTACTTCCAAGATTTCTTCTCCTTGGTTTCAGTCCTGGGCGCCGCCATTTATATACCTGTCACAGCGGTACCACACTAGTTTTTGTAGGGTTCCCTAGTAGACAAATTCAACCACCGGTTGCACCTTTGTCTGTTCGTGTTGGGTAACGCTACCTACCAAAGTATAATTCCTTTTAAAAAACCTTTAAAAATTTTAAAAAAATGTAATATTCAATAGTCAAACTCTGATTATCCCTTTTGTAATGCTATTATTTCAATTTAATTTAGTTTAATTTATCACACTTATTGCTTACAACATATTCTATTGTTTTTGGATGTGTAACTTAGTATCCAACTATGATTGTTTGGCCTTTGGTCGTAAGAGGGAGCTACTTGGTTTGATTTCTGGAATTGTCAAGGTTTTTATGCAGCAAATTTTACTAATTTCCTGCCACCATCTTCTTCCTCATCTCCATTACATTCTTACTCCTCGTGCAGACAGCACGATTTTCATAAAGAATTTTTTTTTTTGAAATTTGATTAACAGCTAAAAGCTAACACCCACTAACATCCAGAAGTACAGATGAGTGTCCAGAATTCCGCCTCCTATAGGCATATTCTGTGTTTGTGTGGCAGTCCTATTTTCTAATGTTAATAAAATAATTTTTTCAATCTTCACCTTTGGTAAGTTGAAACTTTGACGTAATTTTTGAAATCGTACTCACAAGCTTCCTCTATTCCAGTTTTGTAAATATGTTCTGTGTTGGATGCGGCTTTAGCCACCAACTTTATGCTGATAACAGCATGAACACTTATATTTTTATGTATAATTATTATACTTAGGCATGTCGTATATGACCATATTTTCCCTATGCCATTTGGTAAGTTTTTGATGTTTACACCCCAGGCCCTCCCCATAACTCCCATATTTTTGTAACTTGTAGAACTTATGCTGATGATGGATCTATGATAGATCCGAAACATGTACAACCCCCCTTCCAACTGATTATTTTTGTAAAATAAAGAGTGAAGATAGATTGTGTGTTTTACTCCAGTTCTTTAACTATTCTCTTCACTGTGAGACATGGACTACTATTTCAAAATCTAAATCATTTTACCTGCAAGTAAAGGACAATCTGAGAGTTGCTAAAACTTGAGACAATAGTATAGTCATACGTAATTTCAACAACGCAGAAATCGGAGAAGGTGAAAAAGGAAAGCCTTCCCTGGAGCAGATGTTTCATCTCAGCACAACCTCCTGAGGATATAGTCATTGGAATATATTTAAGATTGGAAGACTGGAAGAAATTCTTACAGACGCAAAACAATCGATAAAACAGTAGGTGGTCTTCTCATGTAGAAGCAAAGATTTTTTTGCAAAATACATCCAGAAATACGCGTTATGAAGAAATCATTCTATGTAGAAAAATACATGATCTTTGAATTCCCATATAATATGCAGATTTAAGAAAACATAGTTGAGGTTTCTCGTTCCAATTAGGACGCACCCTCCAAGCAAATAAGAGGAATTACATTTGCTTCCCACGATAAAGTAGATTTCACATCAAAAATCAACCATTAGTTGATTATCTGCTAATCGCTAGCCAAAAAATGTTGACTTATAGTTTATACGATTTTACGGTTCACTAACGTTATTACCTACTGCAAATGTGGTATTTTGAGAAGAGAACTAGGTAAATATTTGTTATTATTATACCACCTACAAATGAAACAGTAACAGGATCTTTATTTTAAATGATTGTTCAGGTAGGTATGTAAAATTATATGCTAGCGTCATTGCATGAGCCATTATTCTACTAAAATATGATATAACTAATAGTAAGTAATTGAACTGAGCAAGCGTTTTTATGAAATCTAATTTCGCGATCATAACATACTTTGATGGCCTTTCTCAATTTGGTGAAAATTATCTATATCGAGCCAGTCCGAGGCAAATAATGAGATTATAAATATAGTGCTTTTATTTGATTACCATCAGCCCCGCAATAAACGAATAACTGTCAAATTAAAGCATATTTGTTTGAAATATGTTTAACAAGACCCATTGGCAGAAATTTGTCACAGGTGAATTTAATTTCATCATTGAATATGAGCGATGCATTAATGAGCTTGTAAAAAAAAAGAATTAATAATTAAAAACATGGACATAAAAAAATACATACAAAACAAGATTTATACACCAAAAATAATATAGTGCTTTTATTAAATGTCAAATTGTGTGTTTAGCTTTTTAACTGAAAAATTAAAAATGCAATTTCAGGTTTCAAACTTTTTGCAAAAGTTTAATGTTGTTTCTAAAACATGTACTTTTGAAAGATTAAATTACCTTCTCTCTTTTTTAGGTGTATTATGTATACTTTGAAAAAAAAATATGTCATAAAGTGCGACAAGTGAGTGAACCTGTGTGGAAGGAATGCGGGCATAACCCTCCTGATTGGCCCGAGATTAAATATACAGGGTGTCCCACTAAGGTCGACGAGGTACGTTATTATGGAAACCATAGACCTTACGGCATCGGGATTTTTTTCTTCATCACTAAATCGGCCAAGAGAAATTGATGGAAATTATTTTCGAGTTTCTAAGATGGCCGCTAGGGAGCGCAATCACGATGATATAACTAAAAATTCGAATTTTCTCGAAAAATCGCTATATCAAGGTACTGTTTTAACAACAGAAATCAAAAGTTCGTTAATTTTTGCGCCAGTTTGCTTATTAGCCTTTTTTCGTATCTTCACTAATAAGGGTGGGGGAAGCTGGGGAAAAAATAGTTTTAAAAATTGCTGTATCTTCCATACCCCTTATCCAAACTCATTCAATTTGGGCTTATTCGAAAGAGAATTTCATTGTTATTAAGAGCACCACTTCGTTCGGGGTCGATAGTCCCGTCCCAACCGCGTCTTCTAGAGGGCGCTGTTTAACCAAGATCCAGTTTTTTCTAATTTTCTGGAAAAATCCAAATGGCATGATATACTTTTTTATAACTCTGCTTAAAGAGCAAAAAATTATCTACATTTTCGCGCAAACCGCAATCCGATATCTGCATTCGTTTTCAAGTTATTTGCAAATAACTATTTTAATCGAATATCTCCCTCCTGTCATTTTAAACCAATCAAAAAATCTCATTTTGTGGTCAAAATTTATTTTCAAGTGGAAAAATTTCATGACATGACATGAAAACAAAATAAAATACTCATAAATGTTAATAAATCAATAAAAATTTATTGTTTTGCTCAGTAAGGAAACATTCTTAACAAAAACCACTCGTGCTTCTAATTTTTCCTGTCGAAAAATCTAAAAAACTCGTTTGCAAGTAATTTGTTTACCAAAATACTGGCGTAAATTTTTTTTATCTATGAGTATGTGGAAGGTAGCACTTTACAGCACATGTGCGGTAAAGTACTTGAAATACAAAAATATTGACACTCGAAGCTGAAATTTTGTACCAACACATGCCAAAAGTGCCTTTACCGCTCTTGACGCCATGACAACTGCTGTCGCGTGCGGTAAAGTATCACTTTCCGCACTTGTTACGTAAATACCTATTATAACGCTCGTACCTGTTATAGTTATTCACCTAACAAATGAGGAAAGTGATACTTTACCATACGCAACGGCAGTTGACCGAACGACGCGAAGCGGAGTTCGATCAAGCCGTTAAGGGCTTTACCGCACGCGACAGCAGTTGTCATGGCGTCAAGAGCGGTAAAGGCACTTTTGGCATGTGTTGGTACAAAATTTCAGCTTCGAGTGTCAATATTTTTGTATTTCAAGTACTTTACCGCACATGTGCTGTAAAGTGCTACCTTCCACATACCTACTCATAGATAAAAAAATTTCACGCCAGTATTTTGGTAAACAAATTACTTGCAAACGAGTTTTTTAGGTTTTTCGACAGGAAAAATTAGAAGCACGAGTGGTTTTTGTTAAGAATGTTACCTTACTGGGCAAAACAATAAATTTTTATTGATTTATTAACATTTATAAGTATTTTATTTTGTTTTCATGTCATGTCATGAAATTTTTCCACTTGAAAATAATTTTTGACCACAAAATGAGATTTTTTGATTGGTTTAAAATGACAGGAGGGAGATATTCGATTAAAATAGTTATTTGCAAATAACTTGAAAACGAATGCAGATATCGGATTGCGGTTTGCGCGAAAATGTAAATAATTTTTTGCTCTTTAAGCAGAGTTATAAAAAAATATATCATGTCATTTGGATTTTTCCAGAAAATTAGAAAAAACTGGATCTTGGTTAAACAGCGCCCTCTAGAAGACGCGGTTGGAACTATCGACCCCGAACGAACTGGTGTTTCTAACAACAATGAAATTCTCTTTCGAATGAGCCCAAATAGAATGAGTTTGGATAAGGGGTATGGAAGATACAGCAATTTTTAAAACTATTTTTTCCCCAGCTTCCCCCACCCTTATTAGTGAAGATACGAAAAAAGGCTAATAAGCAAACTGGCGCAAAAATTAACAAACTTTTGAGTTCTGTTGTTAAAACAGTACTTTAATTGATATAGCGATTTTTCGAGAAAATTTGAATTTTTAGTTATATCATCGTGATTGCGCCCCCTAGCGGCCATCTTAGAAACTTGAAAATAATTTCCATCAATTCCTCTTGGCAGATTTAGTGATGAAGAAAAACATCCCGATGCCGTAAGGCCTATGGTTTCCATAATAACGTACCTCGTCGACCTTAGTGGGACACCCTGTACATATACGCCGGTCGTCGCGTCAGGGTAAACGCAATTTTCGCAATGCACCACGTCGGGGACCCGTCGTGTCGTATAGTATAGGTTTTCGTCTTCCCCTCTGCTACTTCATACGTTACCAAAGTTCACTCACTTGTCGCACTTTACTTATTTTAACAATAATTGAACTTGAAACTTCAATTTCTGAAGTGGCGAAACATAGTTTGTTGGGGCAAGCCCTAAAATGTTTCCATATTCATTATAGGACCACCGTCGAAAATTTATAACTCAATGTCAATCGAGATGTCAATTAAAAAATTTCTGCTTTTGAGACTTTCTTCATGTATGTATTATTTATTGCTCCAGTTTTAATTATTCTCATCGAGTTTCATTTACAGACTCTAATAATTATCAAATTTTATTTTTCATCGAACCTGAACACTTAATAAAATCCACAAATAAATCATCATTATAAATAAGCTCAGGTCTTATTTCAAACAAAAGCCAAATTTTTATTAAAAAAAATAGATAATTTTTCCAAATAAATATTATAGATGAGCTTTTGGGATGACGAGATGAAGTTAGGTAAATTAATAACAAACACAAAAGCAACAATAATTTTGATTAGATTTCCTGATAAACTTGCCTAGCATGAAGTACTCTCAAAGACTTTGGTGACATGCAGTTCACGCTCCAATCCGTATTTCCATGATCGTTGCATATCGTTATCGAAAATCTCCCATAATTTGCTCTGATCAGTTTGATCAATTCACCATCCTTGCATTCGATTTTCAATGTTTTCCCTTCACACGCGTAAGCCGTCTCATATCGGTATTGTTCTGAAACAAAAATCATTGTTGAAATAAATGTTATTGCCTTGAAAATATCTAATAAGTATGCCGCATGCACTACGTTCATTGTACGAGGCTTATTTCAATGGTTTCACTTGCCATGCCGTTGTATAATAGATTCTTTAGATCTTGGAGGTCGACTATCAATAAGAGAGTGGGTTTATTACTTTAAAATAAATTGTTGAGAACAAAGAAGATTGATATTTGTATTTATTTATTTTTTCAATATATAGAAGAAAATAATGTAGATATTGTGGAAAAATGTAAATGAGGAGCACTTGCAAAGCCACTCGTAACAAACATAGTGCGTATACTATATTTTTGGGGGTTTGTTATATCCGGAATAAAATAACTTTTAAATAAGGCATAATTCGGCTACCCTTTCCATTAAAAATTTTAGTACGCAAAAACTTTTTTAGATTCCTGAAAACGATATATAATTGGTACGCCCATGAAAAGTTGCAGTCATATTAATTGAGTGCTTCTAATTATTTTCTATTCTTGGCAGCATTGCAGATAAAAATACCTACACATGTTTTTTGAAACCAGTTCTAAATTTGGACAAAAATCTCCGCATTTAATCACAAATCCTTAGAAGGTTTTGCGCTAATAAATACAACCCTTTTTTCCAATAATTATAAGGCAAAGTAACGCTCGCAACAAAATACAAACGACCCACTTAATTAAGAGCACGAAAGCATAAAATATATCACTTTAACAAATCAGACTCGAGCAGAACCAGTAGTAGATATTCAAAAAAAAAAATGCCTTTTGGTATGCGCAGAATCAGAAAAACCGTCGCCACCTATTTGTTTTCAATGCATTAGTTTTCCAAACAGGTCCACCGAATGCTTTGATTAGCTTTACCTGTTTTCTGTTCGCCAATCTTCGTCGATTTCATTTTGGCCGTGCTTTCACACTTTCATATGGTACTTACTGAGGTACTCAGTTCGTTTCAACATGCAACATTGTCTCTCGTGTCAGTTTTCATTCTTGAACCGGTCTACATGCGAACCGCCAACTGCTTCTTCTGCATAGTGTGATCCAACAAAAATCGAAAACTATTTTGTGGATATCATTTCATTATTTGGTCATAAATCAAAAATATTGGTAGTGGGGTTCAAATTCTAGCTCTAAATGTTACATTGGCCCACACACCGTGAACCTGCACTGTATTGAACTGTTTGCCCTTTTCCATTGCCTATGAAGCCCATCACCATTCCTTCAACCAAAATTGCCAGAATTTTTGCAGGCTGAAAACTCTATATATTGGAATAAGTACCTACCCGAGTAAATAGTCCGTCGAACTCAGATTCAAAAACATATTTTGATAATCGCGCACTGATGATACCTAACTATACATCAGGGTTTTCCGAATTCGTGAGTAGGTGTTGGTCACCAAAATTTATTAAATTGCGGAACTGCTAAACCGAAATTCTGCAACAACGCTTTTATTTTGCACTAAGTAATATATTCCAAAATAAATGTCAGTTCTTCATTACCACTTTTTTCGCCTATAAAAAGCATTATCAAATTTGAAATCTTTTCCTGAATAGGTACAGCCCTGGATTTTTTATTAAGTTTTTGATCTCCCTAAAAAAGTAGCTATTTATATTAAATTTTAGAGATACATCTTTGTCTAAAACATTGTTTTTGTTTTAAACATTTCATTGATGATGGTGGCCCAAAGACGAAACGTCGGAAGTTCGAAGTATTTCGAATTTTTAAAATGTTTAAGCTGCATATTGGTGAGCTTTGAACCCCTATACAGTTTGTAAATAATTTTCTACAAACTTAAAGCCGCTTTAAATAGAACCGAATCTATTCAATGCAATTGAAATTTAAAAAAAAAAAACCTTATGAGCATAACATTTTCCTAAATTAATACGAAATAATAATTGCATCAACTCGTACCAAATTAAATAAGTTATGAAATTACAGAAGCATCCCAGCATGCAGGCAAGAATGCAATTTTGTATAATTATGTCCAATATTATTGGCAATACCCAGCAATACCACAAATTTGATTTCCTGTATTTATACATATTTCGATTGACTGTGAATTATTCGCCCCAACAAATAGTAGTACCTAATAAAATACAAATTTTAGTATATAATGCATATGATATGAGCATGCTTTTATATCCGATCAGCGAAATGTACCTATGCCTTTATAGCTTTTGAATACTCTTAAGGCTAGATGTCAACAGCGTCCAATTTAGAGGCTAAGATTGGTTGATTATCATGAATCCGATTTTGTGAACGGAAAAAAACCTCACATCAGAAATGGCTCAAATTTGGCATAAACAGAAATCTTTCACTTTTTTTCGTGAAAATGTGAATAATAATTTATTGCTAACTAGGCTGATACATTTCTTCTTAATTTCAATCATCTCTAATGAATTTTTTTTTGTCGCTGACAGAAGATCACCTTAGGGCTTTTTACAAAACCGATTTTCCTTCAATTAAAGAAGCATTCGTCTAACGTATTATGTACATATTAGTACGAATTCCGGGTAACTCACTTTACAGTAACCTCCTTCATTGATAAAATTAAGAATTGAAAATTTACTTATAACTTATCACGTTTATCGAACCGTATACGCAAAAAATCTCGTATTAAAACTGACCTCTACGCACTAAACGTAAACGAAGGGGTTCCTAGAATTCTTGCCGTACTCTCGATGCAATTTCTCTCAAATCAGATTGTTCCGAACTGACCATTTATCCTCGTGATAAACCTTCATGATTTCATCGTACCTTTGAGCTTCTTTTAATCGTGTACGGGCCTTTCCATGCTGGTGTTAGCTTAGGAGATCTATCTTTCTTCCTTTGAGGGTTATAGCGCCAAACTGTGTCATTCTCCTGGAAATCTGTAGAGTTCGCCTTAGGATTATATCTCGTTTACATTCAGCCACTTGCGAACCCTCTGTCTTTTCTCTATGTCATGGATGTCAAAGCATAGTCTTCGCCTTCCATGTCGATGACATCTGGGCCAATATTCTGGTTCTCAAAAACGCTCACCGCTTTCTAGTCGCTCGGCACTTTAAATGCAAATTTACATTGAAACTGCCGAGCGACTGAAAAGCGGTGAGCGTTTTCGAGGACGAGAATACCGGCCCTGGTGACCTGAACAACAAGTCACAGAGTGGACGAAGCTCCCTTTCAAACGACACCTTGGCTGGTGTAACTCCTGCTGTGCTATGTACAGGTGACATGCATGGCATCAAACATAGAGGTATATTCACGCCCCAATCGTCAAATACTATGGAAAAATGTTCCTCGATCGACTTGCTTTATTTCTCAACTATGCCATCTGATTGTGGATGAAATGCGGTGGTTGTGGACTTGTGAATATAGCGGAAACTTCATGCCACTTCGTAATAATCCATGGCAACCAGCATGTATTTTTGCAGAATGGACCGGCTATTTATATTGCCATTCATTCGGAAGGTATCCCCGGGTTGTACTGCTTAATTTTTCCCTCAGATCGCGTTCAAGAACTAACCTGCTGCGTATGTCGCACTTTGGCGTCACCATGTCTTGACATCCTAATAATAGTTCACCCAGTAAAATCTGTTCCGAATTTTGTCCAAGGTCTTGTTGACTCTTAAATGAGTTCCGGAAGTCCCATTATAAACTTCTTCTAAAATTCGAATAACGTTTGTCGTAGGCACGACGAATTGCGTTTCAGTAAACCATTTTAGACCAGCGACGAGTCCCGTTGCGCCCACAGCGTCTTGAATATTTCCTGCCTATTGATCTGGATTTGCCGGTTTCCTTTAGATTCAAAAATGGTTTAATGTCACAATCTTGTAATTGGTCACTTCTAAGCTGTTCAGAACTTTTTTGAACCGTTTCCAATCCCAGCCTTCAATGGGAACCAGAAAAACTATAATTAGTCAACATAGTCGAGCGGGTATTGGCTAGTGCAAGTGAAGCTCCCAGAATCATATCCATCTAAATGAGAAACTGCGGATAGTTTGACTATTGAAGGAAAAATATCACTATAACAGTGGACACAGGCGCAGCCGCATATTCAATAAATTCTAACATTGACAAAAAGTTCAATGCGGTGCCACTTTCAAGGGGAGTTTTATTCTGCGCAGAGTGACTGGAGAGACCGCAATTATACATGGTGAAACCAAGTCGACCTGAGGTTGGGAAATATAAAGATTTATCACACCGGTATGGACTTAATAAATCAACATGGTTTTGCGTTCGACAACCAGCTCAGGGGTTCGAAGTCCGTCACCGTGAAAGTTACACAAACTATGATAATGAACTGCAACAACGAATAAGTTATAATGTGGATAGTTGGAGAATGACTCTTGGAGCCGTTGGACTCGTACAACCACACCTAACTTACAATAGAAACCTCGTCAGACAAAATATTAGTAAACTCATAAGAAATCATACCAGTCCGAATAGCAAACCTTCGCGACAACACTATTTACATCAACAAGCGCTATGTCATAGCCCTCTATAAGCCTGTCAAACGGATTTCAAAGTGTAAAGATCATCAAGAAAAGAAAGGAAATAAATCATCCAGTAACATTATGAGACAATTCGAAAAATCTTGGCAAGATCTTATCTTTACGGAACTGGAGAAGGCTCAAAAATTCATTTGTGAGAACAAGTATATCTTTGATATTGAAAATAGAGGAACCTATAAGACGACATCATCAAGCAGGAAATCAATACTGGCAGTGCTCCTCCAATCCGTCAACCACGTAGAAGACTTCCCATGGCCAAACAACAAGAAATGGAGTCATTAGTAGACTGTATACTTGCAGGGGGAGTTGTTGAAGAGTCTTCAAGTCCGTGGTCATCGGCAAATGTACTAGTAAAAAAAAAAGATGGATCTGCCAGATTTGACGTCGATTACAGAAAGCCTAACGATGTCACTAAGAAAGACAGCTACCCATCACCCAGAATTGACGTACCTTCGCAAGACCAAGACCAAGACCAAGACTGGCCAGTCTTGGTCTTTGCCTCGAAAAATAAATGCGGTCTTGGTATTGGTCTTGGTCTTGATGTTTCAAGACCAAGACAAGACTGGCTCAGTCTTGGTCTTGGTCTTGATAGTCTTGGTCTTGGTCTTGATAGTCTTGAAAAAAATTCATACCAAATTTTTAAAATACACATAACATCCAACGACAGAGCAGAGATAATGGGTTTAGGACTTCAAAAATAAAAAATAAACCTCCCTTTCTGAAAATATTATGCCGACGTTTCGACCATGCATTTGGTCTTCTTCACAGGCTATTTTTATCACCAAGAGCGTTCCATGTCAAAAAAATACTGCATAAAGCATTCCACAACACAGAAGAACAAACAAACATCAATTCTTAAATTATAATTTTTATTAACGGAACAGAAAAGTCGACAAACACATCATGAAATTGCCATTCTGTACCGAGGGAAAAATAAATTTCTTTTTGAACTATACATTAAACCTACCTTACCTACCTGAGCATTCAGGCCAGAGAAAGGTTTTCGAAAACCTTTACATATTCACATACTTTATTTGAATTTCATTGACCTATTCACAATAATTAGATTTGGGTTAGTTTGGGTGAGATGTGGGGAAAAAAATTCATACCAAATTTTTAAAATACACATAACATCCAACGACAGAGCAGAGATAATGGGTTTAGGCGAGGGTTTAGGACTTCAAAAATAAAAAATAAACCTCCTTTTCTGAAAACATTATGCCGACGTTTCGACCATGCATTTGGTCTTCTTCACAGGCTATTTTTATCACCAAGAGCGTTCCATGTCAAAAAAATACTGCATAAAGCATTCCACAACACAGAAGAACAAACAAACATCAATTCTTAAATTATAATTTTTATTAACGGAACAGAAAAGTCGACAAACACATCATGAAATTGCCATTCTGTACCGAGGAAAAAATAAATTTCTTTTTGAACCATACATTAAACCTACCTTACCTACCTGAGCATTCAGGCCAGAGAAAGGTTTTCGAAAACCTTTACATATTCACATACTTTATTTGAATTTTATTGACCTATTCACAATAATTAGATTTGGGTTAGTTTGGGTGAGATGTGGGGTTTGTGTTAGTTTGGGTTAGTTAGTTAGTTAAGAATTATCTTTGGAAATTCCAATAATAAGGTACTGTATCATGTAGGGATAGGAAAATATCGATGTGTTCTGTGTAAATGAATGTTACCCACACTATGTTGTACGTATGTATTTTTAAAACCTATAATACCTTCTCGTGAATTTTAAATAATAAATTTGATGAATTGATTTAATTAAAAGACATTAATAAGAGAAGATATAGGAATTTGCATATTTTTATAAATATTGAGTCATTTTTTTTTCAAGACCAAGACCAAGACGAGAGTCTTGAGAGAGAGTCTTGGTCTTGGTCTTGAACGTCAAGTCTTGGTCTTGGTCTTGAAAAGATTTATCAGGTTTTGGTCTCGGTCTTGGTCTTGGTCTTGCTATCAAGACCAAGACAAGACCAAGACTAGACTTGTGGTCTCGCGAAGCCCTATACCTATGTTGTATGAAAAATGTGATGCATCGATATTTTTAATTACATATTACCTATGTATTGCTTCAAAGTAATAGGCAAGTCTGGGGAAATTAAAATATTCTTATGAATTAATTCGATGAATACATTTATACCTTTATCCAGGCAGGTTTTGTTTCTAATTATGTAAGAGGGCGTTCTTAATGTTCTAATAGTTCTTTACGACACAACTAATGTTTTACGATAACTTTTCCCATGATTAATATTTTTTAGTCCGGTTTATTACGTTTACAGGCCCTATCGCTTACAGATCTCTCTGGCATAAAATTGCGAACGTTACATCTAGGCAGCTACTAATGTATTTATGGAAATTTCGACGTTAATTTTAGGCTTATATTGCCTTCTAATGGCTTCTCGCTTACCACACGTTTGCATTTTGAAACGACAACTAATGTTGCCTAAATCTATGATTATTTTGATACAATTTAAATCTCTTCGAGGAAACTTGGCAACGTGCGACCAGCTGGTGTTTGTGACCGGTACATTATTTACGGAAACCTCGGTAACGCTCGGAATGATGCCGTGGCCACCATTTTTAAGTGTTATAAAATTATTCTCAATTACATGGGGTTGGCCGGCCAAGTGAAACTTTTACATTTATCGTACAAATCTTATCGGAATTCTTTCATAATGCATATGAACTTTACTAACATAAAATTAGGTGTCTGACTTGCTTATGAAAACCGAAAAGTTTTCAGTGCAGAAAGGGTGGAATATCAAGTTATTATACGCCGAGTTTCTGATTATTCAGTTGAATTTGTCAAAATGATCCTGTCAAGTTGAACTAGTTACAGAATTTTCAACGTAGGTATTCTTTTTTTCCGAAATGTTATCAGTAGCGGTGTTGTGTATTTTCCTTGATAGTAGGGCAAGGAGGAAACAAATTTTGCATTGCCAAGCTTTGATGGATGTTACAATGTTTTTTGACAGTGATGGTGATTCTTTCGTTTTTTTTTAGTGGCCAGTTGCAATGCAGAGATTACTAGCCATATTTTTTTTTCTTAATGGTTTATTAGTTCATTTCATTTGGCTTTTTTAAACTTTGAAGAACCCAGGTACCTATATACAGAAATTGAAAGTTAGAAAAATATATTCTGCAAATGTCAGTGCTGATTCAATACCTGTTAGGAGAACGTACAAAAACCAATGTACATACGTATGTAACTGACAAACAAAGGCTTTACATATCACCACACACCACACAAATTTCATGAAAATTAAATTTTAAACATTATTAGCTTCAATTTTATATAATAAATCTCATATACCTACACACACGTATTGTAATATTAGCAATGATATTATAGAATTTATAAAGCCATTCGTACCTTCCGGCCACTTCCTAGATGTATTTTCAGCTCTATATGTGCCTGCATAATTGGGTATTGTTTCAACAGCAAATCATTTGATATGTATTATGTATGGATATTTTGAGTCGGTTTAATTACTGAACAGCAATGTAGTAGTGCGTTTCTGTGAATTTGCGCTTCGGATTTGATTACACTAACTGACTGCATAAAAACTTTTTAATATCGTTGCAAACTAATCGAGTTAGATCTTTTAATAAAACAATATGATAATGCATTTAAAATAATATTTCTTGTTTTTGCTATTACACTAATCTGAAAATTCTCATCTCAATTAATTAATCAGAGCAAATGCAAAGACATTATTCTGGAAATCTGTAGCCTGCACCCCTGCACTGTCTATACCTATAAATACGATTTAGTCCCTGTGAAATATACCAGGATATCAATAATATATCCCTCTATAAATTGATAACGATTCCAAGCAGTGGTGCGATGAATTCACAGAAGTTACATCGAAATTCAAATTAATTAACAAATCTCCCGCTTGATGAATTTGTATCCATAGTTTATTAAACGTTGTGCTGCTACATGGAAGGTATGAAAGCACTTTTCTTTCCGTTCATAATTACAATAGGTAATTATTCAAGTCGTTTCCACAGACGAAAAATACATAATGAACAAAGACGGATAATAAGAGAAAACATGGAAATACAAAAAAAAAATTAATTGGGATTTGAACGGATCGATTTGTTCGGAATTGTGAACTGGAAGCTTTTATTCAGATTAAAAAATCTTGTGCTCACTTTTTAATCAGGGATTTAAGAAAAAATATGTACTTACATAAATATTTAGGTATATGTATTTATTGACCCACAAACTAACTTGCTTTTTTTGAATAAAAACTCTCTAATTTGCTAATAAGTAGGTATCTATGTCAATAATCGATACTAATATAAAACTATCCAGAGTTGAAATGGTGAATGAGCGGAGAGCTATTAATATAGGTATTCATGGAAATTTCAATGCTAATTCCCCCTGGATAGTGCTCTTAATGGATATAAAGTAGAACGGATTTAGAGGAAATCTTCGGAAAGTCGTTTGCTTGGCTGCGCAAATTAGAAAAGTTTTTAAAACTAAGTCCTAGGTTATCTATCGGAAAGGAAATTATGACCCTACTTTCTCTACCGCATCGGTAGTGAAAAATGCCTTTCTATGTCTGTTCAGCAGAAGAATACTGGATTCGAATAGGCATTTGAGAAAATTGAACTTATTGGAGTTTCCATTATTTTTAAGAATTCACTTGAAAACCTCCGAACCATCAGCATCAAAGTTTCATTAATTGATGGTATAATTTTATTATTTATCACTGACATGATCAATTTTATCAGTGAATCATCAAATACACAGCCTACAGGATAGTTGCCAGAACATTTTCGCCCACGTTTCCTCTGTTCTTGCACAGCAAAAACTTATTTACAGTTATTATGTCTTTTCCTTCAAATAATAACCTCACATTTGATTCTCAAAAATAAATCAGCTTTCCTTACTTGTCATTTTCCTCGCTGATTATAGTCGGCAATAAGTTATTGGAAAATTATATTTATATTAAATTTATACCGCCCTCATTGTGGCTGAGAAGAAAGTAGCAACTCGATTTTTTTTTGCTACTCGAGATTCTTGAATTGGGCGGTTATACTGCTTGGGATATTGAGAAAATATGTTATTGTTCTTTTTCGACACAACAACAACGAAAAAATTTGGAAACAGTTTTGATGGAGCACCCTGTATCTGGTTGCATTGTCATAAACTGTTTTATTTCTTCGATAATAATTTATCACAACGTCATAACAGCAATTTTATGAATAATGTGATAAATACCTAATGAAATTGCCGCGATGGATTACAAATTAGTAAATAGCATGACTTCATAAAACTGACTTTGACATGGTATGCTAGTTAAATAAATACGTCAATATCTTTAAGAGCACCTCAGATTTCACCCATTTCATGATTCCTCTATGATTTTTATCTTAGTGGATACGATACAGCAATAAATTATGTAGGTACTTATTATGTTTCCTACAAATATTTGAACAATAATTTTTTTTTGGTAAATATGTTGTCAGGTCAATCTTCAATTGTTCAAAATAACAAAACTCTTGTTTTCAAATAATATTTTTAATAACGACTAAGACCCAATCAAGGCATCGCTTTCAATCCCGGTTGGGAGAAAAAGGATCTCGTTTAACAGGACAAAGGCATTCTCTAGGAGTTAACTGATATAATCGGAAAAAATGGGCATTATCTTTTTTAATTTGAAAAATTTCATTCAAAAAAATTGATTACTAAATAAAATATTTTCTGCCTAAAGCAACATAATTTCCTAGTTCACTGCTAGTTCATAAGAAGTTAACCAATTTCTAATAATTCTAATTAATACATTATTTTTGCGGTTATCATAGTGCTAAAATTAATAATTTTAAAACTTACCACCCCCCTTCCCATTTCATATTTTCTAGGGGGTGGCTCTGGGGGGTTGAAAGCCGAATGTGAATTTTGCATAAAAACTCATCGCCCTTCAAATTATAGTTGACGGGTTTCAGGGATTCTTTAATTACAAACTAAAAGCTATTTTGAAGTTATTTATAAACTGTTTACATGTTTTTCGAAATTATTCGGCGATGTCTAAAGACTTCTCTCCATTATTTAATATTTTTAAAGTGATAGCAAAGTCTAAAGGTGATAGTGTTGAATAATGTTTGAGAAAGGGAGTTCTATACAACTTCACCTTGTGGAACTCGCACAAAAGGTGACATAAAATATGAAAAAAGTTTAGCTCTGCTTCGGACGGAATGAATAATTTTTAAAGAGATAGAGGATGAATCGCTTGGATGAACTTTTTACTGAGAGAAAGTTTCTTGGCGGGAATTAATTTATCGAAAGCCCCAATGCTCTAAAAATGCGAATTTTCCAGCACCGAACATAATTTTGCGTTTGCAATGCTAATTGAAAAGAATTAGCTCAAGTTTAAGCGGATTATTGATGATAAAACTCTTTTTGTTTTTAATCTTAAAACTGCTGCAAAATATTTTAAGGCTTTACTACTCACATCACGCCATTTGAATCTTTTTAAAATTTAGATTTTCTTCGAATTAAAATACATCATCATCCATCACAATACACGTCATGACCCAGAAGTTCTATCAACCAGTTAACATTATCTCTTAATTCAAAAATGAATTTTCAATACATGATATAATAAGTATTCAATTAAATCAGAAGCTATTGCTTTAGTGACATTGGGTTCAAAATTGTGAGATAAATACATATTTAGATAAGACCTTTGCTGATGGCTTTAATACGTACTGCTGTGATAAATATATTAAAAAAAGTCTTATTTATTGTGATTATTGAAAGCGGTGCTTTTATATAATATAATAATTTATGTTTATGTTTGGGACTAAATTAAGCATTTGATCCACACATGAGAAGATACTTGGAAATAATTACAACTTAACCTAGAATGGGAAAATAACAGGCTTTATTGGTAGGTATATCCCTATATTATAATATAACTCATCTGTGAATAGTGGTTTAAAAATGACTCATATGGTTTCGATCGAATTGATTACAGGTCACAAGGATAAAGACTATATAATCCTAATCGTATTAAATCACTAGTTACATAGTGTTCTAATACTGGAATCTGATATTTATGTATTTGACAGTTAACATCGCGGAAATTTAAACTCTGCTTACACATTTCAATTAATTTCTTATTTATATGTTTTTTCAACACCAGGTACCTGTATATTATATTAATTCGGAATAACTCCTAATAAGTAGCCATATTCAAACGTAAAGAGATTTGAAGCACTTAAACAAATTTTAACTAGCACTAGGCTTGCAGTCGTGGTCATGATTTTATTTAAATTGTGAATATAAAATAATACAAATTTAGAAAAAGGCCACTGAAACATCTGTTCCAACAAAACTGCCAAAAACCGGAGCCAAAACTCATCGAAATGTTTTTATTTGATACAATTTATCGGCTGTTTTCTGATTCATTTTGATGATGTAATAACCTCGTTAGATGGCATTCATCAGAAAAAAAACCCTAGAAAAATAGCAATAGAAACTCATGTATACAAGCTTTTTACGGGTAGGTAGTGTATTAGGGCTAATGCAATTAGCAATAGGTAGGGTACATAATATACCAAATCTCTATTTGGGATTTGATTGGCCCTAAACTTTATCAGGTCGCGACAGTCACTCGCTCGTTCGCTTTGTGAGTGTAGTCAGATCGGATAAATGACCGCAGTTTAACTATTAATTGATAATAATTGATAGCAATTTACACCGAAAATCCATTTGAGCGAAATGTTTATCAGCCCTACGAAAGGACTTATTGGTAAATTTTAGACGTAGGAATTAATTAACCTCGGTTTTAATCGATCTTGCAACAAACCAAAATAACGAACACAAAAAAAACACAAACATAAACGGCAATTCTAATTATTTTGTTGACAGGACGCTATTAAGTACATTGAGAAGAGTTCTCTCGTCGCGTATCGAGGGTCTCTCGTCGAGACAAGATGAGAGAGAAAGCGGATTCTCGTCTCGACTCGTCTCACGGTATCACTACTACTATCACGAGCTAAAATTACTATCAGGAAGCAGTAAGTAGGTATAGATCAAGTGCGGTCACGTGTAAATTGACAGCTATGAATTCTTGACGTACGACTGTCATAATGGGCGTGCGTTATCTTGCGTTGTACCACAATCACTTTCCAATATCAACGTTAATTTGGCATTTTTTCCTATAACGTATGTGTGGAAAACATACCATTTCACTTCAACTTGTAACGGATGATTTGTTACAAGCATTCCTCGGCAACATGCAGAGCTTCGCTTACGTAGTATAGCGTCGTGTTCAGCTGCCTAATTTGGTTTTTGCTTTAGCCGTCTGTCAACATGTAGTGTCAAAATACTTGTCAAAATTCTAGTCATAACCAACTATGATAAGTGACAACTATGGTTGTGTCTTGGAATAGCGTAATCACGCTTTTTGTACGTAGCCCAAATACACAAATCCGGGGGGAATCTACTCAAGTAGATGCGTTCGAATCCTCGAGAAAGGGGAATAAGGTTAACCAAACTTCGGCGTCATTTTGTTCAATATGGCCGACATGCGACCAACCACAGAAGATAATTCGAGTTCCGCTGTTCCTCTCTTGCGCACATAAGGACGTACCATTGAATAATTCTAATCATGAATTTATTGTAAATATTAATTTTTAATCCAAGTTCAAACTAATAGATGTATTACTTTTTTCCTTCCTGCATCAATAGGTATAAGTATTATTATCAATTATGTCTGATCATCACCCATCAGCCACTAGTATTCACTGCTGGATAGTGCCTTCCAGTTCTGTCTACTTAGTGCCAAATTTATGCAATTTCGCGCCACTCTTCGCAAGTGATTGCTCCATCTGCATTACCATTTAAGTCAATGAGTTGTGTTTCATACGAGCTACATGGACTGCCAGTTTCCATTTGGATTTTGTGGTTGTCTGGATTATGTCGATGACCATAACTTCTCGCATCCATATTATATAAATACCTAATTACCGGTTGAATGCATTGTTTATATGTACGCCATTTTCTCAAGAGACTCTTGATTATTGTCTCGCATCCGAATGCTGCCTAAACCGAATTTTTTTTTCTCATTTTCCAATCGCCAAATTAAGTATAGTACAGTAAATCCGTCGTTAAAATAGGGTCATCTGTGATTTTTTGGCAAAACGCTTTTTCGAAAAAGAAAAACGTTAAGGACCATGGTGTATTAAAATTCTGAGTTTTCGGGAAAATCGCCCTTGTGCTGACTTCACCCCATCGATTGAAAGGGTTGAAAAACCACATTTTGTCAATTTTCTCCACTGATATTAAATTTACAAAAAAAATGCAAGAGACGTTTTTTGTTTATTATTATTTAATACATTAGGAATGTGTTTTCGTTTTTTTTTTTTTTAATGTAGCATCATTATACAGGATGTTATGATTTTTTTAATTATCAATTTTCTTATTTCAGCGTAGGACCTAAAAAACATGTTTCAATTTTTTCCCAAAACATTATTTTCAGTAAGTAATCCATATTACAATTATTGTGGCCAAAAAACTGAAAATAATGTTTTGGAAAAAAATTGAAACATGCTTTTTAGGTCTTACGCTGAAATAAGAAGATTGATAATAAAAAAAATCATAAAACCCTGTATAATGATGATGCGTTAAAAAAAAAAACTGAAAACGCATTACTAATGTATTAAATAATAATAAACAAAAAAGGTCTCTTGTGTTTTTTTTGTAAATTTAATATTAGTGGAGAAAATTGGCAATATGTGGTTTTTCAACCCTTTCAATCGATGGGGTGAAGTTAGCACAAGGGCGATTTTCCCGAAAACTCCAGATTTTTAATGCACCCATGGTCTTTAACATTTAAAAAAAAAGCGTTTTGCCAAAAAAACGCAGCAAAAGTACCGATTGACTGTACTAGTAGTAATTTTCACCAAAATTTTATTGAAATTGGTTTGAGAGTTTACATGCTATTTTCATTCATCCAGACAGATATAGACAAAGATATACAAAGACACTAGCAACAGATTTTTATATGCTAAAAGGAAGTGAATTTTTCAAGAAAACTATTTGTTTCTGATGGGAAAGAAAAATACCTATACCTACCAATAAAATCCTAATCAAAACTTCAAAAATTACTAATAATGGGTTTCTGGTGTGATTGGCCTCAAACAATATGTCACTATTTGCTTTGTGAGTGTTAAAGGTCCGATCACAAAAGTGATAATTTGACCATTAGTTGATAATTAATAGCACTTTACACCAGAAATGTATTTATAGGAAAGGTTTATCAATCATACAAATGGACTTACATTTTCATGTAACTAATAATCGATCTTGGAGGTATAGGGGTGTTTTTGATACAATTGACATAGGTCTATCTAACATAGATATCCATAATTAAAAGCGAGAAATAATAATATGTTTGCTTCGTTAGGTCGATAATTAACTTTCTTTTTTGAAGAGATTATTCTAATGTTTAAACAACTAGACCACACTTAAAAGCGTTTTATTTAAACTTACCCATAAGTTTATTCATGAAAGCGTCGAAAATTCAAAGACAATCATTCACGAACTTACTTTTACCTTCAATAGAACAATTGTATAAGCCACTTATAAGAGGGGCATGCTTTAAAACTCTCTCAGCCCTATTTAAATTAAACTTTTAAAGATAAAAGCGAGAACCGAGATTACCATTAATTAATAAAATAAATAAATTACCAAATAAAACCTTGGAGTTTCGAACAGAATGCCCTACAAAAAGTTTTAAGCAGTGAACGTTGGATTTGAACTTTTTCTACCTGAATTTTTGCTGAATTGTTTTTTAATTTTTTAGAGGCTTTAGGAGTTTTTCCAATACGTTTCAGGAACATTAGAATAGCTAAGGCAAAAAGTCTGGATTCGAATACCTCAGGCGTTGGCCCTAATTCAAAGCGAAAAAGTTTTCTGGCTTGTCAAAATGGAGTATTTTTCAATAAAAACGCAACATGAAAAGTTAATAATATGTCAAGAATATTCATTTATTTTACTTTAACACACCGCGGAAACACATGTTTGAGGTTTATTAGCAACTAACCTTGGGGAAAAAAAAAATAGGCAGGAGTTGATAATATTCTGACAAATAAGTGATGACAGAGTTGCATTCATTTTCAATAAATCAGAAAATAGAAAGGTAGGTAGGCTTACCAAACTCAGCAAATATTTTCTTCATACTTTTTCTAACTTTCATGTTTTCTCTTGGTCAATATTATATTTATCTTTTTTCGATTTTTAAAACTACTAAAACACTTTGCCATGGTTTAACTGTCAATAATAATTGAATTTGATATCGATTTCATATTCATTGAAAAAAAATTATTGAGGTTTCATAATAGTATATTATGCAATAATCATGTAATGATAGCCATTAATACACGAGTATGTCGTAGGATACGAAACGAGCCGCAGGCGAGTTTCGTATATAACATGCGAGTGTATTAATGGCCATTACATGAGAGTTGCATACACAATTTTTTCTACTTGCATTAATAAACGAAAAACATATTTATTTTATAAGAATAGTAAACTTCTTAACTGATGACAATAATTGTTGACAACTTGACAATTTCAAAAATTAAGATCTAGGCATACATTCCGCACCCGATTTATTAATTTTTTGTGGTTTCTTCTGGTAAATACTAATAGAAAGAATCCAAAATTCCAAAGCAAGTCTGTTATTTTTATATAAACATTGTTCATGTTCAAAATACTCGATTCCAGTGGCTGAAAAATCGGTATCATAATGAAAATCTGTATCATAATGAAGTTCATTATGAAACAGATTTTAGGCGTATTATGAAACGTCAGTAGAAAATAGTATATTATGCAATGATCATATAATGATAGCCATTAATACACGAGCATGTTGTAGGATACGAAACGAGCCGCAGGCGAGTTTCGTATATAACATGCGAGTGTATTAATGGACATTACATGAGAGTTGCATACACTATTTTTTCTACTGCCATTGATAAAACTTATGATTTTTAGATATGTCAACATCATGCTTAACTTTGAATAGAGATTTTATATTTGAGTGATGCGTCCATACAGTTGAAGGTTTCATTTTTTGCTGTAATTCTTCAAAATATACTATCAAAACATTTTCTGAGAAGGACGATGTGTTTTTGGTGTTTCCAATCCATAAATTGTCCATATAATTTTTCGTAAATTTTCTTGGACTTGTCCGGTAGTATATTTATTACCTGCATTTGTCGCCCTTTCTGTAATTTCTGGAGATGTTAGTTAAAATTCTTCGTTAGCACTCAATATTTCCATAATAATACTTTAGGTAACTTTTAATAACAATTTGAAGTATTTTTTTTTATAAAATTATTGTTTTTCGCTAAATTACCATGGAAAAACTATAAACAGAGTGCTGTCAACATTCAAAAAAAAAAAAAAATCAAAATTTCTCAACGGCTGGCGCCATCTATTGACAATGTATGATAATGAAAAAAGTAAAAATTCTTCCTTATCACTCATTATTTCCGTAATAATTATTCTTTGTCCCAAACTTTAGATAACTTTTAAACAATTCGAAGTCTTTTTTATAGTCATCAAAATAATTATTGTTTTCCGCAAAATTACCGTTTAAAATGTTTAATACCTTAACTGGTGGTGCCATCTATCTACATTGTATGATATTAAAAATCAGTATTATAATGAAAATCTGTATCATAATGAAGTTCATTATGATACAGATTTTAATCGTTTAATAGCGTATTATGAAATGTCAGTAGAAAAAAATTATTTTGTAGTAAGGATTCATACAATTGAGCGGAAAAGTTCTATGCTTGATAGTTGTGTATTTTCAAATCAAAATAGGCTCAACGGTTGTTGGTAATTAGCACTTACCGCTACTACTAGCCTTATGAATAACTCTTTTATGATGATGACCACATAAACTATTTTAGCACATAATAAAATCTTTATTATCATCGATGATGTTATAATGATTTGCCCAGCATAGGAATAAAAATAGGAAAACAATAATTAGCGTTTCTTTGTTTCTAGTATGCAACAAACTGATGCCTATATATAATTAATATAAATATTATGCCAAGGACATCGTTTTGTAGCAAACAAATCTGCAATGACTAATTTAACGACCTTTCAAAAAAAAATCTTGACGATTTATCGGTTGCGTTGCACAATGTTTCTATCTGTTCATTGTGTGTAGAGAACGTAAAGAATCTCGCGTAGGCTATTACCACAGTCAACATTGCTTTAGTTTAGACCAATAAGAGGAAAAGCAGAACGGGTCAGCCATAAGCAAGGTTGGATTGAAAAAAGCGCAAACACATACCTTTGCTTGAACTTTAATTTGCAGTTCAATATCGGAAACGTTTCCAATTCCAAAAACGTTTCTTAAAAATTATGGTGCGGGAAGCCAAAAATCAGTACAATCTCCATTGTTTCAAATCAAAAAGTATAAACTCAAACCGTTTTGGTTTGGAAATGATAAATAAAAAAGGGTTTTTTCGTGTTTTTCAGCTTCCATTATGGCCAACGCAATGGTGCCCTAGCCATTGCGTTGGCCTTAATGGAAATATTTCAGTAATGTTCCAGTTATTCTCTGAATCGTGTAATCCTCCATCCTATCTGGTCATACAATGTTTTGGCATGTTTTCATATTTTTTGGTGGAAAATGCGAGTTAGAGCTAGTGGAGCGGATAACGCGATGTTCGATTTATACTTCCATGGGCCGTAAAGCACCCATTACGCTCACGTGTTTATTCAAAATCGATTTTTTCATAACGTACATTTATTAAAAGGGGCTTACCGTGTTAGATTTTCATTAAATGAATAAATACTCATCTCAAAAGTTATTAGGGCAAACCTAAACTATTCATAAGAGACGCGAAAAAAAAAAGAAGCAAGAACCCCGGTATGAATATATTCAAACAGTCGGCAGAGTGTGAGGTAGCTAGTGGCCTCGAGCGGAACTCTGAAAACCGGACGTCTGAAGTAGGTACTCGGTGCTTGCTAGCAAGTACAACCCGATCAAAAACAAAAATTGGAGCAATTTTAAAACACGAACATTTGTTAATCTGGTCATTTTACTACCGTTAAGGCTATACGCCAGGTCTATAGCTCGTATGAAAATGTATCTTTACCTGGTTTTGCTTCTTGTTTTTCAATTGAAGACACTGGACTGTTTAAGTAGACACGAGATATTTACGTCTTTGTTCATAATTATCTTCATACTTCGTCGAAGGAAACTAAGTAGGTATTAATCACAATTTTTGTATTTGATCAGTAGAAGCCAGGATATACAAACTTGCCATTATTTTCAAGATGAACGCATAGGGACATTTCGTTGGAAATTTTTACGACCTGATGCTCAAAAGATTAACTATACGTTTTGTCATTATTTATAGATACTGTGAAATGTACAAATTCCATTTTTCAGAGTTTTTACTCTTTTTTAAAAGGAGTAGAGATATCGCTGGACAAGTGCAATATTTGCTGATGGACTTGCGCTTAACTAAAAACATTTATCATTGTAGTTTTCCTGATGATAAATGTCCCTGAATTTGTAAATAAATTTTTGTTTTTGTTTTAATATTTACTTTCCCAGGGAGATGGATTGCTTTTAGAAAATAACGAGAAGCTAGATTTGGTTTTCACCTTATCCTTGTGCTTGTGAACCCTGAGATTAATCAATTCGAACTACAATCGACAATAAGGAACATATAGTTAATAGATAATTCACAGTGCATATAAATACACAAAAGATATTAAATGCCAAGTTATAGCATGATAACACTTACAAGGCAAAGTAGGCACAAAGTTTGGCCTGTGTTATGCACTTTGTAAATGAGACATAAATTAAATCAGCGACTCATACGTAATTGGTGTGAAAGTGTCCACAGATCCGTATAATTCTTGATGCATTATCCGATTATGATGCTCAAATGCTTACTCAATGCTTTTATAGGCGTTTTGTCCCATATCTCGCGCCCGTGTCGGCTGGATTATACGCTTATTCTATTCATTTACACCCTTTCAATAAGCTCAGTGATATGGTACGAATTAGAGCAAAAATGCATACTTCTATAGGTAAACCACGAACGGAAAAACAATAACCATTATTGTCTTTATGGAAAGCAATAATTACAGCTGGGATTTTTTCTTTTTAGCATAAATTGCTGAACATTATTTTATTTCACTAAAAAAACTCTTTTTTTCTCAGATCCAATTTAAGGGGGTGCGACCTCCCATGGCGATAGCGATAGAATAACAACAAGTTGGCCACCTTGCATCTATGAATCCGGAGAGTTGGATTTTGGATTATCGAGCATCGCTCCAGATGTGGAAACAGTATTCCATACATGGTCTGATTTGGGCCTTAAGTATAAAGGAGAAGAAGTTGTTCAGAAGTGAAGAAGCTTTTTGCACGAAACAGAAAACCTAATTTTTGCGAAGCGGTTTTGGTGATCGAAGATATATGACCATGCCAAGATACGTTGATCGATGCGGTCACCCCAAGAAGAAATACTGAGGGATTACTAGAAAGGTTTTGTCCCGACATTTTTAAAATTTCTCATTCACGATGGAAGTATGGAAGCAGAAAAAGATAGACAAATTAACTTCCTCGAAATCACATTAAAAGTTTCAACCGAGAGTTTCAAGTTTTCTATCTACAGAAAACCAAACCAAAACGACCATCTGATTTCGAATACTTCGAACCATTCGCACCAACACAAAATGGCGGCCTTCAACTGTTACATACATAGATTACTAAACCTCCCTCTATCGACCGAAGACTATCATAACGAAGTGGAAATTCTGAAACAATTGCCTTACAACAATGACTATGACCCCAAATGTAAAAATATTCTAATTAACAAAATCAAACATGACAAAATCAAAAAAAACTTTTCCCTGCCCAACACACTGACAGCTTCGAATTGGTTTCCTTACCTCATTTTGAGCCGGTTTTCAATACAAAGGTGAATAACTGTGTCAACCAATATGTGGATAATGTGAAGATATCCTTTAAAACCACAAACCAACTGGGTTCTCAGCTGATCAATACAAAAGATAGGGTGGATCCACTCACTCACAAAAAGTAAAATCTACATACTCTATTGTGGTTCTTGTTACTTTTCTTATAGGCAGGACTTGCAGAGCTTTGAAAACTCGCATTAACGAACACATGTCCAGAATCAACTTAGCATTTGGTAAGCACATCCGCACCTCAAAACATAACTTCGACCCTCAGTCCAACTCAAAAATCATTAGAGCAGTTTCTTCAAAGAATTTCAATAGACTCGACTTCCTCAAGGACATTGAGATTAGCAAGGACCCTACACATAGTAATCATTGTCTCAATACCCAAGTCAGCCTCAACAGATGTTACATACCTTCACAGAGACTACTTGATTTAAGTTTCACAATTATTCAAAAAAAAAAAAATCCATTATTTCCAATTTCATATTAGACATTTTAAGCAGGTCATGAATTTCAAACGTATTCGTATCCGCATCGATCTGCGCATGTGCAGAATAGATACGGTGGTTTCGTTACGTTATGTTGACCGTATCGTTACGGACCTCGCCTCGTATCCGTATCCGAATTTCAATCATTTGACACTATTGAGAGATTTTCCTGTCGGTTACAACTAAAATATCTCTAAGAACATAAACACAGTTCTTATAGATAAAAAGAAAATCTACAAACACAGCTTCAAAATCAATACAACACTTTTTGAGGTTAGAAAACGTTGCCTCCAAGGATACGATCGTTTACGTAATGTATGGCTATGCTTAAAAGGACTTTTAGGCGGTCAACGTAACGTAAGTCGATGCGTTTATGGATGCGGATACGGATACGGATACGTAGAAAAATTTAGGGTTTGCTTAACGTGTCTAATATAATGCTGGTCAAGACAACATAACCTCACTTGCGCATCATCAACAATCAATCAGCTAGGTTCGAGAATCACAACCCACCCACTCTGCGTTTGACAGTTGACAATTTTTCAAAAAACAGCTGTTTTCTACCAAAAGTTTGACTTTAACTTGACATCCCAAAGACAGGATTACTTGCAGATTTTAAAATTTAAAATAACCGAAAAGACTAAACTCTCTCTCATTCAATGAACACAGAACACATAATTATAACATTAAATCATTGGAATAAAAATTTATATTTTCCAATAATCAAGTGAAATACACAGGAAAATTTAAAATATTTATTTTTATATTTAAATCTTGATTCTCTGGCGGTCCTCGAGAGAATTATTTTATTTTAACTACGTGTAATATTTGTAAAGTTTTATATTAATTATTGTTTGTGACCGTTTTCGTGTACAGATCTGTAATTCTCGTCGTGTCGTAATGCTTTTTATTCTCGTCGTCGCAGTCCTTTTACAATTTTAACTGCGTTGGAACCTGACAAGTGAGTGAAAAGCAAAAAATAAAAAATAAAAAAAAATTACACCCACTAATTTATTATATAGGTACATATTTACAACTGCTCTATTATTAATTTCCTCTTCGCTCGCTTGCAGGTAGTACTGATGGTTCGAAAGCCGAAAGCGCTCTACTACGCTGAATTTCAATAAACAAAATTTGCATGAAATACACTTTGTTTCTTTTCTCACTGTATAATTGGCATGTGAATATATATGGAAAATAAAACACTACTACTAATTTTGATTTTATAAAAAAGAGAAAAATATATAAATAAAGAATCTTTTTATGTCCTTGTGAAGATGAATTTATGGAAAGTAAGCCTGTGTAGAGTTTGATCTTGCTTTTCTGATAAATAAAACATATTTGGAGTATTCCTATCAGAATAAAATCAGATTATTTATGCAGAAAATAAATTTTAATTGTATAACCAAAATTGACGAATTGATGGAACAAGAAATTGTATTGTATATTGCTCCTGTTATGTAGATGTGGCTCATTTCAAAAAGCCGAATATTTTCCCTTATGGTAATTTTGGAACACGATATTCAACATATTTACATATGGCATGATGGCCTATTAAAAGACGAATTTTATTTATACATGTTTATGCTATCTCTTGTTTTTGAAGATATATTAAAATCGCTGGCGTATATTTTTATCTTGTTCTGCTTGAAGTAAATTTCTGACCATTGGCATTCCTATAATTTTATTGTGGTTTATATATGTAAGCTTTTAGTGGTAATGGGTTGACGAAGAACATTTTCTACATTATGTTATCGTAATTTGCTGCTTCATATTCAGATGTAGGTTTTAAACATGGCCCATCAGGTTTAAAATCTTGCAGACGCATAAAAATATCACATTTCATCAATAAAAATGATTAATAAAAACAAAGCTATATCGGTTGTGTTATGTGACGCATCTAACTTTGACGATTTGTCACTTGAATTTTTCAAATTTATTTGTCATCTATTTTTTCCTCAATATAAAACAAGGGCCCAAAAAGCGCAAGCTATTTTTTTTTTTTTGTATATTATTATTTTTATATCTGCTTCTCTTTGAGATATCCCTTTTTTACCTACACTTTTGCATTTTTATTTTTGATCTTGGCTATAGGATCAACAGGGAATTTTTTATTTTCCCAAAGAAAAATAAACAGATTTACAAACTGCAAAGTTAAAAACATGCTTCCTTTTCATAATTCATCCTTTTATTGAGGTTATATACCATATATTTTTATTGGAATGAGGTTCCTTTTTAACCTGCTGCTAGATTATGTTTATCGCAAACCGACAACCCTTCTAAAAAGCAACACCTGTAATCCTGTAAAGTGCTTCTTTCAAGTTCCCTTTTGTTGAGCTCCCACATCGAAAGCATGTTGCCACAGCTGAAATTCCTGCAGACGCAATTTATCAATTTATTTATCTTGTAATAGCATCTAGACTGTTGCTTGAAAAAAAAAAATACATTTTACCATCTCGAACTATGAAGGGAATTTTTCCTCATTTTAACTTGAAATTTGATAGAGCTGCTACTATTTGACTGGCGTCGTTTTGAAGTCAGAATTCTACATCAAATGACAGGTGTCAATGAAAGTACTGTCGATGATGCATAGTTGCTGAGAAACGTGACGTCACTGAAATATAATTCTATTTATCGTGAAAACGATATTCCCAGGCTGAATTTCACTTAATTGACGTTATTCTTTGTTGGTGTGCCAAACCTGGAGCTCTAAGAGTTTTGAATTAGGAATTTGTTAGATTCAAAATTTAAATCGTTTTCAATAGGGTTTTAAGCAAATCATTGGATGTCTTAAATCCTTGGTAATGCAACATCATTAACGCTTTGTAAATGTCTCATAAGTCCATAAAGCACGGCAGTTATTTTTTCTTTTTATCTGTAAATGAAATACAGCTGTAGAGACATGACCTAATAATTTTAGAAATTCAAGATAGGTTCACAATGCATACATTGTTGTGTTTTAAATGATAATATTTTTATGGAAACTACTCATATACTCTTATCTACATCTAATATTTGATCATTAGATTGACTAATAGTTTAGTATACCATCCATTTTTGAAACCCTGCAAGCAATCGAATATGAACAAATACACACAATAAGTAAACAATGTGCAATTTTATATAGGATATAGGTAATAAGAGCTCTCTAAATAATTAATAATCACCACCTGAAATATATTCTCTTTCGCAATACATGTAATTTACTAACTATAAATAGAAATAAAAGTCTAGCAGTGCGAATAATAATTAATGAACTTAGTTCATTAGTCACTTACTTGTGAAAAAAGCATTCATTATGTTGCTAACATTCTTACTGCTTCTGAAAAGTGTATCTCTGTTTTATATTTCGAATGCTTATGTCAATATTAATAAGAAAAAGGGAAACACCTCAAAAAAAATTACCACTTCTAAAATACATTTCCTTAGATGTTTACACAGCTAAGGAAAATATAAAATCTGGTGATATGCTCTTTAAAATTTCCGACAAAATTGTCACCCTACTCATAACTCCGTTGGGCTTCCTGTTTTATCAAATTTTTATCGATAGGCTGGAAATTGCATTTAGCGAAACGCTTTCGATTTTCCTTCTGCCGATCTTCGGCATTAAATTTGGTTTTGAAATTATATGCTGTACACGCCATGATTGATGCCTTTCTCCTAACACTTTAATAGATTATATCTGAACAATAAAATTTTCAACAATTGGTTTCGCACATTAATGCAATAACTTCCTGTATTTTCTTCCTGCTTAGGCTTACAGTGATGCACGTAATATTATGAAATCGTTTTTTAAGATAGAAATCGACTTACGTAAAAACAAGATTAGTTTTATGATTTCAATTTTAAAAATTGCCCCTGCCTGGTAAATATTTTTCAAGTCCCAACACGCATAAATCCAAGCAAGATTAAATTTCAATCAATTTTTTTTCTAAATCCAGTTAAGCTAATGCAGGCAAATCAATGACGAACGTAAATATTTATTTAAACTGTTGGAATAAAAATGTATTTTTCGTTAAAGCTATTTAGTCTAGGAAAATTGTCGATTTTCAAAAAAAAAAAAAATCCTACCCAAATGTACTTTTCAGG
Organism: Ceutorhynchus assimilis; assembly: GCA_917834065.1. Classification (NCBI taxonomy): domain Eukaryota; kingdom Metazoa; phylum Arthropoda; class Insecta; order Coleoptera; family Curculionidae; genus Ceutorhynchus; species Ceutorhynchus assimilis. The sequence goes on from OU892277.1 coordinate 9,518,465, forward strand.
GATGATACGGGGCGGATGGGTGATCATAAAACCAAGGATATCACACATTCACCCCTCTGGCGTTTTGCGCTATAGGGGTTGAAAATGCGCCACTGGTAATTACTTGGTTCCTATTGATTTTACAAAAAAAAAAATCAAATAAAAGATGTGCAACATTATTTGATCTACAATGTTTATCTAAAGACTTTTTTGATTAAGGGCCGTCTGTGGTCATAAGGGCCATTTGAAATTTATAATGAAAATAAAAAAATTTAACCAGCGTGAAAAATGTTTCTACAACACATACAACGTTTTTGCTTTATTAAATTTTCACTCACCCCCTGCCGCTTTTCAATAGGGGTAGTTTAAAGTTTTTTTTATTTTTTTACAAAAAAATTTTCTCAATAAAAGTTTTATAAGATTATATTTCCTACAATTTTTGCTCATCAACTGTTTTTGTAACTCACTCCCATTCAGCGGGGGGACACTTTCCTTAGGGAAATATGAGTTTTTAAGGGTATATATGGTTTTTTTTTTCTTTTCTCGCCTTTAGTGCATATGAAAAGTTGTAGTTAACATTGTATTAAAAGGATTTTTTTTTACCACATTTTTGTTTTTAGGGGTAGTTCGCCTATTTTCAACTTTACAAAAAAAATTTATGAAGAAAATTTGTTCATTTTATTATTTTGAACAACTTTTCTTCATAACTTTTTTTTGTAAAGTTGAAAATAGGCGAACTACCCCTAAAAGTGGTGGAAAAAAATCCTTCTAATAAAATGTTAATTGCAACTTTTTATATGCTCTAAAGACGAGATAAGAAAAAAAAAATTAATATATTATACCCCCAAAAACTAAAATTTCCCTAAGGCAAGTGTCCCCCCGATGAATTGGGGTGAGTGTCAAAAAAAGTTGATAGGGAAAAATTGTAGGAAATGTAATCTTATAAAACTTTTATCGAGAAATTTTTTTTGGAAAAAAATAAAAAAACTCTAAGCTACCCGTATTAAAAAACGGAGTTCAGAGACATGCCGAGGTATGGTATTGTAATTTTTCCGCGAAAACGAAGCGAGATAATTGAGAAATTTAAGAGACCAAAATGTTGTATTTTTAGTGTGTCTATCTGAATAATTAATAAAAATCGTACAAAAACTACAGAGTGATATTTTTTTCTGCACAAAAACAACCGACTTGGTCGCTGGGTACGCCCCTGGGAATTCTGGATCAAATCTAATTGGTCTAGTAGGTGTCTAATAATGGTTGAAATAAATCGTGAAAATTTCATTGAAATCGGCTAAAGCTCTTTTGGGCTATTAATAAAAAACTATTTTTTTTTTTTTGAAAAACGTATCACCCTGTATCTTGGAAACAAAGCGTTTCCGGACCTATATCCATAGGAAGTTTTTAAATTATTTTCATGAATACTATCTGCCCTTGAAGTTTGTAACACCATTTCTGAAACACCTTGTATATTGATCACATTTGCGTGAGCCATTTTTTATATATCTTAGCCTAAATTATGAATAAATTGCAAAGAAATTATTTTATAAAGATTATATCTCTTGACATTCTGGAATCGTTTTTCTTCAAAAATAAGAACGTCTTCCAGAAAAAGGGAATTTTTCTAGTAGGTTTTTTCTTTGGAATCGTGACGCCAATGAATTTTGAAAAAAAATAATAGGTACCTGGGGTTTACCTTTGCTGTCAGTTGTTAGAAACCAAATTTCAAGCATTTTTTCTATTCCATGCATTTTTTTCTCGATTTTTTTAAATGCAGAAATGCAGGGACGTGCATTTTTTTTTTCGTAAACATATTGGTATATGAACAACAATCAGAAAATTGGAAAGTTGTATTTTCAATTAAGTAGTTTCTGTCAGGAAATATAGTCGGGTCGATTTCTGCAATGAATGAGTTGCCATTTTACACGCTCACGCCGTTTAAAGTTTTAAGAAAATAGGAAAACTCTATATGTATGATATACAAAAGCAATTTTTATAGATATTTTAATTTTGACTTGAGGAATTCAGTCCTGAAATTATTTATTAGATGAAACGCCCTGTCTATAAAAATTACAAACTACAAATCTATGAAACAGATCCAGTCAGTCAGTTTTATTGCCAGAGCCAAAAAAGATAAATCCCAAGTGCAAAACACCTTTTACATTTCGCTGTAGTATTCTATCTAGCGGGTGCGGGTGTGGGTAAGCCACTTTGCACAAAACGGGGTCTATATTGATTTTCTAACGACCGTGGCGTCTCACGTAAAGAGCTCTCATACCTCCCCCAAAAGCAGTGCCGTTTGGACCAACCACTTACTCTTGAAAAGGGACAAAAACCCGCGCTAGATAATGCTATCTGACTTCTAGCTGGAATTTAACGATGGCTTTAGTCGATCTACACCAAAATATATTATTGATGGAAACTGTTTTTGAAATGTTTGTATTTTGCGAATGTCAGTTAGAAAGCTAGTCAGTAAAAGAAAACTACACAATTAAAGTGAATATTATATAGATAAAATGAAAATATGTAGGTACTTCTTGGAATAGTGACCATTTAATTTTAGTTTCTCTGTGATTTTTACCATTAATAACCTTCTCTAGAAACAAATACTTAATAAAACATAGACATGAGTTGTTCCTTTTAGTCATTAAATCATTTTTGTACTGGGCACTAAAATCACGAGTAAAATCAGTCTAACCAGTAGGATAAGTAACATTTAAAAGCCAATATTGTAGATTGTAGACATGTCACCAGCAATATTGTAAGAATTTTCTGGAAGCGGTCTGTCGGATGAAAAACGGAGGTGTCAAAATCTTCCATTAAAACATTTTTGTAAAATTGTATCACACTGTTGGAAACGATTTCCGCTGTAAAGTTGTCGAGTCAATTCCATAGAATAGAATTTTCTGAATAAATATTGGGGCTACAATTTAGAAAATAAATTAAGGTCTAAATTCGACTGGCTGAATAAAGAAAAGACTTTGTATTCTGCTAAAAGGATTTCGATAAAATGTTTCAAAGTTGGTCCGCTTTTTCTTGTTATAAAAAGTTTAAACCCTCACCTTTTAGTGAACATTTTAGACTGTGTTCCCTACGTTCAATGTAGGTATACATTTGGATTGGGCCAAGAATTGAAAAATCGTCAAATTAAAAAGTTTAAAAGATAAAAAAGACGATGGATTTTCTTCATTTCATATAGAATCAGCCAAATTTTTAAATCCATTCCTTACAAAGAAAATCAATGACACAAATCAAATAAATTTGAAATAAACTAAAAAAGCAATGAAAATAAATAATGATATATGAAAAAAATCTATCTTCTTATTGGCACAAATCAAAACAATCTTCCCACAAAATCTTATTCCTAGTACGTTGACCTGCTATTTTTATTTCACCATTTCATCAAAGTAATTGTCAAAGTTTTATCGCGCGACATGTATTTTTTGTCCTGCTGGATCGAGGAGGGTGCATGGATGACTAGGTTTTAAAACTTTTCTAATTTGCGTGAACGGCCAAATAACTTTCTGCTGTATATTTGCGAAGCCTGTCAACTTTATATCCATTAGAGAAGAAAATCCAGAAAAATACAATCAACTTCCCAATTTTTTAATAAATCAAAAAAAAAAACAAAACAACCACGCAACAAAAATGTAACAACAATGGATATGGAAATGTTTAGGCGAAGATGTTAAGGGTATTCAGAAAGCAAACACCAGTGGCGGAGCACCACAGTGCTGTTGAAAATTTTAAAAAATGTTCTTCTATTTTTGACATTTTCAAGTTAAAGTTATTCAAAACTAATCAAATTTAAGACTCAATAATCTATCGACCGTATTCCATTGACACCATTACTTACATCGTTATCGTTATTGAGAGCATGCGCAATATCAGAGTGGCAATTTTTTTACTCCATTAGGTAACGATTTTTTTTATTTATGTCCTACTTTGGTTATATTTTTCGTTGCAGCATTACCTGTTTTTTCATAATTTATAAAATTGCCCCTGTTCATCCATTCGTCTATTTCTTAGACAGTTTCCAATATCCCAATACATGAAGGCACAATTTGCATCAAACGATATATCAGAGCAACCTTTAAATGAAGCAATAATAAACTTAAAACCAATTTCTATATCGAAAAAGCCCATTACATAGCGGAAATGCTGCAAGTAGCTTTATATATTCGGTTATTTACTAAGATTAATCGTCAAATACAGCAAAACTTTAACTACAGGGGTGAAGCATATCGTAAACCCAGGGGTGAATACCTCTGTAAATCTTCTCCCCTCACAAACAGAATTTCCGCTTTATAGGCCTTTAGAAACAAGCCAAACCCTATTGTAAAATAGAAAATAGTGAATGCATTCTAACGAACGGTACTTTCGGACGTCATGCTGTTGTCATTGCAAGATTTGTGAGGATTTTTATTCGGCAACTTTATAAAGTCCTATATTTTATCTTACCCTTGTTTAGGCGAGATTTTATTACCATTTAATCCGCCAAATAAAACTTTTCTGTGAAAAAAATCCGATGGCTCCAAAAAAAAGATGGAAATGTATTTCGTCGTGCAATTTCATTAGCTAGGTATGCATGATAATTAATTGGGAGGCTTTAGTAGAATTCGGATTATCTCTGATTGAGACAGAGTTCATTTAAGCAGTCAAATAGATTGGTAATACCTAGCATCTGGAATTAGGTCACAAAAGGGCGCACATCTATTCCTTGATTTGACGTTATTGACAATCCAAGTTTATGCCTCTTGGGTTTGACCATAAATAAACATTAAAACCAACCGTTTGAATACCTTATTCAACGTCACTTCGATGTCCACAAGTCCGGAAACTAATATTTGATTGGAACCTACCCACAAACATTCAATTTTTCGAAATCAAGGGTTCTATAAAAAAAAAAATATAACAATTTAACAGTTATTTCTAAATTTCACCTATTTCAGTGACAGGGATACAAAAACAAAAGCGGCGGGACAGTAGTGACTTTATCCGGAACCCTGGCATAAAAAACGGTTTTTTACTGTTACATGTGTTTTATATTTTGACAAGATGCGCCATATGGCCTCTAAAAATCCCCTCAACACATTATCTTGTGGGTAATACATTATATACAGTAAATCAGTAGCGTGATGGTGGCGGTAGTCTCATAAATTAAGTGGAGGAGGGACATTTTGACGAAATTGGGAGTGTTTATTTGACCTACTGTTTTGGCATTTCGTTGCGTCTATTGCAGCTTGTAGCAATTGCATTTGACTATAAAATTGCACATATTATCTTCCTAATTAAATAGACAGGTAGGTACCTACTTTTAGATTTTCTTCAATGATTTTTGTAATTTTACTTTTTGAATAAAAATACAGTTGAATATTTAAAAAATGCATGGTTATGCAATATGCATACCTACTGGGTAATAAGAAGAGATGATTCAAACAAAGAAGCTTTTCTAAAATCGCCTATATGCTGACAGATTTTTAGCTTCGTTTTTATTACGAATTTTGTCGTTTCAGTTCAGTTCAACAAAACAGACAGAAAGTTCACAAGAATTCATAAACTATGAGGTGCATTTGTCAGTTCGCGACTCAATTTAATATCGTTTATCTGATCATTTAGGAGTGAATACAATGATAATGTGACAAAAATATTTATAGATCCTTTTGATTAATTATTTGCTTTTGTTTTCATAGGTAGGTATGTTAAATGTTTTAACTTCAACTCTTGAATCTCGCGAACCTCAAACCAAAAACACATGAAATTCAATGTGCCAACCTCAATATTTGAGCCCACTTAGCCTACTTTTCGTTAAAGTCCTTATCCGCCAAAGACTTGAATGTCGAAATGGGAGAGTAGCTTTTACGGGAACTAGTGATGTCATACAAAAACACATTGAAATGACAAAAGCACAACAATCATTTTCATGAGAATACTGCCCTTTCGTTTCAATAATAGACCGCTACAACCACTTCTTCAAAAATTTAAAAAGAAGTTGGGTATTTTACTTTAAAGGTTTCAATCCAGGCTACGTTGTCATTTGATATAGGAACTACTTTTTTCGACAAAATGAGAGGTCTTTTTAAAAATCTCAAAAATTCTGTACTGTATTCTCTTTACAAAATCCAATTCAGTAAGCAACGGTGCTTTGCGATGGAATAAAGGTAGATACCTTCCTTCTATGCACATGGTCCAAAAATACTGATGAGCAAAAAATTAACATATGCACACAAAATATCCTATAAAACCAAAATGGGTGGCCATATTGTACTTCCGTAATTCTATTTGGCCAGTTGGCAGCGACGTATGGGCAAAACATAATATTCCACAACGCCTTGCCTGTCTGTCCAGATTTTCATATATAAGGATATAAGTCTATCACAATGGATTATAAGAAGTATTGAAAACTATAAAATTTTGAAATTCTTCCACACATGTAAATCACTTGTGTCTGAAGTCTGGATGAAAATTTCCAGTTGCCACTGATAATATGCAAACTATTGGCAAATTATTTTGGTATACAATAGAATTTCTATAGAAAATTAACACAGAGGCAAATAAAGGGTGAAATCTCAAAGACATCATTTGCTTCGTTAAACAATAGAGCGGTTTATTTGCATGTTTTGTGAGAAAAGATATCTCTTCAGATAATTTTCGGGGATATTGCCAAAAATAATTTTATGGGAGTATTGTATTGACAAAAGCCTACTAGACTGTGGCTGATCAAGAGGTGTTTAGCTTTAAATCAGTGTTTCATTCATTTGGTTTAAGTATACAATTATGAACAGGGTATTCAAAATTTGAACGCCATAATATCATCAAGAAATATTGAAAATTTCAATTTTCGAGAACAATAATAATAGCTTTTTGATCTTAGAAATAAACACATTTATAAATTCTAACTGTAGTCGTCGATTTAAACTAACTCAAAGTTCAATTTCGCACGTTTTCAACTATATTAAGTGGGTACGTAAGTAGGTACCTAAGTCTCAAATTGTCCAAAGAAAGTTATCACCCCCTGGCGTATTCCTGTTTGAAATTATGGTATGGAGTAAGGGTAAGTAAAGGGGGTGAACTGTAGGTCAGTGGATTGGGGTGAATTGATATAATTGCTACAGACTTTCTGTTTATGTAATGAATTCAATTTTATGCAAAGAAAAAATTAATTCACCTCCGAAAAATAATTAGTGAATTTATATAGCTGTTCCGATATACTTGATCTCAAGGAGAAACTAGTTAAAATCTATAATAATCGAAAAATTGTAACCACAGTATTGAAATTTCGAAAGGTAAGGGGGGGGGGAGCCATCCTGATATCTATGGTATCTATGGTACTTCCACTTACTCATCTTAAATACAAAACTTAATTGCATTTTCTATTTTGCTTTTATCTCTATCATGGATCAATTTGCTCTATTATTCGAAAACCATAAACACTAAACAAAATATAAATTTCCAACCAACTATAAAACATCTTCAACCATAAATATAAATTTAAAAAAAAACCTTAGCCCAAGAGAGACATGTACCTATACAGTCACTGCTTTTGTTTTGAATAAAAAAAACAAGTGAGCTGCTGTTATGAAGGATTTATATTTCATACTGGAAGTAAAAAAATTAACTTGAGAGAAACCTTAAAAATTTAGTAAGTTCGGGGTAGGTACTACCTTCTGTCTACAGCGAGGTTTACAGTTACTTGCCGTCTGATAGCTATTACATGTAATAAGTATACCTCCTTATTCTTATGTACTTAGCAGGTGGAACATATATCACTTTAGTCTCGACTTTAGTACTTAATAGACGAGCACAAAATTTTGTAAAAAAAAGTTTACATCCTTGAATTAAAACATTTCTACGAAATTACTTAATTCGAAAAATGTAAAAACATTGATTGTGGCTCATACAATTTTCAAGTGTTTGTACGCTTCATTCAGTCATTGTTATCTGGTTACTACGTTTTTTCGTTACTTCCACTTAGAAGGAATAGTTGAAATGTCGTTTCAAATAATATAAACAATGTTGTGCGTAATTGATTATAAAGAATGCATAGGTACCACGAACTAATTGAAATCCTGATGTATTACAGTTTAAAAAATGATACAAAGAGCAAACATCTTTCACATGCTTTTAACGACGTTCCTGCCAACTGAAATTATTCCTTAAACATTGACAACAAATGGATGTTTATTACCTCTTACTTTTTGAAGTTATTTAATAACTTCTCAGAAGGCGTGAAAAATGATGTACAACAACGAAGACGAACTTAATAATAATTATTTCTTTTACTCACCCGAATGGAATTTGAGGTAGACAATGCGTTATTAACTTTGTTGCAACAATTGATTTATTTTTGATTTATTTGAAACTCAATTCACGGGTACCTATGTAGGAAAAACATTAAAATTCGGACACATTTTCACAAATACCTACTTTTAATATTTATAAATATGTTGTATATACCAGGTATCCCTGATTTAAAATTAATTATATTTTTTTTTGAATAACTGCTGAGATGATAATTATAAAAGTTGAAATTAATGCCAGAACAGACGTTATTTATGTATTACTCGTATCTATAGAGAATATAACCAAGGCTAAAGCGGTAATCGTTTCATAAATTAATTCCAATGCATTAATTTTGCATCCATGAATTTCACTATATCCGTATCAGAATTTTTGCAATTTAAACTGCCATGCAGCAAACTTGTAACAAGTAGGAATAATTCGAAATAAAATTTATTCTATTAACGTAATCTTCATATTATTAGACTCTGGCAATTATTGTACTTACTTAAAAGGCATGTGTGTAAGATGCTTTTTTCATTTGTTATTAGTAAAACATTACACAAAATCAATTTTGGAAACTTTGAGGAAAGATTGATTAAAACCCCTTTTGATTTAGTTCCTGTTTAGTATGTACTTAATTTTGAGTTACCTTTCAAAGGTAGGTATTAAAAGTTTTAAGGTAGCGTTGGAACAGAATAAAATTATCTTTTGCGTTACCCAAGCCTAGCAATACCTAGTTTTTGAAGTTGGGCTTTTTATAAACCGATCCATCAGACTCTTTAACTCGAAAAAACTTGTTTGCTAGAATGAAATATTTCAAAAAAAGAATCAAATTAAAAAAAAACAGATATTTTTCAATTTCAAACAGGTAGTTCGTGTAGACAACACAATGGAAATTATAAAGTTAAACTCACGGGTACCTAGAAAATGAAAATGCGTTAATGTAAAATTAGGAAATTTGGAAATAATATTTTTAAAAACAAAATATAAGACTTCGAAGGCAAATATGGATGTTAAAATGAACCCAATCCAAGTAAAAAGGTTAAAAAATATCCTCGGAAATATCTATAGAACGATGCTGCTTCGAGAAAGAAATTTCCACTAACCATCAGCATCAGCCCTGGTGAATCAGCTCTACAGAACAGTACAGAAAGCAGCTGAGCAACTGAGGGACAGATGAAAGATAAAATGTAGGACTTTTAGGCATTATTTAGATGGCATGGTAGAAAAAACACAAATGTAACATTCCGGGGAGACTGAAACAATTAAATGATTAGGAATTGTAGAATTATCATTACCTATTAGCAAAAAAGTCAATGCTATTTTTTAACCAACACGATATGACGTACCTACCTAATAAAAAACGAAAAATTATAAAATAATTAAATCAAAGCAATGGAATGGATAACAGAAGAAAAACGACGTCCAAACCTTGAAGTTACTCCTGAATCTTTAGTGAAATTAACGATAATGGAAGAACTTGCAATACAGGGTGTCCCAGCCGAGAGAGACCCATTTTAAATGCTTATAACTTCTAAACCAGATGTGCTAGCTACCTGCGGTTTGTGCCATTCGACTTCTCTTGGCCTAAAGTTTTTTTCAGTAGGTTGCAGATTTCTTTGCCTCTTATACAGGGCGAGTAAAAAAAACATCTGTTTTTCAACATCGAAATTCTCCACTATTTTTATTGTCAACGTCAAAAAAAAAGAGTCATGTTAAAGGTATCCATGTACCCATGCATCATCTTTGAAACTTAAAGTTTTAGCCGTAACACATTGAAATCGAAATCCTGGTACTTTTGCAAACGCATGCAACTTCATGTTGTAGATACTTTGCTATCATTATGGCAAACAATTTTGTAACTGTCAAGTTAGATATCAACTAAGTTAGAATACATTTTCCAAGAGAATTTAAAGAGTTCCAGTGAGAATAGCGATATACCCCAAAGCTAACAGTTTGGTCTGCAATCTCTGTTGAGGAAAAATATGGACCATTTTCCAATAAGGAACCAACGATAACAGGAACTGTATACACTGATATGTTGGGAAATTTCTTTTATCCACAATTAGGATGGGAGGGTATCTTGAACGATATCTATTTTCAGCAGAATGGTGCCTTACTTCATTATTCTTTAATAGCAAGGGAATCACTAAATATGACATTTGGGAAAAGATGGATAGGGAGAGCTAGTCCTATATGGACACCTTACTTTCCTGACAGTTCGAGGGTGTTTCATTAAAAATAGTGGAAAATTTCGATGTTGAAAAGGGGATTTTTTTTACTCGCCCTGTATAAGAGGCAAAAAAGTTTGCAACCTATTGAAAAAAACTTTAGGAAACCTATAAGAACTACTCACCTACCTATGTCATTAGGTACAGTGAGAATCATTGCAATTGGCACACACTATCTAAACATCCCCCATAATGTGTCAAAATTTTACTTCTTTGGCAAGTAATGTCAAAATCGCGTCAGATAGATAAATCAGTGGTCAACATTATAGTTTTGATGAACTGTTGAAAAAAAAAAATAATTTTACACCGCTTCACTAAATAGATTTATTGGTTAGAATTTTGACTCAATACGAGGGATGCTAAAAGAGGTATGTGCCAATTGCAATAATTCCCACTGTACATAAACTTCCTTTATATTTTGGCAGAGTAAACGTAGTAAATGAGTATAAAATTAAGGGCCACTCATAGCCTATAAAGGCCAAGACACTAAACAAACGTTAATGTCAGTATTTTTTATTTTTTTTTGGTAAACGATGGCATTATAAAGCCACCGATTATTCTCATGCATAAATATAGTAGTATCTTCATAACCTAAATAAGCAGCTAAAACCGATCACATACCCAATATAATAAACTCTTGAAGAATGTATGTTGAACAAACCTAATAATAATTTCACGTGAGTAGGTACCCACGTTTTGCACTTCAATTTTTTTGAAATTCAAAACAAGAGTAAAATCATTATTATGTATGCAAATTTTTCCAAAGCCAACAGTGTCTCAAATTGCCGTTTGTTTTTCCAAGTTTCTCCTAGCCTAAAGCCTTATTCTAAAACTGACACACAATGTTAAACCTTCTCTCTACTTCTAGCAGAAATGCTGTTATTATTTTATGGAATAATACATAGGAGAGAAAAGAAGAGGTGATAATATAGTTTAAATATCACTTACCTAAAGCTTTTGCCGTCGCCTCCGATATAACAACGAACGAAAATAGCAAAAGTAATAAACCAGGCCTAAGTTTTCCATGCCAGGCCATGACACCGTCACCCTAGAAATAAAAAGAACTTTTTAAGAACACGGGATGTCGCTTTTCTGGTTTATGTACATATTTATAACAATAGTAGGGGTTAAAGTTGAAACTTTTCAAATAAAATATGTCTCAGTGACAACTTCATAAACATGAAAACTGTATAACAAAGCTATATTCGATATCTTATTGGAAAACTAGGTGGACTAAAAAGTTAGACATCAACGAAACAAGTATAGTCCAAGCAATGAAGGAAGTTTACCTCAACATAATTAGAAGTTAACATTTTTTGGGGGGGATCGGTTCATTTTCATGTGCTTAATAACATATTAAGTTTGCGACCTTGTACTTCCATAGGGTTTTCAGTTAGGGGTGGTTTTTAGGGGTAATTTGCAGTTAATGGAGAACGCTGCTCAAAAGGATGGTCCAATAGCAAAAAGTTTCAAATTAATGTTTTAGCTGAAGCTTTTTGCTATAAAAAACTCAGCGACAACACCCCTCTATCTTCTATAGTTTTTTTTCTGCAGCGTCTTGAATAGTAGCATGTTTTTGTTCAAGGTCACTGAATCAACGTTTTGCCATTTTGCGCGCATTTGTTGCAGCAGCGGCCGAATGCATAATCCGATTTCAATTTTTCAAACACCACATTATTTCTAAAGAAATTCACTCTCCAATGCTTTTTTGTTCGAATTTTTTGCTTGAAAATTAAGCGAGCACCGACTTGTCTAATGTGCGAGGAAGTTGTAAATTGCATCGAAAACTACCCCTTTCTTGCATTCACTCTAATTTCTAAACGGGGCCAAATATTTGGTGACAGTTTTCGACAATCGGCAGCCCATTTATTCCTCTCATAATGCCCCAGCGGATTTTTTTTTTCGTTAATCACTTAATGACTTATTGGCCTGAAAACGTCGCGCGGGATTTTTCAAAAAGTAAAAAAAAATTAAAATTGTCGCATAGCGCTGAAACTTGGTACGATGGCTTTATTTATTGTTCTCGTGAATATACTGCAATTTTATATCATGTGAAGCAATTAAAATTGCATTATATTCGTAAGAACAATAAATAAGGCCATCGTACCAAATTTCAGCGCTATGCGACAATTTTTTTTTTTTTTACTTTTTGAAAAATTCCGCGAGACGTTTTCAGGCCAATAAGTCATTGAATAATTGACGAAAAAAAAAAATCCGCTGGGGCATTATGAGAAGAATAAATGGGCTGCCGATTGTCGAAAACTGTCACCAAATATTTCGCCCCGTTTAGAAATTACAGTGAATGCAAGAAAGGGGTAGTTTTCGATGCAATTTACAACTTCCTCGCACATTAGACAAGTCCGTGCTCGCTTAATTTTCAAGCAAAAAATTCGAACAAAAAAGCATTGGAGAGTGAATTTCATTAGCAATAATGTGGTGTTTGAAAAATTGAAATCGGATTATGCATTCGGCCGCTGCTGCAACAAATGCGCGCAAAATGGCAAAATGTTGATTCAGTAACCTTGAACAAAAACATGCTACTATTCAAGACGCTGCAGAAAAAAAACTATAGAAGATAGAGGGGTGCTGTCGCTGAGTTTTTTATAGTAAAAAGCTTCAGCTACAACATTAATTTGAAACTTTTTGCTATTGGACCATCCTTTTGAGCAGCGTTCTCCATAAACCTCAAATTACCCCTAAAAACCACCCCTAACTGAAAACCCTATGGAAGTACAAGGTCGCAAACTTAATATGTTGTTTAGCACATTAGAATGAACCTATCCCTCCAAAAAAAATTCAACTTCTAATTATGTTGAGGTAACCCCTCTTTTCAGATCTCCGTTTCTTGGACTAGTAGGTAAATATGCTCTAACATTTTAATTTTTGTAGTCGAAACGAAAGGATATGGATGGATAATACTGTTTTGGGTGAAAGAATGATGTTTTTCTTTATAGATAAGAAACCGTTGACCTCAAAAATTTGCGAATCAATTTTTTATTTGAGTAAAACAAATGAGAACAAACTTTTTCAAGTGGAAGTCAACTATGCCGATTTAGAATTTGGCTTCTATTGAACATGGTGGGTAAACGATAATAGTGACTTTTGTTTGGCGATTTTGTAGTTTTTGTTTCACAAAAAAAATACCGGTTTTTCTTAGAACATTCGTCATTTTTTCTTGTTGTTCTTGTTCCTTTCAAATATATGGATGTCCATAGATATGGGTGTAGGCGAGGGTGTAGGCTACTGTCTGCATGTTTTTCTGTCCTGTAGTGTTTTCCGTATATGCTTCTTATTGTGTTTATTTCCACCAATCACATGCTATAATGGGTTTAATAAATAATAATTGCATTGCTGTCATAACTAAATGGACGATTTTTTTTCCAAATATAAGTTTCAATGAGAAGATTTAGTGATTTTTTCTCTAATTCTAGAACACAGACTAAGTATAATAACACTATTTTGGGGAAAAATATAAATTCAGCATTATTTCAAACGCCGCAGAAACCCCGCCAAATACGACGTCATTCGCTACAACTAGAAATAACATACTGCAAATTAATACGTTGTCAGATTGTCGTTACCATTGTTGAATTCTAAGATTGCCTGTAGAAACCTGGTTTTTATCCTTGTTTATACAACGTGTCCCACTAAGTTCGACCAGGTACGATATTATGGAAACCATAGACCTTGCATAACTTGAAAACGAATGCAGATATTGAATTGCGGTTTGCGCCAAAATGTAGATATTGTTTTGCTCTTTAAGCACAGCAATGAAAAAAATAATGTCCTGCCATTTGGATTTTTCAAGAAAATTAGAAAAAAATGGATCTTGGTTAAACAGCGCTCTTTCGACTTTCGACCCCGAACGAAGTGGTGTTCTTAATAACAGTGAAATTCTCTTTCAAATGAGTCCAAATTGAATGAGGGGTATGGAAGATAATAATAATAATAATAATAATAATAATAATAATAATAATAATAGTTTATTTTCGAAGAGCAAAGATACAGCAATTTTTTCACCAGCTTATCCCACCCTTATTAGTGAAGATACGAAAAAAGTTTAATAACCAAACTGGCGCAAAAATTAATGAACTTTTGATTTCTGTTGTTAAAACAGTATCTCAATACATATAGCGATTTCTTAAGAAAATTTTAATTTTTGTTATATTATCGTAACTGCCGCCCCCTAGCGGTCATCTTAGAAACTTGAAAATAATTTCCATCAATTTCTCTTGGCCGATTTAGTGTAGAAAAAAAAATCCCGAAGCCGTAAGGTCTATGGTTTCCATAATACCGTACCTGGCCGACCTTAGTGGGACACCCCGTATACTTAATGCTTCATTGTTGTAGGTTTTGGACTGCGGCTTGATGTAATTTTTCAATTCTCAGAACGTTCAGTTGTACAACTACAGTTTTTGTAGTGTTGAGAAGGATCTATGCCACAGATCACCTAATACAGATGCGTAAGTACGTATACTTGCCGTCGACGATATTCTGTGACGAAGCCGGGGAGCCAGCGCCCTGACGCATAGATACAGATCGCCCGCGTCAGGACAATTAACGTGGCCGGGTGCGTGAGCATGTTCCAGCCTGTGTGTTTACATATTTTTGCGGGTAAAAAAGAATATTTTTTTGGTGTTTGTGAACCAATTAAAGAAATAATATTATATTATTGAGCTTCCGCATTTATATAATAAATATGTTCAAAATACATTGATGCGGCATTGGTGCGGCCAGTCTATGTCTACCAAATTAATCTTGAACCGTGAATTCGCCGCTCTTTCGCATCTGTATGTAGGTAATCTGTGTCTATGCCGTGACGTCATTTTAGTTTTAAGAAATCACAACTTGTTTTTCAAATTTTGTGTTCTGGAACTGTGTTTTGTTGCTTGGAATATAAAAGTTCTGATAAGCAACAAACCTGAACTCACTGAAACTAAAATCAGTTCTGCAACACCTATTGTGAACTATCTTTATCCCGGCTATGACCTACACCACCGATTTCGACATAATTTTGGGATCTGTGTGTACATTAAAAATGACCTTTCATGTCATCGAGAGGAGAAGCTAGAAACAGCGAACCTTGATATCAATGGCTAAAATTCACCTCAAAGTCATCGACCAAGTTTATCTGCTGCCTCTACCGACCGCCAAGTAACACCGATTACCAAAACTTTTTCGCGACATTATCCGAAAGCTGTGATAGTATACAGTCAAACTATCCACAGGCGGAAATTGTCTTTTTAGGCGATTTCAACGTCCACAATATACCCTGGCTGAAACACCACAACAAAACAGATAACGAAGGCAGAGAAGCAGAAGCTTTTGCCATAAGTTGTGGTCTAACGCAGCTTGTCGATGAACCTACCCGTATCCCAGAAAGGGGCGAATTTGCAGCGCTTTTAGACTTGTTCCTAACCACCAATCCTGACTCGTACACAATTCAAGTAGATGCTCCACTTGGTTCGTCCGATCATAAACTTATAATAACAAAGTGCGAAATGCTCATCCCACCAAGCCTACAACCACTTCCTCGTAAAATGTGGCACTATAAATCGGCAAAATGGAATGACCTAAAACAGTATTACCTGGATTTTCCATGGCAAGAGGTTTGCTTTAAAACAGCTGATCCCACTATTTGCTGTAATGAAATAACACAAGTAATCTTATCTGGAATGGACGCATATATCCCACATACAACTAAACGTAGAGCTAATGCAAAACCTTGGTTCAACAGCCAGTGTCAAACGGCTGTACAGAAAAAACACAGAGCATATAACCTTTGGAAACGACAACAAACCGCTCAAAACCACACAGAATTTATAGAAGCCAGAAATAGTTGCAAAATTACTATTGACTCCGCTAAAGAAACATACAATCAAAGAATAAAAAACAGGTTGCTGAATTGTCCAAGTAGTTCTAGGTCCTTTTGGTCTCTTGCAAAAGCTGTTGGATCTAACTTCACCAAGTCATCCATACCACCACTTACAGATAAAAATAATCACTTAGCCACAACATCAGAGGAAAAAGCCAATATGCTTGCCCAAATGTTTTCCTCCAACTCCAACCTAACAGTGCCAAACGGAAAAACTCCACCGTTCATTGAAAGGGTTTCCCATAGTATGCCAGAGGTACCCTTTTGTCAAAGAGAAATACGAAAATCCCTAAAAAAGCTGGATACAAACAAAGCAATGGGTCCGGATGGCATTCCCGCAATAGTACTCAAAAATTGCGCCAACGAACTCACCCCAACTTTCGCAAAATTATTCAATTTGTCTTACAGGCAAGGAGTATATCCATCATCATGGAAGTCTGCCGCAGTACAACCCATTCCAAAGAAAGGAAAAAAGACAGATCCGTTAAACTATAGACCAATTGCTCTACTTCCGGTGATATCAAAAGTAATGGGAAGAGTTGTGAACAATCACCTAACCAAGTACTTGGAAAAGTACAAAATTATCAACGATAAGCAATACGGATTTCGAAAATATAGGTCAACTGGCGATTTACTTACATACGTCACTCACTTATGGCAAAAAGCGATTGAGTTGCGGGGTGAAACAAGAACAATTGCCTTAGATATATCTAAAGCATTCGACTCGGCATTCGACAAAGTTTGGCATGAAAATCTGCTCAACAAGCTCAAAGCAATGGGATTATCGCCGAAACTTTGCACTTGGTTTGAAAGTTACCTGAAGGACAGATCCATTTATGTTGCACTGGATGGCCAGAACTCCAACTCTTACCAAATAAATGCTGGTGTGCCACAGGGAGCAATCCTTTCGCCAACTCTTTTCCTGATTTACATAAATGACCTCATAGATAAAACAGTAAATCCACTTTATTGCTTTGCAGACGATGGCAATGTAGTCTCCTCACTCATACCACCCACAGGTCTTTCCGCACGTGAATTCCATCATCTTAGACTAACTCAAATATCGCAGATAAATAACGACCTGGAGATAATAGAGGACTGGGGTAACAAAAACCTTGTACAGTTCAATGCGCAGAAAACCCAAGCAGCTCTATTTTCAAAAAAGACCAGCACCGGTGAGCCAAACATCATGCTATCTGGAAGTGCTGTCACATTACAGAGTCAGTTGAACATCTTGGGGGTTACTGCAGAGACCAACATGTCTTGGCACAGTCACGTGTCAGATATTGCTAAAAGGGCCTCCCAAAAGCTGGGGGTGCTATTTCGTACCAGACATCTGTACACACCAAGCCAATTGCTGACACTCTACAAAGCCCAGATTCGACCAACTATGGAGTACTGCTCACATATATGGAGTGCAGCACCCAAACATACTTTTGAATATCGTGCAAAAACGAGCTATCAAGCTGATCAATGACCCCGCACTTACTCGTAACTTGGATGGTCTCGAACATCGCAGATCTGTGGGCGATTTACCTCTCTTCTACAGGTACTATCACGGAAAATGCTCTGAAGAGTTGGCACGTATGATTCCACCGAGAGTAGCACCTACCAGGCGAACCCGTCAAACAGACCACACAGGCCTTATGAGGATAGGCTATCCTGTAGTAGTAGTACTATGTATCATCCTTGATGTTGACCAGGGTGTTAAACGAACAAGGTGAAAATAACGAATGAGGAATTTCATCATTGTCACTCTTTAGAGCTTAGACAAGGAAAGCATCAAAGATGTGTGTCAGAGCCATTGTGAACGATTCTTATTGGTCGGGTGAGTATCTACGTTATACACTGGCGCCATTCCAGTACGTTTAAATATGCGGTATGAAAACAGCATTTTTAAAAATTATTTATTTTAAAAAAATAGGACATTTCAAAGCCAACTGGAAAGAAGTATATTTTTATTTTGGTTCATACAACTGATTTAAAATAATAGGTTTGTTCCAACCGGCAGAAATTTGCAGTAATATTACTGGCACACATGCGCAATTGTGAAATGCTGTTCCAACCAGTTAAAATTACTAATTCAGAATTGGCGATAATTGACAGTTCGTCGTTCCAACCGGAGTTACGGATAGTAAAATTACGGTTCAAACGATTCTTGCTTGAAAGGAAGAACTGTTGGTTCTAAAATTAGACGCATGCGTAGTGAGGTCGAAAACGGGTCAGTGGTTGAACAACAACGAACATAAATAATAATACATAGCCCAGAACCTCAGTTTTGTATTTAAATTATTTATTTGAAAATGACTGCTATAGAAGTTAAGTAATTTTATTTTATTTGTTCTCAGAGTTAATAAATCTGATTTTTGTCTTATAATTAGGTTTAGAAGAATTCCTTATTGTGGTGGAAGATGATTCACCTGCAAGTATGCAAGTTATGTTGATTTTGTTATTTTCATCTTGTGTTGTGAGTACTACTAGTTCAAAAAACGTTCCAACAAGTTTTTAAGTTATTTAGTTGAATATTACTGTTTTTGATTGCGCAGTCGCATTAGCGCAGTTACGGACGATAATATTACAGTAATATTATTGGAGGTTGGAACAAACCTAATAAAGTAATGAAATTCAAATATGGTGAAACTCCCCACTATACGATGGGTACAATATGATGTCTTTTTGAAAGCATCGTGAGATTCGAGACGCGTTCATCGGTTGTTTCCTGAGTTCTTTCTGTAAATTTTAACAGCTTGTTATTTCACATTTCAAAATATTTCAATCGATTGTCTCTCTGTTTGATTGAGAGAGTAGAGTAGTCTCAGTGGATCGGTTTCTGAGCCAGTAATAAGTTAAGTGTCAAGTCGCTAACTTTGAAATGCCATTGAACTTCAAGGGTACAATTGCTTTATGCATTCACTACTAGCTCAAAAAACGCATTTTTGTAAATGGGTAGAATCCTAAAAATACTCGAGTATTTTTCAAGAAAGATAAGGAACAGTTTATTAGAGAAACAGACGATAAGGACTTTCTGCTGTCAAAAGTTATTCTTATTGTGGGTATCTGATGGAAAGCATCAAGTCACCATCTGTCATTAATATATGCATTCCCTACAAGAAAACAAAAGTTTTCATTATTTTTTTATAAGTTCCAGCACCTCAGATATTTTTCTCAGCTATAAATATTTCAATTTTTTTTACGCTTCTGGTGGGTATCAACACTATTGTAGGAATACCAATTGTGGGTTTTCTAATGGCAAAACAGACAGACAGGCGACTTTTTAGCAGATTCGGGAGTTGATATGGTATAATAATACTCAAACAACATGAGTGTTGGTGCTAGAGTTCTGTATTCGAGGGCTACATTGAGAACCCCTACTGAGCCTGAAGACATTCAGTGAGAAAGCAGCCGTACCAGTGGTTTGGTTGGTTAAGTTGCTGCTGTACTTAAATCCATTTTCTATTTCTAGTTCGACTTCAGCATCAAATGAAATCCTTCGGAGAAAAAAAAATCTGTTTGAATAACTCAAAACATTTAATCTTGTACTAGTACCTGTGTACTTAAGTATGTCATTTAAAAACTAAAATGACGATCTAAAACTTGCTATTATAAAACGACAGTAAAAAAATGAGTTCACGTTTCACAATGGACTATTTAATTTTTCCATCCATTTTCTGTTACAAACTAGTGGAAATAAATAATGATTGGTAAATTAATATTTATGTAACATATAAAATTATTATATCGTAGACATTATATTTAGGGTTGGTCACGATGTCTATCTAGGCTTTGTAAGTCACGTATAATTCAGTAGCCATTTTTAAAATAAGTTTCGATGCCTCACCAAGTTAAATTTTTATACCATTTTTCTAATAAAAGTAAAAATCAACATTCGTTCACGGGATTTTCAAAGAGCCCTCTATAAAATGTGTTAAAGAGGCAAGCACCAAGCAAAACGTTATTCTTTTACAAAGATATCAGGTATAGAGTTCTCTGATCTTCCAGGTATACGTTATTCTTGGGGCTTCACAACAGGTAGGCTGAAGGTCTCCAAAAATATAATACCCATTTCTATGATAGTCAATAGCAATAGGGTGCATACTAGGCCGACATAGGTATTGCAAAAGTTTTAGAAAATATTGTCTTGTAGGTTCTTGTTCAACATCGACATAATTTAGGCTTTTAGTATACTGTGTGACAAAAAAAAAACCGCATCACCCTATAGAAATACCGAGTCTTCAAAAATAAAAACAATCAAAGATTGCTTTGATTACGAAAACATACGTCGCATTATTGTTTATTTATTGGTCAGGATTTTTGACATGACATTTTGACATTAAAGTTCATTACAAAATTAAAGAAAAATATTGCTAAGACATACGTTTAAAGAACCATAGGACCATAGCAATCTTTGATTGTTTTTTTTTTTTTGAAGACCCGATATAAATATTTGTTAACCAAATTCTGTACATATGCTTGGGCTATTATGTAAATTAAAAGTAAAATTTAATACAAAATATAAAAATAAAGTAACATTTAATCAATAATTGTTATTTTTTACACCATTAACATAATATGTGGAAAATTTGTTAAAAAATAAGTACTTTCAGTGAGTGATGCATTGTATATACAGGGTTTTTGGCGGAGGGTTAGCCAAACTTGGTGGGTGTATAGATAGGTACATTTCGAAGATATTTCATTAATACACTAGTGCCCTTAAGGTCCCCCCGTTTTTTTTTATGTCACTTGTCACTGCATTTTCATAAACATTTAAAAAAAAGTTAAACAAGTTAAAAGGTCCATTTTTTGAAAATTCTTGAGAACAATACGAAAGCAATGATAAAAAAAGGGGAACTTGAGGCCACAAGTTTATTAATAAAATATCTTCGAAATGGGCCATCTATACGCCCACTAAGTTTAGCTAACCCTCCGCCAAACACCCTGTATTAGGCAGAGTTTAGTATATTGGGTAGGTATTTGAAAACATAATTAGATATGAATTCAGAAATAGGTTCTCAAAATTAGGCTAATTTATGATAAAACATTTGTGGCATATGGTACAATTCGAATATAATTTTTTTTGTTCCTAGAAACTCAAGAAACATGGAATTTTTAATTTTTATAATGTGCATATTTTCTTTAAATTTGACTTTTATATCTTCAAAGTTTGACAAAAGTCTAGGCAAATAGTAAATACGTCATTCTTATCGTTAACACCAATTAATTTTTTGCATATCTACTAAGGCCTCAATTGAATTTTTTTGGATGAGTACCTACCTAGTTTAATTTTTGTATATTTACTTAGTATGTGTACATTTAATAGATATATAGATTGTTTGTTTTTCTTGTAGGTATATGTACCATATTAAAGTTCACTTTTTCGTATAGGTAGATATATTTTTTGCAAATTATGATGATACATCTAGCTACCTTCCCGAAATGGTCTAAAATTGGCGAAGACACACCTGAAACACCACCCAAAACCACTAAAAATTACCCTAATAGGACGCTTATGTCGTTATCGTCATTTCGCCTAAAACATTGATTTTTCCAGCTCCTGTTTTCCGCAGCTATTTAAAAGAACACCACATTTCCTTCTTTCATCATGTAACATGTAACAGTGAAACATTTAAAAACATAGATATTTCCCACAAATCGTGATGAACATAACAAAAGCGAGATTTGTGCCATTATCACGCCGAACAGTGTAATTCCGCGATCTGCAGGAAAAAGCCGAGGAAAAAAACTGCAGCCTGCCCGGGAAAAGTTTTTATATCAAAACGCAAAACCGACCCTAGAACTTTATTAGGGTAGAGGAGCCCGAATAAAGTACAGAAAAAAAAGCAGCATTTTATAAATTTGATTAATAGGAGTCAGACACGCAAAGAAATTTGTGTAAATCGCTTATAGAACACTGAAAGTAGCACTATCGCGGGGCCTCTCTGGCGGCGGGGCATTGCAATTTGCCATGAATGCAGGACGCGTTATGCTTTTCGAAAGACGGGCAAACTGGGTTGGAAATATTTACACGTTAATGCTGAAACAATTGTTCGGGATCTTCGTGTAGGTAGGTATCTATTTTCTAATAACAATGAAGGGCTGCGAAGTTGGATGATGGAACTCATTTTTCTCGGCGATAAGTCTTGAGAAGAATAGCATGAATGAACAGCATAAATTATGTTTCCTAAAATACCCTTATCTCCTGATGAATGAAACTATCGTTATGACGTGAAATATGCGCAAGTTGCCACACGTTGACTTCAAGTAGGTAGGCTGGAAGCTATAAAGTCTCGGAAACTTTTGAAGAATTTTTTATTTTTGGGATGTTTATGAACATTTTTGAAAATTCCTCGGAAAATTCATAATTTGGTAAAAATCGAAAATGTATTGGGCTTCAGTTACCTACCACAGTATCTAATACCTATTGCATTTCCTAGAGATGTGAAATTTGTTAAAGTACCTACTTGATTAGGTAACAAATTTTATAACAAAAATGACAGAATCAACTATCTCGAGCAGGGTACTTATTCTATCCGTAGTCGTCAATAATTGGAACAAAAATGTGACGGTTGGAATAAACAATCAATTTGACTACGATAATTTAATTGTGTCCGTGTACAACGGTAATTTATATGGACTATATTCAAATTAACAGATGTCAGATGGTGGAAATAGACATTCGAGATATTCTATCATCGGCCCAGAGATTTCGTTGGCATGGTCGGCAGCCGGTTCGCGTTCTTTTTCTTTTTAATCCAAGGATTATAAATCTTGAAAGTAGACGTTTCAGCACTGAAAAAAGCCGAAGGAAAATACGACTTACCCTTATTAACATAATAGTAATCCATCGTTGAATAACAATACCCGCTCACTTTTCACTGCACAATCGATCCTTTAAGTCGATAAACGACCATGTCATGTATAATCGTATGAGCGAAAATACCGAAAAATATTTCAATTAAAAAATGCATTAATTTTCGAAAAACAGTCAAAGCTCCACAAGCCGCCAAGAAGAACGAACGAACTGTCCCGAGAGTGCCACACAACAAAACAACAGACCACATACACTCGCAGGCACGCGAGAACTGTACTGACTCAAGGACTGAGACTAAGACTGGACTGAACCGCTTGCTTATTGTATCGAAACCGACAAGCGACTAAAGAGAAGAGTGTTGTAGGACCCACACCGTTCCTGGGAAGGGACTATTCGTATATTCAGGTCAGGACTTCAAGCACGAGTCAATTCCGTTCCCAAACTTTACACGGTTTTTATTGGCATTTCCCAAATCTCTACTTCCTCAGGGAAAAAACAATCATTCGTCTTTTGCAACCGATTAAAGTTTTCTATACCTACTTACACCTTCTTTCTTCTTAAATTTACTCATTGTGCCTAAATTTGCAATTATTAACATAAATAGCAAAATTCTCAAACAAATAGGTAGGTAGGTATGTGCAAATTAGAATTTTTTAACAATTCAAAAAAGAATTCAAGATATTTTACGAATCAAGTTTTTAATGTTTAATCGTAGTATAACTGATGTTAATAACTCATACGATGAGTTTGTATTGATTCTGGTGACTGCAACAATACAAAATACCTATACGTGTGGTTTTGCTCTATATAAAGACAATGGAGATACCCGAATTCTCAATCATTGGATACTACGCTAATTGCATACCGGTTTCGACGCTTATGAACTCTCGTTAGTGCAATATAAGCGAAAGCATACCAACTCAGAGAAACAGGTTTATATAGGAGATTCCAGCGATAAACCTATTATAGCGTGTGTTTCGTAGAAATTTTTGGTTTTTATTTCGCACACTATCAAGAAATTGTTGATAATAATAGGTTTATTCCTATCTTATTGTTGAAATCTACTGTAAACCTGTTTTTCTAAGCTGGTATGCTGTCGCTTATATTGCACTGACTAGAGCTGATAAGCTCGAAAGGTTAGTCAAATTCAGCAGCTTAGTCAACTGCCCTTACTTGGATCTAGTGAAACTTCAACTAGAGCAAACCTAATAAATAAATTAATATCTTATGTAGCAAATTTGATGAACTGTAAACAATCTCGAGATTTTGTTCTATCTGTCAATTTTTCCTGTCCTAAGGGTGTTTGGAACTTCAACGCCAAGCCCAAGCCACTAATTTTGAAAAATACATAAACATTATTCTCCAATTTACAGGGTGGCCCAATAAGTAGTGGTGACTCAAAGTTATGTTGTTTTGAATGAATTTCCCAGTATGTTTTAGTTTTCATTTTTTCGAATTTCGACTTTAATTTCAAGTAACTTCTCTTTATAACTTACTTATTCCTACTAGCCGTTATCCAGAAAAAAAATAATATCCAAAATTTTAGGACAAAAGATTACTTGGAACACCCAAGTAATTTCTCGCTTGTATACAATATGAACTGAAAATTGAGTCATAATTCATGGTTTGTGAAAGTATGAAAAACTTGCTTATTCATAGCAACAAAAGACGTCGAACGTTTCACTTACCTATAATAGAGACTCGTTAGCAAGTAAATGTCATATTATATCAGTACAGATTTAGAAAAACCGATTGAAATTCCTGAAAATCTGTCAAAGCATTTGATAGAATTATTTTTGACTGGTACCAAACCTGGTCAGAACAGATAAAATGTTTTTTTTTTTAAATGAAGAAATTAAATGCTTCTCATCTCGAAGTGATAAGGGATATGTATAGGAACTTATTAGAAATTGCTTGACATTAAAGTAGCAATTGAAAATATAAATATACAGGAGTCATTAAAAAAAAAAAAGCTCTGGGTCACTCAACGATACTTATTAGGCCACCCTGTATATTGGAAAATAATTAGGAAATATAAGTTTCGTCTTAAATTTTTTTTACGATCTCCATTACTATCGAGATTAGTAAAGGAGATATGGATTACCGCGCGCTGAATAACTGAAACTCACCCTTAATTAAAATATACCTACTCAAAGTTCAGAAACAACGTTTTGTAAGTTTGTTATGAAAAAATTCACACACAAAACTTGGGAAACAGCAAGTGAAAACCTAAAAAAACAAACGGTGAAGCCGCATACATGCTTACATAATCACCAACAGGTGTCGCAAATCAAACCTAGTGATTTGGGCCAAGTTTTTAAATTCACCATTTGCTTATTCGCATCTCTCTTGATAAGTAAACTTACTTGATAAGTAACCTATCCTTGTTTTGCTGCTGTCAAATGACAAGCAAATTAACATTCTTATGAATTTGTTTGATTCAATTAATTCTTTTTCTTTCGTCTTTAGTCTTTGCAGTTTAAGCAATATTTTGATCTACAAAACGAAAAATTCTCAATTGTTTTCCGCTTTCTATATTTATTTCTTAGAATCGAAATATTATCCAGAATATTAAATTTGAATATGAGAGAACGAATTTTCTACTTGATCAAACTTAGAAATATATTACAGATGTCGAAATCCTATGCCTTTGTTGTATATACCTGAATATCCAAATTCACTGGGCTAAATGATAAAAATGGCATTTTCCGAATCGTATTTGCTACTCGCTATGCTTGTTAGCGACAACATTTCGCTTTTCAATTCGCGGAGACACAAAAGCTCAAGTACTAACGAAACGAAATCGACCGTATTCGCAGCTTTGATACACTCTATTCTAAAAATGAGCTCAGAGTCGGAGCAGAATAAAAAATAAGATATATATGTCTTTCATCCGAGCGGGCAATATTTTGAATAACGAGACAGAAAAAAAGGCCAAGCTCGCTGCCTGCCGATATGAAGACGAATACAAAAGAAACAAGAACTCGTTGTGGGACGCGAATGACATACAATTGTTTACATCGCATCGTTGCCAATGTAAATGATCCACTGATTAGGCCTAATTTAAACAAGGAACGTTTTGACATATCATTAAGAACGGCATTTTCAGATTGCTCAAAATTAACCGATGCGACGTTCCGCGGGCCGTTTTTTACTTGAAGGGAATTCCTTATTTTTGGGTGGCATATACCATCCGGTGCAATTCTTGAAATGATCACATTAAGTTGATTGAATATTGGAACAATGCAATTATGCCATAAATAGACTTGGCACCAATGAAGCAAGAAGAGTTACAGCTTTATTTAAAAGTAAGTGATAAAATTAATAAATCGACATTTAGAAAACATTAAAAAATCAACAAGTACTTATTAAAAATCTTGAATACATTTCACTCTAACATTCAACTAGTTATAGGGTAAGTAGATGTTAATGACTAGAAATAGTTTGATGGGTCTTTTAAATTCAACTTTTATTGGTAACTAAACATGTTTCTCCAATAAAAACATATCCTGGTATCTTTCTAAAACATCTTTTTGGTTTTACAAGAAGTAAAATAGTTAGGTATATGAAAGAAGTACCTAGTCCATGGTACAAATTGCAAAAAATGTACGAAGGTTGAAAAAAAAAAAATTGAAAGTCGACCTGTAGGAAACATTATTATTGGGAAGAGAATTTTGGCATTATCATGTTAAAAGGCTGGCAATTTGAAGGTTTAAGGCACCACCACAATAAAATAGCTTGATGAATAATAGATTATTGGAGAAGAGCAGCTGGTTATTCAAAAAGTGATAGAATGACAAAACAACGCATTACAGAATTAATGGAAAAAACAATCACAATAATTATTAGAGATGACATCAGAAGTAAGCACCAAAATGATTTCGACACGTAGAGCTTAAGCCGAAGAACATTCGAAACCAAATATTATGAGGCTCGGTTTTGTGTGTCACTCCAGCCTCCAGGTTTCTAAATCAACCTACTAGACACATAGGGCTTAATAAAACGGCGAACTAGCTTGTACCTGGTTTAGGCGAATCGAGACGCTGCTGCCGAAGCCGAGTATAGCCGAGCTGCCAAAGATGCCCGAATTTTGATAACTTGCAGTGACGATCAATGATCCACCGTGAAGATCCTGCAGTGAAATGGATATCAGTTAACTGGTCCGATTGAAGCCTATGTGTCTAGTAGCCTGGTCCTGCCTGTATATGATAAGTATAGACGGAGAAATAGCGACGTTAGTTCAGCAAGGCTAAAAAATCGTGTTGAGAAGCCAAAACAAGATGTGCTAAGTTCAAAACGATGCGTCTTACACGTGGTAGTAGCCGTATTGAAGAGCATTCTCAAAGGCATTGAAAAAATTAAATATTTAGCTTATCACCTATATAAGCTATTTTTATTGTTAGGTAAGCATACATCTATGTTATAATAAACAAAATATTGTCAGACACGCTGGTGGTCGATAACTTGGTATAAAATGGCTATATGACGAGGATTATGGGAAACCATTTCACTACAAGTTGCAAATCTTCCGACTTCTCTCAAAGAAATATTATTCTTGCTGAATTGCCCTCGCTAAATTTGTCGCTAGCCATAAGAAAAGCACAAAACCGGGAAACACACAATCACGCCAAAACCCTTTCTAGTACCCTTACGGCCATTTGCACCGCTATAACTTAAGGGATATTTAATCCAAGTAGAGCTTTGAATGTGACTCTCGTAGAAACAAAAGTCACATTCAAAAGCTCCACTTAAATTAAATATCCCTTAATATCCCTTAAGTGATAGCGGTGCAAATGGCCATTAGATGTCTTTTAATACTTTGACTGCGTTGATTACTTGAAATTTGACGACATTGTTGCCAGCGGCGACACAGCGAAAGACCTTAGATCGTGCTTTAGGAACCGCATCAAGAATCAACGCGAATCCGACTTGAAATTAACCTGACAGGTAAAGCGAACCAAACTCTGGAGAATCCGAGAATAGGGCTTTCCTGGTCCGCTTGTAGCATGCTCGGATTTATTCTCAAATTCCGGGAGCTTCATGAACACCTCCGAAGAAAGGAGGTCTTCAGAAAATTTCGTTTTCTCACAGAACGACCGACAGATTGCAAAACAACTCAGAGAGCAAGAAGGACTCTTGAATTGAGGAGATTCGAGGAAGTGCTGGAGTGGCGGATGTACCGAAGAGGAAGACGCAACTCAAGTTGCAAGGCAGAAACCTGACAGGACAAAGAGAATATTGGTTTGGCAACCAAAAAAGACCAAACGGAGCGTTGATAGATCCCAGAAACGATGGCGGGAGGATATCGAGAAAGTGACAGGGAAAGATTTGATCCAAACTACTGTAAATAGAAGGACGTGGATTTGAGAAAGGCGTACATCCAGAAAAGGATGCTCTTACGGGCTACGAAGAAAGCCCGAAAAATAAATTGTCTTCACTAGTGATGTAAAATGCTCGAGCAAGTATTTTAGGAGAACGTTCTCCGAGCAGGATCGAGAATTAACGAGAATAAACGAGCAAAAACGAGCAGGACCCGAGAATTTATGCTTTTTATCAGAAGCTGAATAAAACAAAACATTTTTCTAAATAAATTCTGATTTTTCTCAAATTTCCCGAAATTCCCAAATTTCTCGTGAAAGTTCTGAATATTCTGAAAATTCTTGATAAATGTGCTGAAAGTTCTCAAACTTCTTAAGAAAATATACCTACTTAATACATAATTAATCACATAATTTGTGAATTGTGTCTTGTGTCATGTTTGATAACAATAATTATTCTAATTTGGGGTTTTCTGTGAAACTTCAACATACAATTATTATCATTAGGATTCTTTTTTTTTTTTGATAATAAAATAAAATAGTGATTTTAGTTTAAGTATATTCCAGTACAACGCTACCTTTGCCTCCAAAAAAAAATAACTATTGCTGCAAAGTTGCTTCCTGGTTCTCGGGCTCAATATTCGATATATCTTCGCTTTCTGCAGCTTCCATAAATATATCTCTACTTTATCGCGTCATGTGATTTTATTGGTTAGGATCGTGCTTGAGAACGTGCTGAATATTCTCTATCGTGCTCATTGGGCTCCGAAGGTAATATTCAGCACGAACCTTTTTTTCGTGCGCGAACGTTCGCGAATGTTCTCGAAAGCACAATCAGAACGTTCCCTTGTTCACATCACTAGTCTTCACCTACTAAAAGCACAAATTTTTATTCATACATAACAAAATGATAAAAAATCGTTGGTTTTGGACAAAATGTTGCTGAATATGGCATTTTCTGGCGGCGTTGAGTATTCAAGCAACATGACAACTGTAGCGAATGGCAGACTGGCGTATCTTTATTATGACTGGTTCCCATTATTTACGACACGCACCCTTTTTTTTAATGGTTTTTGTTTACATTTTACGAGCTTTCGGTTATGCTTATTTAAAATGTGTCGTTCTGCCTGCCCTAATACAGTTCCATTCCGTGAAAAATATCACACAAGAAACAAGCGTTTTAAGTTGCTAATTGGTCGTCTTCGATCGTCTCCAATGGGCTACTAAACTCTACCACATTTGCGTAATCCGAAACCGTTCAGTTGGGATCAACAATACAATGGATTTAATATACAGTCGGCGGGTATTTTTTCAAATTATTTTTGTCATTTGAGCATAATGAATCCTATGAACCTATAATTTGAGGCACCACCACAATAAAATAACTCAATGGATTATTGGAGAAAAGTAGCTGGTTTTCAAGAAGTCATAGAATGACAAAACAACGCATTACAGAATTAATGGGAATAACAATCACAATTATAAGAGGTGACATCAGAAGTAAGCACTAAAACGCTTTCGATACGTAGAGCGAACGCCGGAGAACATTCGGAACCAAATATTATGAGCCTGGCAACCAAGGGGAAGAAAAAAAGTCAGGAAAACCAAGGAAAATATGAAGAGAGGGCATGGACAAAGAATTCAGATGAAATCCTTGAATTAAACTTGTGGATTGACCGAAATGGATGGAGATTGGAAATCGGAAGGCATCGGAGAACGTCTTTGGGTCGAAAATATTTGAACGACTCGAATAGATGTTTAAATCCATCCTCTTTGTACTTTAAAACTTCAAGTTCCCTTTCATTTAATTTGAATACTATAGTCTATAAAAAAAAGGTTTTTCTCATCTCATAATGATGCATTTCATGACAGCTATAAATACCCATAACCATGTCGACTACCTAAACATGTCGTTAATTCACTATAATCACAACAATGATAGTGGCATAGTTACAATAGATAGAACTGATGCACATTTTTATGCAAGCAAGTGCGCACAATGGCCTCTAAATGTTCAAATTTTACCGATATGAAAAAGGCTCTAGGCTCCAGGCTCCAGGTTTCTAAATATACATACCTATATGATAAGACATTATACAC
This sequence comes from Ceutorhynchus assimilis, assembly GCA_917834065.1. Lineage (NCBI taxonomy): Eukaryota > Metazoa > Arthropoda > Insecta > Coleoptera > Curculionidae > Ceutorhynchus > Ceutorhynchus assimilis. The sequence goes on from OU892277.1 coordinate 9,549,056, forward strand.
GGAGAAATAGCGACGTCATTTCAGCAAGGCTAAAAATTCGTATTAGGAGGCCAAAGGATGTGTTCAAAACGATGCGTCTTACACGTGGTAGTAGTCGTATTGAGGAGCGTTCTCAAAGGCATTGGAAAAATTAAATCTTCAGCATATCACCGAACCTATTTTTAATGTTTAAGCATACATTGATGATGTACCTACTAAAAAAAATGATGAGGATGCTGTGATGAGTATTATAAGGAACCATTTCACCCCAAGTTGAAAATCTTCCGACTTTTCTCAACGAACTATTATTCTTGCTGAAATGCCCTCGCTCAATTCGCTAGCCATAAGAAAGGCACAAAACCGAGAAACACATACAATCTCGCCAAAGCCGTTTCTAGTAGGTACCCCTAGATGTCTTTTTAAACTTTGACTGCGTGGATAATTTGAAATTTGATGATATTGATGCCAGCTTAAGATCGTGCTTTGGGAACCTCATCAAGAATCAGCGCGAATCAGACTTAAAATTAATCTGACTGGTAAAGGGAACCAAACTTCCGAGAATAGGGCTTTCCTGGTCCGCTTGTAGCATGCTTGGATTTATTCTCAAGTTCCGGGAGTTTCCTGAACACCTCCGAAGAAAGGAGGTCTTCAGAAAATTTCGGTTCCTCACAGAACGACCGACAGATTGCAAACAACTCGGAGAGCAATGGGGACGCTTGAATTGAGGAGATTCAAGGAAGTGCTGGAGTGGCGGATGTGCCGAAGATGATGACGCAAGTCAAGTTGCAAGAGAATATTGGTTTGGCAACCAAAAAAGACCAAACGGAGCGTTGATAGATCCCAGAAACGATGGCGCGGCGAGGGAAGGATTGGATCCAAACTACTGTAAATAGAAGGACGTGGATTTGAGAAAGGCCTACATCCAGAAAAGGATGTTCATACGGGCTACGAAGAAAGCCCGAAAAATACATATTCATTGTCTTCATCTATTAAAGGCACACATTTTTATTCATACAAAATGGAATGATATAAAATCGTTGGTTTTGGACAAAATGTTGATCAATATGCCAAGCAACATAAAAAAAGTTCCTACTGTTGCGAATGGCAGACTGGCGTATCTTTATTATGACTGGTTCCCATTATTTACGACACGCGCCCTTTTTTTTTAATGGTTTTTGTTTACATTTTACGAGCTTTCGGTTATGCTTATTTAAAATTTGTCGTTCTGCCTGCCCTGATACAGTTTCATTTCGTGACAAATATCACACGAGAAACAAGCGTTTTAAGTTGCTAATTGGCCGTCTTCGGTCGTCTCCAATAGGCTACTAAACTCTACCACATTTGGGTGGCAACTTTTCAGCGTAATCCGAAACCGTTCAGTTGGGATCAACAATACACTGAATTTCATACAGTCGGCGGGTATTTTTTTAAAATTTTTGTCATTTGAACATAATGAATTATCATTTTCTGTTCTTTAACATATAATTTGAGGCACCACCGCAATAAAATAGCTTAATGGATTATTGGAGAAAAGCAGCTGGTATTTCAAAAAGTCATAGAATGACATGTTTTGTGCATTACAGAATTATTGGAAATAACAATCACAATTATTAGAGGTGACATCAGAAGTAAGCACTAAAATGATTTGGAAACGTAGAGCGAACGCCGGAGAACATTCGCAACCAAATATTATGAGCCTGGCAATCAAGGGGAAGAAAAAATTCAGGAAAACCAAGGAAAATATGAAGAGAGGGCATGGACAAAGAACTGAGAGAGAACCCTTGAATAAAACTTGTGGAACGACCGAAATGGATTGAGATTGGAAATCGGAAGGCATCGGAGAACGTCTTTGGGTGGAAAATGTTTGAACGACTCGAATAGATGTTTAAATCCGTCCTCTTTGTACTTTAAAACTTCAAGTTCCCTTTCATTTAATGAATGCTATAGTCTATAAAAAATAAAGTTTCCCTCATCTAATAATGAGGCATTTCATGACAGCTATACCGATAACCACGTCGACTCCCGAAACATATGTTGGTAATTCACTATAATCACAACAACAATGATAGTGGCATAGTTACAATGCATAGCACTGATGCACATTTTTATGCAAGCAAGTGTGCACAATGGCCTGATGAGGATTATAAGGAACCATTTCACCCCAAGTTGAAAATCTTGGACGAACTATTATTCTTGCTGAAATGCCCTCGCTCAATTCGCTAGCCATAAGAAAGGCACAAAACCGAGAAACACATACAATCTCGCCAAAGCCGTTTCTAGTAGGTACCCCTAGATGTCTTTTTGAACTTTGACTGCGTGGATAACTTGAAATTTGATGATATTGTTGCCAGCGGCGACACGGTGGAAGAGCTTAAGATCGTGCTTAAGGAACCTCATCAAGAATCAACGCGAATCAGACTTGAAATTAACCTGACAGGTAAAGGGAAACAAACTTCCGAAAATCCGAGAATAGGGCTTTCCTGGCCCGCTTGTAGCATGCTCGGATTTATTCTCAAGTTCCGGGAGTTTCCTGAACACCTCCGAAGAATGGAGGTCTTCAGAAAATTTGGTTTTCTCACAGAACGACCGGCAAATTGCAAACAACTCGGAGAGAAATGGGGACGCTTGAATTGAGGAGATTCGAGGAAGTGCTGGAGTGGCGAATGTGCTGAAGATCATGGCGCAACTCAAGTTGCAAGGCAAAAACCTGACAGAAGGACAAAGAGAATATTGGTTTGGCAACCAAAAAAGACCAAACGGAGCGTTGATAGATCCCAGAAACGATGGCGGGGGGATATCGAGAAAATGACAGGGAGGGTTTGGATCCAAACTACTGCAAATAGAAGGACGTGGATTTGAAAAAGGCCTACATCTAGGAGAGGATGTTCATACGGGCGACGAAGAAATCGCGAAAAATACATGGCTTTCACCTACTGAAGGCACACATCTTTATTCATACAAAATCAAATGATAAAAAATGGTTGGTTTTGGACAAAATGTTGGTAAAAATGGGTGAAAAGCTTTTTTTTAAATGGTTTTTGTTTACAATTTACGAGCTTTTGGTTATGCTTATTTAAAATGTCTCGTTCTGCCTTTCCTAATACAGTTTCATTTCGTGGAAAATATCACACGACAAATACGCGTTTTAAGTTGCTAATTGAGTTGTCTCCAATGGGCTACAACTCTACCACATTTTGGCAGCAACTTTTCAGCGTATAATCCGAAACCGTTCGGTTTGGATGGAGTTCTTCAATTTCAATACACTGGATTTAATACAGTCGTCGGGTTTTTTATATTTTATTTTTGTCATTTGAGCCTAATGAATTTTGGTTTTCTGTTTCTTAACCCATAATTTAAAGGTTTTATATTCGCAAGTCGGAGAATTGGAAAAATGTAATATTCATATTTCAAATGGGCCCGCACAAATTAACACAGCAAAAAATTAAACCCCATATTTAATGGGTTTTAATCAACTCTCAAAAAGAATTCACTGTTCGCTTCGGATCCAGACTAGATGATAGACCTGTGGTTTTTATGCAGAGTATCTAATAAACCTCCGATTCCAAATTAACCTCTATAATTTAATTTTATTCCAATTTGAAAATCAAATCCCGAGTACGTAATAAGTAATAACTTCCAGGTGCAAAAAGCTTTAATTTTGATTTTGATTCCTGCCTTTGCTTTGGCTTGGCCCAATCATTAATTAAGACAAAGTATGTAGTTTGTTAAAATATCTTCCTACATGTCTTTTTATTCTATATCTTGTGCTTTGTATTATCAATATTTTCGAATAAATTAGCTTCTTTTGCAATAAAAATGCCTTCAAAATCTCTAATAATGTTCATCTGACGTGGGGCAAAAAATAATAAAACTGACTGACTGAGGTTAAGATTTCTCTGACAAACTAGTTATCCGGCCGATCTAGGAGCAGATAAGTTTTACACCTGAGTTGAGAAATATATCAGTAATTTATGGCTGGAGAAATCTGTTAGAATGCGTTTTTATCCGTCCGATTGCATAACCTGTCAGTTCATCAGCTGGAGAATAAACCGGGCCTTAGTACAATTATTCCAGCTCAGGCTTAAAAAGGAAACTTCGGATTCGTTTTGATCAAAACCCTCCAGGGGTGGAGAAAACGTAAAATGCTATCTTGAGAATACATTTTAAATTGCAGAGGTAGTTGAGTGATACCGATACCTCATTTTGAACGTCTGTTTATTCTCATTATTCATCAAGTTTCAAGTGGCTGTCCCAAAACGGCTCGGTGAAATTTTGAAAATAAATAAATAAATTTGAATAGATCTAACGCATTATGTGAATGTGATGGAGAAATTTGCTACATTTTTTCAATAAAATTAATATTCTATATGAAATTACCAATTATTGTGAATGGTCTATAATATTTAGGCGGTCACAAATGGAAAATAAATTGACAACCTTATTATGAAGTATGGCATTATTTTCGTCCATATTTTTTGATAGAAAATAGGCATTCGAACCGACAAAGTTCATATTTCCGTTTTTCACAATTACTGCAAATTGGCAGATTGAATTATCAGAAAACTAACAATGTTATGCAATGTTGGCTTAACATTCAAAAACAATGTTGGATAAATTGATACTAAATTATTTAATTAACGATTTCTTCTAATCTTTCGTTTCAATAACATTTATACATAAACATGTTTTTGTTCGATGTTTTTACAAGATTGCGAATGTCATTTTTATCAGCTGATGAAAATTATTTGATTGTTTATTTTGAACAAACTCTTTTATTCTTTTTGCTTCCTCTTATTCAATGAATAGCCTTTTTAGCACGTATTTGATAGCTGATCAAAGCAGGGTTTAGTCACGTCTCAATGCATAATGGATAATTCTTAGTGATTAGTTCATTATTAAAAAACTTAGTTTTCGTAGAGATAATTCGTAATTTAGTGCGTATTGCACAAGCGAATGTTGAGTTTTATTCTGCCTATATTTTACTTTACATGGTAAATAAATAGTAAAAAACACTTCTCCATTTGCTGACTATTACCAAACTTTGCTATTACGCAGAACACATTTAAATACGGATACACAAAGATACTCAAAAGTCAGAGATACAGTCCCTTTATTCTATATAAAAATGACGTCCGGTATAAACGACTCGCGTCTGCTTGTGCCTGGTGCATTATGAATTATGTGTTATGCATTAGGTAGAATACTAAATTATCCGCTACGCATTAGGAGTTGCTCTAACCAAGCTTTAGAGCACTAATAACAAATGTAACTGGGAAGTGGAGAACACCCTAAATAAATGTAACAATGCACCCTTAAATATTGCAAAAATAATTTCTGAGTTAACGACAGCGCAATGATTTATGGGTAGCATGAAGATCTGCAAATGCATCTGCTACCATAAAGGACTCGTCAAAACAACGCACAGATTTGGCAACACTGTTAAAGCGCTGGGCAAATTACCATATCTTGGGTTCGAATGCCGGAGCCGTGGGTATGTCGTTGCCGCATTTTGACGATGAAATGCTCGTGCCATGTGGTCCTTTCGATATTTTGTTATAATTAGGAGGGTACCTGTGTGATGTGTGGGCTAAAACTTTTTTGTTGAGCTGCGGTTGATAGGTATGCTTTTATGTTATAAGAAAGTCCGAAATATAAACAAAATTGCCCGCTATATAATATTTTCAACAACTCAATAAAAACTCTGTCATTTACGGTAGGTATATACTTATGTAAAAAAATTATTATCAGACAACTAAAGCACTTGCGAGCGAATAAGCGTTAACGATAAAGCACGGCAAAGTGGATGGCAATCACGACTCAATTTGCCGTCATTCGACCTCTTCTAGCCGGTCTCTTCTTGCTTTTGATGTTTGCATCTATAAATTGAGAGGGCTATAATAAAGGGGGGGGCTGCAGAGTGGGGACGATTGCTCGTCAAATCGATAAATATATAAGGGAATCCTAATAGAGGCGTGATTGAACCCGAAATGGGAAAGCTAACAAAAAATCTAATGAAAAAATCCTATTAAATTCTGTTTTCCAGATATACCTTTTAGCGGCATTCGTCAGCAGTGCGAGCTACAATTTAATTTTGTAACCCCCCATTTTCCCTTTTCTAATTGGCAACCCCGGATCAGCTTTTTGGACACCGGAATCTATTAAAATAACACCGGGATACCTGAACGGCCGAATTTCAAGCTATCTATCGAGTTAGGACCTATGGACCTATGCAACTGGAATTGGATAAGCTAGGTTGACACCGTCCAAGTGTACTTGGGTCAAGTAGCCTTAGACGCCGCGCGCCTCACTTGGACCATACTATTCGATCGTATCAACTGTTGATACAAGTCCAATTGAATAGGTAATAATATCCGAGTAAGTAGGCTGGGTGCCAACTTACTTGGTTCAAGTTCTCATCCGAGCGCACTTGGACCGTGTCAATCTGGCTTATCAATGTGTGATTGGAATTAATTTTAGCAACGTTTAGGACATCGATAACCATCTTCATCATAATTATTTGTGCTAAATTTGTTATCCCGGATTTTGAATTAGTTTAAAATATTCAAATATTTTTGTTCTACGAACCTCGGAGGAGTGGGGATGAACTTCTGATGTATCGCAAAGTTCACCTAATAGGACGTCCAAGTACATAAAAAAGCCACAAATCATTCTGGTCTAGGGTTAGTTAAATTGAAACTGTTTGTTTGAAACTTGAAGAAACAAGGTAGAAATTGTTAGCGAAGGGCACTTTCAGTGATATACATATTATGACCGAGATGAGTCGAGAAATGTGTCCGCCGCTAAAATGTTAACAGTTTGTTATTATAATTGTACAAGTACATACAAAGCCTTCTTTCACTTAATCTTCACAATAATTAATTGTGGTTCTCTTATATAATATATCGGGTCTCCAAAAAAAAAACAATCGAAGATTGCTATGGTTTTTCAAACGTATGTCTTAGCAATATTTTTCTTTAATTTTGTCAATGAACTTTAATGTCAAAATGTCATGTCAAAAATCCTGACCACTAAAGAAACAATAACGCGACGTACAGTTTCATAATCAAAGCAATCTTTGATTGTTTTTTTTTTTTTTGAAGACCCGATATAACCATAATAGTTCCATCATCAAGGCAAATGAAAGAGTCTATTTTTTTTCGAGAACAGAGTAAGACACAAAGACATCACAACTCAGGAGACAAAATGTTTTAGTAATAAATTTTATAAAAGTTCGGACTATTCTTGTTTTGAAAAAAATTGTGACTGCGAGAGAGAAAGACAGATCACCTGGCAACATTGTAAATCGTCTGTTTTATTGTATGTATATACGAGAAGGTTGGTATGAAAACAATGACATAACCTAAAAATACTTACCGATGAAAAGACAAATTTCGATTCAAAATATTAAGGCATGCACCATAATTGTTTATTTTCTATTTCTCTAGTTTTCACATAAATATTAGAAACAATCACAAATAATCTGCAAAAGAGAAAGGAAACAAAAAATATCTGTTAGAGCGGATTGGCAACGTTGTCCATGTGTAAAATTGTAAAATAATAATGCAATGTTGCCGTAGTTCCTGATATTTTCATATTTTTAGTAGCTTTACGAGTTTTTATTTAGATTTTGATTTTAAAGAAATTTTTATCTCGCAAGAATGGTAATGCATAATTTGAATACACGAACCCTAATTTTTCAATAATTACTGCTTTTGAAATTCTCAAATTCCCTATTTTGAACCAGTTTTTCCTAATATTTCTCACAGACCGGCTAACGCGTAATTATGAGAAAAAAAAGAAGGGAGTGTGAATGGGGTATGAATTGTAATGTCTTTGGTGAGACCTCGGGTGAAATACAGTTAGATGGTCCATTGAAAACACTGGAATAAAAACATAAGTTGAATAGACAAGAGACTCAAAGTAAACCACCTAAAAGCTGAAAAAAATGTTTGAAGTCTAGAACTGAGTCTATATGAAGAGGTATAACAATGTGACAGGCGTTAGAAAGAAAATGGTCTGTCAATAAACGGAATTCTCATATCAACTATAGAACCATTTATTGATTAATTATCGAAAGACCGATTAGAGCTTATAGTTATAGTTTTAAAAAATTGCGAGAACATGTGGAGCAAAGCGTTTCTTGTTATTTTGCAAATTGAGAGAAATGAGAACAACAAAATGATTAGAGAACTACTTTAATGCTGATTTTATTTTGGTGTGACGCATTTATCGATCCTGCATGCACAAGACAGACAAACAAAACAGACCCGCAGAAAAGGGCAAAGCAGTAGAAAAAAATACATAACGGGTATGTTTATCGCCATTTTTAAATCAGATAAAAATAAAAATATGAAAAATTTCACTCGCGTAATCCGAATGTAACATCCAGAAAAATTAATCTTGAAAGTAATTTTAATAATCCGAGTGCCTCCACATTTTCCGCAAAATTTTGGGGTGACAATTCATACACACACTCGACAAAAAGTCCCTGCTTCAGGAGTAAACTTGAAAATAAATTATCGCTCTCCCCATCTCTCCATCCGATCCGCGGGGAGAGAATTGTTTAGCCTTTATTACTTATAGCAGTGCCGTCTCAGGGTCACAGCGTCACCATCCCCACGTTAATGTCCAGGGCTCGGTCCAAGGATAAATCAAACCCTAACTTTTCTTGATGACAGCTTTGCTTTTATGTATATAAAGTAGATGGTAATTTAAACTTAAGCAACTATATAAACCAGGACACTCATTACATTTTCACACCCCAAAAATATATGGAGGAACTTTTCCTTTTCCCATGTTATGTAATTGTAAGGCGAAGTTTACGTGCACTTAGTGATGGTTTTTGTTGAGAAGCGCTTAATCGCCGAAAGTGGTCGTACTTGAGTGAGTATATTCTAATGCTTTCTAGAAGGATATCGACAAAAACCTTTTATTTAGCTAAATGATGATTTACAGCTTCCTATATTAGTATAAACTGTAAGGATGATCTCCTTTCCACGCCACTGAAAATCCTCCTAGTTGAATAGAACCATATAGAACTGAGATCATGTGATGTTAGTCATCCACGTGGCGGTTGTCCTCTTAAACCATTGTTATCAAAATGGTGGCACGGAGGGGGTGCAAACAGTCAAAGCGATATAATATGTTTATTAACTGTTTTTCATTTTGGGTCCCCTTTTGCTCTCTGAATCCCTCCCTTTCTACCGAGAAATAATTATTTTTAAGACTCCCAACACCCCTGTTTTATCTACCCCCGGAAGGGGCCTTTATACATATCAGGACGACGTAAGAGAGTCTATTCCTCTTCCACGAGGTAAAATGTAAGACCTAATTTTTCGCTTGTTTTACTATTCTAATTTTCTTGGGTTTGAAAATCTTACAATCATGATATTGTTTTAGTATTTATAATTTACGTTAGGTTCCAGAAATTGAACACGCTGCCTTATCTGAAAACCTTATCATAGTTCTATAAAATATTAATGAGAAAAAAATTATTATTTATTAGAGTATTTACCTGTTTGATAAATAGTCTTGTGTCAAGCATGAGTATCCAAAAATAGCTTTTTAACCGAATATCCTCTACACTAATCATGGTAGAAAATAATTGTCTATTTTATTGTAGGTCGCGTTTATTTGAAAATAGTGATTAGAACGATGTTTCAGGGCTGTTTGCGAAATTTGGGGCCAAAGCAACCAAAAATACGAAATTACTTATTTTTTTGCCATGGATGTGCTCATGAATTTGCCGACACAACAGTGATCACGTGACCGATGAAATGTACTTTTATGTTATCGGACATGCAGGATCAATAACACATAAGAAAAAATTCTGTATCCTACAAATAACTTTTTTTCCCAAATGTAGCGAACAATATGGGGGGACACTGTATATACTTATACAATCTACTTTACGCGCCATTTATTGACAAAGTAATGAACATTCACCCCCCCCTCCAAACCCCCCACCATCACAACCACAACCACCAGTTCCCTATATTTTCATTTAACATAGGAAAAAAGTAATAAAAAGTAGAGTAGGAAATAATTTAAGCCCTACAGGGATTAATGGCAAGTTTGAAATTATTTTCCTTGCCCGCTTGTACCTGGACTACGTTTTGTATTTTAAATGGGGTTTCATTTTCTTTTTAAATTTAATTTAAAAACTCCGCCGTAGGCACTATTTAAATATATGCAAATTTAATGACGAGAAGGGATAACTGTAGACGGAATTTCCGGCAAACGGTACTTATATTCACTCTTTATGACAAGTTGGCACCTGATTAGTTAAATTGTTTTTCTGAAAATTTGACACATATTTGGACACCAAGTAATTCAAAGTCCACGTTTTTCTGATGATGGAAACATGCGATGATAAAACTTAGGACATCAGAAATCACATCAACCAACAGAACAGTGAAACCCTGATTTATTTATTCCTTATCAAAAGGGAAATCGTAACTCATTTTCGCATTTTTGTTCGTATAAACTTGTTTCACTTAAGATAATTAAGATTTTGTTGGTGCTGTAATTTATACTATGGTTAATTCTACTAAGGCCCAGTTTATTCATCTTCAGATAAACTTGCTGGTAATTATCTGCAAGATAAATTTACCCTCCTATAATTCTATTCAATGGGATTACAGATTGCGTTTTTATCCGTTAGATTGCATACCTGGGTGTTTATCCGAAGGTGAATAAACCGGCCCCTAAACTCTGTCACTTTATTATATTGGCGAATGCACTATTTAAATTTATTTTATTCACACCTAATTTTGCCTCCATGAATTTATTTCCTTTGTCGTACATTTTATGAAATTTTTCCCCATTTACCTCACCTAAATTGATGATTACCTATACTTCAAGTTTTTTATCATTATGGCAAATAAAATGCATTAATGGTTAGGTACATATTAAGACTGAATATTTTGAAATTTATCCGATCGGGAGCAGTTAAATTTTTCAAACTCGATACGTTTGTTGCATTTAGCAATTTGAAATTAAACACTTGAAAATAAATTAATCTGGAATTTTGTAAACACTTTAATTTTAGCTGTTTTTGGCACTAAACCCTGTTTCGTTCATGAGAGGCGTAGTAATAAAATCCTTAGTATTCAACACCCTCTCATAAACCAAACATAGAGAAATTTGAACGTTTTCTTCGCAAATATACCTGCACTATTTCTATTTATGACATGACCACCCAATTTTGGGATGCAGCTGAGATAATCACAATAGAAAGTGATAGAATTAAGCTACCTGATTCAAACATCAAAAATCCTATTTGAAGACATGGTCATAAACTTGAATTACCTTTATTATCAATAATTCGCTTCGGCTCCAACGACCAGCTAACATGACATAAGGAATTCAATACTGCGGAGATCACTACCATCATAAAATTATTAAACAAATGCCGATACAATCGATAATCAAATGTTATTATATTATGAAGAACATTCATATTAAGCGCCACAAGAACGGAAACTTTACAAAAAACGTCAAAATAGAAAGAGATGTGGGAAAATTATTCATCACTCATCACTGTCTTGGAGTACGCTATGGAAGAATGGAAAAATAGCTCATTGATCTCTGGTACTCATGTTGGAAGAATCTCAGAATATGATCCAAGAACTGAAGATCGGCTTCAAGATGAATCTCGAGAAGACAAAAATGAAGACCAACCTTTAGTTCCTATTAGCTGTCAAGTGATACTGATATACAGAAGCTGTAAAGTTATAAGGGTTATTGGTAATTCGATACATTCCTTTGGAGGTGTAATAGAGGATGAGGTAAGGAGTAAATTTAACCATACCATGCTTCATGCAAAACTCAAAACTTTTTGAGTTATTCCAATGTTCCTGTTTTTCTTAAAAACATAGACCCAACTGCCTTAAAAATTAATTAACAAAAAATCTACCGTACATTTTTTCAACTTTTCTACTCGATTACTTTCCTAACACACCGTGCTCGCTTAATTTTCAAGCAAAAAATTCGAACAAAAAAGCATTAGAGAGTGCATTTCATCAGCAATAATGTGGTGTTTGAAAAATTGAAATCGGATTATGCATTCGGCCGCTGCTGCATCAAATGCGCGCAAACAGGCGAAACGTTTATTCAGTGTTCTGAACAAAAACATGCTACTATTCAAGACGCTGCAGAAAAAAAACTATACAGAAGATAAAGGGGTGCTGTCGCTGAGTTTTTTATAGCAAAAAACTTCAGCTGCAATAATCATTTGAAACTTTTTGCTATTGGACCATCCTTTTGAGCAGCGTTCTCCATAAACCGCAAATTACCCCTAAAAACCACCCCTAACTAAACACCCTATAGAAGTACAAGGCGCAAACTTAATATGTTATTTAGCACATGAAAATGGACCGATCCCCCCCAAAAAATGTTAACTTCTAATTATGTTGAGGTAGACTTCCTTCATTGCTTGGCCTATTATGTATAGATCATACGCGAAGTACACTTTTCTGCCACAAATATCGACAATCCATTTCAAGACACTTCTTATGGTTAAAAAGGCCAGAATCTAATAAAGCGCAAACTCACAAATCTAAACTAATTATTCCTATTTTTTAAAATACATAATGGAAAAGGTGTGGCTGAGTTGAGGCATATTTTTATCTACACCGTTGTGCACACAATACTATTAAAAAAGTTGTAGTTATCTTGATAACGTCATGCGGATGCATCAGAAAAATATTCGTAATTTAAAATTAGACGGGACAAAATGTTCTTCAGAAAATCGTAAAATTATTAGGTACGTGATAAAACGGTTGTACAGAGGCGTGATTTTGGATAGAATACGTAATAATTCGAGTTCCTGTCTGGGTATTTTGTATTCACATCTCAATCCCGTCCGCGTTACAAGGCGGATGAAGTCTGTAAATATTATAAATCTAACCTTTCGGGGTGACGAAATTTCATTTGAACCATAAACGACACTCTAAATAAATATTTAGCTTTTGGCTTTTATTTATTTAATACCTACTTATCGCCTACTTCGTAGACTAAACACACACTAACAATCGCCCTTAGTAGGTATTTAGATATCCATACAATATTGCGTCCCCCACATTAAATATGCTCTAACCCTATCCACAGTTATTTCTCGGTTTGTATTCCAAATTCGGTTAAATATTTATTTCAATGAAATAAAACTGGTAATTATATGGAATAATATTCCGACCAAAACAAACTTTAGCCACTTTTGATAGATTGGTTCCTCATAGGACTTTTTGAAATATCTATGGGTACTGGTGTTTTTTTTTTTAATGAAATGTACACTACTATAGGTACAATCTGATTAAAAAAGTAATATTTTTGTATGTAATCAAATAAATGGTTTATATATCAGGTCATTTTAGAATGGTTATCCAATTCTCCCATTGGAGTTTATTATAAACATCATTATTTATTTTTTATTTTTAGTAGTAGTAGTATTGTGACTATAGATTCAGATTTTTCTTGAATATTCATTTAAATAGAAAAGACCTTCTGGCCTACTCAAAATCATATCCATTAATTATTGATAACATATTTCTTGAGCTATTTATTTTTAAATAAATCTATCATGTTGATATTAAAAAGATATTTTTCAAGAAACCTTTTTTTTGAAGTGAATATGTAAGTCGAGCGGCATAGCTCCATGAAACGCTATCAAATATAATTTCAAGATGATTTATTTCTTCCCTTGAAAAAAAAAAAATACATCCAAGACATCTCATTCGGATACAAAATAACTTTCAATCAATATTTCTCCAGCCTCAGAGCCACATTCTATAAGGGGCTTCTAGATCCATCCACCATAAAGAAATTACGTATTTACCTATCTATTTATATTTACCTACATAATTAGAAATTTTATTTGATTTCAAACGCTGGCCTCTATCGCGTGTTACGAAATGATAATGTAATGATTCGAAAACGGTGTCTTTATTATTTGCTTGAAATTAAGTTGTTCTGGCTTCGAGAGAAATATTTGTAAAATGGGATATAAAAACGCGAAATATTTGCAACAACATGACACAGATTTTTTTAATACAATTCAAGTTAACACGCCTTTTTCATTGCAACTTGAGAAAAAAAAATAACCTACTGGTCAATTAACTTCAGCATTTAACAACAATTATTCAATGTAAATGTTTTTACACCTTTTTGAGAAGATTTCTTGAATACTTCAACGAAATCTTAGAGAAATTGACTTAAAATAGTTTGGTAATCAAACACCATTATTTTAGAGGTGTTCAATAGGACCTAGCTGAAGCTCAAATTAATTTTATCACAAGAATGAAAGAAGAAATATACTTTTGTCAAAATCACGTTTGCTCAATATAAAGGGTGTTTTCTAATTGAATGTGAATATTTAAGGGGACGATTTATGGGTCCATTTTAAGAATAAAACTTCATAAGAAAATATGTCCTAATCGTTTTAACTTTTGGGATACAGGATGATAAAAATTTCAAAAATAAATCATTTATTATTATTATCTGTAACACCACTTTAGATATTTTAATGAAATTTTTCACATTTGACATAAATGTACTATGCATCAAGAGGCATTTTTCAATGTACCACATTTTTTTAAAATTTCCACGAGTAACATTCGTACCCTGCCCATTTTGATAGACATTGATGGAACGCCACTGATTTCTTTAAAAAGGAAAATATTCTTGAAATCCCCCATATTTTTCTCTGTATACAGGGTGACTGGTAAGTGGACGTATTCCTTTGAGGAGATGACATTAGAGCCTATTTGCTACCGATTAAACACTATTTACCTCTATACCATTCTTAACGGTTTTCGCGATATTTTCATTTTTCTAATTTTTATAAAATTCACTACCTTATGAGGCAAATATTTAAAATTAACGAAAATAACAAGGACCTTTCTGAAAGTCGTGTTTTAAATTTTAAGCTGACACACTGACAAAAATATCAGCATTGAAAATTATCGAAACACTAATGTTAACTATTGAGTTATTGCGGTTTAAACTTAACTTTTCTTGTTAAGTTTCTAACTAATGACTTATTTAACCCTAAAAATATCGAAAATTTCATAGTACTTCAAACGTACAAATAATTGGCAAAAGTACTCCATTTTATTGTCTCCAAGATAAGGTACATTATTTCAGAATTAGCTTTTTGCTTTATTGTTAAATAAATTATTTTTATTTTAAGGAGAGAGGATATAATTTTCAACAGAATTCTAATTTATACCTGTTTTGGATATCAAGTGTTGCAATAAAAATTTTATCAATTTTTTTACTAGCTAATAGTAATAGTTATTAGTAAAGAAGAAGTAATTACTATTTTCTGCTTGAAAATTTTGAAATTTGCATAATAAATTACTGGCACTTTATTGCCAAGCATTCTTGAATGCACTCTCTTCCAAATAAAGTCTGTTTCTTTTTTGAAGATAATTCCCAAGTCAAAAATTCACTACCAATGTTGGCAACACAAGCTCTTTCTAGATAAAAAATTTGAAAGCATTGACAATTTTACATTGTATCGCCAACATAATGTAAGTGTGACTTTTATCTTTGAAAAAAAAACAATATTTACCATTTGAAAAAATGTATTTCCTACCTTATAATAAAAAAAAAACAACATTCTCCTAATAAAAAAAAAACAACATTCTCAAAATTAAATGAAAAAACTTTTCCAACAAGTGATGTAATTAATTTTCAAAATGACTACCCCCATTCCTTATGCAATCACGAGCCCGTCTTCTTACTTCTGTCCTGGTTACTCGATTTGAAAAGTTCTGTCGCAATATCGCAACCCCATTCTGTATCCTTTCAATCAGTTCTTCGCGCGTATTTACCTCCGTGGCATATACGATTTCTTTCAGGTGCCCCCATACATAAAAATCTAATGGAGTTAAATCAGAGCTCCTAGCAGGCCATGGAATGGGTCCACCCCTTCCAATCCATCTATTCGGAAACCTTTGCTCTAAGAGTTCCCGTATTGTAAGACGATAATGTGCAGGACATCCGTCATGCTGGAAGATCATCTCTTGCCTGTTCGCTAGAGGGACATTTTCTAGTAGCTCATACAAGTTGTTACGTAAAAATTCTTCATAATTTTCACCGTTAAGGTTATCCGGTAAAAAATGAGGTCCAATTAAATTATTGGCGATAACTCCCATCCATACATTGACACTAAATTTTCTTTGGAAACTAACTTGCTTCTTCTGATGCGGATTATCTTCGGCCCAGTAGTGCAAATTATGAAAATTTGTTATTCCTTCTCTGCTAAATTTTGATTCATCGGTCCATAAAATTCTTGTTAAAAATGAAGCATCCTCAATATCCGCATGGAGAATAAATCTGCAGAATTGAACTCTGCGCGCCGGATCACCCTCGTCTAGTCCTTGCACAGGAGTGTGATGAAATGGGTGAAGACCATTTTGATGAATCACTGACCAGACCTTCCATTGTGAAACACCCAGCTGTCGGGAAATTTTTCTGGTGCTTGTTGTTGGACCTTCTTCAAGTAGTCTCAAAATTTCACCATCAATGTTAACGTCTGCAGGAGGAGCTCCTACGCGTTCTACTCGTTGAAGGCTGCCAGATTCTGAAATGCGACGGTAAGTTGCACCAAACACACTAACATGTGGAATGCGCCTATTTGGGAAGCGACGTACATATTCTCTTTGAGCTTCAGCTGCATTTCCATTGGAAAAACCATAAATAAATAAAATGTCCGCATATTCAGCATAGCTAAACGTTGCCGTTTTAGATAGAAGTTAACAGCGAAAGACTATCATCAGAACTATTTAAATCAAAACTTTGGACGAAAAACTGAAACTAAATTTTGTTATTGTTTATTATTATTAATTCAAAAAATGGAAAAATGCGTATGGTATACCTGTTGATAAATATCAACATGATTGGCGAGTATCACACCAAATTGCAATAAGAAAAGACTGGAAAATAATGTTGCTTACTTAGTCTGAACTTACAATTCTTCTAAATGCGAGAATAAAACCGTTACTCCTACAAATGAAAATTATGAAATCAACAATAAAACAACCTTATTTTAAAGACAATAAAATAGAGAATTTTTAACAATCATTTGTACGTTTGGTGGACTAAAGTGCGTTTTTTTTTTTAAAGATAAAAGTCAAACTGACATTATGTTGGCAATACAATGTAAAATTGTCAATGCTTTCAAATTTTTCATGTAGAAAAGGCTTGTGTTGCCAACATAGTTACTAAATTTTTGACTTGGGGAATTATCTTTTAAAAAAAAACACACTTTATGAAGTTTTCGAAATTTTTCAGCATAAAGAAACCATTAATTCGCAGAATTCAGTTCTGCAGATTTATTCTGAATTCGGATGTTGAGGATGCTACAATATTAGAGAAGGAATAACAAATTTTGATTTTTTACCTGATAACCTTAACGGTGAAAATTATGAAGAATTTTCACGTAACAACTTGTATGAGCTACTACAAGATGTCCCTTTAGCGAACAGGCAAACAGATGATCTTCCAGCTTGACGGATGTCCTGCACACTATCGTCTAACAATAAGGGCACTCTTAGACCAAAGGATTCCGAATAGATGGATTGGAAGAGGTGGACCCATACCATGGCCTGTTAGGAGCCCTGATTTAACTCCTGTTGCGATATTGCGACAGAACTTTTCAAATCGAGTAACCAGGACAGAAATACGAAGACGGGCTCGTAATTGCATAAGGAATGGGGTTAGTCATTTTGAAAATTAATGAGTTATTGATTAAATTGTATCAAAAAGTTTTTCCATTTCATTTTGAGAATGTTGTTTTTTTTATTATGATAGGAAATACATTTTTTCAAATGGTAATTATTGTTTTATTATGGAACGAAAAAATTAGGTGCCAATTGTGAACTATTTGAAAGAGAATGCATTCAACAATGCTTGGCCATAGAGTGCCAGTAATTTATTATGAAAATTTCAAAATTTTCAAGCAGAAAATAATAATTACTTCTTTACTAAAAACTATTACTATTAGCTACTAAAAAAATTGATAAAATTTTTATTGCAACACTTGATATCCAAAACAGGTATAAATTAGAATTCTGTTGAAAATTATATCGTCTCTCCTTAAAATAAAAATAATTTATTTAACAAGAAAGCAAAAAGCTAATTCTGAAATAATGTACCTTATCTTGGAGACAATAAAATGGAGTACTTTTGCCAATTATTTGTACGTTTGAAGTACTATGAAATTTTCGATATTTTTAGGGTTAAATAAGTCATTAGTTAGAAACTTAACAAGAAAAGTTAAGTTTAAACCGCAATAACTCAATAGTTAACATTAGTGTTTCGATAATTTTCAATGCTGATATTTTTGTCAGTGTGTCAGCTTAAAATTTAAAACACGACTTTCAGAAAGGTCCTTATTATTTTCGTTAATTTTAAATATTTGCCTCATAAGGTAGTGAATTTTATAAAAATTAGAAAAATGAAAATATCGCGAAAACCGTTAAGAATGGTATAGAGGTAAATAGTGTTTAATCGGTAGCAAATAGGCTCTAATGTCATCTCCTCAAAGGAATACGTCCACTTACCAGTCACCCTGTATATGGTGAGTCATATTAAGGATTTAGGTCTCACAGATATCACAAACCAGTCGCAGCGAATTTCATTAGTTGAAAATAGTCAGAAAACTTTGTACAAAGGCCACTGGTGGAAATTCAAAAAAAAATGTGGTACATGTAAGTATGCCAAATTTCATTAAAATGTCTAACGTAGTGTTACAGATATTAATAATAAATGACTAATTTTTTAAAAAAAATTATCTCCCTGTATCTGAAAGGTTAACACATTTCGGACATTTGTTCATAAATGAAGTTTTCTTCTTAAAATGGTCCCAGAAATCAGCTCCTTAAATATTGACATTCAAATGAAAGACAGAAAACACTGGTATATAAATGTACAAAAATTGTTTTTTTATTGATAGGTACTAGCAGATAAGCGTTGAAACAATAACATTTCTAATTATCCTAAATGAAATTTAAATTCGCTTGTTCATAATGCCTAAAGCAAGTTTCGATTTGTTATTTCAAACTCGACTTGATTTTTGTGGAAAATAGTGGCGTGTAATTAGATTTTATTTAATCAAATCAGTGGCGTCCTGTAGGCACAGAAATGAAATTATAGGAGGTATCCTTGAAAACCAAGCGTTTTGCGAACATGTCGATTTTAATCTAAGGGCTGATTTTTCAAAAAACTGTAGTATAAGGACAGCACCCTGTATACGAACAGTATTTCCCCATCTACAGAATAAAAATTGCTTGTTCTCGATACAGACTTATTTCAAAGCTGTCAAAAATTATTGTAAAAATTCCTATTCTGCCTAATTAGGAACATATGGTCGTTCTTTGCCACATTTGATTGTCGTTACCATAAAATCTTCAAATATCGCCTCATTTTGCAAATAGAACTCGGCGTTCCCCTAACCATTTAGTGATTTAATATTTCCAAGCCCCTCTCTCTTTTGGGTCGACCGTTATATATCTTAGATCGATCATTAATTTTGGTCAGAAAACAGGCCCTATTTCATTTTTCCCTAATATAACTTTCCTTAACGATGCTGATAACGATCAACCGAATCCCGTCTAAGAAAACTAATCCCCCCTCTTCGATAGCATGGTCATAACACCTAACGTGGCACAAAATCTAATTTCTCTTCCCTTACGTTGATGGACCCTGCAAAAGATATGAAATCTAGTTTTTTTTTTCTCATTCCCTTTTTTTTGTACAAAAAAAGGCCTGTCTAAAACGTAATATTTTCATTTATATTGCTTGAACGAAATACATTGAGGGGTCGAAACTCTTAGGGAGGGATTGTAAATAATATCTACAGAAGGTTTTTAGGTTTACAGCGTTTATTTGTGTCTGTATTCTCATTTAACATAATAATAACACACATAGTTTTAGATGGACGTTCTCCGATTAGTTCAATCAAGGAATAAATTGTCTTCAATATGTAACGACACTCAGTAAGTCAATCACTCCATCAAAGTTATAGTCATCTTAGGACTACACGAAAGAAGCTTTTGCAAAAAAAATAAAGAGTGTGTATTATAGTACAGGGACCATACAGGATGATGTTCAACAAATTAGAGACAACCCCAGCGCCGAGGCGTTGAGCCCGTCATCCCAAAACCACCCCTTAGGTCGGGTGAAATATCCCTTTTTTACATTGTTCTTAAAGGGGGTGTGACCCTAAAAAACGACTTAAGCTACTTAAATCAAGAAAAAAATTCTAAGATCTCTCGTGAAAACCGCAGTCCTATATTCAAAATAGTCTCCGAGAAAATTCCTTGTAAAGAGAAATTATGCAGGAGCTTGTGATGCCACAACCGCCGAAATCGCAGTCTTCTGTTCGTTTAGTCGTCAGTGAACCGTACCCTATACTTTGAATGGTTGCAATTCGCTCTTGGAGATAATTGTCTTTTGTTTTGGAATATTCTTACACGTGTTAATACTGTCCCTGATAATCAAGTGACGTCACAAACGCCTAGTTGTAACTTTGAATCGCCGTAACTCGAAAACGGACCATCGTAGCAAGACGCGGTTCAAATATTTATTCTTAGATTTTTTTGCACTAAAACTTTCATTTTTGGGTCACACCCCTTTTAACAACTCCAAAACTAAGCATTTTAGGAAAAAATGTCAAGAGCGAAAAATTGAAGAGTAGGAAATTTCAAACCAAATAGGTAAATTATACATCAATTTTTTCCACATGTTCAGTGGCGTAGATATCGCTATCAGGTATTTAATTAAAAGGGTTTTTTTAAAAAGCCCACTTATTTATTTATAACGCTTCAAAACCATGCATTTTAGGGCGAATGCCGTCACAAAAAAAATTGTATAGGATTTTTTTTATAAAAAAGGCACTTTTTATTATAACTTATAAAAATACCATAAAGTGATATTGTAGTTTTGGGGGTAATCTGTTGGGTTAAATACCTAAATAATTATAACACAAAATAAGCCA
This sequence comes from Ceutorhynchus assimilis, assembly GCA_917834065.1. Taxonomy (NCBI): domain Eukaryota; kingdom Metazoa; phylum Arthropoda; class Insecta; order Coleoptera; family Curculionidae; genus Ceutorhynchus; species Ceutorhynchus assimilis. The sequence continues at coordinate 9,570,036 of OU892277.1, forward strand.
GAACGTTTATTATGCAAATATGATAAAAATATAGGGAATGTATCTTATGCCGGTTTTCCACCAAACGGACTATTGAGTTTGTGTTTTAAAACATGTTTTAAAACACGAAATTAACCCGAAAAACAAAACTCCACCTGTCGCAAAACACGCTAATCTTCAAAATGTTTGGGAAAAGTTAGAGTTTTGTCTGAGTTTAAGTTTTGTTTTTGTTTTGTCGTTTTGGCGGAAAACCGGCATTAAAAAGAGTCTTCTTCTACGTTCACATTTGCCAGGTTCATAGAAGTAATGCCATTGCATTGACCACATGCCATAGACCAGCTAAGACCCATTCGCATGAATGAACAGGGTGTCCGAATTTGGACGCTTTTAATGGGAAACGTAAATTTCTGAGCAAAATACAAATTTCACCACCACCAATCAAGATTTGATTGATGCAAACCACATTTGATGTCTTCAACCGTTTAGCCGCTAGAGGGCAATTCTCCATTGACAAAGTTCGATTTTTTTCAGTAAGATACAGTGTGTCCGAGATAAGGATGGGATAGCATTGGGATCTGGAGAACGGTTAAAGTTACAATGTTGCTTAGATTAGGAAAAAGTTGCGCAATTTAACGCTCAATAAAATAGTGCTTTGACTTTTGAAAAATTCAGAACACTTTTAGAGATATCCGGAAAAAAACGAAATTTTGCAAAATCGATTTTATTTTTTCCTGAGCTTATTTGAGGAGATATTTCAAAATAAATATCACTTCATCGTTTGGTACCACTTTTCCTATTCTACAAGATGACAATTTCAATTTTGAAATTTGACGTTTCGAAACTTTGCTTTAGGCGACCATCATGAACATTTTTTTTAATACAGACCCTTATTTTTTATTTTATATTTTATAAGCTTCTGATGTCTCAAAACCAGTGACGTATTGCAATTCTTCTAAAAATTAATATTATTGGCATTTTCCTTAAAAACTTAATGTGTTAAAGAGAGACGGAGAAGAGAATTTTAGTAGAAAATTACCTCGGAGATTACTAAAAATTAAAAAAATAATATTTTTTTTTTGAATAAATACGATACGTCATAGGTTTTGGGACATCAGAAGCTTATGAAATCCAAAATTAGGAGTCGTGTTTAAAATAATGAAGTTGATGATGGGGGCCCAAAGACGAAACGTCAAATTTTAAAATTGATCTTGTAAAGTAGGAAAAGTGGCAACGATGAATTGACATTTATTTTGGAATATCTCCTCAAATAAGCTCAGGAAAAAATATAATCGATTTTGCAAAATTTCGGTTTTTTCCGGATATCAATCAAAGTCACTGTACTTACAGCATAAGGCCGAATATTGAAAAAAAAACGGTATGCTGTAAGTACCCTTGATTTAATTTTTTTGAAATAGAAAAACATTGAAATTGATGTCAAGTTTTATTTTGCAACGTTTTATTTCTTTGTAAATCGTAAAAAAAGAAGAGTTTTTGAAGAGTTCCTAACCTAAAAATACAAACTGAAAGTTTGTTTTGGTTTTCCTAGCCAAGTCTAATTATTAATTTTAATTTCTTTACCCTTTTTGTGGATTTAGAGTGAGTGGAAATTTGTTCTTGAGCTTATAAAAAAATCCAAATAGATCATTGGCAAATTAGAACATGGGTAAAACAATGCTTTTGGGTTTATTTTCTCAAATAGATTTTGAGGGAATGGAAATCCAGAATCGAGAGCGAAATCGAAAGCCAGATGAATTTATTTTGTATAAAGATGGAAATACATAGTGACTATATACCTAGGTTGAGACTTAGGTACTGTGTGTAGGTATTCACTATTATTTTAACTTATCTAATTTTGTTTTTAGGAAAATCCATTGATGTGAACATAGGTACCTACATAAAAAAATTCAAGGTTCTCAAAATCTATTTATTTGCCATAGAAAATAGCCTGCAAGTCCTGAATAATAGTTATTTATGTATCAAGGGTACTAAGTAGATGATTATGCCCTGAGCGCGACAGTATTACAAAGCCGAGGGCCTTTGGCCCGAGGGTTCGTGAGTCGCCCGAGGGTATATATATCTATTAGTACCCGTGGTGCATACAAACTTTTATGTCATACCAGTTGGTTGTGAATAATAAATACTTGGGAAAAAAGTGTCACTTCACAAATTGTCATCAGTGTGCAGAATCATCATTTTTTGACAAAAATAATATGTTTATAAGCGTAAATTTATATTATGTTAATAAAGAATAAGTTAATTGAAAACTGTTTTTTGCGTCTTTATGCCCGCGCGGGCCATAATGTGTACTTTATGCCCGCACGGGCAATCAAACGACAAATTATTCGCCTAATAAAACTTCTGTAGGAACATCGGGTGACGTTGGTAGTGCTAACTTGATATCAAGTTAGCACTACCAGGGTATTTAAGAAAAAAGAAAAACGCGACAAATTTATTTTTTGCACGACAAATTTACGACAAAAAAGCGACAAATTAATCACTTAACGCCATATTCCGGCGTGCATGTGGTATTACTAACTTGATATAGGTGGTATCTAGTACCCTTAAACAAAGTCTTTCACCAAATTTCAGCTTGTCTCTAATTTGTTAAACGTTACCCATATAAAACGATGGATAGGCCCTGTACTATTAAGGTAGTTTTTGATTACCCGAATTGAATTAGAAAATAATCCTATAAAATCCACTTTACTTATTAAATTTAGTCAGTCTATCGACCGAAGCTGGGACATTTGCACTTAAAAAACGCCAATTGGACGTCCTGCAATTTCTCATTAAACGTGTTTAAGGACGTCGTAAAAAATCTTCTTTACAAGTCCTGGAAATGTTTTAAACGTTGGTTATAAAATAACAGGGGATAGCTTTTAAAATCCTAATGTCGTTCGCATTTATCGTCCCCCAATATGTCCGGCGCCTGGAATATTTGAGGAATTTGGTATTGAAAAGAATAATCTAGTCGGCGGATTATCGATCGGCGTTAACAGAGATTTTTAGTAAGCGGCTCGCGTAGCGGACAGGTGGGAGTTTTTGAATTGGACAGTAAGTCAGTCAGTTATGGTAATATATTTTGCAAATAAATTAAGTAATTCTGCGTCTTGTGCTAATGCATTTTTTTTGTTATTTTCTTGAATAAAATTAATTTAAGTCTTTGAAAGTAGTCTCGCTAATCTACGAATCTGAACCACTGGTCCCAGGAGCGGGATGAGTGAAGATATTTGCGTGTTATGGTGAAAACGAGATAACAGACCGCCGAAACCGAAGATCAGAATGAACCAGGTGGTAGATTATTGAAACTTGCGGACGAGAACAGAGTCAAAGAAAAATAGGAAGAACAAGACAGATTACAAAAAAAAAACGAACGACGGGACCGGCTTCAGAAAATTTCACAAGACCAAAAAGACTTAGCTTTTTATTTTTGATTTAAATCATCTGTCGATTTATTATATAAATTTATTGACTGGCCCTCTTTAAACCCGAGTTAAGGTCATCTGGCTATTAAAGGAATTAATTCAATTTGAATATGAATCAAAAAATGCTATTTTACGCAATTATTCAAATCGGATTAAATATTTACTGCGTTTAAAACTATTAAAAATTTACTGACTCTTTGCCAGTTAAATCAAAAACGCATTTTGCCGGACCCGATATTTTGTTTGCTGTTTAAACAATTACACAGTTTTGCAAAATATTTTCATTGAATGGAGTCGTTTCGAATGGAAAACAAGAGATACATTTTTCCGTATTTCAATTTTTTTTTTATATTTTTTATAATTAATATTGAAATTTTGTTGGGGTTGCATTTTTATTATGGAAAATAAATATATTTTTATGTAGAGGGTTAAATATCATATTTTGAACCTACCCTTCAAATTTTTTATTAGTATGTAAGGATAATAAAAAAATTTGCGAAAAAAAGTTAGGCAAAAGTTGAAGTATATAATGTATAGAATATGTATAGAACCTATATATTTTCCAAATTTCTTGCAGGACTCTTTATTCTGGATTCGAATTTGGGGTTCAAAATACCTATAATTTATGCATAACCGTATGCATGCAGAATACATATTAAATAATCTGGCCAGGCTTTTGTTAAAATTTTTATATTTTGAGAAAGGTCGGTAAAAATAAAATTTCTTTGAGCAAGTTTAAAAATAAAGTCGGAAGATCACTTTGTCTTGTCATATCTATAAATAAACACGTTAAACAAATATTGTGGAATGGAATTTGAGTTTATATCTATATTGTTTAGAAAAATGGTCTAAACACATCATTTGATAAACAAAAAGAAAGCGATGAAAATATTTAGTTATGAAAACACTCCAATAATTTAAATCCTTGGTGCAAAGTTCTAGATTTTGAATTATGCTTCTTTATAGCCTTAAATCAAATTTATTTCCAGAATTTTTTCCTTCAATTCATTGAATTAATAATATTAAAATTTAGTAGAAAAATGACCTTATAATCTAAGAGTTTTATGAAGAAACGTAAAAGAGATGTTATAATAATTTCTCTTGTTTGAAGTGCTTTTATACTTGGGTGCCGCACTATTTTTACCTCGCCTGGGCCGGCTTTATTGTTATTTCTTATTAATAAAGGTAGAGGAGCTTTTAACTTTTTTCATAACAGCGATTTTATATTCTGTAGTAAGTGGGTAGGTATGTTAGTTCTTAGACAATAAATTCTACCTAATCTAATTATTCCGTTATCCAAAGTAATTAAATTGAGAATCTGTTACTTGGTTTGAGAGGAACGAACGGTTCAATTACAGTCAAGTCTGGTAGTGGAAGATTTGGGAGAAAAGGAAACTCAACGAATTATGAAAACGTTCAGCAAGTTAGTGAAACCAGAAAAAAATGTTCAAGAAGAATCTCTGAAGTTACTGGCAATAAATTGTACTTTCCAGCAGGTGCGAACCTGTGCATACTTCAGAAAGCAGGATAAACCATTTCCGTACCAATTTCGCAGACTTTATTGCACCGTGGCCGACGGCCGAACCATGGCCTTCATAGATTTATAGAAAGCATTTGATTCGGTCAAAAGAGAAGCTCTTTAGAAGATATTGGCAAAGGTTGGGTGTCCGCAAAAGTACATCCAGCGCATGATAATATGAATGCAACTATCCTTAGCAACGATGGGCAAGGAGAGTCTTTTCGAATACCAACAGGCATTAAACAGGGCTGTGTTATTGCACCCACTTTATTTTCTCTATTTATAGGATCCATACTTCACCTTTCGGGGGTCACCTGCTGGTAGGAGTGGAAATCCTGTACAGACTTGATGACGGCTGATTCAACCTAAACAGATTACGAGCCAAGACGAGAGTATCGACATCGATAATTGAACTTCAGTATGCGGATGATAAAGTCGTCATAGCCAATACAGAGGAAGATCTTCAGGCAATTATCAATGCATTCAACCGCAGGTATACAGGAGAAGCGGCATAGAGGTCAACTTCAAGCAGACGTCGATTCTGGTCCAACCCACACCGGATACTAATCCCTAAGCCCCAAATAAAACTATAAATGACCATTCAATGCAGAACGTTGAACACTACCCATACCTTGGGAGCCATCTGTCAGAGAATGCAACCATTAACGTTGAAATATAACATCGCTTGAAGTGTGCTAACACGGCGTTCGGGCGGCTTCTAGAGACAGTCTTCAAAAATCACTGCATCAGCGATAGAACCAAACTTCGCTTCGCGTCTACAATGCAATTGTAATGCCAACACTTACATATGGCTGCGAAACATGGACCACCTACAGAAGACACGTTAAAAGCCTAGAAACACACCACCAGCGATGCCTTACCCACAGATTAAATGGCAGGACCGACAAACGAACATCACTGGCTGGGTTCGTTAATTGCATCTGCGAGCACAAAGAGCAAATTTTGACGTCACGTAATCCCTTATCTTTTTTCACGTGTCAAATCACGTGACATCTGTAAAATTTTGCTCGCAGATGCAATAACCGATTCCAGCCACTGTTTTAGAGGAGGCCAAAACAACTACCATGGAAGACTAGAAGTCCTCGTCATTAAGCACCAACTTCGCTGAGCAGGTAACCTCGTCCGCATGCCCGAAACACGTCTTTCACGATAAACTCTATACAGCAAACTGAAAGAGGGAACACGAAATCAATGAGATCAACAAAAACGCTACAAAAATAATCTAAAGGAAAATATGATAGTGCCGCATCGATACCAGCAAGGAGACGGTGGCAAATGATAGGCTCTTATTACGTCGAATTGTCCACAAACTTTTGAAGAACAGCGACGCAGACACGAGACCGAAAAAAAGGACCGCAGGGAGGAGCGAGAGAACACGAGACGAGACGAGAGAAGAGCTTTCTCGTCTCGTATCGAAGGTTTCTCGTCGAGACGAGAGACTCATTTTCTCTTGAACCTTCGAGACATGACGAGAAAGAGTGTATTCTCGTCTCGTCTCACGACATCACTAGTTTCATGTATGAACTCGAATTCATATTCCTACTGAGATTAATTTGAAAAAATATTACGTCAACTACGAATAATTTTGAACATGTTTATATGCCATTCCGAGTATCTCATCTCAATTTCCAAGAATATGTTTTTCGGCGATGTTATTTTTATCTCATAATTATTGTCACATTATGTATTTAGATATAGGTATTAGAAAATTTGTGCTTAATTTTTTTCATCCTAAAATAATTTTCTTAGTTTCTATTTTTGCAGATAGTATTAACCTACGATTTGCCTATTCTTGTCGTATCACAATTTATTCAATATTTTATAACTTCTTAGGAACAGGGTGTTGATTTATATTTTGGCAACCACCTACAGGCTTAATTATAAGTAGTATATATAAAAGGTATATAAGTAAATAGGGAATTTGGCTTCGGTATTATCTTTTCGGACTATCAGACAAAACAATTGCCAACCTAGTGGAAGATCTTTGAAATTTAATAATAGCCTACTTTGAAGGAACCCAGAAGCATTAAAGAATCCATGTTACAAAACTCTTATGAATAATGTTCATTGATTTAAACTTTTAGTGATAACATTCAAATTTAAAATAACATAATTATTGTGTACGTAATTGTACACAATCTTTGCAAGCAACAGTTATTTCTTTTCCACCTAGTTATAAATATGAAATGTGTTCTATTCCGTTAACTATCAATTCGATGCGAAGAAGCGGCAACACCGCGTTGTCTTTCAATGGCATTTTCATTAAAGTAGGGATTTTTGGTAATATTTTGAGTTTTATTTATTTATCTTTTTTTTTTCATCAGTGTCAAGTGTATGGGAAAGTGAACTCGCTTTATACAAGTTTTTCCTTTTAAAGGGACAAACAATCCGCTTAGAAATCTAAAGCGATGATGCACGGAGTCCGATTTTTTGTGCTCTCACGATCTGCCCTCTTTATCTTATACCATGGTCAATAATTGTTACAAAAAAAGCTACTTTTGAATAAATGGTTGGGTCTCCTTTCTCCTTCTGTTTTAGAACGAAGCAGTTTTTGGAGTTCAAGTTTCGAGATCAGAATTCAAAAAATTCCGCATCAAACTGAACAAAAAACTTGCATTCATTTGTCAATTACAACGCAAAAAATCATGATTCCGAAATCTTACGAAAAGCGGCTATATATTTGCTAAATATGTCCAGGATTACAGAGAGTATGACGCTGTGGAATCGCAATCAGATGTTCAAGTATTTTGGCTTTGGTTAAATAATGGTTTCATTTGTGTTAACCAATTGTGTTAACAAAGGGTCGGTATGTTATATTAACATAAAATATTACTTAGTCACATTTGGTCTTTGTTTACTGAGTTATTAAAAACCTGCGAAAATATATTTATTTTATAAATTTTTTATTAAGTTGATAATATAGGTATGTTTAAAAGTTTTATCATATTATATCAACTCTTATTCCACAGTGTGGCGAAACATGTCAATATTTCAATTATTATTGAATAATTTGTGGAAATAACAGTTGACAGTAACTTTACAAAACTTTTGACATGAATTTCCATCAAGTTAAAGCCGAATCGTACAAATTTATATTCAATATCATATCAGTTATATTGATATATTTTCAGGTTTCCGCTTTTGATTTGATATACATAATTTTGAAAATTTACTCGCTTTCCAATTTTTCCAATAATGGAGAAGAAGAAAGAAAAAACTCGCTTTGTTCCGAACCCTTGAATCACAGAGATACTCAGACAGAGTCTGTGACTCAATAATTTCTTCAAAGGAAAATTTTTCCTTATTCAGAAAAGTGCAGGTGAATATCTTTATAGGTTTATATCTAAAATAATACCTATTTATCTTGAGAAAAAAAATTGTTTGAAAGAAAATTAGATTTTAATGCATTCATTTAAACAGAGGTGAACAACGCCAATTTGATTTTGCATTTGGATTGTGCCCCTGAACCATTTCCACAAAAAATCGTTGTTTTGTTGAGTTCATAATATCTGATTCCTGGAGTATTAGCAAGAGTCGGTAATACTATATAAGCTTTAACCGAGTACCTACCTTCCTATAATAAAATTTTATATTTTAATCCCATCAGTGTTGCAAGTAAGGTTCATCCCCAAAAAATCCTTAACATCTGGCTGCCACTTTTTGTTTTCCCTTCTAAGAGTTATATTCAAAAGTAACAGAAAACGAGTTGTACGTAGAAAGAATATTTCCAGTCGAGATGTTTTGTGAGCCTCCGAGTTTTCGATAATGTATTCCTAACGTAAATCCCGCATCTTTTGTCACTTTTTCAATGGTTTTCGAAAACGTGCTAGGACCGCATATATTAAGTAAATTCACGGGCGTGCCTGCCTATTTTATTTGATTCTATGAATAGGGTTGCTAAAGGCGTCACCAATGACGTGTGACTACTCTGTTCAATTCAAAAATATTTTATCCTATTTTTTTTAAATATGAGTTTCTGATATCTATTCAAGAAAAATTAGGTTGAATCAATATAAGACTGGTTGCGAAAATGGCACGAAATCCGTAAAGTTTTGAATTGTTTTTGAAAATGTATTTTTAATTTCCTGGATGTGTCCTCGAATACAGCAAGGCAAGCAATAGTAGATAAAGTCGATGCAAAATTTCTTGAATAATTTGCAGGAAATTGAATTAAACATGACTTGAAAAATAGATATCTATTTCAGACTTTGGGTGAATATTTTTATACAAAGTAATTAAATAAAATTTAAAAAATGGCAAAGCATCCGAACCAGGTAACATCCAGCACACGGCTCAAACTTACTGGAAGCATTACCTTTCTTTCCCAAAAATGTTTTACTATGGAGAATTTTCCATATTGCAGGAATCTCTGCCTGAAAGCTGGAAAAATTCCCACATCTCAACCATTCATAAAAAAAGGTACACTGGTGGTGAGTCATCGCGTCACATGAATGAAATGAAAAACTGGAAAAAGCATCAGCAACAGTCAAGGATATAGAAGCAGAAGGACAAGCAAGTATCAGGGCAGGCACATCAGCAGGTTGTTATCAGTTGAGCTTCTTCAGATATATTGGGCAAATGACAAAGGAAAATTTGGAATACATCTAGGTTAAGTGAATCTCAGTATACTCCAGAAAAAAATCGACCAGAAGCGCTAGAACCATAGAGAAAATTCAAAACGTTCACTTTTTTGGAATACACACATACCTAAATAATAATTTCTAAAATAAATATTGAAACCTAGGTAGCAAAAATCAGTTGGTTTGGGTTAATTTTCTAATAGTAAAACTACCTACGTAGTTTCTGACCACCCTGTACATACTTTTTTCGAGCTTCAATTGTCCAATTTTCTTTTTCAGTAGCACAAATTCTCATAGAAATGATTCAACACATATTAGTGTAAAAATAATAAAAGGATTCAACAATCTACATAAGGTTTAGCCCCCATCACTAAACTTTTACACTGCCGAGCTTGGTTTTGATTCATACAATGTCATCCGAACCAGGTAACATCCAGCACACGGCTCAAACTTACTGGAAGCATTACCTTTCTTTCCCAAAAATGTTTTACTATGGAGAATTTTCCATATTGCAGGAATCTCTGCCTGAAAGCTGGAAAAATTCCCACATCTCAACCATTCATAAAAAAAGGTACACTGGTGGTGAGTCATCGCGTCACATGAATGAAATGAAAAACTGGAAAAAGCATCAGCAACAGTCAAGGATATAGAAGCAGAAGGACAAGCAAGTATCTGGGCAGGCACATCAGCAGGTTATCAGTTGAGCTTCTTCAGATATATTGGGCAAATGACAAAGGAAAATTTGGAATACATCTAGGTTAAGTGAATCTCAGTATACTCCAGAAAAAAATCGACCAGAAGCGCTAGAATCATAGAGAAAATTCAAAACGTTCACTTTTTTGGAATACACACATACCTAAATAATAATTTCTAAAATAAATATTGAAACCTAGGTAGCAAAAATCAGTTGGTTTGGGTTAATTTTCTAATAGTAAAACTACCTACGTAGTTTCTGACCACCCTGTACATACTTTTTTCGAGCTTCAATTGTCCAATTTTTTTTTCTTTTTCAATAGCACAAATTCTCATAGAAATGATTCAACACATATTAGTGTAAAAATAATAAAAGGATTCAACAATCTACATAAGGTTTAGCCCCCAACACTAAACTTTTACACTGCCGAGCTTGGTTTTGATTCATACAATGTGTTTCGCTGTGATCGCTCAAGAGCTACCAGCACTGCTGAGCACCTTGGTGGTGACCTGATCGCTGTTCATCAGTCAATACCATCCCGTCTCATTGGTGCAACAGGTGACATCGAGTAAGTTTTTGTCGTTGTAGGCAGTGGTAGAAAAAAAATGGTCCTGGGCTGTGTATACCTTCCACCAAACTCCCCATTTGAGAAGTACGAAAGCTTTAGTAACAACTTGGAAGATATCTCTGAACAATTCAGCCATACTTAATGTTGCATCATGGGGGATTTCAATCTCCTCAAAGCCAGCTGGACTTTAGAAGACATCTGTTCGGTGGCTTACCATAATATGGAGGGTTACCTTGCTTCTACTGAAATCAATAAAATACAACATATGTCAGAAGAATGTGCTTTTCACAATCCATACATTTATAATATCAATAATGTCATCCTTGACTTGATATTCTGCCACTCAAGGATCCCTATAACTCAGCCAGATGAAGATGCCTACCTGCTTCCGTTGGATAATAACCATCTACCCCTGTTGTTTCAAGCCACACTGCAACAGAATCACTGCAATTCAAATCCACAGGGAGATGGATACTATTATGACTTCCAAGCTTCAAACTTTAACGACATAAAATATTTTCTTGGCTCTATTTCCTGGGATGAGCTGCTTTTGAACAAGTCTGTAAATGAGATGATTAACATTTATTATATTTTTTTATATGAAGCCTTTGATCTCTATGTACCTGTTAAAAGAATAGACAGTGTAGGGTTTCCCAAATGGTTCTCACAGGATTTGAAGGCACTATACAGAAAAAAATCTTACACAAAAAATATGAACAAAGTTGCCTACCTTCGGATTATCTGGCATTTTCTGACTTGCGCTCATAGTGCAATCTGCTCTCTAGGGAGAATTTTCGTGAATACCTTAATGAAACTGAATCGGCATTGCAGCGTGAACAAAACAGTTCTGGTCCTATACCAAATCTATACAAAACTCGAGTAAGCCTCCTTCAAGTTTTAGACATAATGGTAAGTCGGCAGCTATGGGTCCCCAAGCTGCCGAACTCTTTGCCGAATACTTTGGTTCAGTCTATACTGAACAAGTATTGGGTTTCCCGAATCAACTTTCTCTGACCCCTTACAATTTATTTGATTTCACTATTCCTATCTCTGACATCTACATGGAGCTAAATAACATCGACCCAAACAAGGGACCAGGGCCTGACCATATCCACCCGCTCATTCTGGAAAACTGCTGTTTTGTTTTGTCCAGACCCTTGCATATAATTTACAACAAGTCCCTGAGGGACGGCTTCTTCCCTGAATATTGGAGAGCCAGTTATGTGGTGCCGATTCTTAAATCCGGTGACTCATCAGATGTGACTAATTATCGCCCAATTTGCATCATCAGTGCAATTCCTAAAATCTTTGAGAATATTGTCACAAAATTTTTATCATCACCTTTAAGCAGCAAAATTATATCCGAGCAGTTTGGCTTCAAAAAGAGGTCATCAACGGAAATTACACTGGCCTCAAGTTATAATTATTGTTATTTTATTCTGTGATTTTGTATATAGTTTGATTTAACTTAATTTGATTTTATTTAATTTAATTAAGTATCATGGTTTGTTATTGCATTCTTTGTTTCTGCTTTATCTATTTTGATTGGCATTTGGCTTTTATTATTTACTTGTTGTATTACTTGTACACTTTGTTAATTTATAATGGGCTTGACCCGTTAATAAATAAATATAAAATATCTACTTAAAGCAAGCCTTGAAGTATTGGGAGTGAAGAGTGCCATGGGTAAGTATGACCATCTCGCCGACGATGCAGTTGTAGCAGCACAAGCTTACGATGATCTGAAATAGACGACCAGAAAATTCAGCGACGAATACCTACATGAAACGAGAGTTTGAAGTAAATATGAAAAAGACGAAATACATAACAAAGAAATTATCAACGTAAAACACGTTATTATGGAAGAAATAAAAATACAACATAATATCAGGTGGTACGGCCTTGTAGAAAGCAAAACAAGTGCTAACCTGAACATCACGACAGTGCAGGAGAAAAAATAGGGCGATCACAAAAAGCTTGAAAAAAGGAAGAGGCAATCGGCAAGAACCAGCTGGGAGAATAGAAAACAACGGAGATTGGAAAGAATGCTATAAATCAAACCTGATACTTTCAAGTATTTAGAAAGTCATCTGGCTTCCTTGCTAAATATTCACCTAATTATAGTATTTTGTATTAAATTTGTTGAAAATTGAATTTAGGTTCCTCCCATGAGATGTCAGTTTTGAATTGAGCAAACCAGGAAGTAGGTATCCATATTCTAAGTTTTAGATTAAAAAATAATTTATCGCGAAATCAACTGTCCCTGACTCAAGAAAAGGAGACACCATGTAAATGAGCTACCGCCGCTTTAACCGCAAACCAAACCGTTCAACAGCCTTTTTTTAATTTACAAATTTGAATTAGGTACTATTGATAATTCTTGATTAAAATTCTGGAATTTCAAATAACAGCTATTTTCAAACAAAACCCGAGACATAATCACAGGCTTGACTCGAAAAAAATTATAATCAGCTAACTGGCACAATTCAAATAGTTCCGGTTTCTTGGCAAGTACCGAAACTGTTTGGTAATACGCGCATGCGCAGGAGCGGTTTCCGGCGGAGTTATAACAAACCTATTTATTTGGACGAAGGTATGATGGAGATTTCTTCCAAATAATTTCCATACCTTTTGAATCTGGAGCAAATGTTACTTAGAAAGGATACAGGCTAACTTCAGAAGATATTCCTGTATTCGCGCAGAAACTTAATTGTCTTAGAAAGTTCTCGACATTAGAATTATTTTTCATATAGCCCTGCTGTTTCCCATAAAAATACTATGGCAAATATACAAGTTGTTTGTTTCTCTATTAGTGAATTGATTGAAAGGCCAGGGTTGTGGAATTTATCATTTACGGCATTCCATAATGTTCATTGTTTGTTTCCCAAGCGATATAAGAAAAAAATCATTTTCGACAAAATAAAAAAGAGTAATGAAATTATTATACACAATAATGATTTAGTATTACTGTGAACTCATTACTGCAATCACAAATTATTGACCGATTTGTTTAAAACAAACACAATTATGTAACAAACCAAAACAAATAATATGCATGGTACACCATGCACCGTTCATGTAAATTATTCATCCATCAATTGTGCATCTTTGAGACATTTTAACTATCATTTTTCGTCCTTCTTGTTTGGCTATTAAGAGTTTAGAAACTAAAAATAGTTCTAATAGTATTGCAGTTTTTGTTATGGAAAATACTGTTAAGCCTCAAAGCATGCACAAGAAGAATGAGAATCAAGGAAACACAAAATCAGGAAAATTTTATGTTTAAAAAAAAACAATATCATTTTATAGAGGCATAAATGAACCAAGAATAAAATCGGCTAGTTTTTGGTATTATTTATCATGGACTATGTTTCTTTGATCTCTCGAAACCAAACCAGCGTTGCAACACACTCCGGCCATCAGATTTTTACAGAGAAGCAGAATTAAAAAAATAAATAAAAATAATCCGAGAATGGAACACACAAACGAACAAAATAAAAATAAGTCTCCTATCGTAGAGAATACAAAACCAAGATGACTTTTTTGAATTACCTTTGTCTCTTAAAATCTGTACCTGAGCATGACACAGTTCAAGCTGATATTTGTTACCTTTTGACATAGGTACTCCACATTTCTTTTTAATTTTTTCTTATACTTTATGCATTTACCTTACTACGTATAGTTTCAGTTATGAATTCAAAGTAATTTTTTATGTTCTAGAGACTGAGCAGTAAGCTCTAAAAAAAAAAAGGACATTGAAAAACAAGCGTTTCACAAAAATTACAATAAATTTTGATCGATTCCATCTTTCACGTGATAGCAATAATTCACCATTCTCACTTTTCAAGCAATTCATTTTGGCAACTATTCCAGTTCAGGCTTTCGTAAGTGTGTTATTACGATCGAGACGCCTTTTTCTTAGAAATAAGTTTAGTCAGCCGGCAGTCCAATATCTTCTCTTCGTGATCCGTTGGTTGGTTCGCCCCTGGTACCACGGTTTCTGGTATTACTGCTGGTAGTGCCGTAGCGACGCGGAGCGCTGGTTTCGGCAAAACGGCACAAGAAGATACAGCCCGGCGCGAAGAAGAAGAAGAGAAAGAAATCGGTTTATACGGCCTTGCATCTGTATATACACCAAAGTGACCTGGTCGGTACGACTTAAATGCGGAGTTGAATGTCCGAAAGTGACCGAACAATTCGAACATTATAATTTATGAATAGCAATTCTTACCTAAAAAAGATAATTAATGGTATCACCTGTCCATTATTGTAATTTAATTATACAGGGCTGCTGCCACTGAAGAATATCTGGACTCGATGCGTTTCCTTCCGCTTTGGAACGGTTTTCTTTTAAGATAAGAGTGAATAATAATTATAGGAGGCCTTCGAAAAAAAAAAAATGTTTATAATGATAGGTCGGGTCGAAATGAAAAGTCAAATTAAAATCGCCGTGTTCACACTTTGAAACATTATTTGAAATGCAAATTGAATTTGTATCATTAAAATTTAGACAACCAACACATTAGATAACAAAACAGGCAGCAATATGAATTTCTCGTTATGGCCCTATAAATGTGCATCATTGAGAAACACGGTTAACACAAATTATTCTGATTTAATTATGTGCCGAAAGACATCCAATTGATTTTGATTTTATAACCATGTTGATGTTTATCCAGATGTGTTCAAGATTTTGAAAACTACACATGGTAATATGAAATCCCTTTGGAAATTAGAGTTTTTAATGTAATTTTTTGAAACCTTTCATTTTATCTATGGAAACTACCGTAATTAGTAGAGCTTACACCGCCCGCCACCCATCACCGGTATCCGAAAGAAATAGCAGAAATGCGAGAACAGTTGCAGTGGTAATATCAACTCTCAACTCCATAACATAGACCATCTACACAAGACACATAAAAGCCTAGAAAAATACCACCAGCGATGCCTAAGAAGAATCCTACGAGTTAAATGGCAAGACCGACGAACGAACATTGGTGTTTTAGAGGAGACCAAAACAACTAGCATGGAAGCCCTCATCATTTTAAGCACCAACTTCACTGGTCACCTCGTCCGCATCCCCAAAACACTTCTTCTATGACAGATTCTCTGCAGTAGACTGAAAGAGGGAGGTCAACGAAAACACCATAAAGAAGTTCTTAAGGAAAATATGGCAAAGTGTCGCATCGATAACAGCAGCTGGAAGACGTTGGCAAATGATGGGCCTTCATAGTGTCGTGTGGTTCACAACGGACCACGTCCACAAACTTTTGAAGAACAGCGACGTAGACATGAGACCGAGAAGAGGGACCGAGGGAAGGCGCGAGAGAACAGAGGAAGAGACAATGCTGCCAGAGGGTGGATGTGCCAAGACTGTGGAAGAGTGTGCGGCTCCATAGAATTGGTTTATATAATAGCCATCATGAAACGCACAATCGACGACAATAAGAATAGAATAGAAGATAATCATACTCGGTATGGAGTGATCGCCTATGATGATGATGAAATGGCTAAATTGGTACCAAAGGTATACCTACCTATAAGCACTATATTTCTTGATGAGACATGAAACAGGTATAGAAATTCTATTTTAATTTTTATTTCATACTGTCTATGCAATTTATATGTGTGGCTGGGTATAGCCATAAATCAGTTTGTGCCAATCTTCTATACTGCCAGGTTTCAAGTGTAGAAAACGTTAAGATAAATTTAAGGCATAAATCAAACCTTATATTTGTATTCAAATTTTTATGACTCCCAAATCCTAATTAGCTTCTGTTCCCGAACGTGACTTCATTTTATGACATTTCTCATATTTCTCATTACCTTCAGTTGTTGAACCTTATGTGGCGATAAATCACTTTTATTTTAATTATTCAGACGCAAAAATAATAACACGTGTATGTTTCCCATTTTTTAATGGCCCCATAAAAATTAAAGCGTGAAATTCGTTTCGATTTTATTGTGTCAAGCTTATTTTCCAAAGGTTTCATGCCTTTCGCGAACTTTTTATGGTTTCTGTCGAAGAGAACACGATTCAATTAAAACTTGTGGTGGTCCAGGTTTTGAATGGCTCATTTCAATTATTTAGTTACCAGAAACAGAAATAAATCACTCGTTTTAATTTGGCTTTAATCTTAACTTACCACTTGAGGTTTATTTAATGCTCACCTGAAACAAAAACAGAAATACAATATTTTCTAAGCAATAAAGATAGCTTTATAGTAGTAATAAAATTATTGAAGTTATACGATTACGATTGATAAACGAATTACCCTTTCTATTTCTAATACAAACAAAAAAGAAAGAATATTATATAGTTGATAATAATATATTCATGTATCAATATCAATTCTAATTAACTTGAAATTAATACTGATTAAGTAGTCGATTTCTTTCAGGAGTCTGCGCAACCGCAGCCCGGCGTTTTCCTAATATTAATCGTAAAGAAATGATCGTATAAGATAATCGGCGATTACGGTTAATCGTCAAATCTTGATAACCGAAAAGTGAATCGTAATCGCAATCGTAATCGTTTCATCACTACTTCTAAGCAATTGGATATTCATGTTATAAAATCGTCACTTAATAATAAATGCTCTGTTTTCCAAATAATAATCGTAAAGTCGTACAAAATGTAATGGTATATAAGATAATCGGCGATTACGGTTAATCGTCATCACTAGATACTTTAAAACAAACATATATTCATGTTATAAAATATGTAGTACGTTTAATAAATGAATTTAATGAAAGTCAATTTCTTTGTCAAAAGTCAAAAACTATATTCGAATAGTTTTTTTCATGAATTCAATTGGGGATGGGACTCAAAAACCTGACAGGACTGTTTTCAAATGAAACAAGTTTTTTTTTGAATGATATTTTGTTTAAAAATTCACTTACTCTAAATTTATTATGTGTGTGACGTTGGCACGAATCCCTCTTTAAGAAAAACCACCATATACCTATACGTTATGAGAAAAAATAAATAAAATTTAAAGGACCCCTTTTAAGCCCATTTACTCAAAAACTGTACATGGAATCATTTTTGTGCAATGATAACTTTAAACCTACGTTATTTCAAACATTCAGCAAATTTGACAGAAAGCAATTTTCCATAAGGTTTGTGCGAGGTCCTACTATAATTATTTCAAAACCTACTTACGTTGGATGTCTTGCTACTTCAGAAAAAAAATTATTTCGTCGATTTTAGTAGTACACATAACACAGTTAATTGTTTATTGTTTCAAATCTACTACTTGCCTTACTGTCAAACCCGTTTTTTTTTAGGTAGGTAGAGGTACTCTGTGTGGTGACCTGGAGAAGAAAACATGAATTTGCTTGTATTTTCTTATTCCTACTAAACTTTATTGAATGCCTGAGAAACCACTATAATTATTATTATCTATCGGGATCGACAACGTCACGGTAGGTACTTGCACAAAAAAAAATTATTTAAAAATCTCCATCATATTTACGTGATAAAGAGTATCCAAGGACGAAATTTAAAATTGAAAATATTATCAACATTTTAAATTTTCAAAAACGATTTTGATTGGTTTACGTCACAGCTCAGTTAAGGGGTGCCAAATCGATCTTCATAATAATTGTACTAAATTGGCATTTTATTCCCAGGTAGTTGTAATATTTCAGATATAACTATACAGGGTGTTTTCCAATTGGATGTCAATATTCAAAGAGGCGATTTTTAGGTCTATTTTAAGAAAAAAACTTCATATGTACGTATGTTCTAAGCGTCATAACTTTCGGGATATAGGGTGATAAAGATTTCAAAAATAAATCATTTATTAATAGTAGATTTCTGTAACACTACTTCAAGTAGATAGATCATATCGCATCGGGCCAACCAGGATCAGCACGATTTTGTTCGGGAATTTATTTTTATTGGTAACTTACAGCCAATATTCAATAACTGAATTAATTGAAATAAAGCAAACAATGATTGCAAAATCAAAATTATAATTATAATTGCAAATAACCTACTAGTGAAAAAACAATGCGAAAACCTGATAGATAAATTGGCTGATGTTTATTAGGTACGTATCAAGAAAGTAGTAAATCCATATTCCTGGAAAAATCGATTCATTTTGAACGTGATTGTCCAATTTAGTTTCTACAAAAGGCCACGTTTTTGATTTATGTTCTGCCACAAAGTTTACATCCGTAAATTTAAAATTAATGCTTTCTCACTGGAAAATCTATTTATGAAAACTTTTTAATTTCAATTTAAAAGCGACCCTAGTTTCGCTTTGAAAACTTGCGAAATACAAATACAATTGGATTTTATGCATTTATATACCAGAACAAACAAAGACTCATCATTAAAAGTGTACATCGCAGTACCTAAATTAATGAGCGTAGATAAGTACCTCAAATCCACAAAAATCAATTTACTCAGTTCCTGCTACAAATTATTCTGCTCTATTTTGCTCCATTATATTCCCTATTTCCCAATTTACATATAGGTATTATAGCGGTTCTGGAAGGGGATGTGAAGTTTGATTGACCTATAAAACACATTTATTTATCAGGACGGGGTTAGAAACATAACGTAGGAAAACGTCCAAAACAAAGGATTGCTGGAAAAAACTCCATTCATACTACTCCGAACAGGAAAACTGAAAGCTCTTGAAAGACGAGTGCAAAAAAATTATTCTTTGAGCGGTAATTTGATTTCGATAAGGCCAGTAATGTGTATTTGCTCTAGAAGAAACAAATTACCAATAAAACAGTGTCAGAACGGAATACACCATTTCATCGAAACTGTAAACTGCTGTCCTGGAGAATGTCTTCGAAAATCTAAACTAGGACAAAAAAGGCTTAAAAATCGATAGACAATACCTTAATTATTTACGCTTGCGGACGATCGCACGGTTGCTTTTCAGCTATGGCATACAATAACTGCAGGTGATGCTGACAGATCTCAAAACTACATCCGAGAACGAGCCTAGGAAAAATGAAAGTTATGACGACAGAAGATGATTATTTTTATTAAGGTGGATTGTTTTATCATGGAAACAATAAAGGCATATGTTTACTTGAGACGAAATATTAAATTCAGTAAACCAAATCAGACAATCGAAATTACCAGACGTATCAAATTGACGTGGAAAATTAAGGAACGTTCAAAATTTGAGTACATCCAAAGAGAAATATCAGTATAATTTCAGTAACAGCTCGAAATGGGTCGATGGCACTTAAGCCTGCTAATAGACTCAGCAAAACGCCGGGCCATAGAATGTATGATGATAGATAAAAGTTTCGAAGACCAAGTTACAAACGGAAAAACTATAAAAAATGACAAAGGTGGAGGATATTATAACCTTAACAGCATAAAGGAAGTGGCACTTAGCTGGATATATTGCACGCCAAAATGTAGGCGGACAAGACGAAGATGGAAACCACTGAGAAACGTCGAAAAATCAAAATGACAATGGACTGGCGATATAAGAGAGAAAGCAGCTGGAGATGGGTCCAGCTGGCACAAAACAGGTCCACGGACAACTATAAAAGCTCCAAACATATGGCGATGCTAAAATTCTGCATCGAATTGCCAAAAAAAAATCTATTCACATCCCACTATCGCATACGTAGCGGACACATTCGCTGGAGGCGCTTCAACATCAACAATGTCAAATTAGATTGCCATCGTTTACTAAATACTATTGGCTGGTATTTTGTGGTTTATTTACTACCTACACAATCAGGTACTCAACTCTGCGTAGGTATCTTTGATGACAGTGAAGCCAAAGTCTCTTCATTCGTGCCTTTCTCATATTTGGTTGACTGAGTTGTATTTAATTTTTTTTAGTTTCATCAATGATAATCACGAAACAAGAGGACAATATTTCTATTGGCTCCAATTTATAACTTCAAGACACGTGGAGAGTAATAATTTAATACGTAGTAAATTGTTTCAATATTATCTACGTCAAAATTCCGCTAACTTTTCTCAACGAAACTTTGATGAACCTCAAGCTCCTAACAGCAGCGGAATTATCGCAACAATTTACAGGTAGTGAGCAGTCACCCACTCGCCATTAATTATTATGAGAATTTTGGCACTGGCAGCATTATTATCTATGGATTCTTTCTACTAAATACAGAAATGCATAGGGCGTGAACTATGTAGGAATGTAGGTATACAAAGTTTTCTCCACAAAATAACAATTATTACTGGTTTCGGAATGATGTCATTTATGCACCAAATTATTATACAAGTAGCAAACCAGCCAGTTCAGGTAATAGGGAAAATAGCAACTGGCAAACACAACTTTTATTTAATTTGGACATTTAGTTATATAAAAATGTTGGAAGCGCAACCCGATAATTTTCTACCCAAGTTTTCTCCCTTGTTTGTTACGTCAACAACTTTTGATTTGAATTTTCCTTAGGGTTTCCTCAAAGAAAAAAAGATGTTTTTTCAGATTTAATTTGATTTTGATATCCCTTTCTCTTGTTGAATGTGTCATTCGGGAATTTATTCTAACCTCAAAATAAATGAATATAAATGGATATACCGGGTGATTTCTATTTGAATGTCAATATTCAAGGGGTCTATTTTAAGAAGAAAACGTCATATGAACGTATGTCCTCAACGTCTTTACTTTTGAGATACAGGTTGATAAAGATTTAAAAAATAAATCATCTATTATTAATATCTGTAACACCGCTCTAGATATTTTAATGAAATTTGGCATGCATGTACTACCAACAGGCATTTTTTAACGTACCACATTTTTTTAAATTTCAGCAGTGGCGTTCTTACGGAATTTGACCTGCACATTTTAGTAGATATTGATGGTAAGCCACTGATTTCGCCTTAAATAAAAATTATTCTTGAAATCCTCAATCAATTCTAAGCAAAGTTGATTACTTGATTTTTTACAATCTGACGCACGGTTTTCACCTAAAAAAATAAAATCCATTTCTCTGCATTATTGTTTTAAATTAGTGGCGTGTACCATCAATGTCTGCCAAAACAGGCAGGTCAAATTCCGTACGAACGCCACTGGTGAAACTTTTTAAAAATGTGACACATTAAGAAATGCCTCTTGATACATAGTACATGTATGCCAAATTTCATTAAAATACCTAAAGTGGTGTTACAGATATTACCTATTAATAAATTATTTATTTTTGAAATCTTTATCACCCTGTAAACCTTTATGATATTCGTTCATATGAAGTTTTCTTCTAAAACTAGACACAAAAATCGCCTCTTTAGATATTGACATTCAATTAGAAAATACCCTGTATGGTAATTGGACTTATTTTTCCCACAGCTTGAACTAAAAGTAGGATGATCTTTTCAGTCATGCTGGTCATGCAGCATGCATGAATTTTCTTTTTTCGAATATTTCTATTGTTTGAAAATGAGCTTTTGGGCTAATTCAATCTTCATAATTTTCAGTTTCGCTTCCCCCCCCCCCCCCCCCCCCAAAAAAAAAAAAACCACTGAGTCCTTACAAATGCAAGTAATAATCGAAGCCAATCTTAAGACACTGAATTTCTTTATTATTCTCCTCAAACCAATCCTGATGTCAGTTGAAAGTTTGGGTTAGTTGTCCGAGTTTTAGCTACCTATTTTATTCTACCTACTGTCAAAATTTGTTGATCTTCCTGCTGTAAAAAATATCTGTATAAGTACATACAGATCAAATTTTATATTCTTATGTCATTTATTCCTCTTCTGAATGAAACAATTGTTGAACTTTTTAACCGATAGGTATATACACAAAGGTGAAACACCTTCCTCTTTCAATTTCTTGTTACTTAAAATTTTTCTCAAAAACTTCCGACCATTCATAAAACAATAATTAAGCTTTCTGATTCAGTCATCGTTCCAAAATCAAACAATAATTGAAACCTACCTTAAATATTAAACTTTTAATCTATGTCGTTGAACAGGTTTTTGCATGCACGGTGATTCGATAAAACGAGCTCACAAAGCAAATATATTTAAGCAAAACAACAAGATGTACAATGCATTATAATATAACAACATAAAGTTTACCGTCCCCAAAATAAAAGAAGAGACAGAAAGACACAAAGATAAGGTGAGAGGCTGAGAGGAGAAAGAAAACTCAAGTAGGTATTCGACCATTTTTGACTAATGGAGTCCGAGATAGCTTAATGCTGTTAGCATGTTCCGAGTACAGCTCACTATCATAAACAGATTAACATTTTTTTCAAGATTTACTGTCGTATATCTGCTTTCGACATTTTACTGTAATGGTTTAATGGGCCTGTCCTGGGGGAGATCACTCGATGACGATGGGTCGGATACCTTAACCTGATGTCGAATATCAGCCGTGTAATGTGGCTTAAGTGAATTTTTACTCCCAATCAGCAAATGGAAATTGTAATATAAAAAAAAAACGTTATAATACGATGCCTTCCCCGAAATAATTTAACAAATGGAGAGTTCGCAGAAGTGCCACAGATAATAACGTGAAATGTTCTTTTTTTCTAAAAAAAAAACAGCCTATGCTGGGAAGACGACTTTTTTCAGTACTTTTTATTTTCCAACAGACGCGGCGGCGTGACGCCCGGAGTTTTGTTTTTCTTATACATTATACATCATAGTGGTGGCTGAAAAAAGCTAGATAGGTGGAAGAAGCTCGATTTTTCGGTAGGGCGATCATTTAGCTCTGTATGCGGGCTCGTTTTCATTGAAATATTAGGTTCAGTCAACAACAATAGAAAAACACTTATTTTAATAGAACAAGAGGTATCAAGCTTCAAACTGCTAGCGGAATCTAAACACATATATTTGGCTTGGCCCTTGCGATCGGCAAGGTATGCCTAGACAGTTTACTATGGCTGATGAAAAAACACCTAAATATGAACGCCTTGTGTTCATAACTGTGAGAAAAAGCCTTTTCTTATTCTAGAGCCAAACAAATTTAAACGTAGAAGATATCACGTTATGCTTCTGATTTAACTTGACATGTAGGTACAGGTAAGTCCCCAGCTCAGAAAGGTTTCCATATAATACAAGTATAGCATTTACTTAATTTTATATTTTATTTGCCAGTTAAAAAATATGGAAAGACATTGGAGATTGGAGTGGAGGACATTGAATGGATCTATCGTTATTTGCACATAATATAACAAAACTTGTAAGCAATATTGAAGGCAATATGAGCTACCTGGTATATCTACAACTTGTTTTAAGTCTGAGCAATATCTATGGAATTAATTAGTAAAAAAATTATTTGGCAAGGTGTTGAACACATTAAATAAATTAACAAGTTTTAAATATTTTTCTGACGAATGTATCAGGAACAAATAAACAAAAAAGAACAAGCGCGAAAACTACAGATACCTAGCAGAATAATGTTTCGACGACTAGTGCTTATCTGTATACCTACCTATTGTTCATAAAAATAAATAAAAACATAATAATGTGTATTACCTACTTGAAGATTGCGGAAAAAAGAATCTTGGTCCTTTCGGGTGCGCTGTTAAAACACAGATTCTGTTGACATTTTTACATAAAATAATTAAATAAATGTACCTATGTGAAATAATTGGGCAGAGTGCAAAAACACAACTTTTTTCCTTTTGGCGCACTGTGAAAGCAGCAAAATGATATTGCCAGGAAACAACAGATGAAACGAATATTGAAATCTTCATCTTCTTATTTAACCAACAAATAGATTCGCGAGAAATATTTAGGAGGGGTGGGAAGAAAATTGGCAATTCATGCTCCAGGAGATAGTTAAGCTATTAAAAAATTATTAACGTGCGTTGAAGTATAATTGAAAATTGAGCGAAGACAAATTTCCCCGACGACGCGTTTTGGTCGCATGGAAACAAGGGTTAGTAGAAACACCTCACCAACTTTTACTTTGCCCTAAGGAACAAATTTTCTTTCCAGTGACTTACTATCTGTAATGTTTTTGATTCAACTTGGCATTTAATTAAGGAAACTTCTTCCCAAAATCCTTTTTCGCATACACAGGTATATTTGAATTTTAAATCCTAATTGTATATGAGTTTTAGGAAACAGATCCTTAGACTCACAGTATTTTGCCTTATGCACGAGATATTAACGACATAAAGGCATTAAGAGACGTTGATTTATGAGGGCGTACTTAGATGAAATGAATGCATCTAAATAATAACCCATTTTGTCCGAGAATGTAGGAAAAGAAAGTACCTACCTAACAAAATTTCTACAATGCAAACTGGTGGCTAATGCATTAACTATTTACATTTGCATTTAATAACATTTTCTCTCATGTTCTCTCTAATTATTGAAGAGCATGTGTATAGCATGGCGCAGTAAATTTTCTAAAACAAACCAAATAGCATGAAGATAGATTAAAGAACATTTGCGCTGCTGCCACAAAATTTGTATTCACCGAAGTGCAAGTCATTTTTTTTGCGAGGAAAACGTACAATGAATTTTAATATCAAAAGTGGTGCATGAAAATTTAAACATATTTTATATCCTTCCATTTTAAAATGTATCCCGGCCCCTGTTTTCACGTTAGTTCCATTGTAAATCGAGGCGTAGAAATTAAGGTATAATTACCTCAAGCAGCTGGGCTTCTATGACAAGTATATCCTGTCATCTATTATCATCAAAAACTTTTTATACCTACCTGTACGGAACGTTTTATTATTTCTATTTGTTTCATTAGAACAAATGTGGCCATAGGTTCAAGTAAGGCGTGAATTATTTAGTTAATTTGAAGTCACATTATACCAGGGTGGGGTGTTCCGTGGCGTACATTTGAACCCTGAACAAATTTGAACAGTAATTTCGAGATGAAATTAAATAAATAGTTATAATGGCGTAGTCCACCATTTTGTGAATATTCGAATTAAAAAGATAGAAAAATAGCGACCAAACTAATTTCCAACCAACAAAATAGTGTCATAATCATTCATAATCATTGTTTCGAAAATAAAATTGCAGTCTTGTCTCGGCCTGGTCTCGGAATCGAAACCAGAAATCTCGAATTTCGAGAGTCTCTTGCAAACCCTAAGCGGCGCAGACCGGCATTGTCTAGCTGAATCATTAAATCAGAAGTAAATATTTTTTCGGACTAATTCAAAATAAGGTCGAATTTCAACCTAAACGCAAAATAGACTTATTCAAACTAATTTTCAACAAGCAAATCATATTACTTAATAATTTGAAATATTTCTATTTTCCTTATAAGTAGGTACGCCACTGGATGTGTTGCTACAAGTTCATATCCCCACTTGTGTAATTCTTACAACTAAATAAATAGGTGTTTTATTAGTCATGTGCTTACTTTTTACATAAAATGTTATTGAACTGCTTTTTCTTTGCATCTAATTTCATATATTGCTTACTAGTCAAACTACTATTTTTCTGCGGTCTGTGGCGCTTCAATTAATAATAAACAATAATGTCGGTGTACGCATTTGCTATTCCTAATAATTTTGCTTCCACATAACGTTTTACCAATAATTGATCATATTCGTATATAATTTAAATGTTTTATGCTGCATAATCGAACGCTGCAACATTTATGAATAACAACATTGATTTTCAATGGTAAATAGAGTACTTTAACCAATTAGTGGAGTAAAATCACAATGAAATTATGACTTCGAGTGATTCCGAGGTATAACCAGATGAAACCTATATCATCTTGTAGAGGACACTCTGGGGCATAGGAAATGGGAATGTATAATATATATATATACAACTTTTTTTTAGTAGGACTGAACTTTGAAATCGGCCCTTAAACGTGACTGAGCTCGAATTTGAAAAACTACGTTTTTCTAAACATTACCCGCTGTATTAATTTAAGCATACAATCTAAAATTCTGATTATTTGCACACTTATACTTGAAACATGAGCGCTTCTAATGACAGTTCAGAAATTTCGAAAAGGTTTAAGGTTTTTTTGTTAAAAAGTTAGGAATATAGAATATCAAAATCGTGCATCTAAAACTTCACCCTGCGGCGAGCTATGTGAATTATTGAAAATTTCTATACATATATATCGAACCAAATGTAGTAAAAACATTGACGAAGTTTTGAAAAAAAAAATTAAGTCGCTAACTTTAACGGTTATAGAAATATGAATTTTTATCCGGGAGCTTTGAAATGCGCTCTGATGCTGATAGCGGCTAGCGCGTACCCATTCTGGAAATCATCTGCGTTAGTGCGTTAGCGTTACATCTAGAAATAAAATAAAAAATCTATAAGCATAAAGTAATTGATTGAATCCTTTTTTATGAAGTTAGTTTAAATATTTTCTCCTTCGTCATCCTCATATAAATCAGGAACATTATTTTGACAACTTTTGCAGGAACAATCGCTGCAGCATGTTAAACCCTCTTTCAAGCAGACACATTTATTATTTTGACATAATTTATCTTCGCAGAAGACATTCATTAGTTGCCTCATATCCATGGGTATGGGATCAGCAGTCATCAAAACAGGCTCAAAAATTCCATTATTCCTAGTCCAACCAAAGTTAACAGGGTCAAGTATAGGCATAATAGGTATATGACTGGATATCCATATACGCAGTTGATATATGCACCTGAAATTTTGTTTATCCCATAAATACAGCTTCTTTTGTTATATATACACCTAGCTCAGTACATGCTGGTAAAATGCATCATCTGTGGGTAGAAGTTCAGAAGCGGATTTATTGGAAGTTGTGGTCAATTGATATCTCAATTCATCGAGGGTTTTTAGGGCCTCGTTCTTATTTCTGAATAGGGCCAATGCAAATTTGGTGGCAATATAAGGTTCCAAGATTTTTAGAAAATACATTTTTTGCCTTTGCATTTGTGGTATCGCATCCTGTTGACACATGCAACGCTGGTAAACATTTATAAACTTCATTTTCCAGTTTCTGCACTATTTATTGGAATTATCCATTTTTTATTCCCTTGTCCTAATTCCATAAAAAGGTAGGTTTCTTCCAAAGAACTTACTTCAATAAATTCAGAATAGTGGTAAATGAGTAATACCAGAACATTTGCATCTGCAGACTTCACCAACACTTTTTTTTGGTGAAGTATCTGATATTCATATAAGACGTGGATTATAAGTCGTGCATCAGTCTCATCATGATTCGATTTCAAATCTTTCAATTCGGTTACACGGTTACGGTTACACCATCCTTGTTGACAGACAAGCATAACTCTGGGTTTTCAAAACCACCAGCGATGATCAGAGTTTCTTCTATTTGTGAGCTAAATGTTCCAAAATATAACCAGTTACAAATTTCAATAGGGATTCTTCATTTTCTGACAATTTTAAAAAATTCCGAAACTTCATCACTTTTCTCTTTCCAGAAACTTCATACGCATACGTATCTGCAAAGTTACTTCTTCTGCGTCTTTCCAAAGACTTGACCGATCCATCTAATAAAAACCACCGTTATCCTCAGTGCTTCATACCTTCGACCAAGTGAAAGAATTTGCTTCAGAAAAATACATGCGAGTTCATTAAAAGTTAAGTTGAAAATGCTTTATCATTTAGTCCTTGAATAAGTACTATGCCATCTATTATAAGTGAATTGAAGGGGGTGTGACCCAAAAATGAAGTTTTAGTGCGAAAAAATCTAAGAACAAATATTTGAACCGCATCTTGCTATACGATGAACCGTTTTCGAGTATAAGGGCGGTTTAAAGTGACAAAAGCCTAAGCTGTGACGTCACACTGGCTTCGGAGGCACAGTTAAAATATGTGCAAAATTTTCCAAGACAAAAGTCAACGATCTCACTTAAAGCAAATTGCAACCACTTTAAGTATAGGGCACGGTTCAACCACTGAACAAACAGAAGGCTATGATTTCGGCGGTTAGCCGTTGTAACGTCACAAGTTCCCGCAAAACTTATTTTCATGGAGAATTTTCTCGGATAGTATGTTGAATGAAAGACTGCGGTTTCCACGGGAGATCTTAGATTTATTTTCTTGATTTAAGTAGCTTAAGTTGCTTTTTTTAGTCACACCCTTGTTTAACATCAGTTCGAAGAGAAGCGACTGTTGAATATGGTTCAAACTTTGATAATAAATCAGACTTAGCTGTTTTTCGCATACGAACGCACAAAACCGGAAAAGTCAGAAAATGCACCTCTCGGTGAATGCACGAATAATTCCGTCGCGACGCGGTTCACGATGGGCTGAGCGCACTCCAGGGCTCTTGGATAAAAATTTATATTTCTATAACCGTTAAAGTTAGCACCTTAATTTTTTTTCTAAAAACTTCGTCAATGTTTTTACTACATTTGATTCGATATATATGTATAGAAATTTTCAATAATACACATTGCTCGCCGCAGGGTGAAGTTTAAGATGCACGATTTTGATAATTCTATATTCCTAACTTTTTAACAAAAAAACCTTGAGCCTTTTCGAAATTTCTGAACTGTCATTAGAAGCGCTCATGTTTCAAGTATAAGTGTGCAAAAAATCAGAATTTTAGATTGTATGCTTAAATTAATACAGCGGGTAATGTTTAGAAAAACATAGTTTTTCAAATTCGAGCTCAGTCACGTTTAAGGGCCGATTTCAAAGTTCAGTCCTATTAAAAAAAGTTGTACATTCCCATTCCCTATGCCCCAAAGTGTCCTCTACAAGATGATATAGGTTTCATCTGGTTATACCTCGGAATCACCCACCCTCAGAAAACAGCGAATTAGAGCAGTGATTTTATTCCACTAAATAATAGAATCATAAATTACTAACCTATATGCAATAACAGAACTATTATTCTATGTAATTCTTTTTATACTCGAACAAATTTTAAAAAAATTTGTAGGTAAGTTTGGCTCTCCCCTATTCCATTCAGGATTTTCAACGGTTGGCTCTTAAGGTGCTCAACAGGACTATACAGGGTGTCCCAGGGAAAACAGTCCACCCCGATTTATTTGATTTGGGATGAGAGTCTGGAAAAACGCTCGGACACGTCGATGTTTGATTTGAGGGGGAACTATTTTTCAGTTTTTTTCATCCCCGTAGCTTCAACCCCCTAGCTAGGGGGGGGGACAACCCCCCAAATTTGAATAGGGAATAGGGGTCGTGTCATACCTCTTTTTGAAGGTCTCATCGAGTTCTTTATGGCCCTAGAATTTTGTTTCGTTATTTTCACCCGTAACGAAATGACAGCTTGTCAAAATCTTGGAAATAGTGGGGGTCATCAGATCCTTAATGAAAATACTTGAAATTGAAGTTTTTTATTATTATTATTAATGAGGTGTACACGAGAATTGTAAATTGTAGGTATTTTTACACGTATTTATATTAAAAGAGATAAGTACCGCTTTTACTCCTACTAAAACAATAGTCTATTTACAAGATTTTGACTAGCTGTCATTTCATTACGGATGAAAATAATGAAATGAAATTCTAGGGCCTCTAAGAACTCGATGAGACCTTCAAAAAGAGGTATGACACGACCCCTATTCCCTATTCAAATTATGGGGGTTGTTCTCCCCCTGGCTAGGGGGTTGAAGCTACGGGGATGAAAAGAACTGAAAAATAGTTCCCCCTCAAATCAAACATCGACGTGTCCGAGGGTTTTCCCAGATTCTCATCCCAAATCTAATAAATCGGGGTGGACAGTTTTCCCTGGGACACCCTGTATAATAATTATTATTGATTCAGCGAATCACTCATATTTTATGGATTAGGTATATGCCTAGGAAGTTTTAAAAATAATCGAGTTTGATGGTATAGATATATTGATGACATTGTTAATTATTGAAATATGTAGATCACCGATAATATAACAAAATGTTGTTTTATAATTGCCTTATTCTTCCAATATAAAATCAGTAAAGGTAAAAAAAAAAAACATGATGAGGTTTCCGGACCATAGTATTACAAAGTAATGAAGGCATAAAGGAAGTCAAGTGAACAGTATTCCACTCCACGAAGTAATGGGAATTCATATTTCTACTTCGAAACAATTCTATTTGTTAAATTGGATAGCTTGCATAGCATTGCGTTTCTGGGAAATATTAAATCTAAATTTACTTTTAAAATGCAGACAGGTTAATGTACAGTTCAAGAAAAAATCACTCTCAACCAGAGTTATTGTCATTTTACTAGCTATTTTAGTTAATTTTACGAGCCTTCCTGTAAGTATTTTGTAATATTATTTACATGTTATTGACTTTAGTTGCTATTGTCAGTATAACATTCAGAATGAATGTTCAACGATCCTCTAACACATTAAATGGTGGAATATAATAAGCGAAGTACCTACTCATTAGTAAAATAATTACCAAATCAAATGTATACACCTACTTAATACGCCTCGACTAGAAACACTCCATTTATAGTTATGTGCAATTCGTGATTAAAAAATCCGAGTTGTTCTTCCTTATCCCTTGTGTGCTGGAAATGTCTATTGTAAGTACCAGTCAATAGGTGATTTCCAAGTAACTACAATTTTTGAACAAAATTATTCTCAAGAATATTCAGTACAAAATTTCCCAGCATTCACTTTCCACCAGAATATTTCAAATCTAAATAGTGGCGTTTGGTTGGCAAAGTCACGTGATTTGGATTCTCTAATGGTTACTTACATATACCTATGAAAAGCTTTCAAAA
The DNA here is from genome assembly GCA_917834065.1 of Ceutorhynchus assimilis. Lineage (NCBI taxonomy): Eukaryota > Metazoa > Arthropoda > Insecta > Coleoptera > Curculionidae > Ceutorhynchus > Ceutorhynchus assimilis. The sequence continues at coordinate 9,601,412 of OU892277.1, forward strand.
AGCAGAGGAAAAAATAACAAAAACTTGGAACAAAAATCTATAGACTATCTATAGGATACCGGAAAAAATACCTATTGGATCAGTGACGGAAACTGTAAAGTCTTTTTAATCAAATTTTTTTTCTCTACAATTTTTGTATTAAACTGGTTTTGCATATTGTCGCAACCCGTCACCCTAAATTATAGCACCCTCAACTTTTCATAAGCTCTTGCATTTTTGGTAGGAGTTCTATAGTTCTCAGAGGGTTGCAGTAACAGTGACCCTAAGAATCTCTTTAAAAAAAAATAGGGTTCTGATGATATTTCTTGGTCTACACACTATCGTTCTATAGTTTTTGATAAGGCATAGGAGTAAAGTTCTGAAGAAAAACAACAAAAAAGGCAAAATTTTATTGCGCTGGCCTATACTGTGCAGTCCAGTCCAAATGAAATAAACATTGTTCTTTGTTTAGTGTCTCGTTTAGTAGTGCATTACCTTGATATAAATTTCTACGCCTGTGTAAAACTACAGCTTGTATTGTATTCCTAAATATGTCAAGTGAGTTTCAAATTCAGAATATATGCTTGGGTCTATTGACTCTCATTGTTGAAAAATGGAACGCTTGTAAGATAGGGTTTATGAGAACAATGGGTGAGAAGAAAAATCCACTGTCTTCATTTTTCAAGATCGATTTTTTTGTGCCAACTTATTTGTCACAGTTCCGGAAATTGAACAAAAACCGAGCTAATTTCAAGCATTCTTGGAACAATGGTTTATTCAACCCTACATAAAATTCTAGAAATTCATCTATTGGGCATCCAAAATCGTTTACTCAATAATCTTTAACAGAAAACTTCATGACCAGAATCGAATTCATTATTTAATTTACCAAATATTTTTCAAAATGCCGCAATATAAAATATAGAATAAACTATTCTAGATGTGTACTATCAAGAAAAATAGCTCTTACATTTTTCTTTAAAACTTATCTTTTTGGCGAGTAAAAAGTTTTCAAGTTTAACAGAGTAATTTAGTACAGTTTTAGCTTGAATTTTGTTAACAATAGCAGATAAAATAGTCAATGAACTTTTCTCCTAGACAATAGATAGCAGAATAATTGTATTTTGCGCCAAGTTTATCATGCTTTGGATGTGTTAAAACTAGATTACTTTGTGAAATGCAAGGTAATATGAGTAAAAAAAGGCCTAGAAGAAATTGGAACAGAGAACAGAGCATTTGTCTTTTTTCTTTGGATTTCACACTTTTATTCAATTTATTTGGCTTGTAAAAGGTCTTTGAAGATTAAATTAGAAAAAGCTTTCAAAAGAAGCTAATTCCAAAATCAATAGTGTATTGAAAAGAAGTTTATAGAAAGAATAGTTAGATCAGAAAAATTGAAAAGGTGAGGAATTTACATTCATATATTCACTACTGTGTATCAGCCAAATGCAATAAAAACAATAGGTATCCATATTTTGAAAATCGTTTTTGATTGGAGATGATATTTACAGCCTTATTGGTTGCAATAATGTTTCACATGACGCATGACGTATGTCGGCGTCGTAATTGACTTCTTTCTAATAGGAAATTATAGCACATCCTGCGAAAGTGAATTCAAAGATGAAGGACCCTGCCCAAAGTAGGTATACGGAAATTGTATTTATGTCAGAATTGGCTGAATTTTGTAGATCACGCCTCTCTGATTGAAAGTTACCATTGCACCGATCATAAACGCGTGATCTACATTATAGGTATACAAAATTCAGCCAATTCTGACATAAACACAATTTCCATATACTTTGGGCAGGGTCCTTTTCTGTTCCAGTCTGGGTTTTTAAATTTCAGATGTAATTATACAAATAAAAATTACAATCACATTGAATGGAAAAGATGCTCGAAATTCACCGCTTATCTCAAATAAAAGTATTTTCTGATATTATTTATGAAGTGAGCTTAAGTCGATAGTAAACAAACAATTATTTTAAATCAACGAAAAAATGGAAAAAATATGCAAACACTGCAAAAAAAAGGTTTCCTCACCAGTAGGGTGTGAAGTGTGTAGTTCATACTACCACCCTAGTTGTGCGACCCAAGCGAAAGTGATGAACAAAGAAAATCAAATGATTTGTTGCAAATCACGCGAAAAAAGTGAGGCTACCGGCCGAAAAAAGGAAGAAATCAATGATGAAAAACTGGAAAAGATTGTAAAACAGATCTTTGAGGCCACCTTCAAACCATTCCAAGATGCACTACACGAAGATATGCAAGAACTTAAAGATTCGGTTCAATTTATGTCGGACTCGTATGAAGACCAGAAGTCAGTCACTGAAAAACTACTCACTGAGGTAAAGCAACTTAGAGACGAAAACAAGACATTAAATGAAAGATTGCAAGATCTAGAGCAAAAATCGAACATTCAAGAACAAAAAGAACGTCAAAATAATATTATAGTGACGGGCATCCCTGGCCAAGAAAATGAAAACATAAAAAATGTCATACAACAGGTATTTCAAACAATGGCGTTAAATATACCTGAAAATGCAGAGTGTTATAGAATCAAACAAAAAAAAAAGATGGACCCATCCTTGTGAAATTACCAGAACCTAATACAAAAATCAATGTTTTAAAAAAAGTGAAAGAATTAAAAGGAGTTAAAGTTAATGAATGCGGATTAATTGGAAAGAATGGGAAGATATTTATAAACGAGGACCTTACAATGACCAATCAAATACTATTTAGAGCCGCCCGTATCTTCAGGAGAGAAAACAACTTTGTGGCAGCCTTTTGTAGAAATGGAAAGGTATTTCTTAAAAAAACCATTGGAGAATCAGCCATCCAAATAAAATCCCAACAAGACCTCAGCCTGTAAAAAATATTTAATAAGAATTTACAAAAAAAAAAAAATAGACAAAAAAAAATAAAAATAAAATTTAAAATGGATACTAAACTTAATATTCTATATATAAATATTAGAAGTCTGAGAAACAAGGTTGAGGATCTTAAGGAAATCATACATAAACAAGAACAAGAAATACACATTATTGCTCTCACGGACACATGGATCTATCAAAATGAGATACAGTATTTTAATCTACCTAACTACAGTGCTGTGCATCATTGTAGAGACTCAAGAGGTCGAGGGGTATGCTTGTCCGTCAGGGAAAACCTAGATTATGAGATTGAAGTCATCTCAAAAATAAGAGTAAGTGACTGCAATGTAGTAAGTATTTATCTTACCCAAATAAACTGCACCATCATAACAATTTACAGACCCCCTAAAAACCAGGCCATGTCATTTATACAGGACATAGATAGTACAATGGAAGCTCAAAAAACACCCTGTGTTGTTATTGGAGACATAAACCTAAATCTACTTTGTGAATCTGATGCAGTTGAAGAGTATAAGAATGTTGCTGAAATTAATGGATTTAAAATACAAAATATCCTCATGCCTGAAAATGCCACAAGGAAAACAGATACCACAGCCACCATATTGGATCATGTCTTGACAAATAAAGACTTGAACTGCAAGATCAGTCTTGCAGATCATATAATATCAGATCATAAAATCATGTATATAGAGCTAAACAAAAAAGTTACCAAAAACACTAAAGACTACATTAAGAAATCAAAATTACACACACAAAAATGGAAAGAATCCGTACAACAGGAACTACAACAAAATGAAATCACATCATTTAGCAAACTATCAGAAATAACAGCAAAAGCAAAAGCTGAATCCACGACTGAGCACAACATAAAAATACATAGTAATAACTACTGGATAAATGCAGAATTTATCGAAAAAATCAAACAAAGAGATAATTTCTATAAAAGATGGAAATTGGTAAAAAATTTAGAACCTGAAAGAAATTTTAAAAAATGAGGTGAACAACTTAAGGAGAAAATTGAAGAAGGACTATGTTGAAAAAAAAATTAATGAGGCTGGAACAAATTCAAAAAAAATGTGGAACTTACTGAACAATCTTTGCTCAAAAAAAACAAAAGGGTCAAAAATAACTCAAATAAAGGATATGACAGGAGAGACTCTCAGAAATGAACAAAAAATAGCAGAAGAATTCAACACATACTTTTCGAAAGTTGGACAAAACCTAGCTTTGAACATAAATCCCATTACAAACCAAACGTTTAAAGTAGAAGACTGCAATGAGTCAATCTATCTTGAACCCACGGATATAATACCATAAATGATCTTAAAAACAACAGCTCACCAGGGGAAGATAACATAACAAAGACCGACGTAGTACTGCTTTTTGACATGATTGGAGAAAAAATTGTAAATATTGTTAATAATATCTTAGAGAATGGAGTGTTCCCTGAGGAGCTAAAATGTGCAAAAATAACACCTGTGCACAAAAAAGATTCACCACACGAATTAAATAACTATAGGCTAATATCGGTGCTAAACACTCTAAAATAACAGAAAAAAATCATAAAAAAAAGAATGATTAATTTTATTGAGAAAAAGTTTAAGTTTGACACACATCAGTATGGATTCCAAAAACATAGCAGCACTTTAGGAGCCTCAGCAGATCTACTGGAGTATGTATCAGAAGAACTTGACAAAAATAAATATGTTTCGACAATATTCATCGATTTGCAAAAAGCATTCGATACAGTTGACATAAATATAATGCTAGGTAAACTACAAGGGATGGGATTTCGAGGAACTGCACATAAACTCCATCAAACATAGTCTATAGGCCGAAATCACTATACAAAATTAAATAAACCAGAAAGTGGAAAAAAGGAACTTGGTGTCGGTGTTGCCCAAGGATCAGTGCTGGGACCTCTGCAATATTTGCTGTACATACACAACCTTAAATATTTGGGACTGAAAGCAAAATATTTTGTATTTGCTGATGACACTATCTTGGTTCTGTCAGCAAAATGTTTAAAAGAACTAGAAAAATTAGCAAATGATGAGTTAAATCTCTACCATTCATGGCTGTGCTACAATAAGCTATCTCTAAATAAAAACAAGACTGTATATATGATTATTAAACAAAAAAACAAGCAAAGAGGTGATATAAACTTGTTTCTTGATAGTGTAAAACTCAAAGAAGTACAAACATATAAATACTTAGGTCTGAACATAACAAATAATTTTGATTGGAGCCTACATGTGACTGAGGTTATAAAAAAAATTGTTCCGATCGTTGGTGCAATAAAGATATGTACAGATAGTTTAAACAGAAAATCTAGACTCTTGCTTTATAACAGTTTTATTCTGCCTCATATTAGGTACCTAATTCCATGTTGGGGAAACTTACCTACTTATGTATTAAATAAACTACAAAGGACACAAAATAAAACAATAAAAACCATCTTCAATTTAGACCGGCTCACTTCAACAGAACTTCTGTATAAAACAACAAAAATATGGGACATAAAAAAAATTAGGACCTTTGAACAAACAAAATTTATGTTTTGCCTAAAAAATAAACTTCTTAAAACCAATTTAAATGTTAAGCAAGTGAAACAGCTACATGACCATGATATCCGAGGTGCAAATGACTTCAGAACAAATTATTCACGAACCTTGAAAACGCAAAGATCTCCATTGTATAGCAGTATACAAACTTATAACACTATACCAAAGACAGTTGTGGAAATGAGGACGATGAAACAATTTTCTCAAAATTTGAAATTATATTTGCAGTGTGATATATAATTAAGCTGAAAGCTGTAATTTATTACCACACTTTATACTTATTATTATATTATGATTGTATATTGAGGCTCTGGTACCAGTGATTCTCACTGTTTTAGAGTCAGTTATAAATAAAAAAAAAAAATAAAAAAAAAATAAAAAATTTAACAGCCTGTATGGCCTAGTTTTGGAAACAGTAGGAGGTCTTAAGGAAATATCAACAAAAATAAAGCAAGGGCAGCCAATTATGGCGATCTCAGTGGCCCTTCTAGTTACTAGTTAGTTGAGTAGCCCTCGCCTCCCAATATAACTTCATATTGCGAAGCAGGAGGTCAAGGCATTGACATAAACCTGGTAATGCAGGAGTGCTCCAATGGTCCAAGTGGTCCAATGGCATTCGTGGATTTCTTCTGTTAATATGGCTATTCGCTATTCCTCCGCAAGATTCAGAGGAACCAAAACAATGCCTTGAAGTCTTCCCTGAGAAATATGGTAGTCATTTAATTCCCAAGCAATACCAGAAGGACTTGTTCAAGAATTACGAAGTTTTGCCTCCTGCAAATGGGATAAGTTTAAACTCACAATTAGTGATTCTTGAAATCATAGTCTGAGATTCTTGGAAGAAGAGGAACACGAAGGCAAGGAAAAGGAAGTACCCAATGTCACAATAGCATGCAAACGACTTCAGCACCATCAGAAAACACGCAGTAGTTGCAAAAATTGTGTGGTATGTTGTTACTCGACTATACATGAATCATGATTTATCTCAAGGCGCATTTCAGGCATTAGTACCAACTTATCAATATTTATTAAAGCTTCTTATATCGCAGGTAAGATGTGAACATTCTTTTGTGCACCGCGATTTCTCTCAATATTCAAATATTTAGAAAATTGTTTAAAGACGACGCTGGAATCGGTTATGTTTATGCTTATGAACAACGAGAAAAAAAATCCAATGAAAATGGACGTTGAAGAAATTATAAGTGAACCAACCAATTATAGGTAGGTATAATTTTCGCGTCAATAATTTATTAATTAGTACGAGTCTTCAAAAAATGACTATGATTAGAGTAGATTTTAGATGTCCAAAAGCTGAGCTGGCGCACTTCAATCGGTATTGAATTTTTCGGTCAGTATTTGCATGTAATAACAACTCAAAGAACGCCCTTTCAATCATTTCCAAACTGCACTATTTGGCTCTGTTACACAATAGCGTATGTACGAGAAGCTCATATTATGAAACGAGCCCAAAAAAAAACTCAAATAAAGTAGATGCAAAATAATTTGATCCAAGGCGGGATAAGCTCCGCAAATACACATTGATCCCAGTTAGTGCTCCGAGCTGCAGGTTATTTTACATCTAACCTAAATTATATTTTCCTGACTTGGTATTGATATATGTTACCTTAATGTATGTAAAATCGTGGTAATAATGGCCCCTATTAATACATTCTTTCACATTATTAAACGAGTAAAGTTAAGATAAGATAAAAGGTAACCAAACAAATGTTATTAAAATTGATACCAATATTGTTCAAAGCATGCCTCGTTGTGACAGCATTAGCATTTATCATTAAGTCATTATCAAGCTAGTAATTTTAAATTTTGGGTCAGTGTTCAAATGTATTTTATATTAAAATTGTTCCCAATTTATTGATATTGATAATATAACTCTACAAAAAAAAAAATTCAATTCATTATTCTAAAACGCGATTAGTCGGTACCTACCTACCTAATATAGACCACTAAATATCTAGATTCTAGAGTAATAACCACTTTCTACGTACAATTGACCACCCCTTCCTAGTCCTAAGTTCCCCAAATTTATTTATTTCTTTATTTATTCCTCTATAAACTATAAACTGCATAACATGCCAATTACTAATGGAATATGGGTTTCCTAGTCTCTGTAAAATATCGAAAAAATTCCATTTTACTATTTTTTTTTTTTCAATTTCGTTTTTTGTCTTGCTCACACTTTGGTTTAGAACATTCAAAATCGGTACGGTCGGGTTTTAGGTGATCCTAAATAAGATAATAAGAATCCGCCGTTAGATTTTGAGGTTCGCGGCGATATTTGCAGCGAAGTTTCCTCTTCTCGCTTTATTTTATAAAGAATAAATACTTGCTATTTCATGAAAACGGATTCCTTATGCGCTGTCTTGATAAGGCACAAAAATTACACTATCTATATAAGACCCAATATTTTTGGTGTTAAATTTATTATAAGAAGGGAGATAAGTATGTCCCCAAATTGTTATTTATCTCCAGTTTCATTCGGAGCAGCATAAATTTCTGTATATAAATAAGATTAATAGGATGTCAAAAATGTTTACCTCTAAATTCATATCAGGCAATTATGATGAATAAAATTTGTTTTTAATGGCACGTAATGAGCGAAATGTTGTTGTTCTGTTTGAAATATAATTCATATGTTGAATACTCCCACATTCCATTTACCAGGTGCATGAACTTTCACGCATTTGATGTATCATCGACTGATTATGCATGACTTTGGATTGAAATATTATTGAAAACAAAATTATAATATGTATAATGTACAAGGTGGTCCACCATAAATTGACTTTCCACCTGCAGTCGTACCATAATTACAGGTGAATTTTTAACTGTGGCTTAAATTCAAAGTTGGTGTCAAATGATAGCTTATGAAAAACTCAGATAAGAATTCAATACTTTTTTGCCCTAGAACGTTTAGGTTTTACAGCCTGTCAGAGTTGCAAAAATGTCAAGTTTCAACTCTCGAATATTTCCTTACCTTATGGGACAATATATAGGTACATTAAATTTATTGAAAATGCAATAATATACAGAGCGTCCTATTTAAAAAATAAAACTTTTTGTCAAAATTTGACATTTATGACATGTAATGATCAAAAAAATGTATCAGGGTCCTTATTCTTGAAACAGGGGAGCAGCGTTCCCAGGAGAACGAGTGTTCTGTCTTTCTCAATGATATGCAAATGACAATATAGGTAACGGAGACAGAATACTTGTTCTCCTGGGAACGCTGCTCTCCTGTTTCAAGAATAAGGACCCAGTTGAGGTAAAACGCTACTACTTTTGTATTTACGTTTTTTTACCTGTAATTACGGCTGCAGGTGGGGGGTCAATTATGGTGGACCACCCTATACCCCTCTAAAAATTAAATAATAAAGTCAAGGTTATTTATTGCTTGTATAATCTATTATTATCATCCTGCTTGCAGAACCAACCATATAATATTGTGGATATTTTTAAAAAGTTACACCACTAAATTTAGAAATTTAATTTATAGATGTGGTGTGAAATTTTATAATAAGAATAATCCCGAGAATAATAATGTTTAATTTTGGATAAAAATAAATTCTTAGTACATACTCGCTATGTACAAGAAATATATTCAAGGAACTGAAAACACTCTAAATAATATTCATTATAATAAAACTGTATAATGCCCTTGTGAGGCCTCATTTGGAGCATGCATCGAATGTATGGTCACCCACAACAGCAGTAGGTATAGATCTAATAGAGAAAGTACAGAAGAGATTTTTAAGGTTTCTTTATGTAAAAAAAAAATAACGTTTACCCATATATGGTGTCATATAATTCGATGTTGACAAGGTTTTAATATAGAAAGACTGTCTGCAAGGAGAGAGAGACAGGCGATATTGTTTATATACTGTATTATTAATAATGTTAGGTACAGAGATTGTTTTATTGTAAATTATATTAAGTTTAAGGTACCGAAGGCTAGGCTGAGAATTGTAAATAAAGAGTGTTAATTTTAATGGCATGCAGACGCATAAATTAAAAGTTGATGAAAAATTTTCTTGTCTTGACTGGGATTTGAACCCAGGACCCCTACATTTCCAGTGTAATGCTCTACCAACTGAGCCACCGAGACCTGTCTCATTTCTACCCAGTCCTAACTCACTCCCATACCAACGGTAACCGCCCAAGGTTGCCGATGGTCACAAACTAACAACTTAAAAATTGATGAAAGACTTGATCGACTGGGTAGAAATGAGACAGGTCTCGGTGGCTCAGTTGGTAGAGCATTACACTGGAAATGTAGGGGTCCTGGGTTCAAATCCCAGTCGAGACAAGAAAAATTTTCATCAACTTTTAATTTAGGCGTCTGCATGCCATTAAAATTAACACTCTTTAAATTATATAACAGACGATAAAAACTCTAAGAAAAAATTGTAAATAAAAATTTGTTTTATGTTTGTAATAATCTCCCCGATCAGCAATATGTTGACTATGTACAATATAGATTCTTGGAACAGCATTTGGTGCCTGAAATTTGTGGCTTCAGTCTAAGACATATTAAGGAACTGCTTAAGGAAAGTATTATTCTTTAGAACTTGGCTGTGCTTTTATTCTCTATTTTACATTTTACATTGTCATTTTATTTTTTTCTGTTAATTTATTATTTTTTTGTTTTTTGTTGTGTTTTCTATTGTTTTTGTTTTTACTACTCGTTTTCCTGTAATTACTCCAAGAGGGGTGTTTGGTAAGTGTATCTCTAAATAAATAAATAAATAAATTATTGTATAGTTCAAACTTTCTTCTCATGAGTAGTTTTTGTTTTCTGTTTTCCTTTGTCAGTTTATATCTCCAAAAATTGGTGGAAAGATATTTAAGTGTCCCTTTTTTAAAAATAAACCGAACTTAAGTAGCATCTAGAGAATGAAAACTGCTCATAATTAAAAAAAAATTTAAATTTAGATTTTTTGTTTCCCAAATTTTGAGTTCTCAAATAATATCGCTCCACTTTAAAATTTGGAAGAAGGATACTTCAAGATTATGTTGAGAGATTTGCTTAGCAGCCATAAAATAAAAGATTGAAGAACCACCCCATGTATGAAATAAATTTAAAACACACAATGTAAGTTTCTGGGTGCCTTGCTTGGATGGCTGGTTTTATCTTCCACTTGACGATAAATGGATTTTGACACCGAATTGAAAGATAGTTTACTTAGCAACCCTAGAAGAAAAAAAATCAGCACCAATATAGAAATTGGAATTTCTTTAGAATAAAAACATTCTTCTGAAGAAAATGATATTGTCTTTATTCCATTAGTCTTGGGTCTTTTTTTTTTTTATCTTGAAACGCTTGTGAGTCACTGAGCTTTTGGATTTTGTGCTTTTCATTAAGTAGGTACTAGATTATTTATTAGATAAGTAAGTAATTTTTAGGTTGTAGTGATTTTTCTTTTCTTTTTTTTCCGTAAGCGTGATAGTAAACGTGTAAAAAAACTTATCTCTAAATACAATTACAAAAATTTTAAATATCAAAATAAGCACATACAGGTGTTAAGTCATCTAGGTGCTTTAGTTAGTTATATATAATATTAGTATTTAATGTAACAATATTTGTAACTATTTTGAAATAAATAAACTTGAAACTTGGTTTCTTTATCTTGAGCCTAATCTACAGTGTGATTTTTTAAGTGTGCAACATATGGGAATTTTTTTTAGTAATAGCACAATCAAAATACAAACAAGGCCAAAAGTTGGTGCATGTCTGATAATCATATTAGGTGCACTTAGAATGGTTGCAAGTCAAACAGCATACCAGGGTAGCTCAAACAATATCAAAGCTGTACTGTAAAATACCCTTATTTTAGAAAATTCAGCAAAATGTTATAGAGAAAAGTTGTTTGGAATTAAAAGTTATGCCTAAATACCAAAGCATAGCTCCCTAAGATTTTTTTTATTTTCTTTTGAAAAAAATCTATAATTTCTATATTTTTTTAATTTTTTATTTCCGCCCTTAATAATTTCAAAAATTAATTAAAATCAAATCAATTTTACATAACTTTGTTCAAATTCAAGCATATTTGTAAAATTAACTTAGATTTTTAATTTTTTATGGAATCACAAAAATCATGTTTGTTGCAATGATATTCAACACAACTTTAAAATGTCGCAATTTTTTTTTTAACTAGTTAAAACATTACTAATGATAATAGCCATATTATAAAAACTCTCCTTAAAGTGCAAAAGTTTTATTTTATTTAAGTAAATATTACTACAATTTTGATATTTTTTCAGCTACCCTGTATGCTGTTTGACTTGCAACCATTCTAAGTGTACCTAATATGATTATCAGACATGCACCAACTTTTGGCCTTGTTTGTATTTTGATTGTGCTATTACTTAAAAAAAATCCCATATGTTGCACACTTAAGTAATGACACTGTATACTTATCCAACTAGGTATATGTCATTTTTTAAACAAACAAAAATATACAGAGTTATCAGGTCAGCAAAAATGACGGCAATTTTGATCGATGTTATGGCTATTATAGCTATCTATCTGGGACCATGGGCTACTTCAATAATGAAGTGTCATAATAAGAAGTCTCAAGCCTCCTTAATCCAATATGTAATTTGGTGGCAAGGCAATATAAATTTAGCAAACTCTGAGACAAATTTTTTGTTAGCTAATACCTTGGCTAATACGTGACTTTTCCAAAATTGACGATGGACATTGGTCTACTACTTTCAGGACCATACAGAGTAGCCCTTTTGCATGTTTTGAATTTTTCTTCTGAATGTGAGGTACCTACCTACTACTTAAACGAGTACCAAAATATTCAACTCAAAGTCTAATAACCAAATTTCTCCATAACTCCCAATACTCCAGATTTTTTATTTTTATATTCCCGTCTACTTTCTGCTACGAGGTCTAACTGGACAGGATCTACTCTACTTGTTGGTCAACGTTGTTTGGTTTTTCTCATAAACGCGATCACGCGTTTGTAAGAAGCGTTTGATGTTTATTTTGATAAAGTTTTCACGCAAAAAATGGCAACAAATGTCAATTTAGCGCCTAAGAGCATCTACTTATATCAAATGTTGAGGAAGTTACAATCAAAGGATAAAACTCACTATTTAGGGCCGGTTCGACAATTCAAGTATAATCCTTACTATGGGCTATACCTAGCATAAAAGTTTATTTTGTAACTCAAACTTTTATGCTAAGTATAGCCTATAATCAGGATATACTTGAATTGTCGAACTGGCCCTTATTTGGAGATATTGTTTAAAGGATTAAGCCTGACTGTTGTGTCTCTTAGTCTTAATTATTCTGCCTTTCACTCACTTTGTGACTATGTAACCAACAATTGGCGATGTGGATGCCAAGAAGACGTACAAATGCATTAAGCGAAGAACTATCATCACAACTTACTGCCGCCTTATCCACTCTACATAGGTACAACTGCGTATTGTGTACATCCATCGAAAATTTTGATTCATCGAAGAAATTTGATCGGTGGTTAATGAGGTTCGAAAGTGCATTTAGGAAGAAGTTCCTCATGAAGAAAAAATCCGCTCATTTGCTACATTACATGGAACCAGAAACCAGCATATCATAGGTTTCTGGTATATAGTTTATAGTTTTATAGTTTATTTTCCAGAAGAAACTTCTTCCAGAAAATGAGTTTATTTCTCTTATATCTAACATCCAACAATTGTACATAAGTTATCTAGCTAGTTTTTAAATTATTCTATATATATTTTTTTTTCTATAAGCACCTAGATGTGAAACATCTGTATGTGCAGCATCGCTAAGCAGTGTTTTTATTTGTATTTGTAGTTTTTATAATTTAAGTGTACATTAAGAATTAAGAGCAAGAGAGGGAAAAAAAAGAAAAATAACAAAGTAACAGTTCACATATTGGTTGGTTTTACAATTTATCAGTCCCACACAAACATGCAGACAATAAAGTCTGCCCTACAAACACCACGGAACACTTAGCTAAAAAACCTTTCAAATTGATGAAGACTCTCATAAATAACATTTTTACTTAAAATTTTAAAACTTCTTATTGAAGAGCAATTTCTTACTTCCTGTGGCAATAGGTTGTACAGTTTAGGGCCAAAATAATTTATGTATCTTAGATTAAGATTATTAGTACTTTAATTTGGTAGTTTAATTTGCCTGTCGCACCTCGATCTTGTTTCATAAGTATGATCAACTAACATTTTCATGTTAGGTCGAGTGTGTATATAGGAGCAAACTTTGAGAATATAATATTGATCGAATGTTAAAAATGTCTCTGTCAAAAAGCAAATGTGTAGGATACAATCTATTTTTTTTGAGAATAATTTTTATTATATATTTTTGTATTATGTTCAATTTGTACAGGGTGGTCCAAATTGGACACTTTCTTATGGAAACACCCTTTATTTTTAGAGATAGAAAAAAATGAACAACCCACTCTGAGGCTCAGCAACCGTTTAGCCGCTAGAGGGCGTTTCTCGATTTTGAGCAATACTGTGAAACCTTCATAACTTTTTTGTTTATGAAAATAATTGATTTCCGTAAAGACTTCCTAGAGGCACTTTTTTAAGAAGAATTCAGTGACGTTCTCAGTTTTTTTCTAATTGACTCGGATTTCGAGATATTGACCAAAATTCGATTTTTTTCAATAGAACACCCTATATATTAATAGCTTATTGGAAAGCTCTGCTTTTACTGATTTCAATGATATAAAGTTCGATAGGTTTATCCCTAACAGTTTCCGAGAAAAAAAATTATTTCTGTTTTTGTCATAAGAAACAATGTGTTAGAAAGAGACCTTTCTCGTTTTCCTTACAGATATAAAGTCCTTCTCCAACACATTGTGTCTTATGACAAAAATCGAAATAATTTTTTTCTCGGAAACCGTTGGAGATAAACCTATTGAATTTTATATCATTGAAATCAGCAAAAGCAGAGCTTTTCAATGAGCTATTAATATATAGGATGTCCTATTGAAACAAATCGGATTTTGGTCAATATCTCTCTCTCGGAGCTAAATAGAAAAAAAACTGAGAACGTCACTGAATTCCACTTAAAAAAGTTCTTCCAGAAAGTCTTTACAGAAATGAATTATTTCCATAAATAAAAAAGTTATGAAGGTTTCACAGTATTGCTTAAAATCGAGAATCGCCCTCTAGCGGCTAAACGGTTAAAGATATCAAAATGCGGTTTGCACCAATCAAAATTTCATGAAATTTGAGCCTCAGAGTGGAGGGTTCATTTTTTTCTATCTCTAAAAATAAAGGGTGTTTCCATAAGAAAGTGTCCAAATTGGCCCACCCTGTACAGGCTGTTATTATAAAGTCCACCCCACACCAATATTCCATATCCTATTATTGATTCTACAAATGCTTTATAAACTATTATAAGCGTTCTTTTATTTAAAAATTCTCTCAATAAATAAAACTTATGAATGAGTTTGCGAATTCTATTGGAAACATAATCAATATGTGGTTGCCATTTAAGAAATTTATCAATAACAATTCCGAGGTATTACGTTGATGGAGTTTCTTTAATACAATGGTTATCTACGACGATGGAATCATATTGTGGTCTGTTTGCACCAGAAAGTGAAAATGCTATGTAGTTCGTTTTTGCTAAGTTTAATGTTAGCTTATAAGATTGAAGCCAGTTCTTAATTTTCGCCAAACTATTCACGGTCTTATTCCTTACACTATCCCAGGTATCTCCTGAGACAACCAGAGCCATATCATCGGCATAAGATACAGTTACGCCCTCGACCTGCAACCTCAATAATGAGTTGATGTATGCTATGAAAAGTACTGGTCCCAAGACTGTTCCTTGTGGAATGCCAATTTTTATTTTTTGTTTATTACTCAAGGTGTTATTTAACTTGACCATTTGAAGTCGCTCTGACAAATAGCTTCTAAACAACTGTGAAGCTACTCCTCTTATTCCATATCTTTCAAGCACATTGATAAGCTCATCATGAGGCACAGTATCGAAGGCCTTGGCAAGGTCCAGAAATACAGTTAAAAATTTTTTTTTTGAGTTTAGATTATCCACGACTTCAGTTAGCAATTTGTGCATGGCGTCCTCGGTACTACACCCATTCAGAAATCCGCTATGCGATATAATTTCTCCGAAAATGCCTGATTTGTTAACAAACATGTAGAGAAAAGTAGGAATCATGCAGTTACATTCCAATCCTAAACAATTAATAATTGCTGAAATTTTCAGATTTTTACAATGAAAATAGCAGAACAGGGAGACTGTGCACGAATATATTGCTGTTTAGCGGAAATTAGCAGAAACGTGTAAATTCGAAATCTACTATAAAAAAGCAGTTCAGTGTTTTTGGATAAAGTTAGGAACATATTGATTAATGAAAACCAACTTTAAAAAAAGCTATTGAAACTGCTACAAGTATTGAGATATCAAATCGTGATGCTACTCAACTCCATTGAGGAAAAATTAATTATAATATTGTCACACGCCTCGCGGCTAATGTGGGTAGGACCTTAGACCTTAGGTTGGGGGTTGCTCTTCAGGAAAACACACAACTACAAAAGGCACTTATCGTATATTACTTCCTAGTGGGTACATTACCAAAGGGATACTATGTAGGTATGTCACATGACTCTTGCGTTTGGGAGCTATATTATGTATCTATACGGGGGTGCAACTGGTTCCCGCACGTATATAGCGGCGATGCCCTAAAAGGGATTGCTCCAAGACTCTCTGGGGTAAGGTGACCCTGAAGAGACGTCCTGTAGCGTGTAGCTACTGCTCCCTTGGGTAAGGAGACCCTGAAGAGAGAGATGTGAACCAAAAGGGATTAATGCTACTTCCTGCGGGCCGATCCTCGAGCCAGGGAGTGGAGCTCCCCGAGAGAACAAAATTGTCGTCCTTATCATTCTCATTTACTTTTCGATTACGTTGACAAGGACAAAACATTCGTTCTATCGGGGAGCTCTACTCCCTGGCCCGAGGATCGGCCACCTGGGGTAAGGAGACCCTGAGAAGAGAAAGACTGGAATGGATGCCGATACCATGGGTTGCATCGGTTTTTATATCCATTTCGTGTAAACATCAGTTTACACGTTGACCTGCTTAAACCGCTGATTGTTGATAAACCGTGTTGTAGTTTAATTAATGGGTTTTTGATATACAGGACCAACTCAAGTTACCAGAGAAAAAGATTAATATTAACCCAACTAATCAGTTTTTACAAGTATTTCTGAGTATTCTTTCTCAACGAGTTGTTGAGCAGGATATTCGGCTGGAAAATCAGTAAAGCCGAATTTTTTTTTCATGCTCCGATTCAATATTTCGTCACGGTTGGGGCTTCCTACGATAAGGTCGATAAGGAAAGTCATAGGTACATTGGCCAGCAAGTAAGTAGTCCAACCATATTATTATTAGCCACACAGAGAGAGCATAGAGCATGTTATCTTGGTAAAGACATCGGGGAAAGGACAGGGAACCATGAAGTCCCAGTCCCAGCTCGATCAAATACCTGAAGCCGACGGGAAATTACCACGGTGCCAATGAGTGAGTACTTATCTACACTAAGATTAAACTTAGATGTTCCTTTTCGGTATCACATTCCCCTCGAAAAACCCAAAAAATTATCTAGTTATATTGCCTATTAAATAATAAGGATAATTATATTTATATATTCAGGAATGTCTCCATCGTCAAGGGAAATTTGCAAAGTTAATGCTCCTAAATACCAATCTTGAACTAATTTGAGTTTGTATGAATGAGACGTACGTTGTTTATTCTCAACACCCAGGTAACACCTGACACCATGACACTAGCCCATATGGTTGTTTTAGTACCTACCTACCTAAAGGTAAATACTACTCGCGTGGATATTTGAGATCGCGACTAGCGGCTATTCAAGCGATTGATATACCTACCTTGACTGACCTAACTCTGCTTTTACCTACAACTCAATCCTTCGAAAAGTTTTCCGAAATAAACCAAGCTTAATAACCCAGTTTTTCAGACTTCTTATTTTCTTGGCTTATAAGGTCTACTGTTTTTTTATTTTTTTTTATTTTTATCAATTACCTATCTAGTATTAGATAGAATGAGATCTATTAATCTGCGCGTTAAATTTTGAAGATAAATAATTATACCTACAAAATGTTGTAGGAATTAGTAGGAATGTAGCTATCTAATTAACATCAACACACATATAGGGAGAAGGGAGTAACCTCAAGACTAACCAATATTATAAATTTTAAAATGTTTTGTAGTTTGCAGGTAATTTCTTTTCTTGTGAAAATTAACATTACTTGCACTTGCATGTTGGAGAGTTTATAATTACATGTTATAAAAAGATAAAAATACCATACCTACATATTTTATCCGATTTTAATATCAACGCTGAAAAGATAAGATGCTTCAAGCCACTGGATGAAATCACCGCTATGTGAAGGAATGCAGGTATCATAATCGACTGTATTGTTGGTAAATCGTAAATCATATTAATCTTACGATCTTAAATTGCAAAATAGCGGAAATGTTGGAATTTTTTATTTACCTAAAGTAAAACTGTTTTTATGTTCTGTATAAGTAATAAAAAAATATAATTGAAAAAAATAGGTATAATATTTGCGAAAGTAAGAATAAGGCGCTAAAATTCTTACCTTAAAGGGTATAAAGGTACTTTACCCCATAAGTTGGAAAAATCTGAAGATTTTCACTCTTCATAAGTTTTCGCAGCACTATTTTATGTGTGCCCACTAGAGAGCCTTAAATCCAGTTCTGGTCATGGTGCATCTTTGATTATGGTAAATACCAACAAGAAGACCTCTTCAAGGCGAAAATTCCACGTGAATATCAACTTTGCACTATGCGAAATAGTTTTTTGCACACACTTACAATGTCCTTTCACTACCGTGTCTTACGAAATGTATTGTTTTTATTTATATTTCAAAAATCTGTTTTTAAAAATTGTTCGCTATCCGGCTCGAAGGACCGACTTCGACAACTCAATACATATACTAACGATGACGATGCTAGCGACATATCAGGTAAGCGGTTTTCCAGTGAATTGCCTCACGAACTTGTCCGAATGCTATAGACACGAATACCCAAAACTGTGGGAGGGAAATTTAAAGAATAAAGGATCTTCGAAATTGAATTCAAACTTTTTTTGGTTGTTCAGTTCAGGTATAGATTTATATAAACAATTTCACTCTTAAACCCATAGGGTTCCTACCTCTATTTCAAGGGTCAAACAGAAGTCAATTTGGGGACATATTGACCATAAGTAGTACTGATGTGCGATGACATCTTCATAACATTTGCGTGATTTATTTGTTTAATTAAGTTCAGTACTTCAGGACCTATGCATTTATAATTTTTGTAGTTTAAAAAATCTTTGACAAGCTTGAAAGGCAACTAAAAATACCTACAAAGCATAAATAAACATAATTAAATAGGGGAAAAATAACTAAGGCAGGTAAGTAAATCAATAAATAAATATGTAAAATGCTATACTTTAATTTATTCCATTATGTAGCGCTTCGAGATGAAACAATCAAAGGTAGGTACCTACATAATTTATTATTACCTACACTACCTAATTGTACTTTAATTTATTTCTCATTTAAAAAAAGGATGATATATTTCGAAATTGTTTCAATTTCAATAATTTTATTATGAGATATCTCACATTTATTAGATGTTTCCTGTTACGGAATTTGGTTTGACCAATTCGTGGAATTTACTAATGGTATTTATGTATTCTGTGATCAACGGTTGTGTGCTGGCTTAGCCTGGCCTCTAGCAAACGATGACTGAACTGAACTGGATCCGATCGTGGAAAATCCTGTATTCTATAGATTTAATTTTAGAGCAGGTAAAACGCTGTCCTACGGACATAGGGAGTAGGAACGCGCCACTCTGCTATGAAACTAAAGTGAAGCCAAGTTTTTGGGAGCTGTTTGGCACCAAATACAGGTAAAGCATTGAATCGCCTATACCGCCATTTTTTGGTGCCAAAGTACCTGAAAAAAAAACGGCTTCATTTGCCAACACCATGTTACTACTCCTTTACCTTTACCTGCTCTAAGGATTAAATAGACAATGTGAGTCGCTTCAAAGGTGGTAGTAAAAGTACATGCGGAGTGCATGCATCAATAATACACCATTCCATCAAGTTCGGCCAGGATCAAATAATGTAAAAGTGTTCCCGCAAAAGACCAGGACCCGGAAGCCCTTGGAAGCAGTAAAATCGTTTATACTTTCATATTATTGACTTATTGGCGAAGTCGTGGCAAATATTGAAATGCCGAAGCCAATACAAGCTCATTCGTGATCTGCAATAGAAATATTACACTAAGTTTTGGCTGTTGACAGAAAAAAATTACCTGTTATATATTGTATGGCATCTCCCGACTCACCCCAGAAAAATCCCCTTCGGGGAACAAAATTTCTAAAAATGTCGGCCATCATAGAAATTCAGACAGCAATAATTTCCTCACTAACAGTAATATAATGGGGAACTGGACTCAATTTTTTTTATTTTTGTTTTCATTAGTCGATGAAAAATAAGTCAACCCGTGTTTTTTCTTTTTCTTGTTGGACAAAAATTGACGGAGATACAACACTTTGAAATGTGCTATTTTTCATACTCTATATGACGTCACACATGCTCAGTATTTCTATATATACAAAACTTAATATTTCTATAACTTTGGTAATAATCATATTTGGACAAAATAAAAAAATGCGTACATATAAATTTTTTTCGATTTCCTACAGTTAGCAATAAACAATAGTTAATCAATTTAATTTTTTTATTATCCCCTGCATCCACCATTTCTAGTTGTTGTTGTTGCTGAGATGTCTTGGAGATGTTGTTGTTGTTGAGATGTCTTGAAGGTGTCTTGGATGTTATTGTTGTTGAGTTGTTTGTTGTTGTGTTTGAGTTGTTGTTGTTGTTATTGAGTTGTAACTTCTCAATGGTTAATCATTACTCGCACTAAGTATAGGCGTATCCAGGGGGGGGGGGGGGGGGGGCTGCCGGGCTGCAGCTCCCTCCCAAGGCAAGTCTAGACTTTTTTTTTTGCGCTCGCGTTCAAGTTCGCGCTGGTAGATGCCAGATGGGCAATTTTCAAGTTCGCGCTCGCGTTGGAGCGTCTATCCAATGAAAACACGTATCCAGGTCATTTGACCACGAATGCGTAACAAATTCAACCTTTCGTCTGTCGTCTGTTCATTCATCTGGCCTACCTGGGTAGGGTAATTGGTTTTTATTTATCCGTATTTACTTAATTTAAAACCATTGTTATTTGATTTTGATGTAAAAGTTTATAAATCCGGCTGTAGTCAGTCAGTATGTCAATTGTCAATGACAAGCCCGCGGCCCGATGCGAATATTTTTTCGCAAAAAAGAATAGGCGCGTAACCTTTGGGTTACAGGTGAATTCCTGACAAAAATTGGGTGTGGCTGCGCGGCTTCAAATTTTTTTTTCAACTGCGGCGGTTTTTTTTTTGGTCAAAATTTTTTGTTACCTAACACAGCCCCCCAAGCAAAAATCCTGGATACGCTTATGATTCGCACTGCGACTCTCGGTTTGTGCGGAATCGCTGAAAAATAGGGTATACGCAACAATGATGGAACAAGAAACAACAATAAATCTCCTGGCACCTAAACAAATAAAATGACATGTTTATATACCTTTTCAAGCCCTTCACTCCTCACAATACTACTAATTACTAATACAGACAATACTGACTAATCCTAATTAGGACAAAATAACATTCCTTGATAATATATCAGACCATTGTTTATAGTTAATTCTTTATAATCATCCAGACAAGACACCACAGACGATATTATTATTACAACGACAAAGCGTTTCTGCATGACAATCGACAATGATATGCATGACAAGTCAACAAAAGAGTAGAATCGTTGTAGAATATAATATGTATGACTGACGTAATTAACGTACTAGTACTGTGACGTGAATATAGTCACAAGTCTCAAGATTGGCATTTTCCAGTGGATCGTCTTCGAATCATCGGTCTGATCCATGGGCAATCCATAATAAAATAATAAGTTTTTGTAGGTGATTTTAAAGATCACGTAATCTGATTTGCGTTTGATTTTCAATAGGCTCATCATTTTCGGAACTTTTACTGGACTCATTATCTGAGTTCGAATCACTTTCATGCTCAGTATTTTTTTTCTAGATTTCCAGAATGTATCTCTGTCAATCTTGATTTTCGCATCAAAAATAACATTGTCAGTTGAACAAATTATACGACGTCACTAGCGAGTGCCTGCAAGCCTTGAAGAACTAACAATATCATTTCGGGAATGTAGATCCTATAGCAAGGCGAGTCTAAATCATATCGGTCCCACAAAATTTTCTTTTTTTGGTTTCTTTTCGATTTCTGCCCTTTTATGAAATTGATTTCAAGCATAGTACTTAGTCACATCCAAAACTTTCTAATTTCTTCAAATCTAATTTATCTTCCAAACTACAATCGATAAAGCTTGCCTGCTTTATGTAAAACCCTTAGCAATGGACATGGTTGGGACCGAATTTACTCATCCATAAAAGGGTATAAAATTTTTAATTTATTCTGCTACCTGCTGGGACCGAATTTACCATCACCCCATTTGATACCTGTGGCCTCACATTTTTATGATATCCATGACCCCGATAATCAAGGAAATCTTCGGTTGGTGTCGCAATTTCAAATATATACAGTGTCATTACTTAAGTGTGCAACATATGGGATTTTTTTTTAGTAATAGCACAATCACAATACAAACAAGGCCAAAATTTGGTGCATGTCTGATAATCATATTAGGTGCACTTAGAATGGTTGCAAGTCAAACAGCATACAGGGTAGCTCAAACAATATATATAAATAAAAATAAAACTTTTGCACTTTAAGGAGAGCTTTTTTAATATGGCTATTATCATTTGTAATATTTTAACGTGTTAAAAAAAAAAACTGCGACATTTTAAAGTTGTGTTGAATATCATTGCAACAAACATGAATTTTGTGATTCCATGAAAAATTGAAAATCTAAGTTAATTTTACAAATATGCTTGAATTTGAACAAAGTTATGTAAAATTGATTTAATTTTAATTAATTTTTGAAAGTATTAAGGGCGGGAATAAAAAATAAAAAAAATATAGAAATTATAGATTTTTTTCAAAAGAAAATAAAAAAAATCTTAGGGGGCTATGTTTTGGTATTTAGGCATAACTTTTAATTCCAAACAACTTTTCTCTATAACATTTTGCTAAATTTTCTAAAATAAGGGTACTTTACAGTACAGCTTTGATATTGTTTGAGCTACCCTGTATGCTGTTTGACTTGCAACTATTCTAAGTGCACCTAATATGATTATCAGACATGCACCAACTTTTGGCCTTGTTTGTATTTTGATTGCGCCATTACAAAAAAAAAATCCCCATATGTTGCACACTTAAAAAATCATACTGTACATATTTCTTAGAAATAGCGAGAATATATTTCAGGTCAACAAATGAAAATGACGCGGACTCATGGTGGGACCAAAAACTATTTAAACAATCAGGTAGAGAGAACCAAAAACAAACTCATTACTCCAAATCACTCCCAGATAGTCTAGAGTTCAAATAATCAAGAGATTTATTTTATTAGAATAACTTAGTGAAATTAAGGAATAATAAATGACAAATGTAGCTACTATTTCTTTAATAATAGAAATGAATCCAAAACATATCGAGATGGAACAAGCAATTGTGTTTGTAGCTTTAGAAGGTCTGTTATATTTTTTCGATGACGACTTATCATGCATGATCTTAAAACATATATTTTTTTTTTCAAAAATGAACGGTATACTTATTTATAATTAGAGTTGTAAGTTCAGCCAGATGATCTTTAGATACTTCATAAATATTCCATCTTTCGAATTTGAAAGCATACTTTTAATTTTGCACCACTGGATAATTGGTCGAAAAATTCGTCTATTACAATAAAGAGCTACAATTTATGCCACAACTGTCAGCAAAACTAAAAAAATATTTCAGTAAAAACAACAAAAAATACGAAATCTATGTTAGTCAATCTCGCACTCCGTTCGTTTTCTGTAAAGCACTAAATAAATCCATTTTTTTTTCAGGCTCCAGTATGTTTTGCATTCAAAGGACCCCGCTCAAACCTGATGGAAAACTGATCTAAGTGGAAATTCCTTGAATTTTTCATATTGTTTAGAGGAAGTCTTCGTGATTAAAACTATTGATTATTGGATTTGCAATGATAACTTTTAATCAGGAAGATTTCTAAACAATAAAAAAAATTCAGGGAATTATCACATTGATCACTTTCCCATAGGGTGTAAGCGGGGTCCTTGAATCTTCTTTGGCTTCTTAATTCTGCTGACTCTTCTTTTTCCTACAACTAAATTTTCTGCAGTCCTATTATTTCTTTTTTTGTCTCGATTTGTTGTCTAAACTTTTATCGAAGTTCGCCAAACTGAACAGAATCAAGATATTTTAAAATCTGTAAAAACCTTACATTACTATAAGTTCAGTCAGTGCATAGGCGTGTATACAATTATCCATGAATCATTGTTTAAAGCTTGCTGATAAAACTGACAAATTTTTTGCAATTTATTGGTTTTTCCAATATTTTTCCTCGACCCTCTTTTTTTTTAATGGAAACTATTCGATTTTCTAAGGCGTTCATAATAGGACCCTTGTGACCAGAACGTGGAGATAACTGGTCCCAATGGAACAACTACACATTGGCCGTAATGCATTGAATTATACAATATTAGAACATCACTGGATTCCAACAGGAGAGAAAAGGCTATGCAGTTCAACCCTTAAAATCAAATCAAAACCGTATATGATTATCTCAAAACATGGACGGATAGAGGATATTTTCTATATCACTGTCAAAGTATTAGTTAGTTGTCGTTGTTTTTATGAAAGGAAACTAATGTTTTAAAGGTCTGTAGTTCTTGAAATTATTTTAATTACTTTTCATTGCCTAACCTATGTTGGGTATACAACAAGCCACGCCAAAAATTGAAACGAATAAAAATATTGTGATAGATGGGTCTATTTCTATTTTCGCAAATTCTCCACCGAGGTGTCACATAGCATTAAAATTAACCTGAACAAAGAAAACTGAGGCAGTTTCCAAGCAATCGTTCATTTTTTCGAATTTTTGGTAGTTTTTTTCATTTTTCCGGCCTAAAAGAAGAAATGGGCACTTCTTGAATCCTGAAAAAATCACTTAACCTACACTTTATTTTTCTTCCCGACACCACATAATTGTAGCTACTTAATAGCATGTTTTTCTGAATAACCTCGGATACTAGAATTTTATTAGGTAGATAATGAATAAAACGAACACAGCTTTTTCTGAATTAAAATTTATTCATAATCGCAATTATGTACTATTTTTTTAAATGTATTATTGTGGCGCCCTCTATTAGAAAAGGTAAAAAATTATTTTTTATTACGCATGCATCATAATCAACGATTATCGCACGCTGCAGCGTGCATAAAATGATGTTTATGATGCGTCTACCTTTTCAAAGGTTTGCTATAGAAACGTTCGATCTACCTTCATTACCTAGATATTTACCTGCATACCTGCCATTTAAATTACTACTTATCAAAATGAATGAACACTTCAAAAACATTTTTGAGATTATGATGCATTCGTAATAAAAAATAGCGTATGATATGCGTGTATAAGAGGGCATTTAAAGGCCTTGCGACTTACAAAACACTCCGCTGCGCGTCGTGTTTTGAAATATGTCGCGCGTGCTTTAAATGCCCTCTTATACACTTATATCATAATATACTATTCTTGTCTAGCCATTTTTAAATGTTTTCCAGGGCTATCCTCAGAAACGCCTACTTTCTCGTCCCTATAGAGACGTAACTGGCTGAAAAATATTTGTTTCCTTAAATTAAAATTTAAGTGAAAAATTACCTTTCAATTTGTTGGAACTAATCAAATTAGAAAACCAGATCTAAAAAAAAAAATATGAAAATAAGATCCGGTATACTCATCTTCAGATAAACTGACTGGTAACTGTCTACATGATAAATTTACCATTCTATAATCCTATTTGTCGGCGGACAAGTGGCCAACCAATATGATATAGGATTATAGATTGCGTTTCTATCCGTCAAATTGCATTGAGGTACCTACCTGACAGTTTATCAGAAGGTGGACACACCGAGCCTAAATTTTGAGATGGATTGAAAAAACATGGAAATAATAACTCAATGTGAATATTTACGAGTTTTTTTGCTCCTACCCTACTATATTTGCACCTAGGCCGATGTCATTATCTTCTCAGGCCTGGCCTTATTTGTTTATCGGAAATTTCGGGTGGGACCTTAAAAGCTATCAAGTTTTTGGCAAGGTTGCGGGAATATATTTTATCCTTTCTCAAGCCTCAGACTACTGCTTACAGAATCCCTACAGCCAGGAAAAAGGCACGATAATAAAAGTATGAGGCTTGATAAAGAATAAATATATGCCCCAAAAGTTGTCAAAAACTTGATAGTTTCTTCTGGTCCCCTGAGTCATCTGACTCACAAGTCTTTGGATAGAAAATATTTGGGGAGATTGTGACTTTGAGTTTCCTGTTCTTCTCAATCTTATCGTATCAAGTCTTTGAGATATGAACGTTTTTTTCCCTACTCAAATACTGGCGTGAAAAGAAAAGTTGTGCGTGGAGAGATAATGTCCGCATGTCGGACTTCTTTTCCTACTATGATTATCTCAATTGTTTCGCAAAGTTTTGTCTGTAGTGTTGTCGTTCCCTATTCTATTTTCTGGATTAAGTAATAAGTTTATTTTGGTTTGATCATTTCTTGCATTTCTCAGTGCCCTTGTGATGCTCCATTGTGTAGCAGTCTGCCCAAGTACTCTAATAATTAGTTATAGCATTGTATAAAAAGCCTTTTTATACAATCGTTACATTAAATGGCGAGCGGTCTTATTGATTGTTTAATTTCTTGTGTATAGCTAAAAATAAAATTGTGGAGGGAGTCTATTTGCAAATGAGAGAAACAACTGCAGTAAGGTTTTCATAGCCTTTCTAAAAATAATTAATCTAAAATTCATAATTTCCTAACCGTCACAGCCACCTCTTTTTATTCGCTAACCTCAGAGTGAAATCAAACCTATCTTTCCTAATTATTCCTAGTCATCCTGAGACTTTACAATCCCATATTTGAATCTTTGTTTCCAATTTCATAGAAAAAATCGCTTAATTAGACTGAGCTAGTATTCTGCGAATAGATATCTAATATTCACGCGTGATATCAATACGTTGACCTAAATTCTTATCCCGCTTTTTCCAAGAATAATAATAATTTTTTTACCAGAAGATGTCGCAATTTACTTGATTATTGGGGCTAACGGATGTTGTGAAAATGTTAGGCCGCATCTATCAAAGGATGCAGGAACTCGTGTCCGTCATGAATGATGTTTTTTAGATGAATCTGCCACTTGGTCCCTACAGTTTAATTACTTCAACCTTGCTTTCGATGTTTTTCCGTTTTTCCGCTGCCTAATTTATGGGTTCATCTTCAGCTTCAGGAACCTCATGTATGCTTATTATTTGAAAGTAGGAAATCTATTTTTGGGAGCTTACTTATATACCTTCCGACCTTCTCGTAGGCATGTGGTAAGTTAGTTTAGCAACATGTATTGATGGTTTGAGACAGGACTGGAAAATTCTTCAATTATTTCTTGTTTTAATTTGAGCGTAGAAAACTTTCCAATATTTTAAGTAATTTGTACAATTGCCAATTTTAATTATTTTCAATTTATTGCTACTGAATCAGAACTTCTCTTTAAATATTGGAGATTTAATTAAAATTAGATTTTATCATTCAATTTAAATGTTCCCGTTATTATTTGAGAACTTTGAAATTTTCTATTTCACTTGTTGTTTCATCCAGCCATTTAATATTTCAATTTCTATTTGACGTTAAGATTTTTTTAATATATTTGGAAGTTTATAAGATAGGTATTTTGGAAAAACTTCCTCCTGATTAAAATAACTTTTTGAAACTACTTTCCATTATTTGACTCCAAAAATTTGCAAGTATCTACGCCCTTCCATTTAATTATTAATTGCAAAATCTATCTGATGGTTTTTCAGAAAGCTTCAGGGTACCTGCATCATAATGAAAGTTTTAAATAATTTTTTCTAATCTGCGTCCTATTAACTTCTACCTAAAACTTACTTTTATTATCAAATATTTGCTTGCGGCCTCACATTTTTGCTTGATAATGTTTGTAATTCTTATCAGTAGTTGAATGCTCCATTTTTCCAGGACTTGACAAGAGGTCCACAGTGTCAAAAGTCATTCATAGAGAAACATAGTAAAACCTCCTAGCTAGGTACCTATTAATTTCATTTGCCTTTTTTAGCGTTATTTCACCTGTGTGCGAGAGTGTTTTGTGGTGCCAAATTTAGTCGAATAATTATTAGTTATTATTCCCATGAACAATTTATAGATCTGTGAGAGAAAACTAATCGGTCTATAATTGTTCGTTGGGTTCTCCTTCCTTGCATATATCAATACTTAAATATGGCGTTTTGCGATTTCTCTAGTATTGGTCCTTCTATCATGGAGGACTGTATCATCGCTAGCGACTTTGGCGTTTTTGGTTTGTTTTATTACGTTATTTAGTTCTTCTAGATCAATGTCATTAATTCTTTGGTTTTTTGTTCTTTAGTCTTTAAGTCTACTTAAGTTTTTCATACTCTTGATTGTTCTCACTCAACGTATTTACATCCCTGATGGTCGTTCCTAGTTTATATCTACTAGAGTCTATAGAGCAAATTATCTCCTATAGATACAACTATCTACCTGAATCCTTTATTTTGTGTCACAGAAACAAAGAAATAAGCACGCAGGAGAAATTTAGTTTTCTGACCGTCTCTCATAAGCGTTTCCAACTTTGGCATCAGATTAGGTACGTGAACGAAACGCTTACGTCTCATATCACGTGTCTAGAAATGCAAATTTGTATTCAATCACACTGTAATTAAAATTAAGAAAAAAACGAGCAAAAAACTAAATTTCAGTTTTCTCTGATAATGGATAATTTTGAATTGAACAGTGTTATCGGCAAGGTTGTCAGATTTCCCAGTTTTGCGCTACACGTAGTCTCTTTGTTATCTTAAATAGAATGTCCCATTTATTTTTATTGCAATGAATTGGGCGTGATTGATTGGATTCCAAATTTTCATTATTCTATCTCTACTAGATGCTGAATTATGCCAACACCGCACTGGGTTTTAGGACAAGCGAAATTCAACAGTGATATCGGCATTTTTGCCGAATTTCGTAGTACGCGTAGTCTTTTTATCTTAAAGGAAATGTCCCGTTTAGCTCAAGCAGGTTTTACATATTCAAGCGTTGCGATACTTTTTACTGAATACGGTGTAGTCATATTTCAGAAACTAGTGGAGATAGAGTTCTGAAAATTTAGAATCCTATTTAAATTGGGAAGCCCAATTCATTGTAATAAAAATAAATGTAACATTCTATTTAGGATGACAACAAGACTACGCGGAACGCATAACTGGGAGATCTGGCAACAATGCCGATATCACAGTTGAATTTTGCTTGCCCGAAAATCCCCGGATATTGAATTTAGTAAACAAGCTTAAGCGGGTTTTAAAAATATTCAAGCGTTGCAATACCTTCTACTGAAAATGCGGCGTTGGCATATTTCAGCAACTATAAGAGATAGAATTCTGAAAATTTGTAATCTTATCAAATTTGGCAACAAAGACAACAAAAAGACTACGTGTAGCGCCAAACTGGAAAATCTGGCAACATTGCCGATAGCACTGTTCAATTCCGCCTGTCAAAAAACTGTCAGATTCCGAATTGTGTGAACGCGGCTCAAGCGGTTTTGAAGATATTTAAGCGTTGCAGTACTTTTTATTAACCCTGTATTATGTACTCATCAAATTTACATTCAAGAAAGTTTTTGGAAAATATCTTTGACAATAACACGGCTAGTTACTGATACGATGAGTTTGTATTGTTCTAATGCTCTGAACCGGTCAAATTTACGCAATAGGTGCGGTTTTGCTTTATAAGACAATGGAGAAATCCGAAATCCCAATTACTGAGTGCTAGCGCTAATTGCAGACCGGTTTCGAGCTTGTTATGCACTCATCAGTGCAATATAAGCAAATGCACGCCAAATCAGAGAAACATGTTTATACTGCACTGACGAGTGCATAACAAGCTCGAAACCGGTCCCAATTAGCGGCAGTACCCAATAATTTAGAATTCGGGTTTCTCAATTGTATTGTAACTCAAAACTGCACGTATTGCCTAAATTTCACCTTGTCAGGACATTAGAACAATACAAACTCATCGTATGAGTAATTAGCAGTGTGTTGGAGCTTTGGGGTGAACACTTGTGTTTTTCTAAGGATATTTTCAAACAATCTCCTTTGATTCAACTCATGTACCAATTATGAAAAAAGTTATGTATACTTCCGCGCATGTAGAATAAAACTGATTAATATTTGTTAAAAATTCAGTACATACCTAAATGTGAAACGCTGAAATTTGTAGACCATAAGCTAACCGAAACGTGTGGGTTATTAAGCCACTTACAAATATTCTTCTTTTACTAGCCTACTATGCAATAGTTTTTGTACATCCTTCCACAATTTTATTGAATTTGTTAGTATTCATCTCCTAATATTCGTGTGACCTGAAAGTTTTACCTCGCGATAATAATATCGTTCCCTTGGAGATCATGTATATAAAATGGGCGAAGGAGGATGCTTGCTCTCCCTCGAGGTGAACTATGGGAGGTGGCGCTTGCATATCATCTTAAAGTTTAATTGAGTCTTGCCCCACGGGAACTAAACACTGAGATTGCTTGGGAATTCCCCGGCGAGCAGCTCCTGATTCTCTCGGCACCAAGTTGAATCGCAAAGCGTCTGCCTTGACTCGATTTTCCCTTCGCCACGCCGCCTCTTCGGCCCCCCTACGCCGTTGCCCAACACCCACCCCTACATTTTCCACCCCTTTTTACCCCCTCACTTCTCCGAAATACAATTGGTGTAGATAATTAAAATAAAGGATTTGCTCCTTTAGCAAAGAATTTCAATATACCTGATATATTGTTAGACATTTAAGATATGTTTGCAGGATAAACTGATAACATTTCATGTATACCTACTCCTGGCGACAAGTATTTTAATTTTTGATTAATTAAAGTTCATTATATGTTCTATGATCTGGATATCAAAAAGCTGCAAGGTATATTGCAATTTATAGATAATAGATTATCTTTGTGAGCTAGTTATTAATAAAGCTAATTCTTTAGAGGTAAAACGTGACACGAAGCTGTTCCTTGTGGGATAAATAATAATTATAAGAAGTGTTCTAGCAAAAACACTTGAGTTGATCACGAGGATAAAGAAGACGCTGAGTAACGGTACTGTTTCGCATTACTTAGTAGAAGTCCTACCTAACAAATTTCTCTTTAAAAAAATCCATCAAGACAATTATTCTCAATACTTGACCCACCCTCACAAGTTATTGTTCCATTGCAATTTAGATGAAATATTGTCAAGGCCTATTGAAACGAAACGACATAATATTCCGATTTAAACTCAAAGAATTTTTTCCGTTATATGTCGAACACGGCCGGATATAATGTTTATTTTAGAGTCATGTGGCTATCCAAGGTCCAAGAGGGACCAGTTATTGTTACGAAGCCGTAGCCGAATGGGCCCTTAGATACTGGAATTGTAACAAAACGGCACTTCTGTTTTGTTCATACATACGGAATCCGCATTTGCCATTTCGATGCCATCCGCTGTTGTTGAATTGAAACGGAAAATCTTAAAATTAACTTTTGTTTTGCTTCTCGCCCGTGTTGTTGGCTATGAGATGTTTCATTTAAACCAATAGGTACATACATTTGCGATTTTAAAATGATTTTGTTTTCCGGTTAGGCAACATAGAACTAAAAATTCCTGCATATTCAGTCACTCATGATTATTATAAGTGTATAAGTGTTAGCTAACCCTTTTCAGTTTAATTAAATTAATTCGTCATCCTGTTCAGATAAAGTGGTCGTCTAGATTGTGAGTATGTAAATACGTAACTTGTAATTGAAATTTACAGAAAGCGTTCGGCTTAAAATGCATAACTTGTTATTGCATGATACTCATATTATGATAAATTTAATTTTGGTTCTCGAGTGAAAATTTGCAAAATTGCTTTAAGATTAGATTATCTTTTAGAAATAACCAAACATGTTTTTAGTACGCGGTAAATACAAAAATAAAATTATTGTTCAATATTGATGATAATCTTACTCGGTTCTTAAATAAGTCGCAGCCATCATTAATAACGTATTTATTTTCCTGATTAAAAATGTAATTTTTTATTAATTTAAAAAATAAAATTGATAAGGGCTCCTTTGTTTCGACTGAACAAAACCAAAGCGAAGGACCAGAAAATAGAGAAAGAAAATACGGTGGCAAGGGCCATCAACTCGCGATGTTCAGATATGACGACAGTTACATTTTAGAGATCGGGTAGAGCGCACTGTGGCGCTCTCTGCCGTCGCGAGTGTCACGTGAAAAAAATCACTGATGGTCAGTGTGATAATCATAAGTTCCAAAAAAAATGAAAATGTTGTTTAAAGGTCATAGTACACGTTTAGAGATGCTCATTGAGAAGATCCATTCAAATAAAGAGAGCTCTTGTCAAGGTGGGTAAATATAATAAATACATACATTAATAATTTAAGAATTTATGAATAAATATTCCGGTATGTAATACACTATCAAAATTCGCCAAATTTAAATCAAATTTCTCCGATTGAAAAAAGTATATAGATTGTTGCTTACGGTAAAAATCTTGTGGGTTGAAATTCGGAGCACGAATCAAAATTTTTTAATGGTCAAAATACTGACTATTCAACAAATGAAGCTTTAGGAAAAAATCGTCAATATTATAGTCTGTATAAATATTTTTTGATAAGATGCACAATAATTCTATTTTTTTTTTTAGATTCTGAACATTCCGGAAGCACGATTTCTGATCTACGGCCTAACAGTACCGATAATTTGCCAGAATTAAACCCTGATTCACCAAAGTCTCAATGCTTCTCTGATACTGAAGAGGAAAAAGATTGGGACGAGACTACAAAAAGTTTCAATGATAGCGATGATATTTTAAAATCCAATTTCAGTGAATATAATGTAAGGTATATATTAATTTTGTTATAAATTTCTCATGATTATCCGTCCTAGGGCGTAGAAACAAATCGCCTTCAGTTTTCATGTCCATATTGTCCAAGGCAATTTAAACACAAACGCTCAAGAGATCGTCATATTAAGCTACATACGGGCGACAAAAAGTATAAATGCATACAATGTGAATCAGCTTTTGCTAGAAGCGATCATTTGAAAATTCATACGAGAACTCATGAAGTCAAAAAACAATATAAATGTCAGATATGTAATAAGGGATATAACACAGTAAGCGCTTTTATTTTCCATGAAAAAAGCCATAAACATGATGGTATGAAAAGTAATTGTTCGGATATTTATTCGAAAATCTTATCGGGATCTGAAGAAAGTGAGAATTCTGAAATAATGCAGGTAGAATTTTTCATATATTGGTATAAATTTATCACATAGCTAAAAGCAAATTTTGTTTAGAAACCCTCCATGGTATGGCAGAATCTACAAGAAATTGATAGTGACGATAATGCTGAAATTAAAACTATTTGCGTCTTCTGTTTCCAATTGTTCTCTAGCACAGAAATGATGAATGAACACATTCAAACTTGTCACAAGACTTTGGGAGAAAAACAGGTAGGCATATAATTAATCATAGGGTTGGGTGCTGTGTGAACGATAAATAGTTTAGCAAAAATGAAAACGACATACAAAATCTCCATTCCTAGAAATATGTTTGCAATTTTAATAATACTCTCATCTAATACGGAAACCAACTTAATCTTTTTTCTAGAAATTTGATTTTAAAAATGACTCACCTACTCAAGAAATATTTTCTGAAACAGAAACCCAAATCGAAAAGAAGAAAGCAAATGAGAGAAAACGCCTCAAAGAAAATAGTTCAGAAAAAGAGAAGCACCACTACATACCCTCTCTAAATTCTCAAGAAACTTTTATCTGTTCTTGTTGTTACGAACGTTTGCCAAATTTCAAAAGCTTTCTAATTCATATGGAAACTCATGTTGCTTCACTTAAAACTAAGACTGGTAATCATTGTGACGAAGATACGAGAGAAAATTTTATGCTACCTTTAAATAATTATTTATGTTGCTGTCATTGTAATAAGTTTTTTGAAGATTCTGAAAAGTTGCAAGAACATTTGGTAGAACATCATGTGATGACTTTCTATAAGTGCTCATTATGTGAACAAACTTTTGAAGATTTCCTTATTATGAAGGTAGGTTACTGATGTTAAGGTGCTTTCTTTCGTTCTCCAGTTTTGGCATTATTTCTATAATCAGTACACAGCTTTTTCCGTGATGTCTAAAATTGGGAAACTCATCGCATTTTTAAATAAAAACGTGCGCATATAATTTGCAGTCGCAGTTTGAAAAAAAAAATCTTAAAACTGGAACTTTTGTTACAAGAAGAAAAACAGCACATCAATTATTTTAGTTTAGGAAACGAATAAAAAAGCAGCTATGAATTTTGCCAATTTTTTGATATGTCGTAGACGATTTCATTCCTAACAACCTTCTCAACAACAACAAAAGGACAACCAAAGATGTTAATACTCCGGCTCCTTGAGTTGCTAAACCTGAGCACCCTTGAGATCGACTCATTCATACCATAATTAGTATTATGGAATGGTACATAAAACAGGTCAGAACCTCTCACCCTTTTTTCTCCTGCTCTCCAAGAGACGAGACCCAAAAGATCTGGCAGTCAATTAACCCTCTCAGAAGTTTGTAAAGGAAAGATAGATCCGCCTGAAGTCTCTCTGCTTTGCAAGGTATGAACACTCAAGAAAGCCCTCATCCCATCATAAGTATACTCATCATGAGCCAAGCCCAATCTGTGAGGAGCCACCCTGAGAAGTCTATTCTGTAATGGATCTACATATAAAGCCCAATCATCTAACAGCCCTTGACACAGTATTGGCAATATGGCCATTAAATGACGTCTTGGAGTCAAGTTCCACTCCCAAATCTCGAATGCTTGCTGCTTTCCTGATTGAATAGTTATTAATTGTGTAAGGGAATTTCATTGTTTGGGCTAGCCTAGAAAAAGTTATTTTATAACATTTGACAATATTGAGGTCCATTTCGTTCGAGCCCCACCATTTTTCAAAAGAATCGATATCATCTTGCAGCAGTTTTGAGTCTTCCAACGATGATACCTGACGATAAAGTTTAAGATGACAAAAATGAGCTGTGTAAAATGGAACTACCCACATTGTATATGAACAGATTGAACAGGATCGGCCCACAGTGAGACCCCTGGGGTACGCCAGAAAAAAACATCAAAAACACGAAACACAATACCGCCATAACTGACGGTCTGAGTTCTCCCAACAAGAAAGTCAGTAAGCCACCTCAGAATTGGAGCTCTCACCCCCCAACAACCAAGCTTCCTGATGAGCAAGCGATGTTTAACCCTGTCAAAGGCTTCTGATCAAAATAAAATTCTAATAAAAAACCAAATTTGTTGATGTCGACCTACCCACCGTAAATCCATGCTGTTCCGGTTTGAAAATGTACCTACAGTCCCAGCTAAGTTTCCTTGTAATGAGAAGCAACTTAGGAATGTCAGACTGCGTGCCAACATCCCTGTCATTTGTGAGCTCTTCTCTTGAACCACTTTTAAATATTGGTTTCAAAAAGCTGAACTTCTACAAAACCGGGTGAGAACCTGTCGACAATGAATGGTTGGAGAGATTTGCCAGGGGCGTCTCAAGGGTGTACAGGCAACAAGGGAATTCCATCCGGCCCACGTGAGAACCTATCAGGTGAATTTTTTAATTGCTCTATAATATCTGCACAAGAAACGGAGTATCCAGAAATATCAGTGACGTTAGAAAATGAGTAGATATTCCGGAGTCTGATTAGTGGTACGGCTCGAGTAAACACTGCATATAAAGTTATTCCCTCCTACAATGTTTCATGAAACCATAGAGCAGCCTGTACAGGGTCAAATCATTCATTAAACACCAATTAACACCGGCCAAATACATTCAATGAAATGTAATTGCCATTTTTAAAATCAAAAAAGCACTTCTCATATTTAAAAGGTTTGCATTCTACATTATGGCTGAATCTCATAGATATAGCTATGTGGTGATCACTATAACTCAAAATCATATCGGTTGCTCTATCAATCTCAACCGTGCTTAAGTTTGAAAACACCAAGTCAAGCAAAGCATTCCTGCCTCGATTCCTGCTATTAGTGCTATTCGTGATAGTGTTTACTTGACGAAAATTGTAATAATTTAGACACTCTATCAAATTATTAGCCGGAGAATTCCCCACACTTGCTGGTTAGATCAAACTCATTATTAACCCATTTAACTTGTGGTAAATTGAAATCGCCAACTCTTAGGATACATCGATTGATTGACATACATCAACAAACAAGCTTACATCAGACTTAGGTGGTAGGTAGATACAGCACAATTCAAATGACTTACTTCCAAAACTTACATAAACCTGTCCTGTTCAACAGTTGTAACATCAATTCCTTTCTAGCAGCAATCAGAACTTCTCCATCCCAAGTTCTGAGATCCTCAGTTGATGAACGATCAGTACGAAACAAATCAAACTGCCCTGGATAGAGCTCTGCATCATATGTTCCGTTTAGCATGACTCCGAACGGATTTTAACATCATAGTGACCACATTCAATTTAACTGACAACCGTGCATCAGTATATTTTTCAGGAAGATTGGATCCCATTTAAGGGGGCGTTAATGACAAAACTTCAGATTTCAAATCTGTCAGTTTTGTGCTCTGATTGATTTTTTAAAATTCATCTGCGAAAAACCTCATCAGAATTCTCAAATTTGGGATGAATATTCTTTGATCGATTATCTACAATTCGAATGAAAAATAATGTATGTGTATACAGGGTGTCCCAAAAAGATACCGACAAACTTTAAGGGGTAGTAGGGGACATCAAAACAAGCATTTTTGTTTATATAAACATATGTCCGCAAATGAGCCCTTTGGGGTGTAGAGCAAAAAAGCTGTTTGATACTTTTATTCTTCGCAATAATTAAATCACTGTTTACTTATTAATTTTGCTTTATTATCAAATAAATTATGCTTTACAATAATTGTTCAAAATGTTGACCATTTACTTCAATGCAAAGATTACACCGTCGGGTCATTGACTGAAAAGTTTAGTCTACGAAACACCTGTTCGTAATGAGGAAGATCTGATAGCAAGGATACTGGCGAGTTGTACCCATGTAAAAGCTATTTCCGGATTATTCCAAAGAGTTCGCGAGTTGAACCTTTATTGTAAACCATAATTTATTTGCTATTAAAGCAAAATTAATAAGTAAACAGTGACTTAATTATTGCGAAGAATAAAACTAGATTCTAAACAGTTTTTTGGCTCTACAGCCTAAATGGCTCATTTGCGGACATATGTTTATATAAACAAAAATGCTGGTTTTGATGTCCCCTACTACCCCTTAAAGTTTGTCGGTATCTTTTTGGGACACCCTGTATATCTGGTCGTTTATTTTCCAGGGTTTAAGAAATAATGAGGTTACGCAAGAAAAATTGGAAAACTAAAATATTCGGATTGTAGATAATCGATCATAAAATATTTATGCCAAATTTGAACCAATCGGAGCACAGGACTGACAGATGTGAAATCTGAAGTTCTGTCATTAACTTACCGCCCCCTTGAAGGTTGCTGAGAATTAAATCCTCTACATACTTACGATAATATATAAAAAATTGGCAAAATCCATAGAGTCCAAAAATCTCATGTTAGCCATGCATTATACTTTAAAATCTTGCTTAATACCCTCAGAGTCCCAGGCAAAGTTATTTTTGCCAACAATTGGGACATTTTTGGCAACCATCACACACAAAAGCAGAAATTCATTAAACGGTATTTCAAAAACCAGTAAGTGAACCCCCAATTATTCACCAGTATCCATCGGAGAATAAAAGAAAGCATTTTTATTCATATTTTTCCACCTATTTAAATTATCTTTCAGGCTCACTTAATAAAAAATCACGCAAGCAATCGTGAACATTTTGAATGCAGCAATTGCGCTGAAGGACCTAAACTTTTTCACGATAGAATTTCTGCTGAGCTACATCTTTCCAAACATCATTCTATAAATAAAACTGTAGATAATTGGCAGGAGGGGCCAAGAATTTCATTGGAGGGAAATGGGGCGTCCATAAGAGATGAATATTTGAATAATTACGTCAAAAACTCTTCAGTCGTGCCAAGTAAAGCTTACTTTATATTAAAGTTTAGAATCATAAAATACAAATTGCGGAGATATAAATTTGTATTTCATGATTCGCAACTACGTGCATAAACTTTGTGTAGTATATGAAGTTTTTTTTTTTTTTCAAATTAAATTCTGATTAGAATTATTTTCCAGCAGCAACAAATTATCGTTGTGCCTACTGCAAGGAATACCGTGCATCAAAAAACGACTTACAACTTCATTTGAGAACTCATCAAATATCAGAAAAATCCCGACATAAATGCAACATTTGTGATGAAACATTTACATCTTCTCCTGAATTAGCAAATCACAAACTGAGCCATTGCAAGATTATTGAGAGTAACATGTGTGTGCCTTGCAAAACAATAATATTAGATGAAGAGTCATTTGTGAAACATCAACTTAAGCATAGCGATAATTCGAAGTCAACTGCCAAACTCAATTTAATCTTGCCTTCGATTTGCATAGTTTGTGGCCAAACATTGCAAAGCGACAAAGAAATTGAATTACATGCTAAATTTCATTTAAAATTCTTGTCCGAACAAACAAGAAGTAAAACATGCAAGTCACCTTTTCCCGAAGAAATCGTTCCGTCGAATAGTGAAACATCGACAACGGATTTTAGAGGTACTCTAGATGCAACTTTAGAACTTCAATGTCATCTATGCAAAAAATCATTTTCCGACAAAGGACAGCTTCAAGTTCACTTAATAGAGCATAACTTCTTTGGAATAAACCAATTCAGTTGTTACATTTGTTCTTCCGTATTTACAGGAGCTGCTGGTCTCCAAAGTCATCTTTCAAATCATAATCTGGCTGAAAAACCTTATCAATGTTCCGTGTGTTCCGCAGGTTTCCTTTTTAGAGCTGAACTGGATAATCATAAATATTTACACAGTTTTAAATTGCAATTTGACTGCTTGAGTGACGAATCAATATCGCAGGCCCGGCACTTTACCAATGCTTGGGTTGCTAGGGAAATATCCACAAGCGAATCTCATTAAGTTCAATTTAAATATTTTTTAATAAATATTCAGTTAGTAGATACCTACTAAACACTTATTATAAAAATTTAATTGTGGTTTGTGTCACAAATAATTTAACGCCTAAAAATCGGTGCTACAAATTTACAAGGTTACTTTTCTATGTTGCAAATTCTTTGTTAACTTCACGTATGTTGAACAAATATTAGTTGGATTATTGGAACAAATTGATTATTATAATGTGAAAGGTTTTCTATTATTATATTGTGGAATGTTTTCTATCATTAAATTTTGGTTATATTCTGGCCGAGTTTTTGTACATTTTGTTTTTTGTTGTTATTTCAGATTATTATGTAAGTACTTAACTAATAACTAATGTATATTATATTTCAATTTTTTTCTGTATTGTTTCAAATGCACTTATACTGTATCCACTTACTGTTATTGGCTATGAGGTTTTGTAAAAAAAAAAATATGGACAGGTATTTTTCCAAATCATGCATTGTTGGAGACTGTTATAGACTAATCTATATATCTATAGCTTTTATTGTAAAATGTTTTTGAATAAATGTATGTTATAATTGACTATAGTTTTAGTTTCTTTAGAAACCTATAAAACTACTTCTAAAGTGATTTTAAAGATAAAAAGCTATAATTTTGAGCCATACAAATTACTAGGAAACTGTTCCAAGTAGTCCTATTTCTATTGAAGAATTAGATACCAAATAAAGCAAAACAACATTTATGACAAATGTCAAGAATACAAAACGTGTTGAGATATTATGCACCATAATGACGCTTTTGTAAAGTATTCCTAATTTTCAGAACCTGACAACACAATAATATTTTTAACGCTTTCATATTCAGTATACATATTCTACTCAAGATAGAATTACATAGAAAAAAATATGAAAAATATAAAAGGAAAATGAGGTTCGACATAGAAGCTATTCCCGGGAGATAGCCGGATCCCGCTCGTGAGTCCTGAATCCCTGGAGTATAGTACGCGCCAGGCGGCACAAAATTAATGCATTCCCTGGAGAAATTCCAGCCGCGGTATCCCTTGTGGATATGCATGTTCGCGCGAACTCCGCTATCCATAATATCTAAAATAACGCGACTAGTATGTGCTAGAAAAAATAAATTAAACAAAGAAATGTTTTTGAACTTAAGCAAAATTAATGTTTACTCTTTCTAAATTTTATATTGACCGCCTGAATGTCAACGAGTCAAATAAATGTAAGGCTGATTATAGAAACTCTTCAATATTTTGTTTGCTGACTGCATTTAAGTCCTTAACACAGAAAACTGCTGTTTGGCGGTTTGGCCAAAACGAAATTAACGTTATTTTTTTTTCATGATTACTGAATGGTCAATGATAGCTTAAATTTAAAAAAAAAAAAACATCTACGGCGGTTAACTTACTGATATATGACTGATGTATAACCGCTACTCTCAAAATTAGTTTTCAATTTAGTTTCTACATGCTGACGTCGGTTTATTCCATAGTTGATTATGAAAAAGGTTCTTGAATAAAACCAAAGGGAGATTTTCTCCGGAAAAAAAAACACAATTGTTCAATCGAAGCTCTAAACCAGCTACTCCTACGATGAGCTTGCATTGATTCTGGTCACAGCCAGATTACATAAAAGACAATGAAGAGAACCAGAATTCTCAATCATTGAATGCTGCGCTAATTGCATATTGGTTTCGAGCGTATTACCTCTCATCGGTGCAATATAAGCAAAAGGGCACCAACTAAAAAAAAAAAACAGGCTGACAGGACATGCCAACGATAACATAGGAATTGAAAGACCTATTATATCGTATGGCTGCATCTCCTCCGAAGTGTTACAATGCAAAACAAGAAAAGACCCGTTTGGGTGTGATAAAATTCGAATTTATCTCAATCGGAAAGCTTTTTGACAGTGTAGTGTAAGAAAAATTTTCTTCGGTAAAACAAAAGTGTTTAATCGAAGCTGCGAACCAAGTGCTAATAATCCATACGATGGGTTTGTATTGATTCCTGCCACGGCCAAGTAACACAATTAGGTGTGGTTTTGCTCTAGAAGAAAATGGAAATAACCCGAAATCTCAATCATCGGATCCTGCGCTGATTGCAAACCGGTTTCGAGCTTATTAGCTTTCGTCATTGTAATATAAGCGAAAGCATACCAACTCAGAGAAAACAAGAGCTTGGCGGGAGCGCGGATACCGAAGAAAATCTCTCTTTGGTTTTATATTCCACCACATTGTCAAGTGGTTTTTTTAATTTTGAAAGTATTCTCAAAATTTTCACTCTCATAAATAAACTGATTCTTATTATAAATTAAAGCACCTACCGATACTCATAATATACCCTCAGGGTCTCGGTTGTTATCATATTTTGATACAGAAATGCTACGTTTGCAGGTTGTCGTAAATTTTCGAAAAAAACTGCTAATAAAAACCTTATTGTCTATTTACCGTGCGTTCGGTATTTTGATCTGAGTTCTCTGAGCTTGAATTTACCGTTCGTTAATTTTAAAAAGTGTACTCTGTGCAGGCTCATTCGCGTTCATTTATTAAAATTTCGGGCACTCGGATACAGCGTTCAACTGCTCTGTTCGCTCGCTGGTCACGTGATTACGGCTCCGCTCAGAACGCTCTACTTTTTGAGCAAAATACTGAACGCAAGGTTAGTCGAAATTTCTGCAATTAAGGAAGATTCTTGCACCCAAAAATAGGTCAATTTTGGAGCACTTTTACAAGTGTAGCGGATTGCGGTTAATTTGAAACCACCTACAAAACTATTGAAAAAAAATGTATGTTCTCTGCTCTGATTGGATATTTTTTTTTAAATTCGTCTGCAAAGAGAAAAGAAAACCTCCCATCAGAATTAGCTCAAATTTTGCATAAACAATCTTTGATCGTTTATCTACAATTCGAATTTATGCGTTTTCGATTTTTTTTTTTTGCGTAACCCCATTATTTACCTACCTGGGAAACACGCAACCACATACACATAAATTATCTTCCATTTTGAGAAAAACGCGAAAAATCGAAAAACTAAAATATTCAGATTGTAGATTTTTTCTTTTTGCAGACGAATTTTTAAAAAAAAAAAACAACCAATAGAATTGGCAGATTCGAAAGCTGGATTTCTGTCATTAACGCCGCCTTGAAAAAAAAAAAAAAACAAAACACTGGCCTATTATTTAAAACGAAAGGAGCATTTTCAGAATCTCAAAAACAGATATTTCCACGTGAATGATGAAGTCTTCAACAAAGTCTGTCGAAAACCCACTCAGAAGAATCTGTGACGATCCTCCCCATCAAAAGGTCGAAAGAGCTATCAACCTTCTGGAGAATCATGAATCTGCTGACTTAGCCGGAGTCCCTGTCAAAATATGAAACACGGAGTAGATTCCCACAGATCTGCGCGACACCTCTTTTGGTACTGCTCATTCTGATGCTCAAGAAAGCGTCTATTGCTTTTTGCTTTCTCTAATGAACGTCGACATCTAGCACATCTAGAAATCCGAAAGACATCAAAATATACACGATAAGGTTCTGGCTTACAAAAAAATCTCTGGCGTTTATGAATAATTGTTCACTTTTTAGGCTCTATTTTTTTTTTTGTCAAACTTTTAGGATACGCAAAACTTCTGAATTCGGACAGCACTGCTCACTTACTATATTATTCTGAGTCGTTTTGTTTAAAGCGGAATGATGATCCAGAGCCAAATGATTCCATTTGCGAAAAAAAAAAACAACCACTTCGTCTAGGACAACCGCCATCTATAACTGAATAGAAATACCAGAAGGAAACTTGAAGTATTGATTTCTTTGAAAGAAATCGAACACTGTCGCTATTTATTGGTCTATACAAGAAAATTCAAATCAAAACTTTAGTTTTATACGTATCTCCTGTAGGGCGCCACTATCATAATGAACAGCAGCAAATTTTCTGACGATCCAGGGACGTTCTAAAATAAAGTTCTTATCAACTTTTTTTCATTTTCCGAAAATATTGATTGATTCGGTAAAATAAAACATATCTTTTTCGATATGACCAACCTGACAACTCCTTAATTCTCTTCTTGTCCATTATGTAAAAAAATATTCTTCATCTTAAAGCGGTCCATAATTCAATAGCTATATTGTCGTCAACACTTTAGACAGAAATTATCCATTTGGTTCCTAGGACCATAAAGATTTTTTTGTATGGGGTAATTTCTCAGATTTTTTCTCGCTAGAGGCAGCAGCGTCAATCAGTGCTATTATGTTGTTTTAATTAATTTTGCGAATTCTTCTCGCTAGATTGCAGCGTCAAGTTCTCAAGGGTACAGTTACTAAATAAACCTTCACAAACAGTGGCGACAGACTTTGAATTGAGGTTCCGCCGCCATTCTGTGCCCTACTTCTTGCTACTTTTAAATATGAATATTGTCATGATATTGATTGGTCTATATTTAAATGTTCAATGACTGGCCTTGATGGTACCACATACGTGGACCCCCATTTGTTATTGTAATCTGCACCATTTCAATATACGAAAATATATTCAGTTAAATACCGGATATTCATATTTAAAAGTAGCAAGAGGTAGGGCACAAAATGGCGGGTTTTCCATATGAATACATAGGATTTTGAATAACCAGTCAAAAATAAGACGACAATTGTCGCCACTGTGGTTTAATAGAGTCACTTTACTCAAGAGCATAATTTATCCATAATTTGCACTAATTTATTCGTTCTAAACTTTTAGTCCAATAATATGAATTAAATTATTGGAAAAATAAAAGTGGGACTAAATTCAGGACTATATGTTTTTGAACTAAAAATGGATGTTCGGGTTAAATC
This sequence comes from Ceutorhynchus assimilis, assembly GCA_917834065.1. NCBI lineage: Eukaryota > Metazoa > Arthropoda > Insecta > Coleoptera > Curculionidae > Ceutorhynchus > Ceutorhynchus assimilis. Next base: position 9,645,182 of record OU892277.1, read on the forward strand.
TGTTTCAGATGTTTTGACAGTTCAAGAACTATCCAATGTTGATCCAATATATTCATACTCTATGGTGAGGAGTAGTTGGGACGATTTTAGAATTATTAATTTTTTGTTCTGACGTTGAGGTTAGATTTATTCGCAAATCACAAATTTCCATTTCTAGTTTGCTTGTGTTTTTATATTAGTTCTGGTTATTATTATTTAGAAATTTGTTCAATGGATCTGATGTAGATATTTCTTGATTCATTTTTCATCATCCTCCTGTATTTCTCTCAGCTGATAACAGGGTTGCCAACACTCCGGTTTTGACCCGAAGTCTCCGGATTTTCAAGGTAATTCTCCGATATCCGGTTTACAAGTATATTTCTCCGGGTAGAACTCGTAGGAGTTATATAAAAACCAAGATACAAACATAAAACATGTTTCCTGAAAAATTCATGCGACTTGAATGGCATGCCGGCATGATAACGTCGTAGTAACGACACATTTTAACCTCAAATTGCGCAATATAAATTCGTTTGCGAATTAATCAAATACTGGCAAATACAGAGAGACAACGTAATACTCTGTTCGCACCGAAATCACAAACCAGTCAGAGCGCATTTCATATTGAAAATAGTCAGAAAACTCTAATTGTTGGCGATTTGCACCAATCAAAAACGCTCTGACTGGTTTCTGATTTGTGTGAGAACTGAGAACAGACCTAGAAACACAGCTCATGGGGTCTGTTTTCAGTTTAATCTTGAAATGATTGGTCGATTTGCGTCACATGGCAAAAAAACAAGAAAATTTAATTGGCTATTAGAACTGTCAAAAAAATTTCTTTAACATTGTAGGTATAGATTTTAATAAGTCTATGTTGTAACTGGCATGAAATATTCTATTTTTAGTTTTTGATTTTTTTTTTATGTTTTTTTTGCTGTTTCAATTAACATATTTTTAGGAAACGCCATTTTTATTTGACTCGCGGAAAATCTCCGGGTGAACCAATTTCAAAAGTTGGCAACCCTGGCTGATAATGGCGACGAAGAACAGCTAATAACAATTTTTTGCAGGGACTCTGGACTCTGGAACTCCTAGATAGGTAGGTACTATCTTCATATGAATGTTCAGATTTTGCCGGAATTACCGAATCAGAAGCAGAATTGGCAAGTTCCGTCAATTCACGTGATATACACTCATTTTTCGGTGACTGAAATTAATCTAGACTCCGGGACGGGAAGTGCTCCGCACACCAGGGCCGTGGCGCCATCTAGTAGCAGTGCACTATATTCGTCATGCTGGCCATAAGTCGGCGTATCTTTACAGTTTTCTTTTTAGCCGTAGCCTTCCTAGGGTAGTAATTGTGTGCAGCACTATTATAGGAGTGGCATTTTATCATTTAGACATTTAGTAAATAAATAATTAAAAATAAAACAAACGTCATAATTGTGAACTGTAATATTGCACTCTCTTGGAGAGAAAATGTTGTTATGCCATTCGACCCAGAAGGCCTTGTTTTTCGCTCGATTGTTTAAACTTTGAGCACAGCACAAAAAGACCCATTGACTTTATGTAAAATTTACTTATCACTTATCAAAATTTCCAGAAAAGGCGCGCTGCCAGACGTAAACAACTAATTTCCCAGAATCCTGGTCGGATTGTCGATGCATTTTCGTAACAATACGATTTTTTTTTTTTTTATAAAACCGAAAAATATATTAAGAGATTAAGGTCACAGTCCTTGTGGCTCGAATCCTAACAATAGGCCTTTTCAGAAACGCTGATCCAATTAACCCGATCACTAGCTGTTTGTTTTTTATCTTTCTTCAATGAACACAATTGAAAAAAGACAAAGTATATCAGCTGGTAATACAGTTGATCGGATCAGCGTTTCCGAAAAGGCCTAATATGTATCACGTAGTACACTTATTTAAGCAGTAGAACGGAAGGTAATAAAAAAAGATATTTTCGGATTTAATAGATAATAAAATTATTATATTAAACCGAACTCACTCAGGATTATTGAGCAGATTTGAGAATATTAAAGCTGCAGCGGAAAAGCAAATTTTCTGGAATATGCCATTATTTTGATCAACCGTTCTATTCATACCAAAGCGGTTTATGAATAACCAACGGGGAATAGAGAAGTTTTTACGATCTATGAAAGACTGACCTAGATTTACTTCGGCTTGCGGAGATCGAGATATTATATGCAAATAGTTGGAATTTAAACCTCATTTATTTTAATAGTGCAATATCATTTTTAACTACTCGATAAATCTATCTATAGGATCTAGGATCATTTCACGGACAGTCTGTCTGCTTAAAATTGTTTTTTTATATGTCATTGGTTTTCTCAATTTTCAAGAATACATGATGTTTTAGAAAGCAACCTTGAAAGTCATAATAAATTTCGTTTTTACTAAGGCAAGTTTTATAATTTCCATGGTTTTCTTGATTATTTTCTACCTTCCAAATAACTATTATTTCGAGTTAAAAATATATACACAGAAACATTTGTAGTGTTTTTTTTTTTTCATTATATTTTGATAGCCTAGAGTGGAAAAAGTTTATTTTAGGTTTTGAGAATTATTTTTTATTATCTCCTTTTTGAATTATCAATACAAAAAATCTCATGGATGCGGGCCATTAACAATTTAAAATACCGAACTTTTCATGAATCGTTCATCAACATCCTAAACCAAATAACAAAATTATCAACTACTCCGGAAATTTTATACCATAGAGTTTCCTAATCGAGTAGAAAAATCTTTTTATATAGGCAACATCAAAACATAAACTCCAAATTAAATTGAAGCGACTGCCCCAAAACTTTAAATAATTGCGTACCGCACCATTTGAATGAATAGTTTGCGAAATTATACGTAATCCTCATTTGTGCCATACACGGTTCTATAGAAACAATTTAGAAGGTCTAAGGCCGAGAAAATGATCCTCCCACTTTACCCTGGTCCTCCTTTCACAATTTAATTCCTACCAAATTCGCAAGAATATTCTCTAGGGATGCCGTGAAAACTAGGCGGTAGCTCTAACGACTTCGTTGGGATGGAAAGTAAAAAAAAAATAAAGAACTTTTTAATTATGTCTCATTTGAATTATGTGAGTACCTATGCCGATAATATTTCTGATAAATGCGTCACCTCCGCAATAAATAAGTGAAAATATTGGAACGCAATGAATGACAAATAAAACTTTTCTATAATGAAGTGTCAAGTAAAAGTCGTTTTTTTTGGGAACGCCGCTTTAGATGAAGATATATTTCGTACAAGCAAGACACTCTAACTGTCTAAAATCCTGAACAGTGTTGACCCTACGGACATAGAAGGCATCCTGTAGAGTGTAGGGCAAGGATACTAGAATTGTTGTCTGATTATACAAAACGAGGGGGCGTCTCTTCATCGTCAACCCCATCAATCAATACCTCTCGATGTTTGTGAAAGAACACTAGTGAGACTGGCATAATTTGGTGGCTCTTTTCCTTTCGGCTTATATGAGCATGAATCCACTAATCAACACGCCTACAGGAATGCAATGTCAACTGACACGGCTTTTTACAGCCGTGTGGGAGAGGCTGGAGCGAGGGATGTCTCATAAAGAGATGACTCTGGGGGTATTTCTAGACATCCCGAAGGCATTTAATCCTTCGACTCGATGAAGAATGGATTGGAGCGAAGATCAGCTGCACCGTAGCCAGAGGCTGCCCGCAGGTGAGTGTACTATTGTCCTTGCTGTGGTGCCTAGTGCTAAATGGGCTGCTCCGCACTCTGAACGAGAAAGGTATGTATACTCAAGGTTACGCGGACGATCTTGTCATCGTCGTAGTTGCTGGGTATCCAGCATCATTAAAGGGATCATGCAAAGAGCTCTTTACATGGTCGAAGGATGGAGTAATAATCACGGGCTATCGATAAATCCGGATAAGACCGAAGTAGTGCCATTTACAAAGCAAAGAAACGTGGGCCTGGAAGGGCACACGCTCTTTGGATCGAGACTTGCTCTATCCCGTTCGATTGAATATTTAGGAGTCATCACTGACTCCAGGCTGACCTGAAAAGATCACGTGAACAGGGTCGTCCAGAAGGCCAGTGCTAGCATGTGGGCCTGAAGAAGATCCATCGGACGAACCTGGGGCTTACATCCCCACATAGTCCACTGGCTTTACACAGCAGTGATAAGTGGTTTACACAAGGGTCTCGGAATCAGACCTATGCTGCTTCTGTGAAGAAGCCTTTGAGTCTGCGGAGCACATACTTTACAACTGCAAGGCATTGTTCAGAAGACTTATCCAGTAATATTTTTCCCACGCGCGAGGTTTCTCTTGTAGGAGAGAAATTATGTATTTATTTTTAAATTATTGTAAATTCTATATTGTACTATATGACAATAAATGCTATATAATAATAAAAAACATTGGTCACATAGAAAATCAATATGTAGACAACAGATATAACCTAAATTTCCCAGTTATAACACCAGCTAGCTCAAAAAAAAATATGGAAGTATTGTTAGTACTTACTAAACATGGGTCTCTTGGACCTAGGCATTGTTCTCAGCAGAAGGAATCAATAAAAGTCAGGTTCAAAACAAAGGACAATATTTAATTACTAAACCTATGTAGCTTTGGGCAATAGATAACAGGTAACAGTTGAAATGTAAGTAAATGTATAACAATAATAATCGACGATCAAAATATTACACTAAATAATAAAGTCGAGTTCAAATAAGGTCAACGTATTGATTACATAAGGGCAATTAATCAATTACGCTAGACCATTAAACTTTAATTATAAATATGAAAAATCATCCCCTAAAATACCATGGTATACCAGGCGCAAGACGATTATATTTATAGCACGACAATGCCAAGAAAATATGTAACTAGATATACTGGGTGAATCCGAAAGTGAGGTTTTTTTTTTAACGGGATATATATCTCACCAAAATAAGTTGTTTGGCAAAAAATTGTTTATACAAAAAATTTAAGATAACGGAGTTACAGGTATTTCAAGGTCTTAAGAAGACTCCAGGGTCCTTATTCTCAAAACATGGGAGCAGCATTCTTATGAGAACGAAGGTCCTATCTTCGCCGCCTTATTTGCCCATACTCATGTTTGCATAACACTGACAAAGACCAGATCAATCGTTCTCATCAGAACGCTGTTCCCCAGTTTCGAGAATAGGCATCCAATTATAAAACATTTTGCTTACATTTTCTCGGAAAAAAGCAGTTATTTATCCAGCATAATGAGTTTTTTTCCATAATAGATAATCTACAGTTGCATTATTCCATCAGAAAAATCAATCAAAAACTCCTTTTTCCATTTTCAACTTAATTATTTTTATATCTTCAAATACCTGTACCTCCGTTATCTTAAGTTTTTTATGTAAAAAAATTTTTGCCAAACAACTTATTTTAGCGAGATATATACCCTGTTAAAAAAAAAGCCTCACTTTCAGATTCACCCTGTATAATAAAACACTCTACCTTAGTAACATTCAACTCTTGAGCATCATTCTAATTATTATGTAAGAAATAAAATAGAGCAGCTATACATCACTCGATCCTGCTGGTGAAATAAAACAGCAACCAGCCTGGAAAGGATGAGAAACGTCTAGAAGCTACATCAGCTGCTACTGCTACCCATTAGCTATGTGCATTGTGCACCAAACACTAGACTTGATTTAGACATCAACATCAGACATCGGAACAAGACACCAACCAAAAACAACGCCCTAGAAAAGGTATTCAGCCTTAGTTCCAGAACTATATTAAATTATAACTAGTTTTGACAGCACAAAGACTAGCACTAGACGGCCTCGACAAGCCGGGTCTACGAAGTCTGCACATTTGGAGTGAACTTAGTCACATAAATGGCGCTTTCATAATAGCCCATCATTTAGATTTTATTAAGTAAAAACCCTATATTTTATTCCCTCCCCATTATATATAAAAATAGATAAAAACATACCTTCCAACAATCACATTCCTACAACGCCTAAGGACATCATTTCCTCATCCGGCAACACCGTAATTGTCGAAAGGGCATATCTCCCTAATATCACCATCAAGGCACACGTAAGACGGCGGAAAGGCAGGACAAAAATGGACATATAAGCCCTTGGGACCAACTCTCTATAAGTGACGAGAAACTAGGTAATAGTATGGAAATGTGTGGCCAAGAACCATGTGGTTTTTGGGCAGCAAAAGTAAGATAACTTACCAGTCACGTGGTCAATAATCCCTTACAAAAAGGTTTGTGGAAATCCAAAATTACACGTGCCTCCTAGCACAACTTGCGGTTTATCCAGTAAACCAAAGAAACGGATTCCACGCGAAAACTGTAGCCAAAATCCCTTAGGTACAAAGGAGAATCCTAGGACTCAAGCAGGCTTAGCAGCTAAAACGACCACTCAGGCTGAAAGTTGGGCTAGAAAAGACCGAAGAAAGAACTTGAAAGGTTCAATTTCCCCCCTAATGACAAACTGCAATGTCATGGTCAGAACCAGGGACGACTCGTCTCTCTGGGTCTGTTGCCAAAACTCAAAATAATTTACATACAATCCCAAAACACAATAGAACTCTTTAAAATCTCAACTAGTTGTTAATTTCCTCAGCTAAATTATTATTTACACAGAAAATTTCAATTCATGAACAAAACGAAGAAAACTTAATGTTGCTACAGACAGCAACACGGTAACAATTCTGTGAACTACGCCAATGACTTTGATTTATCGGTGAAACCTTGACCCATTTACTCCAAGCACCTGTGCGACATCCCAAGACCGCTAAATAATAAAAACCGAAGTGTTCGGAGCACACAGCTGTTCAAGATCAAGTTCAAGTGTCAAAAATAATAAATCATCACCCAATAATTAACGGATGATAAACAAAGCACTGGGCCCCAATTTTTAATAAAGGTAATGGCTGGTTTATACAACATTTGCATAGTCGTAATCATAATCATAGTCTTAGTCATAAGAGTTAAAATAATATTTTCTTATGGAACCGTTTATACACAAATCATAATCATAATCATAAGCATAAGTATAACTCAAAGTTGACAACTTTTAACTTTTATGATTGTGACTAAGACGAGATCCAAACTGCGCAAGCGCCATTATCAGCTGTTACAGAGAAAAACAATTCAAATCTGCTATTTTAGTTCTGTTTGTATTTAAATTGATCTTGAGTAAAATTGTGATTATGATTAAGACTAAGACTTAAGACTATGATTATGATTACGACTATGCAAATGTTGTATAAACCAGCCATAAGTATTGAAATTGAATTCTATTTCATCGTAAGTCATCCTTTTACATTGTAGACGCAGTCCCACAAGGAATATTTCCCTGACAAAACAAGAATACAGGAAAACAGAAGCCCCCTGCCAACCTGTCGGAAAATGAATTGTTTATGTCCCTGAAATGATTAAAATAAAAGGATATTATTTAACAACAATCTTAGAGCTTTGGAATACAATATTAAATGAGAATTTATATAAAACTAACAAATTGATACAGTGAATTTTGAACTGTAACACAGAGTCGTTTACGTGTAAACAATTTTATAAAATATTGCAAACAGTTTACACGCACATCACTGCAATAGGCTAAGGTTAAGCTGCTACCAAAAAAAAAAAACATGGATTTTTCGAAGTAGTAGTAAGGATCTAGGATCTCCATCAGCTTGTAGGAGAAACTAATATAAAACTGCATTTAAAAATTCTGGCTTTCCAAATCCCTTTTTTTTTTGTTGGAAAAACTGAATTCACTAAAAAATAAGTACCAAACGGGCCATCTGCCGCTAGCCTTGGTGTAAAAATAACGCCTTAAATTAATTCTTCGTTTCAGTCAATTTCTTTCTAAACCCCATACTCACGGAAGATATTAATCAGAATAATTGGCCATTTTACATTTTGTTAAAAAATTATTCAATTTTGTGATTTATCCAAGTTTTCTTTTCTTTCCGAGCTTTTGATAAAAAAAATAAAGAGATATACCTACTTTCATTCAGTTCCTTGGTTTTGCTCCTAACCTGAGCCAGAGTTAAACGTGATACCTGCCGTACAATTTCACCATGAGGATTCTGCGCAAAACGTAAAATGTTTGCGTAGAATCCGAAATTCGTATACAGAGTGGTTCCTAAACCGTTCTTGGGATGGTTTTTTGGCGGGTTGGAACAGACCCATATGATGACATAAGCAGAAAAGAATGAGCACTTTATTTTTTCCTAAAGTGAGTTAGTAGATAAATATTAACAAGCATCGTATTGAAGATATATTGGTGTAAATCATACGGTGGTGTGACTTTGGGGAGATTTTGCTCAACCTGGATTTACAAAAATTAACTATCAACACCATCTAGGGCATTAAATGACAGAGATGGCCCTAAACTATCGGATTGACTTTTATCCAAATTAGACATGTCAAAATGTCCATCGACTATTGAATATAGTTAAATTGATGACTTCTTCTCAAGACTTCCCAAAAAAGCCGGTTTTGACAAACGATCACTTTTATTCCTAATGCTTCTAGAGTTATTCCGACAACATCCCACGATATATGATACATATCATAAAAATATTTATATTTGTCGTTATTGTGGGAACAATCAACCCCGAGTTTCCACTGAATTCGAACCACTATCCCCTTTTTCGTTTTGTGAATAATAAAATTAGTAAATAACAAAAAGTTTTGTTACTATTTCTCTGTTAGTCGGTAAAATCTACTGCCAGAACGTACCTAAGAGTTTAAAGTTTAAAAGGATCCTTATTTCTTATCTCATGTTATGGTATGGGTCTGTATAAACCCAACATGAGAGTCATTATTATTACTCTTACCAGGCTCGCCCATAATCTGCCCATATGTGGACGATCGAAATCCAGATCATTTTGGGATTCTTCTCTTGTAGCTTATAGCATATTTTATTGATTTTTATTCAGAATCGTTTTTCGATGGAATTCTCTTATTCACTGCCACTAGATTATAGAAACACTATTTATTCAACGAAGTTGATCAACACTGAAGTGTGTTCCTGTTTATTTATTTAAGTTTAATGTGCTCCGCAATGCAATTTATTTAATTTTTTGGTTTATTTAACTCAGGGCCGGTTTATTCACCTTCTGATAAACTGTCAGGTATAAAATCTGACGAATAAAAATGCAATCTGTAATCCCATTGGTCAGCCAGCTATCCGCCGACCAATAAAATTATAAAACGGTAAGTTTATCTTGCAGATAGTTACCAGCAACTTTATCTGAAGACCCAGGTCTTAGAGTTATTTTTGGACATTTTTCACCTCTTTCATTACGAGCGACAATTTGTAGGGTTTGTCTGTTCTTTTTTGTTGCCCCTGAGAGCCCGCATTTGATCGTCAGTGTGTTTATTGATGCCTAATAAGGTTTTATGGATTGTCCACGATCAATGATACCTATACATGAGTTATATCGTGGTCAATCACTGGACATGCTGATTGCTGAGGTTGCACCTCTTGCTGAGGTTGCATATTCAACCTGAAGGAACGTCCCAACCAGGCGCGAACAGTCAGTTTTCAATGCTAGTTTACATTATTATTGTAATTCTTTAGTATAGTTGTAATGGTGAAATTTTTGAAAAGGCGAACCTCCGGTCCTGATAGTTAATTGGCGTAGTCGGAACGGATTTCAGGGAATCAATATGAATCGATTTTTCATCAACTTTTAATTTATGCGTCTACATGCCACTAAAATTAACACTCTTTAAATTATATAACAGACGATAAAAACTCTAAAAAATCGATTATATTGATTTTTTCCATTTCTACTAGATTTACCGGAATTTGTAACCGAGACTAGGGTGGAAATGGGGTCAGTTAGGGTAGCCCCCCCCCCCCCCATAGAAAATTTCGGGATGAAAATTATCCCATAATTTTGCTCTCATTTTGCTCTCATTTTGCTCCATTTTGCTCCACTAATGTCGATTTTTGCTCCATTACAGTGGAGAGACTATGTGGCCTATTAGGTAGGGGGGCTGAAATTAACGCTAGCCCTCACCCCCCCCCCCCCCCCCGGTGAAAATTCAGAATTTTTTTTTCGAGTTTTGCTCCATTTTGCTCCATGATGGGCAAGTTTTGCTCCATGACCAGGAGAGACCTACAGAGCTCCCAAGAATCTCTCCCAGCCCCCCCCCCCCCAGTGAAAATTCTGAAATTTGATCATGCTCATTTTGTTCTCCGAGTTTTGCTCCACTTTGCTTCATAATCGGCGAGTTTTGCTCTATTACCAGGAGAGACCAACAGAGCTCCCAAAAATCTCTCCTAGCCCCCCCCCCTCTTCCCGGTGAATTTTTTTAAATTTGAACATGTTCATTTTGTTCTCCGAGTTTTGCTCCGTTTTGCTCCATAATCGGCGAGTTTTGCTCCATTACCAGGAGAGACCTACAGAGCTCCCAAGAATCTCTCCCAGCCCATCCCCCCCCCCCCAGTGAAAATTCTGATATTTGATCATGCTCATTTTGTTTTCTGAGCTTTGCTCCACTTTGCTTCATAATCGGCGAGTTTTGCTCTATTAGCAGGAGAGACCAGCAGAGCTCCCAAAAATCTCTCCTAGCCCCCCCCCTTCTCAGTAAAAATTTTGAAATTTGAACAAGCTCATTTTGTTATCCGAGTTTTGCTTCGTTTTGCTGCTCCATAATCGGCGAGTTTCGCTCCATTACCAGGAGAGACCTACAGAGCTCCCAAAAATCTCTCCTAGCCCCCCCCCCCCCTTCCCAATGAATTTTTTTTAAATTTGAACATGTTCATTTTGTTCTCCGAGTTTTGCTCCATTTTGCTCCATTATCGGCGAGTTTTGCTCCATTACCAGGAATGACCTACAGAGCTCCAAAGAATCTCTTCTTGCCCCCCAGTGAAAATTTTGAAACTTGAAATTACTCATACCGTGTTTTGCTCCATTTTGCACTAACAGGGCTTCTTGCGGGCTCTGTTTGTCTATTTGCACCAAAGTTACGTCAGTCTGCACCCGGTGCACCAAAAAGTCAGTTTGTCTCTGTCAGACCCATTCAAAAAAAAAAATATACGGATACACCTTGGATAAACAAACACGTTTGGTGTAGAAAGTGTCGCTCGGTGCCTTGTTGGTGCGAATAAACAAACAAAGCTAGTGAAACCAGGGACCACCGTTCTCTTCACGGCCATTATACTCAATGCGCTTTGCACTCAAACGCTTGAAAATCAGTTACAGGTGCATCAGGAAAAAGAGGCGAAGAAAATGAGAGCAGCTTCAGAGCGCCTGAGTGCTCAAAGCGTGGCACCCGAAAGCAGCTTAGGTAATGGAGCAGAACTCGCCGATCATGGAGAAAAACGGAGCGAAACTCAGAGAACAGAATGAATATGATCAAACAAAATTTCCACTGGTGTGGGGGGGCTAGGAAAGGTTCTTAGGAGCTCGTCATTCCAGGTAATGGAGCAAAACTTGCCGATCATGGAGCAAAATGGAGCAAAACTCGGAGAACAACATGCGCATATAGAAACTCTAAAATTTTCACACGTGTTGCAAGGAGAGATTCCTGGGAGCTGTGTTGTTCATTCTAGAGCCGCTTTCGGGTGCAGTGAGCGAAGCACCTGAAGCATTTCACGCCCATTATACTCAATGCGCTTTGCACTCGAACGGAGCAAAACTCGGAGAACAAAATGAGCATGTTCAAATTTCAAAATTTTTACCGGGGGAGGGCTAGGAGAGATTTTTGGGAGCTCTGTAGGTCTCGCCTAGTAATAGAGCAGAACTCGCCGATTATGGAGCAAAACTCGGAGAACAAAATGAGCATGATCAAATTTCAGAATTTTCACTGGGGGGGGGGGATGGGCTGGGAGAGATTCTTGGGAACTCTGTAGGTCTCTCCTGGTAATGGAGCAAAGCTCGCCGATAATGGAGCAAAATGGAGCCAAACTCTCCACTGTAATGGAGCAAAAATCGAAATTAGTGGAGCCAAATGGAGCAAAATAAGAGCAAAATTATGGGATAATTTTCATCCAGAAATTTTCTATGGGGGGGGGGGGGGCTAACTTAACTGACCCGTGGAAATGTCCATATTTTCACAAAATACTTTTTTTTCGATGAATCTCAATTATTAGTTTTACTCCCTTAAACCACCCTCAAAGTTATTCGCAAGTCTCTTTAGGTACCTACTCTAAACGGTGTATCTTGGTACTGCCTATAACTTCCAGTACCATTTGCGCCCGAGACTAGGCTGGAAATGTTCATATCATATTTTCATATCATATTATTTTATTTTAGTTCAACTTGAACGTCCGATTTCCGTATAACAAGTAAGATTTAAACAGAAGGATTATATTTTTTGAGTACCCCCTGTAGATAGAAATCGTCTCCTGACATCTAACATGGCCAATAAAAATGAGATTCAATTAATTTTAACGCACCTTTTCTATTACAGTTTACCTTTTGTGAAAGAATTTCTATTTACTCGGAGTTTTGGGTAGCCCCATACCCGTCACCGTATTTCGGAAACCAGTCATAGGATCATCATGGGCCCATGAGAACTTTTGATCAGAAGATCAAGATCTGCAGCATACCAAAATTTCACCAAAATCGTGAATTTTTTAAAATTCCATTAAAAGTGTGCATCATCCTTTAAATGATCAAACAAGCAATAATGTGTCGCAATTTCAACCAGGATACCTAAACTGCGTCCCAGTTTTTGATGGAAACTAAATGCCTTAAAAAGGGGGGCCGCTTTCGAGCACAACAAAGAATTTGTTCATTGCTTCGAATTATGTAAAAACCTTCTAGTTAACGAGCCTATTCTACAATTTCCAGATTTTTCAAAACCATTTAATTTGGCTGCAGATGCTAGCAATGCGGCGCTAGGTGTAATACTATCACAAGGCCAATCGTGTGGGCCACCAAGTACTTTCGTCCATACATTTTTGGCAGAAAAATAAATTTTATCACTGATCACAAACCCTAACAATGACTCTTCTCGGTAAAAGACAAAAATCGAATTGCATACAAAAGAGACTGAAGAAGGATCCGCATTAAAAAATTACATCGAACATTTCAATAGACAATTAATGAGAAGCGGAAACTTCGACGAAGTCTCAACGGCCGCTCAAGCAGATGAAACTGAATCCTTGCAAGCTGATAACACAAATAACTGATAATGAACCACCCGATGAAAACATGACGATACACGCTAACGAAAGCTAAGACCCAATTGTAGGGATACCAATTCATGATATTCCAGTAAATTACGGAACAACGGAAAAATAATTTCGATCAAGATATATTGACTTTTTATTAAAGAACTAATTATTCCAGAAAAGCAATATCATCTTCATTTTGAACAGCCAGAAATGTACGAATCGTTTTGCGGAATTATCCGAAAAACCTTTAAATAGCCTTCTCTAGAGTTCAAACGTTCTCTAAAAAAATTAGTAGACGTCACTGACAAACGAGATATTGGCGATATCATAAAAAATGGGCATGAATCAACAACCAATCACCTTGGAATAGATGAACCATTACAGCGACAAATATTATTGGCCCAACCTTAAGAACTCTGTTCAAACTTTTATAAACAACTGTAAGGTATGTCAAAGAAGCAAATACGAACGACATCCTATTAGTATGCACATGAATACATACTATAACACCGACAGCATCTAAACCATTCGAAATCATACACCTCGACACCTACACACTTGAACAAACCAAATTTCTCACTATGATATAGATAACTTTTCTAAGTATGCTCAAGCATATCTGCTTCAGTCCCTTACTGCTACCAAAATTGCAGATAAACTTTCAATATTCTTCTCATACCACAATATCCCGAATCAAATCATAGGGTAGGATAATGGGACAGAATTCAAAAATACAGTTATCACAGAACTACTCGCAACTTACATAAAATCAAAGTCCATTTTTATTCACATAATCATCCGCCATCTAACGGTGTGATTTACCCTAGCAGAACACATTTTTTTACTTAATAATCAAGAGTTTCCAAGATCATCAATCCTTCAAAAAATGGTATCAATGGTCTTGGCCTACACCCGAAATTTTGAAACCCAAACAAAAAGTTTTCATAAAACATGTTAGACAAAAAATCGCCGACAAATTCTCTGAACCAGTTGAAATCGAAACCATAAATACAGAACGTAAGACGGTGCAAAATCCATGGATAATTTGAAACGTCCGCTGCGAAACACATACAGCACAAACCGGCATAATATTATATTTCAACCTCACGGGTACCGTTACCGGAGACCTCGACAAAATCGCAATTAGGAAATTTGAAGACAACCCAATTTGGACACGCAAAAGTCACACAAATATACTGACACCCTTTGTCTTGAAATCCAATTTTGATAAAACTAAATAAACTACACCAACGATTCGAAAATTCGCTACACAAAGAGTATTACGCTGAGTCAACAAGTGATTTGAAAATATTAACATTAATACAGGAACGCGTAGGCAATAAAATTAAGGAGATTCTACCGCAACCCAACAGAATTAAACAAGGTTTAGTGAAAAAGGTTTTCGAGGCTATCACAGGAAATTTAGATGAATTCGATGGCGAAAGATACGAACAATTAATAAAAAATTTAGAAACTAACCAAATTGATATGGCTCAAAACATTCGAAATCACAATGCTATTTCGGCTAGTGTCATGAATAAATTCAATGCCTCAGTTTCCACAATAAACAAAAATCAAAAACTCCTCGAAAACAGAATTCACCAAATTAGCTTAATTGTGCAAAAAAACACCTATAAAGAAAACATGCACTTCATAAGAGATATTCTCCATCAAATTATTACCCGTTATGGAATAATCGACTTAACGGTGCAAGATATCAAAAACTCAATAACATTTTCTCAATTAAAAATCTTTAACCCAAGTTATCATAAGGGTTGAAGATCTCTTGTATGAATTACAAAAACTCGAAAAAGCAATAAACCTTAACGAACTACCTAGTCCTGTTAATTTAGAGACTGAACTTCTTTTTGAAAAATTGATTGACGTCGATTGTTTTACTCTAAATAATAGAGAAACATTTTCACTGCGCGTACCAATAGTTAGTCATGATATTTTGGACTATTTCTATTTATACTCTTCTCCATTTAGATATAAGAGTGTGTTTAAGGTCGTCATACCGTGAAAAATCAGCCGCACTATGAACATCAAGGCACACCTTGCAAAGAAATCCTACCAATCTATTTCCTTTGCAATCGAAAAAACCTTTAAGAAACAGATGATTGCCGGAGTAGGTATACAATCCGCAAAAGACACCTCTGCCTGCCGACAAATTGACGTCACAGTTACCCGGCCTATAATCAACCAATTAGAAGGATCCGATCAATGGATATTAATCGTACCGAAAAACCTAAGAAAAGTCATCGATAACAAGAAGCAGCCAATAGAATTTCCCGACCTAGACGATCAACCAATCTACCTGCCTGTGTTGAACCTGAGTTTTTATCTCCAAGATAGAGATTCAACTAGACGAACTAATGAACTTTAACACAAGATAAAAGAAAACCAGCCGCCCAGACTTCTCAGCGAAATACCCCGAATACCAAGTCTATGGACAATTATCATTTATTTCATCCTTGTTATATACTGTCTACAGTTATTAGAGAAATATACAGGATGCACAAAATGGTTCCAGAACAAGAAGCCACCTTCGACGGAAGCCACACACATTGAATTACCGCTGTCCCAGATATAGGTAGTTCAAACTATGTACTTGAAACTGAAGGTGAAGGTATATCGTTGTCAATTCCTGGACATCCCGAGGTTGCATATTCAACCTAGATGTAAGGAACATCCCAACCAGGCGCGAGCAGTCAGTTTTTAATGCTAGTTTACATTATTATTGTAATTCTTTAGTTTAGTTGTAATAATAAACTTTTCAAAAAAGCAAATCTCCGGTCGTGTTAGTGAATTTATGTAAAATAAAATAAATAAGAGAAGAACTTCACCAAAAATATGTGTTTTTAATAATGGAAAGATCTAGTGTTTTTGTTTTTTCAAATTCTAGAACACAAATTAAATATATTATCACAATTTTGGGAAACATTTGAGCTGTGGGTAATTTTTTATAAAAAATATAAATTCCTACTTTTTAGGCAGCATTTCAAATGCCGAAACACTTGCCGAATATGACGTCATTCGTCATTTGCTACAACAAGCAATAATATAATGCAAATTAGTAAATATTGTAATGTTGTCAGATTCTAGTTGCCGTTATTGATTTCCAAGATTGCCTATAGATACCTGGTCTTATCCTTTGTTATACCCTTATTATATCCAATGTTCTTTTGTTATATTTTTTGAGCTACAATTATAAAATTCATGTAGTTGTTTAGGGAATTGTTAGGACTTTCAGCTGTACTACAATAGTTTTTCTAGTTGTTCCTTATCAGAAAGAATTTATGCCCTGACGTCATTTTAGTTTTATGAAATCACGACAGTCAGTTTGGAAACGTCGCATTGTCTAATATCTGTTGATAAATAGTATAACTTCTAATTTCACATTTGATTTTGGTTTGTTTTTTGGTTTTGTGTTCTGCTGGAACTGCGTTTCGTTGTTGGGAATATAAAAGTTCCCATAAGTACGAACATGAATGTCGCCATTGTCATTCTTCAGAGCTTAGACAAAGAAAGCATTAAAGATGTGTGTCAGACCCATTGCCAACGATTCTTATTGTTCGGTAAGCTTCTACATACATTGGCGTCATTCTAATACGTTCAAATATGTGGTATAAAAACACTAATTTTTAATGCCAACTGGGAACAAGGGTATTTTCATTTTGGTTCATACAACAATACAACATTAACAACAATAAAGCAATGAAATTCAAATACGGAGAAACTCCCCATTGCACAAAAAAGGTTAGAGATTCTCTACTCAGAAAAATAACCCCACGTTTGTCACCACGAACCGAAGAGAAGGTGTTGTCCAAGTATATTTCATTTACCAGCCTGAAAAAACTATATGTAACCTAAACCTGAAAATGCGGATCACGTTATAATTCCTTACCAAACTTGAAGCTCTTGAATAAATAGATTAGTCACGAGGGGCAGTGGTCCCGTTTATTGAGGGTTACTGCCAATACCTAGAATTGTCCATCCTGTGGGTGGGTGCTGGGGAAATACTCGCATACATAAAACTCCCATATCAAATTGTATTTATTATTAAGAATCACTTTTTCGAATTTAATTCCTCGGGTAGTTCAGCAGTTTTTTCTTATTTAAGTGTGTTCAGCAAAAAAAAAATTCAGGGTAGTAAATGAGATTGAGCCGTCACGCCCGAATTGTTAACGCTCATTCGGTCGGATACAGTCGGCTCGAGTCGAGTTCAGCCAAGGGAAAGAGAGAAAGTCAGCAGTGCGAGAGAGAGAAATAGCGCGTTTGGGATTAAATCGGAGTGTCGTGTGGTCTTAAGCACACACAGTAGGTTTTTTTTTCTTATGTCAATGTGCACTTGAGTATACTTACATAGTTACTTATTTCTCTTCCAGATTTTCTTCTAGAAAACAATAATGAATAAATGAGCTGAAGAAATGTTATCAAATAATTTTCAAAATACGTACCTGCACCGGAGATGTGCCTTGAATTCTATGTAAGACTAACTCTCGAGTCTAGAGACGCAAAAGTGACGACTTCTTATTGAGTTAAACAGTTATTTCAAGAATGGAATTATCAAAGATCATCTAGACTATCACAGAAAGATCGAAGCTTGAAGTATGTAAAAAAGAAGTTGATGTGACAGTTATATAGTTGGACAGTTCTTTAGAAAAACTCATATATTTATGCAAACAGTTAGGCTTAGTTTGAGCATTTCGTATTTTTGTTTTGTTTGTTTACATGCTACCATAGAGCCCGCACGACAGCTTGAATGGCGAGAGATCCCAACAAAAAACACCCGTAGCAAATTCCCACTTGATCAAAAATCGCAGGACTTCTTGCAGTTTCAACTTATCATTTCTGATCGAAATTTCAACTGTAAGTGGATTTTGCTAAATTTTCCGGAAGCAAAACGATGAGTGTTTCACATGATCATCAAATCAAAGTAGTGCCTATCCATAGAAAGGGTCCTGTCAATGTCATTGACAACTACAGGCCAATATCGATAGTACCTACCTATTTTCTCAAAAATTTTTGAAATGGCTTTAAAAAAGAGAATAAGTGATTATTTTTAGTCAAACCGTCTTTTCAATTTGGTTTCAGTTCTTCTATGTCAGCTACGATGGCCATAAATAAGCTTATTGAACTGATAAATGCAGGGTATACAGGTGGAGATTACATTGGGGCTTTATTTTGTGATCTTAGTAAAGCCTTAGACTGTGTCTCCTCCAGGTTGCGTGTGAATAAATTAAGATACTATAAGTTTGATTTTGATAGTATGAAGCTCATTACATCAGCTCATCTATTACTGTATTCCTTTTATACATCGAGTTACACCGAACAAGCTCTTCGGAGTCACTCAAAAACACATAATTCAGATTTTACCATTATTTTTTAATATTAACATTACCGTCATTAACCTAAAAGGGCTTCTTGCACCCCCCGCAAATTTGGTGCATCAGGGGAAAGGGGGATACACTATGAGCGACTCGAGTGCTTAACGCACTTTTAAAAGGAACGTTCAAGTTTTTGACATTGAGCGGCTCCGAGTAACTCAACCGGTAAAAGGAATACAGTAATTGCGGATGTGTCATATGGTGTGCCCCAGTGTTCGGTGCAAGGCCGCTGCTCTTTTTGGTGTATATAAATTATCTCGAGCTCGGTGCCGACTTGGTTATATTTGCTGATGACACGACTGTTGTGAGAAGGGCTAGAGAACTTGAGGAATTGCAAGCGATCATGGGGGAGACGCGGTTCAAGATTACTGAATGGTTCACTGCTAATGAATTGAACCTAAGTCAATCAAAAACGGAGGTGCTCTATTTTGCTTTGCGCCCTCTCTCCAATGTTGAGTGTCCGGGAGCAGTTGAGTTTCTGGGGGACACGTAGATGTTATGGAGTGTTCACATTGATGAATTATGCAAAAAGATTGCCCCAGGCGTTTACGCACTAAGAAGCTTGGTGAGTGTGGTGTCTGAGAAAGTTATTCTAACAGCATACTACGCATGTAGGTATCGAATCAAGGCTCGCCTATGCATTGCTGGCTTGGGGTCATGCTTCCAACTTTGGGAGAGTTTTTGGGTTGCAGAGAAAAGCCATAAGAGCGATTGCTAAGCTTCACTATCGAGCTGACTGTAAACAGAGTTCCATTCGTTTGAATATTTTGACAGTCCCATGCCTCTATATCAGTGGTTCCCAACCTTTTTTTAGTCACGACCCTTTTACAGATTTGCATATAAGGTCGCGACCCCCCCCCCCCATTAATAAATAGAAAACAAAATTTAATTTTTCAAGTTTTGAAATTATTCTTGGTTGAGTTTTTGTTCAAGCCAATCCTATGTCATCTTGAACGCCCAGTCTATTTCTGGCCTTTGCTGTAATTTGCAAAAGAGTAGAAAAACCAATTTCATGAAGGTAGGTATAGGCATATCGTATAAGTATCCGAAAAGAAAGTACAAGCAGGGCGACATAAAGATATGAACTATGCATGGAACATGACACATCAAAATTCAATCAAGAATTTTTCTTGAAATAGGGCAGGTGCTGTGGAATCATCAGGAATGTCAGCAACATCTAACGAAGCTTAAAACGGGTTCAGATGACTCGGAAAAATAACGCCCATTCGATTCTCAAGGAATTGGAGGTGATCAGTTTTCTCTTTTAGATTCTTCACAATTTCTGATGCTTCAGCCATTCTGCATAGCTACTTATATTCAAAAACATGCGACTCACAACACAACACTCACAACCTGTGCTATGCGCGGCGTTTGAGCCGGAGGCTAAGGCGTGTTGCGAAATGCAAAAAAAAAAAATATTATTATTGGCATCGCGACCCCTCCAAAAACCCTATGCGACCCCCTTGGGGGTCGCGACCCACCGGTTGGGAATCGCTGCTCTATATTTTTCAATGTCTATGGTATACTAAAAACAACTTAGACAAGTATGAAACACATAGTAATATTCATGACCACCATACTCGAAATAGAGACAACATTTATATAAATTATCAAAGGATTCATAGAGCGAAAACTGCCATATCTTTCCATGCACCAAATAAGGGTGATACCTGCAAAAGATTCCAAGTTATTGGTGAAGAGATACCTAATCGAGAAGTGCTTCTATTCCATTGATGAATTCTGTAGCAATGATTTCTCAAACATTCTTAAATGAACAAGATGTGTCATCATAAAAATGTAGTCAAAATTGTAGTCAGTATTGTAGGTGATATTAATTAGATGCCTTAATATTTGTATTTATTTATTTATTTATTTATGTATTTTCTCCTGTAATTGTTTAAAATTTGTACCTGTTCAGTAAATACTTGTTCTGCATAGGTAAAAACTTGACGTGTGTGAACATTTTTGTAATGTATTTATGAATAAATATTGTATTCTTGTATTCTTATGCTTCATTGCCAAAACACAGTTATACTGGTGCACAAAGCTATACTTAATACTAAAAAAAGCTAGAATAGTATAAAAAAAAACAATCTTAGTAAATAGAAAACGGCACTTGAAAAAAAGCAATAAACGCATCATAACTATTTCAAATAAAACTAGTTAGGTAGATAACAATTCAAGGAATATAAAAGATAATACTTACAATAAAAATGCACGAAAAAAAATCCAAACTTCTATCTAATAAAAAGATCTAAACCATAATAAATTGCAACCTTAAAACATAAAAATCAAAAGGAATCCAAAAATTAAAAAGCTAAAACTTTAGTCACAGAGACAATCAAATCAAATCATGCATGACAGGTTTCCATCAAATTTACGAAAAAAACTAAATGAAATGTACAAATAAAACAAAACAATGACAAATTGGATAAAATCCATCAATTTGCCACTATCCCACTGTGTAGACCACAGATTAAATTCATTTTGTTTGTTGACAGTGAAGATTTTCAATATGAATATTTAAAAAGAAAGCAACCTTATTATTCACAAAAAAAGTAGGAGAACAAGAAATAGTTAAATATGTTACATATTTATTTTTGTTATGTTTGTAGTCAATTGAAAAATTATCAGGTAGGTATCAAAATTCACAACCAAACCCCAAAAAGACCTTCCAGAACCAGAAAAAGCGCTTGCACTTGCATCCTTTAAGTACAAGAATTATTGCATAATGATGTAAATCACTAAATTTACTCTATTTTCCAGAAATAATCTAATTTTTTTTTAAATATACACGATTCCAATTAACAACCTAAATAATTGACTAAAAACTTAAATGATGAAGCAATGCTGGACCGCGAATAGAACTCTGGATACGAAACTAGTGAACGGCGTTATAACATAAATAGGAATCCAGAAAAGATGCTGAGTCTGAGCTTGAGCAGAACGAAGGATGCGCGCCGAATTTTCGTTATAGTTCTCGTTTTTTTAAGCACGAATCCACACTGGTTTTGCCAGTTTCTATCGTCGTGGATTTCGTATGTTACTAACTGAACATTTTCATCGTGTCGTGCCGCCCGGAAATGTAGTCGATTCGATGTTTTTATTAATTAAACTCCATGCCAATCTTTGGTCTGTCAACGACAAAGCGGTACTCGTCAGAAAGGTGATTAACCATTTGAATTCGTAAAACTTTTTCCTCAATTTGTTTATTAATTTATTTTGGTACATGATAATATTAAAAATATTATTGGCGTGCATTAAGAAATTTAAGCATACTTTTTGGAGATGCTTTTAGAAAAGCTGATTGCATTAGGGCATGGAACAATACAATCCTATAAAAAAATAACAATAAAAAAATATATTTTTATTTCATCAAAGTATTACTATATCTGCATACGCGTACTGGCTACAATTTAATTGATTTAGATGTTAAGCAGTAATCAATATTAAACAATGATATGCAATTACGCACGTCTTTGTTTCTTCCGTTGCGCGATTGATTCGAAAATTTAGTGTAATTATTTCAAACAATACGCATGGAAAGTATGCAATTTTGAGATTTTGTCAAAATTATTTGTCGGGTATTTTTTCTAGGCTCACTAAAGGCGTCTCAGCGCTTATGGATTCTAGTATTTGTTACGGTGGATTTTTGTGAATGAGTTATAAAGAGAATTTCACAAACAAAACCAGGAGTATTCTCTAGGGGTACGTTGACTTGACTTTAGTCTTGAAGCGAAAAAAAAAAAAAAAATAGGCCTTAGTCAGAGACATTGCACTTATAGACCAGTAGAAATAGGGTTGGAACAACAAAAAAATTCGTTACAGCAATCCGATAGCGGAATATTGTTAAACAAGCTATGGTAAAACAGGGGAAAGAAATCAAACCGACAACTGCTATCCGGGGTGGAATGGGGTGGGTTTTTAGGGGTTGAAAATAGTTTTTCGCGATTTATGGCTAAACTATGCATTTTATCGAAAAAAGTTAAATGTAAAAGTTATAGATATAGTGTAGTCAAATTAGCAGATTTTGAGGAGTAAGGTGGAACAAATTAAAGACAAATGTATAAAGGTGGAAATTTGAAGAGACGGGTGTTTTAAATAATATACTAAAAGTTCCATCCAATCTGACATGACTATAGATCAGTCAATAAAATAAATTCCTACTAATACGATACCATTACTCACGAATTGGAATCTCTATGGTGAAATATATATTTGCAAATCTGCATTTTCAAAAATGTCTGTTGAGCTGTGTTTTTATGATTAAAGATCTTAGTTGGATGTTTCTCAGTCTCAAGAATTTCTCTGGTGGATTTGTTGTTTGGTTTCTGATTGTCAAATATTTCTGTTGAATGTTTTCTCATTCTCAAGAATCTCTGGTGAATTTATTGGTGTGGATTCTCATTCTCAAAGATGTTTGTTGAGTTGGTTGGCATTCTTGAGAATCTGTTAGTAGTTTCTCATTTTTTTCATTCTGAAAAATCTCTGTTGAATCTATCGCAGTTCCCCATTCTCAAAGAATGAAAATCTCTGTTGAATCTGGCTAGTTTGTTTTTTATTTGCAAGAAAATCTGTTGAGCTATTCTTCATTTTCACAGGTTTCTGTTGAATGTTTCTCATTCTCAAGAATCTTTGGTAGATTTGTTGTTTGGTTTCTGATTCTCAAAGATTTCGGTTGAATGTTTTGTTTTCTTATCCTCAAGAACCTCTGATGAATTTATTGGTGTGGTTTCTCATCCTCAAACTGTTTTAATCGTCATTCTTTAGAATCTGTTATTAGTTTTTCATTATTTCATTATTCTGAAGAATCTCTGTTCAATGTTGCGTAGTTCCCCATTCCCAAAGAATATAATTCTCTGTTGAATCTAAGTAGCTAGTTTGTTTTAAATTTGCAAACATATCTGTTGAGCTATTTTTCATTTCTAAAGATCTCTGTTGGATATTCCTCATTCTCAAGAATATTTGGCAGATTTGTGGTTTGGTTTCTTATTTTCAAATATTTCGGTTGAATGTTTTCTTATTCTTAAGAATTTTCAATGAATTTATTGCGTGGTTTATCATAATCAAAGATATGTCTGGTGAATTGATTCCCATTCTTTAAGAATCTGTCATTAGTTTTTCATTCTGAAGAATCTCTGTTTAATCTGTCGTAGTTTCCTAATCTCAAAAGACCAAAATCCCTGTTGAATTTGGTTAGTTTGGTTTTTATTCGCAAACATATTTGTTGAAATGTTTTCCTTTCTTGAAGATCTCTGTTGAATGTTTCTCATTTTCAAGAATCTTTGGTAGATTTGTTGTTTTGTTTCTCATTCTCAGATATCTGTTTTCTCATTTTCAAGAATTTCTGGTGAATTTATTGTATGGTTTCTCATCTTCAAAAATGTCTGTTGAGTTGGTTGTCATTCTTGAGAATCTGTCTTGTAGTTTTTCATTCTAAGGAATCATTGAATCTGCTAGCTGTTGCCCAATCACAAAAGTACGGCTCTCTTTTTTATTCATCGTTTGCTTGCGCTTACTACTTTAAGGCCCGGTTTATTCAACTTCTGATAAACTGTTAGGTAATGCAATCTGATGAGGGATAAAAATTGGCTAGTTATCCGCCGACCAATAGACTTAAATGCATGAGGTCCAAAATAATCAATTCAAGTCATAATAGCTTTGAAGTGAACAAACCCAACTAAAAAACAACACACTTAATACAAAAATGAGGAATAAGACAAGAAAGATCTAGTTTCATGTTAAATGTTAAAATTGTTTTTTTTTATGAAATTATTTTAGGGTTTCAACTTAAAATGCTCATAACAATGATGGTATTTATTGAACTGATGTTTTGTTTCAAAACGTTTGTTTTTTGCCATTTTTATTAAACTATCAAAAATATGTGGTATATGGGTCAACACTTGATGTAATTTCTCATTCTTAGGACCGGTGTATCAGTGGACGGTTATTTAGTTTAGCTGTCGGTTATCTATTGGTAATTATTTGTTAACCGGGAGCTAAACCAAATAACCGTTCACTAATAAACCGGTCGTTAGACATACATGACATCATACATATAAATACGCTGTCATAAATTTTTCATAATATCTGACATTCTCTGAAGTAGGTACACTGAGAGCAATCAAAACTTGATATCTACAATAATGTCAATTAGGCTCTCCAAACCACGTGATTTTTCAATATGACGACCGTGGAAAATTTGACGTTTGTTTGTTTATCTTGAGTTTATTTGGAATATTTTCAAGCTAATTACAGTTTACTATGTTGTAATATACTTTTCGAGATGCAGAGTGAATATTTGAAGACTTGAATGCAGGAAAATCGGGATCTGGGCGAACAGTTAGTTTAAAAAAATGTCCAGATGACATTTTGATCCCCAGTTCACATTAATGAACAAAGGAAGGCCTACAAAAGCTTAGATTCTTACAAATATTTCGAAAATGGCTTTATTCCAGATGCAGGAACAGTGGTAGTGAAAAATTTTCACGTTTTAATTGGAAAATTTTAAAACAAAAGGCAATGAAAAAAGCCTGACATCATCCTTGTTACCTTGTTGAAACTAACTTCCACAATCAACTTCAAGACCCGTTTGTGGCATTTTTATTTAGAAGAAACACTAATGAAGTCAATAAAATAAAAAAATAAACAGAGTTCATTCACAAAACAACCACAAAATTCACTTTAAAAAGCTTTAAATTACATACTCTCATATACGGGATAATGAACTTCTGCCACAACGCACTTTTTGACAGGTCGTTGGAATGCCTAATTGCCATTAACATAACAAAATTAAAATGGTTTTGAAAATTGATAAAAAATATTTAACGATAAATATGCAAATTACCACGAAAAAAACCAGTTTTTCGGATTTTTCAAATTCTCGGTCATTTTTTCCATTGCAGTATACCATTTTTTTACCATTTATAGGAAGAAGACGTAACTGCGAGTGAGTGAGCCAAACCTGAAATCTGTGGAAGGCGTAGTTTTAGGAGGAATCGCAGTTGAAAATTTTGCTTTTTTTTCAAACAAATTGAATTTAAGAAAAAGCTCTGATTATTTCCGCCCGAAAAAATTACTGCCTCTTTGCGATACTAAAGGGTATCTTTTGTCAAAGTTTGAGCTTGATTGATTTTTTTATGTCGAGGAAAAAAATTTAAAACCAAAAAACCGGTTTTTCGCATTTTTTTCAGAAGTTTTTGAGGTAAGGGAAAAATGGTGCATACAAAAGTTGTAGATCTTTTTATTATCTACAACTTTTTTAGATAGAATGCATGATTCACTAGTTTCAACCCCTAGAAACCCACCCCATTCCACCCCGGCTAGCAGTAGGCGGTTCGATTTTTTTCCCCTGTTTTAAAATAGCTTGTTTAACAATATTCGCCATCATATTGCTGTAACGAATTATTTATTCTTTTCTCAATTCTGACGCCTATTTCTACTGGTCTATTAGATCCAGAGGCATTATAAGGAATTTCAGAGGGCGCCAAGGATTTGAGATATGTTATGTGGATTATCCTTTGCGCCTAGCTCAAATGCTTTCTCCTCTATTAGCTCTAAAGAAGATGGAGAATGGGTTTGGTTTCCCAAATAAAAAAAATAGTTTTTTGGATATCTGGATATAGATTTGTTCCGTTGTGTTCCCATTTCATACCTAGTTGGGTAAAATCCTTTGTAGTTCTCAAATAATAATTGCAAATAAAGTGAACTGAAAAAAATCGAATAAAAACATAGATAGGTACCTAAGTAGTTTTGGTGAAACAGTTTCGAGTTCTAGAATTATTGTTGTTCTTACCTAAAAGTGATGGGTGCAATATCTAAGAAACTTTCAAATAGATGCGCTTGTTTATGTTTCCAGTCCCAAAATTGTAAAAATGATGCATTATTTTCTCATTTTAGTGCATTTCATGGAGGCTGAAATAAATGATTATAATCTAATCTATGATTTATTTTCTATTGAATCATGGGACAAAAGTATAATTGGGTTGGGTTCATAATTATGTATATTTTTTATATTTTTCAACACATCGTCAATTCATGCCAAAAGACACTTATTTGTTGTCATTTTTCTAGAAACATAAACAAAATTGCATCATACACACAGAAAATGTATTCACATTGGTTTATTATTTCAAAATATGGCAGAAATCAATTGTTTGCAGCCACAAACCCTCAACAATATACATATGTAGGTATGTACATTGGTGTAGACATACTTTTATTCGCTAATGACTAACAATAATTTCAAAATAATTAGAGTGTGTGATTTAGAAAAGAAACATCGATTAAAACAATATACCTATAAACAAAAATAAATCAAAAATTACATCAATATAATTTCGATGGTTGAAATGGATAAGAATACTGGCATGTCATTGAGACTGTTGAGAGACATTTTTATGAAAATTGCACAGTAGGTGTTTACACGTGTGTTTATTTATTCAATATCAACGGGTACTATGCGATCGGAAACCGTAAATCTATTTTTATCATTCTTAAATAATCGTTTAAATAATCAAATTTTCCCACTAATGAATAAGTGTATGAAAGAATTAGAAATGTAAAACTAGATATTTTGGAAGACAATCATAATATTATGGAAACGGCATAGGCCAACATATTACGTTTATGCACCAAATATTTGTCACTACCAGAAATTAATGAATATGACGATGATAAAAGATATGTTTCAATATAGAGAGCCACTAGTGAGTTAATTATTTTGAATTTAATTTAATCCTACATAGGCATTGTAAAATTATCAACTTTGATGCCTGCCCTAATACAGTTTCAATCCGTGAAAAATATCGCACGAGAATCAAGCGTTTTAAGTTGCTAATTGGTCGTCTTCGGTGGTCTCCAATGGGCTACTACCCACTTTTGGGCAGCAACTTTTCAGCGTAATCCGAAACCGTTCAGTTGAAATCAACAATACACTGGATTTAATATACAGTCGGCGGGTATTTTTTTTTCTATATTTTTGTAATTTGAGCATAATAAATTATCGTTTGCTGTTTTTTAACCTATACTTTGAGGCACCACCACAATAAAATAGCTTAATGGATTATTGGAGAAAAGCAGCTGGTATTTCAAGAAGTCATAAAACGACAAAACAACGCATTACAGAAACAATGAAAATAACAATCACAATTATTAAAGGTGACATCAGAAGTAAGCATTAAAATCATTCGGACACGTAGTGCGAACGCCGGACAACATTCGCAACCAAATATTATGAGCCTGGTAAACAAGGGGAAGAAAAAAATTCAGGAAAACCAAGGAAAATATGAAGAGAGGGCATGGACAAAGAACTGAGAGAAAGAACCCTGGAATAAAACTTGTGGAACGACCGAAATGGATGGAGATTGGAAATCGGAAGGCATCGGAGAACGTCTTTGAGTCGAAAATATATGAACGACTCGAATAAATGTTTAATCCACCCTCTTTGTACTTTAAAACCTCAAGTTCCCTTTCATTTAATTTGAATGCTATATATATAAAAAATAAAGTTTCCCTCATCTCATAATGAGGAATTTCATGATAGCTATACTCAATATTCGCGTCGACTCCCGAAACATGTCGTTAATTCACTATAATCACAACAATGATAATGGCATAGTTACAATGCATAGCACTGATGCACATGTTTATGCAAGCAAGTGTGCACAATGGCCTCTAAATGTTCAAATTTTACCGATATAAAAAAGTCTTCAGGTTTCTAAATATATATACATATATGATAAGACACGGAGAAATAGCGACGATATTTCAGCAAGGCTAAAAATTCGTATAAGGAAGCCAAAAGATGTGTTCAAAACGATGCGTCTTACACGTGGTAATAGTCGTCTTGAGGAGCATTTTTAAAGGCATTGGAAAAATTAAATTTTCAGCGTATCACCGAACCTATTTTTAATGTTTAAGCATACATTGATGATGTACTAAAAAAAATTATGAGAATGCTGTGATGAGGATTATAAGGAACCATTTCACCCCAAGTTGCAAATCTTCCGACTTTTCTCAACAAACTATTATTCTTGCTGAAATGCCTTCGCTGAATTCGCTAGCCATAAGAAAGGCACAAAACCGAGAAACACATACAATCTCGCCAAAGCCGTTTTTAGTAGGTACCCCTAGATGTCTTTTTAAACTTTGACTGCGTGGATAACTTGAAATTTGATGATATTGTTGCCAGCGGCGACACGGCGGAAGAGCTTAAGATCGTGGTTGAGGAACCTCATCAAGAATCAACGCGAATCCGACCTGAAATTGCCCTGATAGGTAAAGCAAGCCAAACTTTCTAAAATCCGAGAATAGGGCTTTCCTGGTCCGCTTGTACCATGCTCGGATTTATTCTCAAATTCCGAGAGCATCATGAAAACTTCCGAAGAAAGGAGCTCTTCAGAAAATTTCGTTTCCTCACAGAACGACCGACAGATTGCAAACAATTCGGATAGCAATGGGGACGCTTGAATTGAGGAGATTCGAGGAAGTGCTGGAGTGGCGGTGTACTGAAGATCATGGTGCAATTCAAGTTGCAAAGCAAACACCTGACAGAAGGACAAAGTGAATATTGGTTTGGCAACGAAAAAAGACCAAACGGAGCGTTGATAGATCCAAGAAACGACGGCGAGGGACATCGAGAAAATGACAGGGAAGGTTTGGATCCAAACTACTGCAAATAGAAGGACGTGGATTTGAGAAAGGCCTACATCCAGGAAAGTGTGTTCATACGGGCTACGAAGAAAGCTCGAAAAATACATTGTCTCCACCTACTTAAGGCACACATTTTTATTCATACCAAATAAAATGATAAAAATCGTTGGGTTTGGACAGAATGTTGGTGAATATGCCAAGCAAAATGAAAAAAAAAAAATCCTACTGCGAATGGCAGACTGGCATATCTTTATTATGACTAGTTCCCAAGTGCTGTCAATCCCAATCTTTGGAGCTCGACGGCAAGCCAGTAAAGCTTCGTTGGCCTCTACGAAACCCTTTTTGCACACAGCACCACAGCGAAGGGTACCTGATAAGGACAAGGGGTGCCTTTTATGTTTTTATGGCATCCAGGCAAAAGGGAAAAGGCTTTTAGAAATAGAAAGTGATGACAACAGTTATGATTAGAGTTTTGAAGCGTTCGTTACGGCTCGAATCTTGTATTTATTTTGTGACTAATCTCGTTCTGAATTATTAAAGTATTTTGAAAGTACGTAGTTTTTGTTATTACATACGTAAAAGAATTCATCAGAAGTGGTAGTGGACCTACAATTATTAAAATCTGTGTGCTATTTGCGGAATTTCGGTTTTGATTGATAATTATTATAATTTAACCGGAAAACCATGCCTAAAAGAAAGAAAAGCAGGCGCTCGCGTTCGAGTAGTTCGAGTAGTTCGCGAAGTGATTCTGACAGTAGTGTAACTTCATCTTCAAGTGACTATAGCAGAAAAACTAGTAAGAGAAGTTCAAGACGACGTAAAATTAGTCGTAAATCAACTAAAAGCAAGTCAAGCGATGACAAAGTTGAAATGCGTAGTTTTACCCCTCCTGCCCGATCGGTGAGTAGCCCTTCAATACCCGTTGCCAATTATGATTTTCCTAGGAAAATTGGGACAGTAAGCTTTATACCCGAGTTTGATCCGTTAAATTGCCAAACTGATCAATGGATTGAGATCATAGAGCATAACTGTAAAACTTATAATTGGGATGACAAATTCACAATTTATCAGGCTTTAACAAAATTGAAAGGAACTGCTAAAACCTGGTATACAAGTTTTATCGAAAATGAACCAAGATGGTCTCAGTTTTCTTGGGACAAATGGAAATGTATTTTGCAAGAAACTTTTCAAGGAACGAGAAATACTTATAATTTATTTATGGACATTGCAAATCATAAGCCAACAGTTGGATGTTCACTTTATCAGTTCCACTTTAATCATTTGTCAAAAATTAATAAGCCGTTGGTCAATTTTTCTGACGCTGATAAGGTTTCATTAATAATGGGAGCAATAAACGATTAAAATATAACCTTAGCTGTCCTAATTTATTAGCCGCTTATTTGAAAAATAAATATTATAAAACTCAGGCAAACATTACAGAAGCTAATAGTTCTAACGCTACACGAACATTTTCAAAAAAAAGTTAGTTTGAAAATAATAATATGAGCTTTAATAAAGCATCAACAAATTGTGCATGTTGTGGTGGTCAGGGACATACTAAACAGATATGCAGACATAAAAATAAAATATGTCGTTTTTGTAAATATTCTGGGCATATTGAAAAAAATTGTTTCAAAAAGAAGGACAGTCAAAGTTCAAACTGGAAACAGACTAATCTCAATAAAGAAAAAGAACAATTTGAATCCGTTAAGAGAATTAAATTTACAGGAACCCAAAATAAGTTTAACAAAATTATTCACATCAACAATCAGGAATATCAAGCTTTTATTGACTTTGGGAGTGATTGCTCTTTAATATCATTAGAATTAGCGCATCGTCTTGGATTATCGATTAACATTCTTCCTAATACGATAAAACTATGTGGGTTTTTGGGCAATACATCTGCAGTGGACAAATATGTTGAAACAAATGTACATATTGATTCGGTGGAGCTTAAAATTAAACTGTATGTTTTGGATACAGAATGGAATACTGAGTTGCTTATTGGAAGGAACTTTACAGAAAATACTGACATAATGTACTATAGAATTGACAATATGTTAACATTTCAATATAAAAAAGATTTTTCAAAACATGTTACTATGGGCACCCTAACTTCAAATCAACAAATGAATCTTCAATCTATATTGGATAAACATAAAGAATGCTTCTTCACATCTTTAAATTCTTTAAAAGCATCAACATCAGTTACAATGAATATTGAAATTATTGACCAGAAGATTGTAAATCACCGGCCATACAGGATATCTGAGTCCGACAAGATAATTTTTAGAGATACAATTAATGAGTTATTGAAAGCTAAAGTTATAAGAAAAAGCAATTCGCTCTATTCAAGTCCTTCATTTCTAATTAATAAAAAAGATGGTGAAAAAAGATTGGTAGTAGATTTTCGTCATATCAATAAAATTTCAAAGAAAAAACCAATAGTGATGCCAATTATAGAAGAAATAATAGATAACTTGTCGAATTGTAAATATTTCACTACACTGGATCTAGCCGCAGGATATCATCAAATACCAATGGCGGAAGACTCAATTCAATATACTGCATTTGCAACACCTGAAGGACATTTCGAATATGTTCGTTGTCCTTTTGGATTATGCAATGCGCCTGCAGTTTTCCAAGAGATGATGACAGAAATACTTCGACCACTAAGAAAATTTAACGTCATTCCATATCTAGATGATATATTAATTCCATCTGAAACCATAGAAACTGGATTAGAATTATTAGACCAGATTTTAAAATTGTTGCAGGAAAATAACTTGACTGTAAAACTGTCAAAATCCACGTTTTTGATGACTGAGATTACCTATTTGGGATATGAGATTACTTTCAATCAAATTTCACCAAGCAAACTTAAAATTGATTCAGTTAAAGATTTTCCCACTCCGAAAAACCAACACCAGCTGCGACAATTTCTTGGACTAATAGGATTTTTTAGAAAATTTATACCTGATTTTGCAAGAAAAACGGCCAATCTAACCAAACTTTTAAAGAAAGATTTCCCTTGGAAATGGACACAAGAACATACCGCAATAATAGAAAAAATGAAAAACGTAATTACCTGTGAACCAGTTTTAACTATTTTCAATCCTGAGTGTAAAACAGTGGTTTACACAGACGCAAGCAGGGATGGATTTGCAGGAATTATTACCCAGATCGTCGATAACTTGGAAAAACCTGTGGCATACTTCAGCAAACAAACCACTAATGACGAAAAAAAATATCATTCATTTGAATTAGAGCTACTAGCGATTGTAAAAACAACAAGATACAGATATTATTTAACAGGCAGAGAATTTACAGTTATTACAGATTGTAATTCTGTGAAAAATGCTATGTCTAAACAAAGTATCGTTCCAAGGATTGCAAGATGGATTTTGTATCTGCAGGAATTCACATTTGAAATTAAACATAAACCAAGACACCAATTGCAACATGTTGATGCTTTAAGCAGAAATTTTTCCAACAAGAATAATGAAAACATACCATCTGACTCTGACATTCAAATTGTAGCTGCAATTTTTGAAGATGATTATTTACGTGAAGCCCAAAGTGAAGACAAAGAGATAAAGAAAATCAAAGAAATACTTTTATCAGGTGACAGCGAAGATAATAAGGATATTTTCAAGCAATACGATCTACGTGGAAACAAAATATATCGAATGACAGAATTTGGAAACAAATGGGTTGTTCCAAAAATGTGTAGATGGCAAATAGTGAAAGCTAATCACGATGATATTGGACACTTCGCTTTAGATAAAACACTAGAGCGAATAAAAGAGAGATATTGGTTTCCAAAAATGCGTAGATTCGTAAAAAAATACATGAATGCATGTATACATTGTATATATCATAAGCAACCAGGTGGTAAAAAACCTGGATATCTCCATTCCATACCCAAATATGCACGTCCGCACCACACTTTGCACGCAGATCTTCTCGGACCTTTTATTGAAAGTCAAAATGGCAACAAATATTTATTAGTGATTGTTGACGGATTTTCAAAATTTGTATTTCTGAAGGCAGTACCAGATACCTCAAGTAAACCAGTAGTGGCTTTTCTGGATGAGATTTTCAAAATATTTGGTAATACGAAGCGCCTTATAACAGATGCTGGAAAAGCATTTGTTTCCAGAGACTTCAGGAAATATATTGAAGAACGAGGTATTAGGTTGTTCACGACGGCAGTTGGCATGGCAAGGGGTAACGGTCAAGTTGAAAGGGCGAATAAAACTGTACTAGATGCTCTGGCAACAATGGGGGCTAAATTGGAGACTAACATGTGGGACTCTAATTTAAAAAATATACAGCAAGGTATTAACAGTACAAAACATCGCATAACTCAAACAACACCTAGTGAGTTATTTTTCGGGTATAAACTACGAGTTGATGGGGACAAATATATGAGTGACGATGAAAGTGCTACTTTAGATGTGACAACGTTGAGAAAAAAAGTTGCTAAAAAACTTGAAGACAACAGAAATAAACAGAATGAAAACTTCAACAAAAGAAGAGGACCACCGACTCAGTACATTGTGGGAGACTTAGTTTTGACTAAGGTTACTAGTTTTCCTGCGAACATCCACGAAAGCAAAAAACTCCTAGACAAGTATCGTGGACCTTTCAGAGTCATTGAAGTGCTTCCAAATGACAGATACAGGGTCAAGGAAGATATCCACAGCAAACGGTCTCAACGTCCATATGAAGCTGTAGTAGGCAGCGAACATATGAAACTTTTTAAGTTTCAGAAGATTTAGGTAAGCATGCAATTGCTGGCCTAGTGACGTATCTGACGTACACTATTCGATTGAATAACTGATTCAATTGCTGGCCTAGTGACGTATCTGACGTACACTATTCGATTGAATAACTGATTCAATTGCTGGCCTAGTGACGTATCTGACGTACACTATTCGATTGAATATCTGATTCAATTATTGGCCTAGTGACGTATCTGACGTACACTATTCGATTGAATAACTGATTCAATTGCTGGCCTAGTGACGTATCTGACGTACACTATTCGATTGAATAACTGATTCAATTATTGGCCTAGTGACGTATCTGACGTACACTATTCGATTGAATAACTGATTCAATTATTGGCCTAGTGACGTATCTGACGTACACTATTTGATTGAATAACTGATTCAATTAGTGGCCTAGTGACGTATCTGACGTACACTGTTTGTTCAATTGAATATCTGATTCAATTATTGGCCTTGGTGACGTATCTCACGTCCTACACTGTTTAATGTATATCCGATTTAATTATTTACTTTGTAGCGCATTTGACGATTCCAACGAGATTGATGTCACTGGTACGAGTGGTATGATCGAGGACGATCATGCTGTCAGGATGGTCGAATGCTGTCAATCCCAATCTTTGGAGCTCGACGGCAAGCCAGTAAAGCTTCGTTGGCCTCTACGAAACCCTTTTTGCACACAGCACCACAGCGAAGGGTACCTGATAAGGACAAGGGGTGCCTTTTATGTTTTTATGGCATCCAGGCAAAAGGGAAAAGGCTTTTAGAAATAGAAAGTGATGACAACAGTTATGATTAGAGTTTTGAAGCGTTCGTTACGGCTCGAATCTTGTATTTATTTTGTGACTAATCTCGTTCTGAATTATTAAAGTATTTTGAAAGTACGTAGTTTTTGTTATTACATACGTAAAAGACTACACAAGATTTTTGTTTGCATTTTATGAGCTTTCGGTTATGCTTATTTAAAATGTGTCGTTCTGTTTGTCCTAATAGGTACAGTTTCATTCCATGAAAAATAGCACACGGGAAACAAGCGTTTTAACTTGCTAATTGGACGTTTTTGGTCGTCTCGAATGGGCTACTAAACTCTACCACATTTGGGCCGCAACTTTTCAGCGTAATTCGAAACCGTTCAGTTGGGATCAACAATACACTGGAATTAATATACACTGTGGGCCGAAAAAAAGGAGTACATTTTTTAATTGAAAATATTTTTTTTGGTTTTTGGGCGATTTAATTTCTTTTTGCAGGGCTAATAACCTAACATGTCCTCAACATGACTGTAAACTTGAAAGCAAAAATAATGTACAGGGTCGGACTTATAAAAAAAATTATATAACAGTGCATTTGAGCTCGTTCCAAATGAAAACTGTCTTAGCTAAAATTGTACAAATATGCTTTTTCGGTAGATAAACTATCCAGAACACTTCAGTAAAAAGGAAATTTTCCGAAATTACCGGATTCGCGAAATATCATTTTTTTATTAAATAACATTTTAACAAATACCACATTTATGAAAACAGTTTAGTAATTTTAAAACTTAGAGTAAAATAATATGAATGTGGCCACCATTTTTGTTTACCACTTGTTGAAGTCGTCTGCGCCATAAATTGATAGCCCCATTTATTGCACCCTGTTCAAAATTGTTCCAAACAAACTGCATTCTTTCTTTCAGCTGCTCGATTGTTTCAAATTGTTGTCCGTCATACAAATTTTGTTCGAAAATTCCCCAAATTTAATAATCAACCGGATTTAATTCTGGGCGGTTAGGTGGCCACATTTCTGGGTCAATATAATCCGGGCAATTATCACTCAAAAACATCCTTGTACTATGGGAAGTGTGCGAGGGAGCACCATCCTGTTGGAAAGTGTAATCGTAACAAACATCTTCAATTTCTGGTAATAGGTGCTTCAAGATTTGTTCTTGATACGTTTCTGAATTGAGTTTTACCCCAGCATCAACAAAAATCAGACGAGATTTTCCCAACATGGATACTGCAACAGAGACCATTACACCTTTTGAGAAATGACTTTTTTCAATGAAAAGATGCTCTAAAGGAATTTCTCTCTTATATTGTACGTCAGAATATACCCTATTATTTTGGGTATTTTTAGGTGGCCGTAAATAAAACATTTTTTCATCTGAAAACCATATTTTTCTGTCTTCGCGAGAGCGGAATCTTCGTAGTAGCAAATGGACCTTTCTCATGCAATGAACAACAAGGATAGTTTATTAAGATTTCTGCAATAAAGAAAGAGACACATATAATGACGCGCGATACCTGTGTGGAATGACTTTGATTGGTTCCACTTGTCAAATTGTGCAATTTCGGTTGTGTTTCTGTTTTTGTTTATTTTTAAACGTAGATATGACAAATATGTATCAACATTAATTAGAAAAAAAACCCACCGTTGGACAAAAATGTTTGCAGCAAACCTTTAATTGTACAATTATTATTGTATTTGATATAGAAATCGTTATTTTACGAACCCTCAAATCTCTTCCAACTTAAGTCCTCTTCATTCAGGTTGAGAGCACGTAATCATTGTTTACGTCCACAATATACCCTGGCTGAAACACCACAACAAAACAGATAACGAAGGCAGAGAAGCAGAAGCTTTTGCCATAAGTTGTGGTCTAACGCAGCTTGTCGATGAACCTACCCGTATCTCAGAAACGGGCGAATTTGCAGCGCTTTTAGACTTGTTCCTAACCACAAATCCTGACTCGTACACAATTCAAGTAGATGCTCCACTTGGTTCGTCTGATCATAAACTTATAATAACAAAGTGCGAAATGTTCATCCCACCAAGCCAACAACCACTTCCTCGTAAAATGTGGCACTATAAATCGGCAAAATGGAATGACCTAAAACAGTTTTACCTGGATTTTCCACGGCAAGAGGTTTGCTTTAAAACAGCTGATCCCACTATTTGCTGTAATGAAATAACACAAGTAATCTTATCTGGAATGGATGCATATATCCCACATACAACTAAACGTAGAGCTAATGCAAAACCTTGGTTCAATAGCCAGTGTCAAACGGCTGTACAGAAAAAACACAGAGCATATAACCTTTGAAAACGACAACAAACCGCTCAAAACCACACTGAATTTATAGAAGCCAGAAATAGTTGCAAAATTACTATTGACTCCGCTAAAGAAACATACAATCAAAGAATAAAAAACAGGTTGCTGAATTGTCCAAGTAGTTCTAGGTCCTTTTGGTCTCTTGCAAAAGCTGTTGGATCTAACTTCACCAAGTCATCCATACCACCACTTACAGATAAAAATAATCACTTAGCCACAACATCAGAGGAAAAAGCCAATATGCTGGCCCAAATGTTTTCCTCCAACTCTAACCTAACAGTGCCAAACGGAAAAACTCCACCGTTCATTGAAAGGGTTTCCCATAGTATGCCAGAGGTACCCTTTTGTCACAGAGAAATACGAAAATCCCTTAAAAAGCTAGATACAAACAAAGCAATGGGTCCGGATGGCATTCCCGCAATAGTACTCAAAAATTGCGCCAACGAACTCACCCCAACTTTCGCAAAATTATTCAATTTGTCTTACAGGCAAGGAGTATATCCATCATCATGGAAGTCTGCCGCAGTACAACCCATTCCAAAGAAAGGAAAAAAGACAGATCCGTTAAACTATAGACCAATTGCTCTACTTCCGGTGATATCAAAAGTAATGGAAAGAGTTGTGAACACCTAACCAAGTACTTGGAAAAGTACAAAATTATCAACGATAAGCAATACGGATTTCGAAAATATAGGTCAACTGGCGATTTACTTACATACGTCACTCACTTATGGCAAAAAGCGATTGAGTTGCGGGGTGAAACAAGAACAATTGCCTTAGATATATCTAAAGCATTCGACAAAGTTTGGCATGAAAATCTGCTCAACAAGCTCAAAGCAATGGGATTATCGCCGAAACTTTGCACTTGGTTTGAAAGTTACCTAAAGGACAAATCCATTTATGTTGCACTGGATGGCCAGAACTCCAACTCTTACCAAATAAATGCGGGTGTGCCACAGGGAGCAATCGTTTCGCCAACTCTTTTTCTGATTTACATAAATGACCTCAAAGATAAAACAGTAAATCCACTTTATTGCTTTGCAGACGATGGCAATGTAGTCTCCTCACTCATACCACCCACAGGTCTTTCCGCACGTGAATTCCATCATCTTAGACTAACTCAAATATCGCAGATAAATAACGACCTGGAGATAATAGAGGACTGGGGTAACAAAAACCTTGTACAGTTCAACGCGCAGAAAACCCAAGCAGCTCTGTTTTCAAAAAAGACCAGCACCGGTGAGTCAAACATCATGCTATCTGGAAGTGCTGTCACATTACAGAGTCAGTTGAACATCTTGGGGGTTACTGCAGAGACCAACATGTCTTGGCACAGTCACGTGGCAGATATTGCTAAAAGGGCGTCCCATAAGCTGGGGGTGCTATTTCGTACAAGACATCTGTACACACCAAGCCAATTGCTGACACTCTACAAAGCCCAGATTCGACCAACTATGGAGTACTGCTCACATATATGGAGTGCAGCACCCAAACATACCCTAATGCTTTTGAACACCGTGCAAAAACGAGCTATCAAGCTGATCAATGACCCCGCACTTACTCGTAACTTGGATGGTCTCGAACATCGCAGATCTGTGGGCGATTTATCTCTCTTCTACAGGTACTATCACGGAAAATGATCTGAAGAGTTGGCACGTATGATTCCACCGAGAGTAGCGCCTACCAGGCGAACCCGTCAAACAGACGGTAACCATGAATTTACTGTCAAACTAGAGGCACCAAGAACCTCATTATATCAGAATTCATATCTCTGGAGAACAGCATCGCTGTGGAATAAACTCCCTGCGACGGTTTTCCCTGCAGGTTACAACCTGAACCGTTTCAAGACCAACATACACCGACATTTCCGCGCACTTGCCGCTTCTCGAGCGTGATAGGACATTTCCTTGTGAGTGCGCATATCCGTAAAAAAAAAAAAAAATACCACTGGAAATAATGTATCAGAGTGATGAGGTTAAACGTAGTATAACTTTAAAAGCCATGTTAGATACTGGTAGCCCAATAAGTTTAATAAAATCCGAATATGTGCCATTCTATTCGCTTAAAAAAAATAACGACAGTAGTTCCTATTTTGGCTTAAATAATTCTAAGTTACAAGTTTTAGGTGTTTTAAATGAAAGAGTAGTTATTAACAATGTGGATGTCCCAATAAGATTTTTTGTAGTAAAAGATGAAACCATGACTGTACCCTCAATTTTGGGAAGAGATTTTTCCATGTTAGAGAATTTTGAGATCACTCTGGGCGAAAACGTCACTATCAAGAAGGTTCAAAGTAAGTTCAATAACGTTGTCAATAATGAATTATTATTTATTGATTATGATTTTGATAAAACTAACTTTTCATTAAATATTAATGCTCAAATTGACCCAATGGTAGTTAAAAAGGTAAATGATTTATTTGTTGAAGAATATTTAGAGCCTGAACGTTCTGATACTTCTGAAGTTGATTTGAAGATGAAAATTAGCTTAGTTCATGAACAACCATTTGCTTTTAGGCCTCGTAAGTTGTCTTATTCAGAAAAAAATGAATTGAGGAAAATATTAGATGAATTTTTGAATGATGGAATAATTAGAGAGAGTAATAGTCCTTATTGCAGTCCGATTGTTTTAAGAGAGAAAAAAAATAAAACTTCAAGGTTATGCGTAGATTTTAGGGAATTGAATAAAGTGACAGTTAAGGATCATTATCCTATTCCTCTAATAGACGATCATTTAGACCTTCTGAAAAATAAGAACTATTTTACTAGCTTAGACTTGAAACATGAGTTCTATCATGTAAAAATGGCAGAAGATTCCATAAAGTACACTTCATTTATTACTCCTTTGGGACAATTTGAATATTTATTTATGCCTATGGTTTTATGCAATGCGCCCTCTGTATTCATGAGATTTATTAACCACGTCTTCAGGGATTTGATAAGGGAAAATGAAGTCTTGATATATCTAGATGATATTCTTATTGCAACAGAGTCAATTTCTGAACATATGGACATTTTAAAGGATGTTTTAAAAATTGCTGTCAAAAACCTATTAAAGTTTAGAATTGACAAATGTTCATTTTTACAGAATCAAATTTTATATTTAGGGTATTTGATTGATGGCAATGGCATCAAACCAAATCCCAATAATGTTTTAGCTGTTGAGAATTATCCAATTCCTGATGACCAAAAGAAAGTTCAAAGATTTTTAGGCTTAGCTTCATACTTTAGGCGTTTTATTCAAGGATTTTCTTCATAGCAAGGCCACTATATGACTTAATTAGGAAAGAATCAAAGTTTGAATTTAAAGAATCACAATTACAGTCATTTAATACTTTGAAAACCAAATTAATTGAAGCCCCAATCTTAGCTATCTATTCTCCTGAATTAGACACAGAACTACATTGCGATGCTTGCGCCCAAGGATTTGGAGCAATACTTTTACAAAAGCAAAATAATGATTTGTTTCGACCAGTTTCATATTTCAGTAAAAGAACTAATTTTGCGGAAGCTAAATTTCACAGTTATGAACTAGAGATGCTCGCTATTGTGTATGCTTCAGAAAGATTTAGGGTTTATGTGCATGGAATAAAAATTAAAATTGTAACTGACTGTAATTCGATCAAGCAAGCTCTTAATAAGAAGGAAATAAATCGTGGAATTAATAAGTGGGCCTTGGTTTTACAGAATTATGATCTATCTAAATCTATTTTGATCGATAGAGAAGACAAAAAATTTGAAATGCGGAACGGATTGGTTTATAGAGAAAATAAAAATGATTCTTCGTTTTATGTCCCTGAAGCTATGGAAGGCAAAGTCATATATAATTGTCATGATAATTTGGGGCACGTAGGAATTGATAAGACCATAGAATATCTTTCCAGAGTGTATTGGTTTCCAAAGATGCACGATAAAATTAAAAC
This sequence comes from Ceutorhynchus assimilis, assembly GCA_917834065.1. Taxonomy (NCBI): domain Eukaryota; kingdom Metazoa; phylum Arthropoda; class Insecta; order Coleoptera; family Curculionidae; genus Ceutorhynchus; species Ceutorhynchus assimilis. The sequence continues at coordinate 9,686,165 of OU892277.1, forward strand.
TTACATTCAAAACTGCATAAAATGTTTAACATATCCGAAAAAAACTGGTTCACAAGAGGGTACCTTGCATTCTATTCCTAAAGGAGATAAACCTTTCATAACGATTCACATTGATCATTTCGGTCCTCTTGAGAAAACTCCAAGAAATAAAAAATATATTTTTGAAGTAATTGACAGCTTCACTAAGTTTGTGAAATTTTATCCTGTTAAATCTGTAACTACTTCTGAAGTTATTTCTATACTAGAGGAATACTTTAATAATTATAGTAAGCCAGTTCGTATTGTGTCAGATCGAGGTACAGCTTTCTCCTCTTACGAATTTGATAATTTTATCGACATTCACGAATTAGTTCACATAAAAATAGCATCGGCTTCTCCTAAATCCAATGGTCAAATTGAGAGGGTAAATAGAGATTTAACCCCAATGCTTTCGAAGCTAACTTTACTGACTAATAAATGGGATAAACACTTGGGGGATGTAGAGTTCTCAATAAATAACTCTATTTGTAGATCAACAGGTAAAAGTCCTGCTGTGTTATTATTTGGGGTAAATCGGAGAGATAGAAATGATAGTCTTAGACATTATTTAGAGCTTGAAAAGTCTGAAAATGAAGTAACAGATCTTGATGTAGTAAGAAATGAAGCTTGTAGACAAAATGCTAAAGTACAGGAATATAATAAGAAATATTTTGACTCTAGACATAAAACTCCTAAGGGATACAATTTGGGTGATTTTGTGATGATAAAAAGTGAACACGTAAGCCCAGGGATGAACAAAAAATTAATCCAAATTTAGAGGGCCTTATGAGGTTGTAAAAGTACTGGATCATGATAGATACGTAGTTAGGGATATTGAAGGATTTCAGATAACACAAATCCCTTATGAAGGTATTCATGGTCCAGATAATTTGAAGTTATGGTTACCCACTTGTTCTGATATTATATAACTTGTATTTTCATTATTTTAGTAGATTTTCATTTTAGAAAAGTATTTTATTTTGTTTTACTTCTTGAGTATAATATGTTATTGGTACTAATAGGTACTTATCCATACTTTATCATGATTTTATTGTTTTGTGTCACAGGATAGTTCATATTGTCTTCGAAATATTATTATAATAACTTATGATATGCAATAACTTATGAATTATGAATCTTTCACACTCCAATTATGTACATGGATTTTTATGAGATATTTATGAATTATGTTTATGTCTACTTCACAAATCACATAGAATTTCATTCCATTATTCTGTCTTTATCAATGAGTCTGTATTGACTAATTTCACGTTGTGTTAGATTTATTGATTAGATAATTGCATTATGTTACCTTTGTCAAGACTTTTAGTCGAGGACGACTCAAATGTCAGGTTGGCCGAAACTGTAGTGATACCAGTGATACCTCGACAGGTATATTTCTGATTGTGGAGTTAGTTGTCATTAATTGAATATTGTCAAGTCGAGTGTCATTATATTGATTATTGTTCGTGTAAAACTTGAGAATTATTGTATTTAAATAGAAAGTACTTGAAGACATAAGAATTTTCCTAGGTTCTTAGTACTACAAATGTTTAAGCATACATTGATGATGTACTAAAAAAAATTATGAGAATGCTGTGATGAGGATTATTAGGAACCATGTCACCCCAAGTTGCAAATCTTCCGACTTTTCTCAACGAACTATTATTTTTGCTGAAATGCCTTCGCTGAATTCGCTAGCCATAAGAAAGGCACAAAACCGAGAAATACATACAATCTCGCCAAAGTTGTTTTTAGTAGGTACCTACCCCTAGATGTCTTTTCAAACTTTGACTGCGTGAATAACTTGAAATTTGATGATATTGTTGCCAGCGGCGACACGGCGGAAGCGCTTAAGATCGTGGTTGAGGAACCTCATCAAGAATCAACGCGAATCCGAGCTGAAATTAGCCTGATGGGTAAAGCAAGCCAAACTTTCGAGAATCCGAGAATAGGGCTCTCCTGGTCCGCTTGTACCATGCTCGGATATATTCTCAAATTCCGAGAGCTTCATCAAAACCACCAAAGAAAGGAGCTCTTCAGAAAATTTCGTTTCCTCGATCGACAGATTGCAAACAATTCGGAGAGCAATGGGGACGCTTGAATTGAGTGGCGGTATACTGAAGATCATGGTGCAACTCAAGGCAAACACCTGACAGAAGGACAAAGTGAATATTGGTTTGGCAACGAAAAAAGACCAAATGGAGCGTTGATAGATCCCAGAAACGACGGCGGAGGGACATCGAGAAAATGACAGGGAAGGTTTGGATCCAAACTATTCCAAACTACTGCAAATAGAAGGACGTGGATTTGAGAAAGGCCTACATCCAGGAAAGTGTGTTCATACGGGCTACGAAGAAAGCTCGAAAAATACATTGTCTCCGCCTACTTAAGGCACACATTTTTATTCATACAAAATAAAATGATAAAAATCGTTGGGTTTGGACAAAATGTTGGTGAATATGCCAAGCAAAATGAAAGAAAAAAAAATCCTACTGTAGCGAATGGCAGACTGGCATATCTTTATTATGACTAGTCCCCAAGGTTTTTGTTTGCATTTTACGAGCTTTCGGTTATGCTTATTTAAAATGTGTCGTTCTGTTTGACCTAATAGGTACAGTTTCATTCCGTGAAAAATAGCACACGGGAAACAAGCATTTTAAGTTGCTAATTGGACGTTTCTGGTCGTCTCGAATGGGCTACTAAACTCTACCACATTTGGGCCGCAACTTTTCAGCGTAATTCGAAACCGTTCAGTTGGGATCAACAATACACTGGATTTAATATATAGTCGGCGGGTATTTTTTTTTGTCATTTGAACATATAATGAATTATCGTTTTCTGTTTTTTAACATATAATTTGAGGCACCACCACAATAAAATAGCTTAATGGATTATTGGAGAAAAGCAGCTGGTATTTCAAGAAGACATGACAAAACAACGCATCATAGAATTAATGGAAATAACAATCACAATTAGAGGTGACATCAGAAGTAAGCACCAAAATGATTTGGACACAAGAAAAATATGAAGAGAGGGCATGGACAAAGAACTGAGAGAAAGAATCCTGGAATAAAACTTGTGGAACGACCGAAATGGATGGAGATTGGAAATCGGAAAGCATCGGAGAACGTATTTGGGTCGGAAATATATGAACGACTCGAATATATGTTTAAATCTATGCTCTTTGTAGTTTAAATCTTCAAGTTCCCTTTCATTTAATTTGAATGCTATAGTCTATAAAAAGTAAAGTTTCCCTCATCCCATAATGAGGGTTTTCATGACAGCTATACTTATAACTACGTCGACTCCCGGAACATGTCGATAATTCACTATAATCACAACAACAATGATAGTGGCATAGTTACAATGCATAGCACTGATGCAGAACGATGTGTTCAAAACGATGCGTCTTACACGTGGTAGTAATCGTATTGGGGAGCATTCTCAAAGGCATTGGAAAAATTAAATCTTCAGCGTATCACCGAACCTATTTTTAATGTATAAGCATACATTGATGATGTACTAAAAAAATTATGAGGATGCTGTGATGAGGATTATAAGGAACCATTTCACCCCAAGTTGAAAATCTTCCAACTTTCCTCAACGAACTATTATTGTTGCTGAAATGCCCTCGCTCAATTCGCTAGCCAAAAGAAAGGCACAAAACCGAGAAACACATACAATCTCGCCAAAGCCGTTTCTAGTAGGTACCCCTAGATGTCTTTTTAAACTTTGACTGCGTGGATAACTTGAAATTTGATGATATTGCTGCCAGCGGCGACACGGCGGAAGAGCTTAAGATCGTGCTTTAGGAACCTCATCAAGAATCGACGCGAATGCGACCTGAAATTAACCTGACAGGTAAAGCAAGCCAAAATTTCGAGAATCCGAGAATAGGGCTTTCCTGGTCCGCTTGTAGCATGCTCGGATTTATGCTCAAATTCCAGGAGCTTCATGAAAAGCTCCGAAGAAAGGAGGTCTTCAGAAAATGTCGTTGTACTGATCACGGTGTAACTCAAGTTACAGGGCAAACACCTGACCGAAGGACAAAGTGAATATTGGTTTGGCAACGAAAAAATACCAAACAGAGCGTTGATAGATCCCAGAAACGACGGCGGAGGGATATCAAAAAAATGACAGGGAAGATTTTGATCCAAACTACTGCAAATAGAAGGACGTAGATTTGAGAAAGGCCTACATCCAGGAAAGTATGTTTATATGGGCTACGAAGAAAGCCCGAAAAATAAATTGTCCTCGCCTACTAAAGGCACACAATTTCATTCATACAAAATAAAATGATAGAAAATCGTTGGTTTTGGACAAAATGTTGGTAAATATGCCATTTTCTGGTGGCAAGCAACATGAAAAAAAAGTACTATAGCGAATGGCAGACTGGCGTATCTTTGAGTTTTATTATGACTGGTTTTTGTTTACAATTTACCAGCTTTTGGTTATGCTTATTTAAAATATGTCCTTCGGCCTGCCCTAATACAATTCCATTTCGTGGAAAATATCACACGAGAAATACGCGTTTTAAGTTGCTAATTGGTCGTCTCCAATGGGCTACTAAACTCTACCACATTTTGGCGTTAACTTTTCAGCGTATAATCCGAAACCGTTCAGTTTGGATGCAGTTCTTCAATTTCAATACACCGGATTTAATACAGTCGTTGGGTTTTTTATATTTTATTTTTGTCATTTGAGCATAACGAATTTTGGTTTTCTGTTTCTCAACCCATAATTGAAAGGTTTTATATTCGCAAGTCGGAGAATTGGAATACGTAATATTCATATTTCAAATGGGCCTGCAGAAATTAACACAGGAAAATATTAAACTCCATATTTAATGGGTTTTAACAAAGAATTTCAATCAACTCAAAAAGAATTCACTGTTCGGTTCGGATCCAGACTAGATGATAGACCTGTGGTTTTTGCGCAGAGTATCTAATAAACCTCCGATTCCAAATTAACCTCTATTATTTAATTTTATTCCAATTTTAAAATCAAATTCCGAGTACCTACCTAATAAGAAATAACTTCCAGGTGCAAAAAGCTTGATAAGACATTATACACGGAGAAATAGCGACGTTTTTTCATCAAGGCTAAAAATTCGTATTAGGAAGCCGAAAGATGTGTTCAGAGCTTTTGAATTTGAATTTGAATCATTCATTATGATATTCATTTTATGTTTCTTTATTATTTCTTTCAAGAAGTGCCTAGTTTATTGGTTCTGGAGATTGATATGGATGCGTATTATTTTGTTTATATTTTTTTTAGTGCAATTTAATTTTTTATTCAATATTTTCAGCTGAGAAAAGTGAAACTCATGCTTGGTAGTGTGATAATGGATAGCTGCTGCTCAGTTCTTAGGTTTATCACAATTATTATATCAATATTGTTTAAATCGTTCTCCAAGAAGTTGTCTGGTTTTTCCTTTAAAAAAAATTGTTTTTGAATTTATAGTCGATTGTATTATTTTCTACGCTGTCGAAGGCTTTTGCATAATCTATGAATGCCAAGTATAGCACTGGGATTTGATATTTGTTAGCTTTTCCATCTTCTATCATTTTCATAGTTAATATACCTATGGTCGCTTGTACTGCAGCCTTTTCTTATTCCAGCTTGTTCTCTTGTCTGACAGTTTTATAATTTGGATGCTCATCTGTTTGATTATATTTGTGTCAATTGTTTGTATGGTTTTTTTTTTAAAACTTTAATCGGTTGAGTATTTTTAGGGAGGGATCCTAATTTGCGTTATAAAGCGTAGTCTACTATTCTTGTGTTGCTGGAATAATTTCATTTATCATCCGTTTCCGAACTCCTCCTTCGTTCTTTATACTGTGAAGAATTGTATTCCGGAGCTGAGGTTTGAAGCAATTCATATTTTAAAAAAAAAATCTTTTTCTTTTAGTTTCTTTGATATTTTTTCTAGTGGTTCTTCTGCTTATTCTGCTATTGTTTTTTTTTGTTCTGGTAGCGTTCTTTTTTTATCCATTCGGTATTTTGTTTCTAAAGAAATAATAGATATAGCGTTCCCCCTTTGATGTGTGCTATACTTCTTTTGTCGCTTTCACTATTGTAGTTAAAAACATGTTTATTTTATCGATTTTTTCCATGTCTAGATTCTGATCATTTTCGATTATTTATCTTTGCTTGTTTCAAATTGGCTATCACCGAATGTTCAGTTTCGCTTGATCGAGCCTGTGGTCGCTACCAGTTCAGGAATGATTTAGATGATTACGACACATTTTTAATGATAGATTTGTTGTCGAGTGGATATAGTCGATCTCGTCATTGTTATTGATAACGGAATTGCTAAAGAAAGAATTTATTGCCAAAAGATGTCTTTCTTCCAAGTCGTGTCGTTCATGCGTATATGCCGCCTGTCATTTTTGTTGTATCCATATCCTCCTATTTAATTTTGTTCTTCATCTATTTTTATTCCTATTATGGCGCTGAAGTCTTCTCTTACTTTTTGACGAAATTTGAAACAAAAATTTCGATATAAAAAAAATATTTTTTTTTAAACCGAACGATACAGAATACAGTAGCTTGTTCTATTGTTAAAAATAAATTGAATCTGGGAACGTGCCTGCTCAATCGAATATCGGGGAAAAAATAAAACATCTCCTTAGGCTGTTAATACCTTTGGTTTCGGAAAAATCACCTAAGAAAATGGTTTCCCGTGAAGCGAAAAGGAAAACCAAAATGCAGTTTTGCTTTGAAAATACAAATCCTTTTTTTAAAGTTTTTTTCATTTCATCGAAGGCTGAAAAAATCTCTTGCCGATCTTATATCGTAAATGGCAAAGTTGAACCTGCCACCGACCCTCCGCAAATACGTTTCTTTCTCAGAACGTCTGTCTTATGTCATAAAATTTCATTTTATTGCTTTGCTTTAATCGAAACTGAAACAATTGTCTCTCTTATGTCTCAATATTTTCTTGTAACAGACGTTTAATTAAGTAGGTATACCACGTTTATGTCAATAATGTGTCCGTTATTAAAATGAATATAAAAAGAATTTCCCTTACACAAAAAACCCGATAGATTTATTATTTCCTTATAATTAAGTTTTGAAAAATCCCTACAAGAGCCACTTAAGCATAATATTCCAAACAATTTTCAATCACTTCATTGATTTGAAAGCAGCCTTAACAGAATGATAAAAATTCCCGCTATTGTTTCGTGGCACTTCTTCACCTCCAAACCGATCTTGAATGATTATTCTGTCATTGTCAAGCACTTTCAATATCACCCTTTGGCCCTGATTCTCCATTAACTTACTTTTTAGCCACTTTTGTCTTTTGCTATAGCAACAAGCCCAGACTAATTTCACGTTCTCTCGATTTAATAAGTTAATTTAGTTGCATGTCTAATCCACTGACTGGTCTTCGATTTTGCCAGAATATCGGGATACTTTCTACAGCTGTGACTTGAATTTACCTACTTACTACTAGAATTAATAGTAAAAAGTATAGTGTATTAGCTTGTGGGCGAATACCTAATAACAAATATTTTAAATCCGTTTCAAAGCTAGCTCAAACTTTATTCCAGAAACCAAGATTTTATTTTACCCTGGCGAAGCTTTCAATTAGGACAATTTTTTTACTTCATTTTCAGGGACTATTTTGACTGAAAACTGAAAATTATTAACGCTGAAATCTCATTTTTTCTCTCTCTCTCGTCTCGTCTCGTAGTCTCGTTCTCTCTCGTCAGTTTTGAAGCATAATATAATTAATTTCGTCTCCAAGGTTAAGAATATCCAAAAGTGTATTTTCGCCTTTTCCTTATAGTCGGAGAGCCAGCGCCAAAAAAGTGCAAGAGTTTCATGAAAGCTGAAAATTTAATATAAGCTTGTATTTGTGATGTATATGTTACTGTAAATGCCCGAAATTCGGTAAAACCTAGGATAAGCGCGCTAAACCTAGGATTTACCAGAAGCAAGTGGTAAAAGCCCGAAAACTAGTTATTTTACTTCCATTTCGGACTTTTACCGGACACAAACAGTAAATCTTAGGATTTACCATAACGCATTGGTAAAAGTACGAATACCACTGATACATTACAGAAATCGATATCGTGAAACGATAATCGTTAAAATTTCAATGTCTAAATATAAGATACTTTATAAATGAAACAAAAAGTCACACCGAAACACTTTTTGTTTTAATATTCTTAAATCTAAACAGAAATCATAGTGGCCTTAAACGAGATATAAAAAAAAAAAAAACAATAATTCAAGTACTAATAATAGGTTTGTTCGGACTTGGTTCAGAATTAGTTCTGAATTGAACTGCGCTTGCGCATTTGTTCATATATGTCCGAACAAACCTAATATTGCAAAAAGTATAGGTATAGTATTTTCAAACTCAGTTAAAACAAGATACCAACTGGTAGCTGACTGGTCACTGGATATTTCCATAAGAAATGCACTGCCTTTAGTCAGCCACCAGTTATGAGTTATGTTCACCTTGTTCCAATTGACTTTCGAAAAACTATAGGTACTTAAATGTCAAAACCATTTTTTAAATGAAATAAATGGATTAAAATGTCCACTAATAGAAATATTTATTTATTGGTACAGGGCAAACTTCCATGGCATTTAGAATTGCAGAGTATTTAGAGGATCTGAATGAACATCTTTTGGTGGAACATTTTCGAATACAATTGCATTTCTTAAATCATTGGCAACTACATAACGACAATTTTCGCACTGCACTTCTTACGCTAATTTCCTGAGATGGAAAATCTCCAGGACACAAGAAATTTTCTTAATTTTCTTAACGATTATCGTGAAACGATATCGATTTCTTTAACGTATCAGTGGTATTCGTACTTTTACCAATGCGGTGTGGTAAATCCTAAGATTTACTGTTTGTGTCCGGTAAAAGTCCGAAATGAAAGCAAAATACCTAGTTTTCGGGGTTTTACCACTTGCTTTTGGTAAATCCTAGATTCTTTGATCCTAGGTTTAGCGCGCTTATCCTAGGTTTTACCGAATTTCGGGCATTTACAGTAACATATATAACTATACTCGCATACAGCAAGTGAAGTAGCGGGACAAGCTTCGCCCACGCACCTTCGAATGTGTTAAAAATTAATCGCAATGAAAGAGTTTCATGACAGCTGAAAATCTTTCAATCCATTGTTCATTTAATAAAAAACATGACGGACATGGTCAGATAGCATTATGTTAGAACAACTAGAGTCAGCATGACTATATTCCGGTCGTATAATAGAGGTAACTGAAACTGTTTCATCATGGTTCAAATTTGGTAGGTATGTTATTATTTAATTCAATACTATAATCGAAAATAACAGTCAGACTTTAATTTGTTGGAACTTAACCAGTCAGCAATCAATTCAATTTTCAATATTGTATACATACAGGGTCCGCGGCTAAGCGCGCGTCGGTCTGTAAGTCCTAAACTAATAGGTTTAGGAATTTTTTTCATGTGTGAACCTATACTGGTCATGAGTCTTTATTTTAGGAAAATATTATTGAGTATACAGAGTGGCTCAATTAGGCGTGACGATATAATTTTTTATTTTTTTTTTAAACGAGACACCCTGTATGTGATAATGTGATTGCATATTTGGATTCTACGTAAAATTATGAGCAGATTTCATGTGATATACCCTTTACCTAAGCTCAACTCTTTTGGAAATATTTACGGTTGAAATCGACTTTTTTGCAACTTTGACAGGCTGTAAAATCTAAACGGTTAGTATTAGAGGAAAACCATCTATTATCAACTATCATTTGACACCAACTTTGAATTTAATCCATGATTGAAAGTTCCAATTATTTTCAATATCCGGTTAAGTTAGGACAAGGTCTAATTTAAAAAAAAAAAACGACTTTTATATCGTCACGCTTAATTGAGCCACTCTGTATACTTAAAAATATTTTTCTTAAATAGAGTCTGACGACCAGTATAGCTTGACATATGAATGAAATTCCTGACCTTATTAGTTTAGGACTAAGGACCGACGCGCCCTTAACTGCGGACCCTGTGTGTATACAATATTGAAAATTGAATTGATTGCTGACTGGTTAAGTTCCAATAAATTAAAGTCTTACTGTTATTTTCGATTATAGTATTGAATGAAATGAATGAAACAGTTTCAGTTACCTCTATTATATGACCGGAATATAGCCATGCTGACTCTAGTTGTTCTAACATAATGCTATCTGACCATGTCCGTCATGTTTTTTATTCAATAAACAATGGATTGAAAGATTTTCAGCTGTCTTGAAACTCTTTCATTGCGATTTATTTTCAATACATTCGAAGGTGCGTGGGCGTAGCTTGTCCCGCTACTTCACTTGCTGGCTCGAGTATAGTTATATACATCACAAATACAAGCTTATATTTAATTTTCAGCTTTCATGTAACACTTGCACTTTTTTGGCGCTGGCTCTCGGACTATTAAAATCGAGAAAGAAAAATTCTACCTACTCTAGGAAATTCTGAGGTGGTTGGTTATTTCAGAGGGTGTCGGCCGGTTTGCGCTCTTACCTGCAATCGACCAGTTTGCGCTCTGAGATTTTGATAATAGCAATATTTACCTACCTTATTGCCTTCGGTCGACCGATTTGCGCTTTCTTATAATAATTTTGCAAACTTAGGACTATCAAAGTTTATACATATGATAAACTATTGATAATGGTAGCACACCAAACGAAACAGATACAATTCCAGTGCTATTTGTCAGCCTGAGATTTGGGAGAGATGAGAATGCTTGTTTTGCTGGATTTCTCAAAAGCCTTCGATACAATAGACCATCGATTGATGTGCTCAAAATTAAAATTTTATGGATTTGATTATGACTCTGTTTCTTTGATCAAGTCTTACTTTTCGGAGAGGTTTCAAAAAATAAGTTTCAAGTCTTCTCAAAATTCTGCTATCTTAAGTTGAGCCCCCAGGGCTCTATCCTAGCACCACTAATGTTTAATATATATACAATCGACATTCTCAACTCCGTAAGTCTCTGTTCTGTAGCAGCCTATGCGGATGACAAGCAAATTTACCATCACTTCAAAGTTTCGGATTACGCAAAAGCGGAAAATACAATTAACAACGAACTAAGTAAAATTCAGCAACTATCAGAGGGACACAACCTCTTACTCGATTCCAAAAAATCACAGGCAATATGCTTTGGAAAACTAAAAGATCGGAATTTTATTAAGAAAAACCTCAACGTAAAAATTAATTTAAATTATATAACGGACGATAAAAAACTCTAAAAAAAAAGTAAAAATTAATAACGTACTGCTGCCATTCGAAACTTCTGTCAAAATTCTTGGCCTCACAATTGACGAAGATTTGAGATTTGTTGAGCATGTCAAAAATATAAGCAGAAAAGCATTCTGTTCTCTTAAACTCTTATATTCAAATAGACATATTTTGGACTTGAAACTTTAAAAAAATCTTTGCGAAAGCCTGGTTCTGTCAAACTATAACTACTGTGATTTTCTTTATAGCAATTGTCTTTACAGCAATGATAAATTCAGAATACAAAAAATGCAAAATAACTGTTGTAGACTGATTTACGGTCTAAGAAAGTTTGACACAATTTCCCAGAAAGTGACAGATGCCTCTTGGCTAAATATGGAAAACCGTAGGAAACACCATCTCTCCAACTTTGTCCATTGTGTTCTAACAACGGATAGCTCATCTGAAATTCTAAAAAATAAATTTATTCCTCGGTCCACTCTTCATAATGTAAACATCAGACACAAAAGGCAGTATCAGGTTACTCGTTTCAAAACTTGTTTGTATCAAAGGAGCTGCATATACAATGCCATTATATCGTATAATGAGACTCCAGATGGTGATAGTGAAATGTTGTGCTGTGGGAGGGTCGATGTATGGAAGAGTAAGAAAAAACAACTAATAAAACAACAAAAAATGGAAATTTTTGAATTGGTGCGGTACCATTTGGGAACACCTGTTTTATTTTACATAAAGTAATGGGCCTATTTTGTGGTTGAGTAAAAATAGCTCCTGGTGCTAGACTCCGCCACAGGGTAGCAACCCGTTCTTTATACCAACTTAACTTAAAATTATGTATTCAACTTGTTCTATCTGTATTTTTTTTCAATTTTTTAATAAAGTCCTTTTATTATTATTATTATTATTATTATTATTATTATTATTATTATTATTATTATTATTATTTGCATTACTTCCCAAAAAGACATACGACAGATTGTTTCAACAGTGAAAGACACCGAATTAGAAACGATCTTTGTAAAACAGAATTTTAAGCTGGCAATGATTAGTACATTAGAGAATAATTTACCAGAAGCTCAAATTTCTGGCTGTAACTTTCAATTTTACTAATGAAGCTATATGGAAAAATATTCAAAGTATTGGACTCGCTTCTTTGCCAGTCCTAAGTCTGGATGAAAGTGTGAAGGGAAAATGGACAGGTAATAATTTTTCTTATATTAGATATCATGTTTTTTCTAACTGATTTTTCTCTGATCACCTTCCATGCCTTTATCTTGAGGTCGGCGTTTTGGGTCTTTAGGAGCTTGAGGAGTTTCTCAGCTTCTTGCCATTTGCTCCTGGGAAGAAAGGCGGTTATGGTGTGTGCTTTTGGGATGTTTTCTCCCGTGCACACAGTAAAACCTTGGCCGGGGTACAGTTTTCCTCAGCCAGCCGCCTGTCTGCTCGTTTTCGCAGTCTACCATTAGCAGTCCTGACCTGAAATGGATTCCTGCGAACTTGAGGTTCACCACTGTACTGGTGAACCTTTCTTCTACTGGAGCACTCTCTAGGTTCGTCAGTTGTTCCGTGGTTAGCGTGACCTTGGGGTATTCCCTTGGAACACTTCCCATTCGGATGTTTTTTACTGCAGCCGCATAGCTGGTGCTAGTCTCTGCTGCGGTTGTGGTGGGTTTGGACGGATACACTTTCCTCCTCTTACTGTTTGGCCCCTGAGGGGGTGTAATGTTCTCACTTCCCCTCTTGCTCTCTTTGCGGTCCTCCACTTTGGACGAAGATGAGGATGCAGGGGTCAGCATTTCTTGCTTCATCCTCTCTTCTTTCTCTTTGTCTACCCTTTCCCTGGCCGCCTCAGGTGTCATGCCCTGTGCCTGGTACTTCAGGTACTTCTTTGCATCGGCCCCGCTTAGGCTCTTCCTTTGCGGGTCGTCCAGCCCTCCTGGTTCTCCAAGCGCGGGGAGGCTTTTGGCAGAACTTCGGGGTTTCCCCGAAGTACCGCCGCCTTCCCTTTGCGCTCTTTTTGTTTTCGGTCCTAGCCCGTGAACTTTCAGCAGTGTATTCCTACCTGTTGTTATTTTTGTTCTTACCCATAAGATTCCCACGAGTAGCTAGGGAAACAAGCAAAAGTTGTTACCCTAGAAACGGCGAGAACAACTAAGTTCCTAGAATCCTGGCCGGGATGGCGATGCAATTTCCTAAACGAATAATGAAGATATTTAAAAAAAACACAGTTTTTTTTGGCGGTCATCTTTGTCTGTCCTGGTTTTAGCATTTGTTTCGATGTTTTAAAGACCAAGACAAGACTGGCCCAGTCTTAGTCTTGGTTTTGGAGAAAATATAAACCGAATTTTTGAAATACACATAACATAACAATTAACAGTCCTACAATAGGTATTTTTCATAAAACGTCAATCAATAAATATTACTTTGAAATGGCCATTCTGTACCAAAGAAAAAAAAAAAAAATTCCTAGCTGAGCATTTTTAGGAAATTTTGAAAATTAAACATTAAACCGGCCTCATTCAGGGCAGACAAAGGTTTTCGAGAAGGGTCGCATCATTTGCATTTTATTGTCCAATTCACAAGAATTAGTTTGGGTTAGTTCGCGTGAGATGAGGGGCTAGTGTACCTAATTATCTTTGGAAATTCCTATACGTAGGTATTGTATTATGTAGGGGTAGGGAAATTATCAAATACTTTAACAGCAATAAAATGAACTTATTTAAAAAATCACACGATTGTAATCTCAATAGATTAGGAAACAAAATTAGTATTTTGTTTTTATTCCTAGATTTTTTTGTGTGTATATATGTATAGAAATCGATTTTTCGCCCAAATTTTAGAATATAACATTATTCTTCTAAAATAAGCAAAAAAGCAAATATGTATGAAATATCCATGAGGTACCTCATGAATGTTCTGTCTAAATAAACATTATCTATCTAAGATGTTGTATTTTTGAAGATGAGACTGTCGAGAGGGAGAATCTTGATCTTGGTCTTGAACGTCAAGTCTTGAGAAGATTTATCAAGTCTTGGTCTTGTTGATATTTCTATCTAAGAATCTGAATGGTGGACCAAGGTGCTTTTTTAAAAGTCTAATACCAAAACTAAGCATCTCAATAATTATCAGAAATTATTTCACTAGCTTATGCGTATCTGCAACAACGGAAAGTAAAACCAAATTTTCCTGTTATTCAAAATTATAATACATCGTTTATTTTATATTCCTGTTTCCTGTTTATCTCGCGTGTTTTCAATTAAGGATATTTAACTTTATAAATAGACACCGGGGTTTTCGGAGAAGTAAAAATATATATTGTCCCGATCGAATGTGATTAATCACATATTTAATAGGCAATTGCCTTAAAAGTTTAATATAATTTGGAATAAGCTATCTCTAAACCGTTGCGTATACGCGAGATTCTTTATTACGGAAAATAAATTTCTCATGGCAATATCTAATAAATATTTTTTTAGGGAGCTACTAGTTTTCTACTAAAACAAACATTTTTTTTTTTTGGCGAATGTCCTAAATCAATAGCAACTCGAAAAGTTTTTTTGTTTTGTTTTGCCATAAGCAAAGTTCTGCTTTATTGCAGAAGTTTGAGTCAACATGCTTTAAATAAGCATATATAAAAAGAAATTCAAGAATTAAATATTTTTGAAAAAAAATCAATTTTTGATTCCTGTCATTTTGGACAAACAGAACAGTTTTCTTAACCGACTATAATGCCGTTTCATCCTAAATACATGTCTATTATAATATTTTATCACTTATACTCATTGGGACAGATCATACTTGGTTCTAAACAGTCTTTCAGGTATTACCAGGTGAAAAAATTGAAAAAAAGTCCTACATGGAAGATGATTTGCAGACCAATATCAAATATCAGTTAAACAGATTCTTCCAACCAGCTCAAACCCAACTTGCTCCCTACAAGACCCTAGGTGCGTTCACGTTGCATGTACATTGTGGGCCAAATTATTAAAGTTACTCACTTTATCATCGCTAGAAACTTTTTACGTAGCTATTGCACCGATTTGATTTATTTTCAGAGGGCTAAAGGCTGTGAGGCTGTACAGTTTTGATCAACACGTTCTAGAAAAAGTCCTGCCTAAAACTTTAGACAGGGTACTTTTTGTCGAGATCTTGTTTTATCTATACTTATAGCTTTCTGCTTTTCTTTGAAATTGTTGCAACAACTGTGACACATTTCACTCCTCTGCCTCTCAATTTCTACAATGGAATGCCCACCAGAGAAAACGGAGTCTGATTTATCCTCAATCTTTTATCTGGGCGCAAATATTGTTTTGTCAATTGCTTCCTAGTTTGCCAAATAGTGACGCTTTCGCCCAATATATTAGCATTTGGTAATTTTACCTTGACAAATATCAAAGTCAAGAAGATATTTCGTCTCAGCACACGCAACTGCCCACAACTTGACTCCTTTTTCAGACTTCATGGGCATAAATTGCTTTAGCATTTGATTCATTGATCATACGTTCGTCAATAGTAAAGTTCCTTGATGGGAAAATGACTGTCTACGTCGGCCTCCAATATATATTTTTCACGTCAAATAGATTTTTTGACTGAAAAATTTCGCACCGCTTGTGTTTAACATTTCCTACGTTCGGTATTCACGTCTGATCAATCCTTTCGATCTGAATTGTTCGTTTATTGCATCTAGATGTAGGGGAGGCAAATCTAAACTGTTCGTTAATTCCGCTAAGACAATCTGTTTGCTCGGATTATTTAGACCGGCGAGAGAGATTAATCTGCGATTGTAATTTAGGTCGTAGTTACCTAGTGCTTATTTTTTGTACAAACATTATATATTTAGTACTTAATAGGGCGATTTTCAGCAAAAATGCCCGAAATCGGGTTTCTAACTTCATTGCCGGATTTCCAATTCAGCTTTCTACATTTTTGCTGCTCACATCATGAAGCTTTTGACAAAGTAAAAAAAATCTTCGACAGTTGCTGAAACCATTCGAAAGTGCTTCTTGAACTGGATCTTGGAAAAACGTGGCATGGTTTCTTCTGCATTGACCGCAACCTTTACAGAAGGACCAGCTTCTTCATCTCGTCGTCGTCATTATCAAAAATCATTTGATGACCATGAATAGCTACCAAAATTGCCACAGGAATAGACATAGCCATAGACAACAGCAAGCAAAAAAATTGAAACAGAAACGCGCCGGTTAAAGCGGGGTTAGAAGTTTGTTTATTTGGTTGGGTCGTTCGTTAATTGCAATTTGCTCCGACTAATCTGTGATCACGTGACCAAAAATCTGTCCCACCTGCGATGTAAATACCGAACTCAACTCTAGAAGGCAGGAGGGATAATGGCATATTGTCTACAGCATCTGAATCACTTGCAACCCTACCACCTATTTCTCACAAATTAATAAATATTAAGTATTTTTTTATATTTTTTGTCCATTAATTTTATTATTTTTCTGCCATCTTTTAAGCTTTATAGGCATATTAACCAATGTTTCAAAGGAAACACGATGTTTTCCAAAATAGAGAGAAAAACTCGTTACTTTTTATGTGCCAATCGTGAACCCGTCGATTAATATAAAATATGCTTTCTCATTCTGAAAGGATTAGTGGTCTGGGCAAATCCTCATTTCTGCCTCAATTATTGTTGTTCAATCGGTTGCCCCATTTACGTTTAATCCCACAGCATCGACCGGTAGAATAAAATCTGTTTTGTTTTTGTTTTTTGTGTAAGCGTAAATCTCAGAAGCCTGGGTATAGATCGTACCTGGCTCACCGCTATTCTTCCTTAACTAATCGGTTTTGTATTCCCTGATAAATTTTATAGCTTAAGGCGCAAAATTAACCTACATTAATTATCTATACGTAATTAATTGCACTCTGATTAATCGTACATTACGAGGCGATCCTAAGTACTTACTCATTTGAGAGGATGAATGAATCTAAAGTAGAAAATTGCCTCTTGCAGTATAAATTTATGTATCCCCTTGTTTCGTGATATGCTGGATTCTGCGAAGACCACTTAACTGTTATTAGGAAATTAAACACTTGTTTTTCTGAGACTGAACTTTTCCATAATTTATTCAGTATGGTAGTACAAGCATGCACAACTACAGCAACAACAACTTACAACGCTTCGTTTTCTGATAATAATCATAATAATTCTGACCACACAGGTTATGTTTCTCTAACTGTCAACAAAATGGCTTCACGCTCCCGCTCTTTCTTCTTTTCTTCTTTTTTTTTATTTTATAAAGGCAACAAACCAAGAAATTATTTAAATTTGCGAGCCAAAGCGCCGTTGCCACGTTGACATAAAATGAATATAATAATCAAAAACTGTACACCCCTATTATTATTATAGAGACAATAAACTGGAGTAATTACAAGAGACGTACAATTTTAATGCAGATATGGAACGTTATTGGGCAATTAATTAGAAAATTATAGCTATAGATGCTTAATAAAGTACTTATTGAGCTACTCACAAAATTTCGGAAATAGTTAAATATTTACAACAAACTAATGATAATTATCAATAAACATAAAACTCTAAAAGTGGCACTTGATTTATATAATGCTTTCCAGTGTATGTTAATTTTAGCAATACATTTTTGTTATATGTGAAAACCGCAGACATTGAAACTTAGGAGACAAAATTTTTCACATAAAAGTCGTAAAAGTTTGGACTATTATTGGACTTTCGCGATCAACCAAACAGCCCTCTCGTTGGTGGCCAACTCAAATCACCAACTTTTGACGACGAAACATCATGGTCAGTGGTAAGAAGGACAGCTGAGGCGGGTGTTAGTGAAAATCGATCATATGAGCAGCAAAAAGCAACAGAATTGGTACTGGCATTGAGGGGAAAGTTGCTCCGCATGGTCCGGTTGACATATCCACAAACTCTCGAGATAAATGTCCAGGGCTTCATCGTGGCGTAGGACATATTAGTAGAAACTATAGGCGAGGTTCCCTTTAAGAAGATTGCGGAACGAAAAAATCCTACCCAAAGGAAGACCCCGAGTGAAGATTCAGAAAATTGATTGGGTACTACAAGTGCGGCCAAAAGAAAACAAGTGATTCCTTTTTCTTTCTCTGGCTTAACACACAGAGACTGTAGTCAATGACTCCTCCTCTGTCATAGTGACAACTTAACTCAATACCACTTTCATTATTGTTTTGTTATACCCTCAACCGCTGCACCAATACCTCGTAGGGTTTAGCATTATGGAGCTACTGGGAAAGCCTAAAACTCTTTTGCTCGACGTTTTCGTAGCACGATGTTTGCTTTAAATCCAAAGATTCCTCCGACGGTGCACAAGAGGTAATCAAAATAATTTCTTTAGGCACGCAACACTCCAATAAAACATCCCGTGCCGGAAAACTTTGGTTGAACAAGCAGTGTATCCATATCATGCCTGGCGTAGAAACCAATGCGAACAAACTCGATCGTCCTTTACAGCTGCCAGAAATGATTGCATTCATATAACCAACGAGATTGAGGAGTTACTAAACCAAGAAGTGCGTAATCGACTTGTCGAGTGGATCAAGGTCCTTAAGGTCATTTGCCAAGGCCATCGCAAAAAATTCCACAACTTCTTTTTTTCCACCTTTAGTTAAGTTAGGAACAATAATTCGATTGTAGTATTGTCAAAGGAAAAAGCAAATCTCTTTGCCAAACAATTTGCATCCAATTTCACACAAGGTGGACAACGGCAGGGCGCCACTGCTACTGCCATACATCTGTTCTTATACATGGACAACGTTTAGGAAACTTTTTCTGCAACTTGACACCGGGAAATCTTATAGTCCCGACGGCACTCCACCAATTGTCCTCAGAACTTGCGCACAAGAATTGGCTTGAGTTCTTTGCGAATGTTTCCACTCTCCTACAGTCAAGACGTTTTCCCGTCTATTTGGAAATGTACCAGAGTGCAGCCCATTCCGAAAAAGGGCTAGAAAACTGTTCTCGGAAATTATCGTCCCATCAAACCCCCATTTACAGCTTTGCGGACGATAGTAGCTCGATGGAATCTTTCTCTTCTGACAAACCGCTTATTGCAGCCACTTCCACACGCCTTGCCCGAGAACAGATTCACTCTACACAACAGTGATCTTGACACCATTGCTCACTGGGGCCTTAACCACCTAGTCAAATTCAATGCTTCCAAAACTCCGCCGGTGATAAGCCAGCTTTAAGGATGTCAGAACGGAACGTTTCTATCAATGCCTCAGTATCTTTTTTTGGGGTGACCGCATCGACCAACTTGTCTCGACATGCGTACGGGCGTATCTTCGATCGCCAAAACCGCTTCTCAAAAACTAGGTTTTTTAGTTTCGTGCAAGAAACTTCTTCAGGTGCTTCTGAGCAACTTTTTCTCCTTCCACATTCGTTGGCGCTATTAGATGCAGTTTAAAGGAGAGCAATGAAAATGATCGATAATTCAACTCTCGCCGATTCATTGCAATCTCTCAAACATAGGCGCAAGGTGGCCGACTTGTCGTTGCTCTATCGCTATTACCATGTTAAATGTTCTGACGATCTGACCAGCCTGATTTCAGCTAGGGAAGTTATTTAAGAACCATAAGCACCTCACAGGCATCTCATACGTATGTGGTAAATTTGGCATCCGCGAGGATTTCCTGTATGTCATGTGTCAGTTCTTCGCAAACATACTTAGAATGTCTTTTTAGCTCTTAATAGCAGCTTTCTAACAAACTAAAAAAAGGGTTGAATAGCGAGTGAAATAAGATAGTGTCCTGATATCTTTGATGTCCTTACTGCAGCTATCGAAATTATGAAACTACAAACATGTTCTTTCCAATTAAAAAACACCACTGGCAACTCTCGTTCGGGCAACATAATGCTCTCAGACTAAGTATTTATTGCTGAAATAACTACCCATTATTTAGAAGAGGTGAATGGTTATGGGAAATTTGTTTTCCACGGCTCTAAAAGGGTCAAACGAATTCAACTAATGAACACGTCTCTTTAAGTAAGTGTACACGCGAAACATTTTCCGACGCTTTTCGGTAAATTTGAATTGCTCAAAAGAATTTGGTTGTTTCCTGGGGCTCATTGAGGATCGAGTAAACATGTTATTTGCCACGTTCGCGCTAACTTGGGTTATTTTTTGTGCAGCTTTTCAAAATTAATTTTTGTAAATTTCCTAAATGAGTCTTATTGTATGCTGATCTGAAATTATATATGAATGTTTTAATTAAAATAATATCTTCTTTTGATACCTATTTAAAAAAATATGTACCTTTCATAAATAATTTGTTGTTTCTATGATTTCTTCTAAGTTAGTGCTTTTTTTAGGTTATTTTTTTTAAGCTCTGGAACAAAAATATTAAAGAAATCAGAAAAAAATAAATTTTCAAAAAAAATATGTAACAAAAAGTTGTTACCTACTTATAAAAAGTGTAAAAAAATCAACAATTGAATTCGGGATCAACACTTGAAAAAATCAGGGAACTTATAACTTCAAATTACGAAAATGCGATAGTATAATACTTATTTGAAGGTGCAGAGAAAAATATTTCTTCGTTGCCCACTCACAGTATTCTATTTTTGAGGTCCATAGATAGTAGCTAATATGAACTCATCTACCTTCACTTCGGCTGGTCTCTTTATAAAATATCCTTTAGCTGCTTCTAGTAACGGTTTTCTTTCCAACATCACCACCACCATCCAACACTCCACTGATCTTGCTGCCCTTGTGTTGATAGTCAAATCACATTTCATGCCGTTGAGGATGCCTTGCGTAATGAGATTGCCATAACTCCTTTTGATGGAGTGCACCCATAGTTTGGTGTCTTGAGATTCACTTTTTCCTTAATGTCTGGAGTCAATAGCTTTGTTCGGGGGTCCGATTCCGAATCGGTTCAGAACTAATTCGGGATTGTCGTAGAGCGCATGCCTAGTTAAGAATCGGCTCAGGATTTTTTTTACCGCGAACGATTTCGGAACCGAAAACCGAGTACTTCTAAACATTCTGTGACTTGTGAACCTAACTTAGCTTTTTGATTTTGATTTTCATAAAACGAAAGCAATAACAGAGTAACAGACATAATATTTATATTTATTAAAAATTCGAAAATGCTCTATAAATTGTTCATCGCTGAATTGTGGCATCACCTCTTCAAAATATGCATTGCTTTTAGGAACTTTAAAAGCTCTAATAATCCTTCCATGCCCTTATCGCTTGATGAGAAATGGTCCGACATAGTAGGTACTTAGATGGAAGAAAAAATCACTAAAACTGTGCATATTTATAAATTATTATAGTCATTATAGAGCATAGAAATAAATAACTCACTATACTATACTGCAAACTCAGTAAAGTATAAACACCGTAGGTAAAACTGGCGTATATCCGAATATTAACTTACTCGCTTTCAACTAACTGATTAATGGCACACTAGGCATTTAGTTTAGCACTGACTTGGCGTAGCCGGCGGATTCCGATTTATAGCGCGTCGTCGGCGTCGCCTCTAGAATGGGCTCTTTCACTAATTTTTGAAATTGGCATATTTGGATAAAGCAACTAAAAACAGAATTTTCTGTATTTTTACTTTTGAAAAATTCATAGTCCTTCTTGAGAAAACAGAAAAATAAGAAATACCTCCAAATAAAAACCCAGAATTTATTTCTATGACGTCGCAGCTCGCAATTTGACCGTGTTGCCACTAATTGTCAACATTGAAAATTTGTAATAGATTTAATTCTGAATGTTGGAAAAATATCATAAAAAGTAGTTCAATTAATTAATTATGGATTCAAGATTTTATAAATTTTTTTTTGAAATTATGCTTAAATACAATTTAATACAATTTTTTATGTTTCGTTTTATTTTATTTTTTTACGCTGCACTACATTCAGTCACAACCGACAACAGCGCATTCGAACCTTTACGTATACTTGCTGTACTTTTACAGAGCGCAACACAGCCGAGCCGGTCAGCTTCTTGCAACAACATGAGCGAAATGGAAAATATTTATGTGACGTCAGCGAATCGGCGCGTTTTAAATCAGTTTGAATTTGGCAATTTTCAAATGCCTGTAAAAAACTTATTTAACCTTGTAGAACATTTTTTTTTTGGTATATATGCCTAAAATAGTCCCTCCTTCGGGATTTTATACTTAAATTACGTATTTAAATTTTAGTGAAAGAGCCCATTGGTAGTGTTGCAAGAATGTGCATAGATTCATAAACTTGAGAGATCCATAACATAATTATTTTAAGTCAAACAAGTTACACACGACGTGACAAGTGTAAAAATTTACATCTAGATATTCGTGGAGATAGGCAGTTCTCGCACTCGCCCAGTATTGTAGCAGATACCTTTTCCATTTTATTCGCAAACACATAATGGAAAACCTCCGGTTTCCAAATAGCTTTTGCCAACGTTGCATTTATTTACTATAAAGATAGACGCAATGATAGTCGTTTAATTATTTTGCTTTCAGGCTCTGTTGTAGCAATTGGAATCTCACCATTGTCAGCGTTTTATATTTGTTTGTGATTGAACAATTTTTTTTTTTCAAACAAATCTTACCGAATATTGAATCATAAGAAGCTTTTTTTTGCTTTTGAAGCTTGCAGCGGCTTTTGTGCAGTTTTCAGTTCATTTTGATTCGAGCCAATTAGGTTTAATTTTATCTGTTCTCGAATAATGAAAATAAATTGAAAGCATGTTTAATACTATAATAATAAGGTAGAAATTTGTTTGGTGCTTACGCAAAATCATATTAGAGTTGTAGAGGAGCATTACAAAAGAAATATCAAGACTGGTTTGATGAGAACGATACTGAAATTCAAGACCTTATGGGAAAAAAATAAAAAAATAAAAGCGCATAATGCATGAAAAAGCGACCCCAGCTCAGCTGTGAAAAAAAGGCAATACCAACAAGCATAGGCAGAAGTCTAAAGACAAACGCGAGAATTAAAGAACCAATAGTGGATAACAAAATCAAACGAAATACAGCAACTAGCTGAATCCAACAGTTCCAGGGCCTTCTTTCAGGCTGAGATGATATACGGACCGCAAACTCAAGGACTCAATCCCTTACGATCCAAATATGGCACAAGACTGCTTAAAAACAGTTCTTCCATTAATTCTCGTTGGAAGGAACACTTTAAGGAACTAACAAGATAATCACAAATTAATAATGACATCTTCAACGAAATTCCACAGAAGGCAATACAACAAGAACTGAGCGAGGTTCCCAAATTAGACGAGGTTGGAAAGGCAGTCAGACAAGTAAGGAACAGTAAGTCAGCTGGTATTGATGGCATTCTTGCTGATTTTTTTAAACAAGGCGCACATCCTAATGAGTGAAATGTGGATTACTGAGACCATACCTGCCAAACTTAAAGATGCCTCAATAGTTGCCATTTTTGGAAAGGGACACAAATCTCAATGTGGAAATTAGAGAGGAATATCTTTACTTTTTGTTGCGGGAAAGATACTTGCCTGGATATTATCAGATCGTCTAATCCCAACTGCCGAAGAGAAACTCCTAGAGACAAATTGTGGCTTTAGACCCAACTGAGGTACAGCTTACATGATTTTCAATGCAAGACAAATGCAAGAGAAAGCCAGAGAACAAAATTGCCCTCTATACCTGGCCTTTATAGGTTTAGTGGAAGCATTTGATTTAGTCAACAGAGAAGGTTGGAAGATATTGGCAAAGCTTGGGTTAGTCCGCAAAAGAACATTCAGATACTTCGCCTGCTGCATGATGATATGAATGCAACCGTCCTAAGCAACGATGGACAGGGAGAATCTCTCCAAATGACTACAGGCATTGAATAGGGCTGTGTTATTGCACCCTCTTTAATTTCTCTATTTATGTAATCCATACTGTACCTTGTCGAGGGTCACCTGCCGCCAGGATTGGAGATCCTGTACAGACTTGATGGCTACTAATTCAACCTAAGCAGATTACTAGCCAAGACGAAAGTATTGACGACATCGATAACTGAACTTCAATATGCGGATGATATCGTCGTGATGACCAATACAGATAAAAATCTTCAGGCAATTATCAATGCATTCAACCAGGCATACAGGAGAATCGGCCTAGAGGTCAACTTTAACATGACGCAGATTCTGCACCAACCCGTATACCTGGCACTAATCCCCCCAAGCCCCAAATAGAACTAGAAATGACCATTCTTGCCGAACGTAGAACACTACCCATACCTTGGGAGCCATCTGTCGGCGAATGCAACCATTGTTGCGGAAATCCAACATCGCTTGAACTGTGCTATCGCGGTTTCGGTATCAGCGCTGATGCCAAACTTCGCGTCTACAATACAGTTGTAATACCAACATGGGGCTGCGAAACATGGACCACCTACAGACGACACATAGAAAGCTTAGAAAAATACGATCAGTGATGCCTAAGAAGAATCCTACGAATTAAATGGCAAGACCGGCGAACGAACATTATAGGAGTAAATGTAACCGACAAATTTAGATTCGTCATAAAGTTAGATAAATGTTTGGTATGATACTTTGTGAAATTCAGTAGCTTAGTTACGTTTTGACATCACAAAGATGGCCATCGGGAAAAAATCGAAATAAACCATTTTAAGTCTGGGTTTTATTTGCAAGGAGTAAAAGTATCATACAAATGTTGATTCAGCATAAAGCTAGGATTAATGTTTCGGATGATACTTTGTAAAATTCGGTAGTTTAGTTACGTTACGACGTGACAAAGATAGCCGCCAGGCAGAAATCGTAGGCAGCTTGCCATTCTAAAGTCGATATTTATTTCTGAGTAGTAAAAGTATCATACAAAAATTAATGCAGCCTAAAACCAGGATTATTGTTTGATATGATATTTTATTCTGTAGCAATCAAGGCAACATTGAATCGCACAATCTTCATCCATGTCAGAACACACTACATAAACACATATTAAGAGCCAATTTTCAGGCAATGGTATGGAAGAAGGCCCTAGATCCACAGCCAGACATTCCATCACCTGATGGTCACTTCAAGCAGAGAGTGAAGGTAATTCAATGTTACAGATCGATTGGATGAGCTGTGCGCCAGCACCTCTTGTGATTCTTGATTATTGTCTTGTCCATGCAAGAAAGATTGTGAGCCCCTCTCTTCCCCTTACTGTCCCTGACAGTGTTAGTTAACCTCCTCAATGGGGCAAAGTTGTTAAATTGTACCATGGGCTATTTTGTGTCGAATTAAATTTGTATCTGGATAATTTTCTTATCGTTTTTAAGATATAGGCCATTGAAAGTTTTCGGTGGTATATGCTCTGTACAATATTATACAATAATATTAATATATTGATGTATAATGCATTCTTATTTTTTTGTTTCAATTTAAATTTGCTAAACAGAATTGAGTGAATACAAAGTCTATATTGAATTATAAAGCAATATCATGCGAACCGCCGACATCTTAGCTAGGTACCAAATTTTACAGAGTATCATCCAAATTATTTTTGTTTGACTGAAATTTGTATGATACTGTTAGTCCTCTCAAGTTAAATCTGACCTTAGAATGGTATATTACGATTTTCACCCGGCAGCCATCTTAGTGACTTCCTAACGTAACTAAACTACCGAATATTACAAAGTAACATTCCAAACATTAATCCTAGCTTTATGCTGAATCAAAATTTGCAAGATACTTTCACTACTTACAAATGAGAACAGACTTGAAATGGTTAATTATGATTTTCGCCCGACGGCCATCTTTGTGGCGTCATAATGTCACTAAGCTACCAAATTTCACAAAGTATCATACTAAACATTTATCCCACCTTCCTGAAAAATCTAAGTTTGCACGTTGAATTTACTCCCCAGAAAGGAAACCAAACTGTCCATTTTTGGCCACTTGGCTCAACGCCTATTAGTGTTTCAAAGGAGACCAAAACAACTAGCATGGAAGCCCTCACCATTAAACACCAACTTTGCTGGTCACCTCGTCCGCATACCTGAAACACCTCTTCCACCACAGATTTTCTGGAGTCAACTGAAAAAGGAAAAACGAAATCAAGGAGGTCAACAAAAACGCTACAAAGACGTTCTTAAGGAAAGTATGGCGAAGTGCCGCATCGATAATAGCAACTGTAAAACGACGGCAAATGATAGGCCGTCATGGTGTCGTATAGTCCACGACGGATCACGTCCACAAACTTTTAAAGAACAGCGACGCAGACACGAGACCTAAAAGAAGGACCACAGGAAGGAGCGAGAGAACAGAGGAAGAGATAATGCTGCAGAGGCTAGGTGAGCCAAGACTGTGGAAAATTGTGCGGCTGCAGAATTGGTTTATATTATAGCCATCAGAAAACGCACAATCAACGACGATGATGAGGATGATGAAATGGCTAATATCCTAAATACTATTAAATTGGTACCAAAGGTATAAGTAATACCTATATACCTATAAGCACTATTATTTCTTGATATATACATTCTATTTTAATTTTCATTTTATACTGTCTATGCAATTTACTGAACAATATGTGGGGCTGGGTATAGCCATAAATCAGTTTGTGTCAATCTCGTATGCTGCCAGGTTTCAAGTGTAGAAAACGTTTAGATAAATTTAAGACATAAATCAAACCTGTAAAATTTGTATTCAAATTTTTATGACTCCAAAATCCGGGAACAGAGACCCGAACGTGACTTTATTTTACAACATTTCTCATATTGCTCATTACCTTCAGTTGGTGAACCTAATATGGCAATAAATCAGTCTGATTTTAATTAGTAAGACGAAAAAAATTAGCACGTGTGTGTTCTGCATTTTTTAATGTTCCCATAAAAATTAAAGCGTGAAAATCGTGATTTACTTTCTGTCCCCGAACGTGACTTTATTTTATGACATTTCTCACATTTCTTATTACCTTCAGTTGTTGAACCTAATATGGCAATAAATCAATCCGAGTCTAATTATTGGAACGGAAAAAAAATAGCTAGCATGTGTGTGTTCTGCATTTTTTAATGGTATCATAAAAATTAAAGCGTGAAATTCGTTTCGGTTTTATCGCGTCCAGCTTATTTTCCAAAGATTTCATGCCTTTTGCAAACTTTTCATGGTTTATGTCAAAGAGAACACGATTCAATTGAAATTTGTGTTGGTCTAGGTTTCGAATAGCTCATTCCAATTATTTAGTTACCAGAAGAACCTAGGTGGTCCATAATTATACCAAATTAAGTATTTAAAAAAATCTCTTCCAAATCAGCTCCGACAAGCAAAGTTTTTGATAGCATAGCGACCCAAGATCCAAACATCTCAACACTTAATGGGACAAACAGAAAATTTTGTTCAGGCTTTTCACAGTTTTTTTTTTTCCTGTTCTTTCATTTCTGCTGTTGATCCCGCTCTAGTCAAAGTCCTATCAATATAGGACTCTCCATCCACTTATATTTTTTTCCATAGCTCACAATTAGAGCAGCATGCATCATGTATCAAAATATAAGAAATCGTCCTGTACGGATGTACCAACTTTGTAAAACATTTTTATTTAATCTGAATAGAAAAATAACTAATATACATTCCTGGAACTTCTCAAT
This sequence comes from Ceutorhynchus assimilis, assembly GCA_917834065.1. Classification (NCBI taxonomy): domain Eukaryota; kingdom Metazoa; phylum Arthropoda; class Insecta; order Coleoptera; family Curculionidae; genus Ceutorhynchus; species Ceutorhynchus assimilis. Next base: position 9,713,995 of record OU892277.1, read on the forward strand.
ACATTTTTCAATGCGTGGTATACTTTAGATAAAAGTTATATTAATTAGGCGACAAAGTCGTTTTCCAGACTAGAGAAAGAGTTCTTGAAACTTTCAAACAAAAAGTGATGTCAAAATTAGTTCAGTGCTGTTATTAATTCCATTTCGCCGCTTCCTTCATATAATTTCAACGAAACATTTCCAAGATGCTTCAAATTGTTTTAATTCCAAGAAACTTAAGATGATGATTGCTTTAATTTTTTATTCCTAGATGGAAAGGACGAAGCGATTAACCAAGGAAAATTTAGTAGGTACTGAAATAGTTTAGAAACCAAAGTTATAATTTGTAAACAACAAAATAGGTATTTGATGTAAAATCCATCATAATATTATATATATTATATACTGTATATTTAGTGATACAGTGATGGAGTTGGGCTTTACTATTTTCACTTTAAATTTGAAAAGTTTTGAATAACGTAAACTTTAAAAAGTTTGTATTCTATGAGCGAAGCGAATTATACCTACGTAACTATTCAAAAGCTGCTACATTTAGGTATGTACACTAAAATTTGAAAAACTTGCTTTACTGCATAAGTTTGGATTAGTTGAATATATCGTATAAAACTCTTCGTATACAGGTATAGGTACAACTCGTGAACGTTCAAACTAGATTCCTCCATGATAAGTGCCACTGTATGTAATGAAATTTATATTCCAAATGGCTTTTGTAGTCCCTATTTTTTATTAATTTAATAAATATCCAAAAAATCGACCTTAACCATAAACGTTTTATGATTTCGAGTTGACTTCCTGTCGTAAAACCGAAGATGATCGGGATTATATTCAGCTTTGACTTTGATGGATAATCTCAAATTTATCGGGAGTATTTTCGGTGACTCACGGAAGAGCTTTAAGATAGATCGTGATCGAGTTCAAAAATAAAAAAAAATCAAACTATTCCCAACATATTCTACATTTAACAGTTAATAAAATTCGAAAAATATATTACATAGTATTTGAATTGCCGGCTTGAAAATTAAGTCATAGACAACTTTTTTTCCACGTCGTTTTTTATTTCAACATCCAAACATTCAAAAAAACTTGCGAGGTGCAATTTGGAAAAAAAACAGGGTTGGTTTTAAAAAAAATATATTTGGTCACGGGATATATTTTTGACAAAGCTCCAACAATAATTGTCGCATATACATTTGAAACAAAATTCGGGAATTAGAAGAGGCCTGGTAGTATGTGAACGTTTTGGGATTGGATGTAAAAAGTTAAATATGGCATAGTGAAATAAAATTGAGTGCATTTTTATTAATAGATCACATATAAATTTTTAATATTATGTATTATGTGAGCTTATTCACATGAAGGTAAAATCTGAGGCTTCGTGTAGGGTTAAATGAAACCAAAGCAGCAGAAGCCCTCCCAACTGTCCAATAAATTGAGAGCTAAGAGATTATGAGTAAAAGACATGTGGCTTACCACAAGAAATGGTGGCCAAACACAAGAAGATAAAGCATCGTCTATATCACGGATCAATTACTACCTTAAGATGTAAATAAACTAAAAAAAAGTTAAGCTCAGTAGTTAAGGGTTAAATTAAAATGTATTCGGGAAGATTCTGTGATAAAGTCTCTCGAAAAAATGTTACTGTGTCACGACGCAAAAATAAAGTCGCCGAGTCAATTGTTTGCTATCTAGAGAGGTTCAATTCGGAGAATTATTATCATTTCTCGAGAGTTATCCCCTTCTTTCAAGTATCCTTCAGCCAATCAAGAGCCAGCGGATAAATTACTCACAGATTACGGAGCAAAGCCCCGGTATTCGTTTCGCGGATGAAACCTCTCAATCAACTAAATGAGAAATTATGAAAACAATAATAATTAGAATTTAGTTTTCTTGTTTATTTAAAATTTACGCTTGGCCAATCATAAAACTGGAACATGCATTTTCCTATTGTGTTGCATTGCGTAAATCGACCTTCTTTATCACCTTAAAAATAACAAAAAGAGTCAGTTTCATTTTTCAATTAAACAAAATGCCGCCGCAAATACATTTGACAATCGACATTGACAAAAACTATCTGACCTAAGTTTTTCAGAAGAAACTTTTTGTTGTTAAGCCAGACTCACATTAGGCAAATTTAAAAAATACCTATTGCCTGTACCAGTTTTATGATTGGCCAAGTGTTTGTTCATATTACGGCAGCGTAAATCGATAGACACATTGTCTTCATGCAAAAGTTATTGAATTTAGAATTCAACAGCAAGATAAAGACAGAGATAGATACGTAGAACAAGAAAAATATAATCTAAATAACAATTTGAAATTTCCATACGTCTGTTCAATGCTTTATTGAAGATGTTTGTCAAAATTAAGAGGAAGCCAACGTACATACAGTACATACGTTGGTTTCAACAGGTGGCACGGTTCATATATCATAAAGCCGTCATTCGTGCGTTTATGAATATTTTCATTGCAGTTTCAGTAATTATTTATAGTTTCGAGTTAATTTCAAAAATAAAAATGTGTATATGTACTATAGAATTATTGAAATTATTGAAATTGACAGTCATTATGATCTCTCCACAATCCGCTAAAGTACAAATCAAACGAGAAGCCACTGTCGTCAGCGCTGACAAAGAAAGCAGATTTCCTTTTCTCTGGGTCCCTCCCATTTAAAGTGAGACAAACGATAACGCGTGTGGCTTCTTCTCGTTTGATTTCTACCCTAACACAGTCACTAACAATACTAGCAAAACTGTATCCAGTAGGTATATTTGGCAAATCTTTGCAAATTAAATTATGCAGACTGCCGCAGTTAACGAAAAATCGTTTATGTGGAATTTTTACTGAGATTCATAGAAAATTTCAAGACTTCGCAAGTCAACATTTTCCGAAATAGTGCTATATTTTTGGCACCTGTTTGCATGCGGAAAAATAGACATTTAGGCCCACTCTCCATCTAGTAGAAGTGCATTTGTTTATACTGGATACTTTAAAATGCCGATCATATGCTTAGCAGCTGTGAAGAAATCGACGGATAAAAGTCTGAAAATAATTCGAAGCATTGCTATTGGTAGCAAAGTTGATGGCGAATCAACCTGCAGTCAGTCGAAAGTCACCAATTTTCGGTGTGTTGTGTAAGTGGACCGGTAAATTCTATTTAGGAAAAGTTGCGATCGGTACTACCTACCTACCCTATGTTTTATGCTAGATTCTAGCCGGTAGAATGAAAGGGTCCTTGTATTTAAATTGGAGTTTATACATATTCTAAACAATAGTAGTGAGTGAATAGAAGGAAAAGCTGAAATCAGTAAAATCCTACATCGTTGATCACTCCCAAAAACTCAGACCAGAGGATAATTTTGAAAACACCGATATTTGTGAATACTGGATGGATAAAATTGATACTGAAACCACCTATCGTATTTTATTTACCTACTGATAGAAGTACCTTTTGCATAGAAGGTTAAGTTTGTTTGCTACGTATGTATCTTTCACCCAGGAGACCCATCTGAACTCCAAAATTAGATTCTTGGGAGATCTTAATGTTCATAACTCAAAGTGGCTTAAACTCTCAAACAAAATATGCTGGGAGGATTGCTGGAGCATTTGCCAATTCACACGGCCCAACCCAGTTGGTAGAAGAGCCCACACGTATCCCTGATTCCGTTTTCCAGCAGGCCAATTTACTCGATTTATTTCTCACCACTAATCCCGATCCTTACTAGATCGATGTGTTAAACTTTGGGCAAATTAGACCACAAATTGATTTCCGCTCGAAGATCGTTTGTTATACCCTCAGCTTCTGCTCCAATACATCATAGGGTGTGGCATTATGGAACTGCAAACTCCATATACGCCTTCGCGGACGATACTAGCTTGATGATATCTTTCTCTTCTGACAAACCGCTTACTGCAGCCACTCCCACACGGCTTACCACAAGAAATGATTCACTCTATCAACAGTGACCATTACACCATTACCAACTGGGGCCTGAACAACCTAGCCACGTTCAATGCTTTCAAAACTCGAGCAACCGTATTCTCAAGTAAGAAATCTTCCGCCGATGATATGATAACCCAGTTTTAAGGATCTCTGGACAAAACCTTTCGATCAATCCCTCAGCATCTATTATTGGAGCGACCGAATCGACCAACTTGTCTTGATGTGATCATAAATCTTCGACCGCTATAACCGCTTTTCAAAAATTAGGTTTTTTAATTCGTGCAAAAAAACTTTTCCACTTCTGAACAACTTATTCTCTTTTATAAGGCTCAAATCAGACCATGTTTGGAATAATGCTCCCACATGCTCTCTGGCATTTTTTGGCTCTATTAGATGCAGTACAGACTGTACAGAGAAGATCGATACAAATTATCGATAATCCAACTCTCACCGATTCATTGCAATATATTGTCATGGCTTTGGGTTGCCTGACAGAAATCTTGGGTTCGTTTCGTTTATTCCAAAAATCAAAGTCCAATTAACACAGCAATAATTTATTCCACTTAACAATACACTCTGACACTAATTACTTTAATAACTAACTCAACAATTAAACTCATACAACTCGCAATAATCACTATTTAAATCGTATCACAGTCAAACTGAAACTTAACTTACAAACCAATGCCGGCCTTCTTATATATTCCTAAATCTATTCCTGTAAAATCTAGAATACACACGAAAATCTTATTTTCCCTATTAAACTAGAATAATTCGCTAGATTCTAGTATATTCAAGAGGGAATGCCAAAGATTCTTGACAGCCTGGCGAACGCCACAATATCTAGAAGAAGTTCTTTAAAAACCACAAGAACTTCACAGGCATCCCATCAACATGTGGTAGTAAAGTTGGCTACCCCGATTTAGAGGTCAAATATAGGGCTTCATTTTTGTTGTCTCCTCTGGAACTCGTTTCCCCCTACTTTATTTCCTGAATGACTATACGCTAACGTGTTCAAACGGAGAGTGAATTGTCACCGTCACTTAATTTCTTCGAAGATGACTAACCTATAGTACGTTTTTTCGAAAGCTGATGGTATAATCAATCATACTCGACCAGTTTTAATCTCGGAAATCCTTTTAACTGCATGTCGAATGGTTTGGCTATCTTTTACGCGTAAAATAAAATCCGCTCATGTAGCTTTAGATGCACTCACCTCACCCTCTGCACTTTAGGACTTCTTTTTGCCTTCAAAAAACAACATTATGTTTAATAATGTAGGCACAATTTCCCAAAAAAAGCGCTGGATGGGTATTTCGGAAGACAATAAAAAGCAAACAGCTTGAAATACATTCTCATATTCTTTATTGATTGAATATCCCCTAAGTATATTAGTATACAAATTTAAGAGAAAATTCCTAATAAATTATGTTTGTACGGATTGATTTAGAGTATTGTTCACTGAAATCCTTGAATTTTTCGCTCCACATCGATTATTTGATTTCGAGTTTTTCTATGTCCACGAAGGCTGCATTTAATAAATTGAACCAACTTTTTTATTTTGCTTTCTTGTTGGTGGATAATTGAAATAGGAATAGGAACTTGAATGGAGTACCTACTTGACCGGAAAAAATAAATTGGAACAAGACTGTATTCTTTATTTATATCTTTACATAATAGTTCTTTTGTATCAAGGGCGCGAAATGCTACAACTCCATTTAAATATCAATCATTCGAAGCCAAAATTGCATTTTCAATCAAAAGTAGGTGAATTTTAATTATTTTTGATTTCCTGACAGGTATGTGTCACCATGACACCCAGTGTGCGAACTAGCTATTTCGCGCACAGGTGCGCGAAATAGCTAGTTCGCGCACGGCGTCATGGGAACGTTAAAAAATTAATACCTGGGAAAAAAAGTGTCACTTCGCAAACTGTCATGAGTGTGCGAACATCATCATTTTTTGACAGTTGTAGAAAAAAGATTTTAATTATGTTTAAATTAATCCATTGATTTTTGCTCTGACGACAATATAAATCAAATTAAATACAATGTTTTGAAAAAATAATGTGTTTTCTATCCTATGGCGAATGAAATATTCTCAGTTTGATAAATAGGCTGTCTAACGGACTATTACGAAGGTATGCACTGCCAAAACCAAAAAGAAATATAACGTGGAATGTTTGGTTCCTCCTCTGTTCTTGCGGCATGGAGCCCTTTTAGCTGAGTGTATAGGGACAAGGAGAATTCAAGGTTTTTTTCGGTTTCACTTTTATTTCTTCCATCTGATCTAGGTAGGTACTCATATTGTGTGAGCTTATACCCAACAAACCAGTTTCTGGAGAGACTTGGATGCCATTACTATTGATTTTTGAGTGTACGAAATTGAAGAGTTTGTAATTTATGAATTTTCATAAATTTTCCTGCATTACTGATTATGACTGGGATTTTTTTTTTGGTTATGAGTGGTCTCTTCTAATGGTATAGGGCAATTAAAGTCACCTTTTAGTTCTATGTAATATTTTAGGTTAAAAATTGTGGTTCCTGGGTTTCGAGTTTGAATTCATTACGGAGAGGCTGAAAATTCTCCCGTTACTTTGACCACAAAAATAGGTTTTTTATTTTTGATTTCTTGCCCGGTTTCTTTTTTACCTTACCGGTGTTCCTGTTATGGAGAAATTACCAGCTTCGGCCTTGAGTTGAGGGTTGCTAAGAGTTTTGAATTTCTTAGATTAAAAGGTTTCTTGACTTTGGTCATGAATTGTTGTATTCTGTGTCTATTTGCTCTCTTGGGATTCCTTATCCTAACGGTAGTACTCTGATTGTCTCTTCAGCTGGTCCTTGTCAAAATGCGAAAATTTTGAAATTTGGGATTTCAGACAACGGACGTTCTGCTCCATTTTTTTATAAAATTTGGTGGTTGATATTTCTGTAGATGTTCTTTTGGAGGGACTGCCTCTTCGCTGTGAATGTTGCTCTACATTCTCTCTATTTGCCCTATTTACTGTTTTTACTGCCTTTGCTATGGACAACTGCGTAGCTGCTTTTATTTAGGGGGTGAGCAATTTGCGCTATTGTGAAAGTTTATTCAGGACTACACCAGGAACAAAAATTCGCGGTGCAGACAAATCTCGAAAGGGGTTCCAAAGATTATTAAGGTATATAAATCAGGATTAAATCAATGGAACCAAGCATATCGCCATAATTTTATTGCATTCGAATGGAGTCCCTTATACTTTACGCATCAGCGCCACTTGGTATATTATGCAGCAGGTAGAGAACTTTATGTCATTTATTATTTGAAAATGGTTTGAAATAATAGTAACCGGGAGCAGCATTATGTGGCATCGGTTAAATTATATAGCACAGCGTAGGCTCACTCCGTACCTACATTACCAGATACAGGATTCAGGTTAATATCATTAAAATAAAAATTATAGGTACATACAATCCTCAACAACAGAAAAATTGCTTAGCATCTTACAAATAATGAAACCTCTACGACACAATACTTTGATCTTAGTTTTAAAGTATAAAAGCCAACCTATATCTAAAATTTATTCCACTGTTAAAATATACGTGAAAAAGGTTTTCAGGGAACCACCCTTTTTCCATCTTTTCCCTGAAAGGATCTAGAGTAGTTTCCTGCGTAGGTCGTAAGGATTTACTGCTGAGATAATTTAATTTTCCTAAATATTATGCATACCGTCGAGGATTCTCAGAAGAAATAATACTTGAATGCGAGTTTGAAAACTTAATATCCAGAATAATTAAAAATAATACTTTTGCGAGAATTCACCCTGTTTGCTGATACCGGGAAATTAGGTTTGCTGCTTTAATTAAACGTATTTATTGATTAGCTTTTTTCTAAGGGTGAAGTTATTTGCAACAAGTTATTTTAAGTAGGTAGGTACCTACATCGAGAGTTAATCGGGAAGATATAGGTAGATCGAAAATCCTGGATAAGCAATTTCCCTGGAAAGAAGTATTTTTTATATCGTCAGTAAATTGTGTTAGTAATCTGGATGTTTTGAAATAATGAGTTGCTTGTAAACAGTTTCTTTAACAAGATTTATGGAATCACCTACTATTTCAATAAACCGGATTCGAAGTGTCAGCCTAGGACTGAATCCAAACAAGTCTGTTTCACGAACAAATAAACTTTCTTCAAAAAGAATAGACGGATGCAGAAAAAGTCCAGGCGCCCGAGATTGGTCCTTTTCAAAAATGAACTAAGAAGCTTCCTAGGACTCTGCAGTTATTACCGCCGGTTTGTCAAAAGTTTTGCGAAGATTAGGAACACGTTACATTGACTAACGGAGAAGAACGCTTTCTTTGAATGAATACCACAATTTCAACTATCTTTCGAAGAGCTGGAAGACGAATTGAAAAGTGCTCCAGTTTCAGTGTATCCCATGGATGAAGGGCTTTGCGTTAAACCGACGCTTCGCATAGTAGAATATTAGCTCTTCTTTTCCTAAAGGTAGGCGGCCACTGCGAGCGAAACGAAACTAAGCTGTGCTAGACGAAGCTAACGGTAACTAAACTTAACTAAGTTTGAGCGGCCATTGGGAACGATTTTCGTTTAGTCTCAGCTGTGTTTTCATGCGGAAAGATCTATAAATTTATTTAAAAAGTTAGAATGAGTCCTGTTGCAACAAAAATTGATCTGTATTCAAAGTCAGTATCTGTAGAATCATACTTTCTATGTGCAAACACAGTGGAAAGTAAATAAATAATAAATTCGCAGCGAAAAACTTCGTTCAAATCTAACACGAGCTAAATCGAACGAAACGAAACTGAGATTTTAATCTTCGTTGACAAATCTTCGCTTAGTTTAGCTGATATGGCCGAGGGTATATTTAAAAGTATGGTAACTAATTTACCGGAAACTTATCTCCGCTTAGCTTAGTTTCGTTTCGCTCGCAGTGGCCGCCTGGCTTAATTCAAAACAGCGAAGAAGAAGTAATCGGATATTCTTGTAAATCCCTCTCACCCGACGGAAGCTTCTGGCAGTGGTGAGATCCATTGAACATTTTTCTCTATGAACTCCTAGTTTGAAAAGACCATTCCGCCTTGTACAGTTTGCTTTATTTTTAGAATCCGGAAGGTCGAATTGAGCTTCAATTGAAGGAATTAAGATACACACATCAAACATCGCGATGGAAGAAGACATGCCAATCCAGTAGACCATGTATTGACAACTCTTGTGAATTTTGCCAAAGGCAAGAAGAAAAGGAGACTGTCAAAAATTTTGCTAGTGTTCGAGAGTGAAGAATTACCTAAGTAGCAAAAAAATGCCATTTCTATAATGAGTCATAATATGTTGGAGAGTCCTGACAAGAAAAGCCTACTAGATCTGACCATTATGCCACGGACAGAGTGCCACGTGAATTGCACAGTAGTTGGATTGGGGGCCATTTTGGAGTGAAAATGTCTTTGGCTCGGTTAAGTGGTCGGTTATACTGGACCAACTGTCGTAGGACGATGAAGAATGTTGAAAGTGATGCGACCTCTGTTTTTCAAGGCCCAAGACGTGATCTGATCGAAATTGAGCAATACTTATCTGATTTACCCTCGTAGGTTTTTTTCCCTACAACTGAGTCGGGAAATAAATACCTCAAGTTTGCTATAGAGTATTTTTCGCAGTTGCCAGAAGTAGTTTCAATCCCTAATCAAGAAGCGGTTACAGTTGCTGAAGCAATACTGGAAAACATCATAACCGGATTCGGGGTAACGATGGAAATACATGACGATCAAGGGAGAAATCTTGAGTCCGAGGTATTGAAACAACTAACTGAGAAAGAGGAAATCAGAAAGACTCCACTTCATCCACAGTCTGAGGAAATGTTGGAGAGGCTCGATCGGACCATCAGTCAATACCTACCTCTCGATGTTTGTGCTGAACACCAGCGAAACTGGAATAAACTGAGAAATCTTTCTTTTTGGTTTATATAAGCTATCAGCATGAATCCACTGGCTATACACCATCAATGCTACTAGGGAATAGAAATTAAACTCTGTAGATCTGATGTTTGGCAGACCACTGGCCGATGAAGAAGTATGAAAAAAATGAGTTTGGTGTCGTATAAAAACCCAAACACTCTGTATAAAAACTGTCTATCGCAATGGATTCTACATAAGAGAGTGCCCCAAGAAACATTTTACCATAATCAATTATCTTTAATAATAAGAAAGTTATGGGGCATCGAAGAAATCGACAAAATTCGATAAACGCCCTCTAGCAGCTAAACGATTAGAGATAGCAGAATTTTGTTTCCACCATTAATTTGCTCATTAAATTTGAGCTCCAGACACCTGGATCCATTTTTTTCTATCTCTTAAAATAAAGGGTGTTTCCATAAGAAAGTATATCCAATTTGGACCACCCTGTACATTGTGTGCTAGCTTAGCAAGGCCTTTTTTTGGCAATGTCCAATGTCCAATACACACAGAAACTATTTATTTTTCGCTCAATAATATTTCCCTTGATGTATAGAAATTATAAATTGGTTCGCTTATATTATTATTTGTCAAGTCATGAATTCAGATTCTTCCTTTAAAGATTTGTCCACGACAATGCCCAAATACCTTACAGACCACACTTCTTTAATGGTTCCATTTGAGTTGTCAGTATGAATATGATAGGAGTCAGGGCGATTTATTTCACTGAGGAAACCGGAACAGCCTTGTAATTTGTATTTGGTTACGTGGAGTGATATCTGATTTGAAATTTGACGGGACAATTTCAAATTATCTTTGATTTTCGGAATCCCATCTACCGAGTACTCAACTATTGTTAACCATCTCATGTAAAATGAGTATGAACAAATAGTTTGACTAAATTTAGTTTGAAGTTGAAAGGATAGGATCTTCTATGCCTACTTCAAACTAATAGAAAACAAAGGAACGATATTTACCCGGGCTCTTGGTATCACAAAAAGCAGGTCCTTTTTTTTAATTACGGTATTTTCGAAGGCAAGAGATTAAACGCTTAATTGACTTGACGGATTTTTGCTGAATAAAAATAAAGGAAAGTATAAGAAAGCCAAAAAGAAAAATTTCAATCTTTTCATTGAATAATATATTTTTTTTTTTTTAAAAAACTAAACGTTTCATTCGTTTCATGCCAGGTGACAATAAAACTATTTAGAAGGAAATCATTATAACAATCATACAAGCTCTTTGTGGCTCATAATTTTGATAAAGAATAAGTAAATATCGTTTCTGATTTTCCCAGTTATAGGCGTGCTTATACCAAGCATTTTTGTATATTTCCTTGTAAACTCTCAATTCTTTTTTAATTTAACTTTTGAAATTAAAATTTCTTTTAACAGACGAGCCAAACAGAACAGGAAAAGCCGTGCCATCATCTCCGATAACTATATTTCCCCCGACTGAAATTTATAAATGCAAACTGGAAGATTTCCTGGCACAGCGCCAAATTATAAACCCTACGCCTCCCTTTTCGCGCCCTAAAGAAGAGGACGAGAACGTCAAAAACTAATTTGGTAGAAAACATAACAGGAATTTAAGCTATGAAACTGACGTACGACGTGCAATGAACGATAAATTTTCATTGCAAATATATAGGTTTCAATTGGGAGTTTCCCTACCAATTGCGAATATTTCTTTTGCCAGACAGATTGTTACGAAACACAGTTGTTAAAATGGTTTTTATTTCATTCCTCTTCAAAAATTTATTGAAACCCGATTGGAGAAGTAGACTCGAGTTCTTTAGTATCACCTTAGCTGGCTGGTATAAATGAAATAATGAATTGACCAATTCAGAGCGCTCCAAGTGAGAAATCCAATTAAAAATTTCGAGAACTTTTTAAAATTAAATAATCATGATAAGAGCGCCAATTTTAAAAGCTTGAAAAATCTTCCTTTTTTCGACAGCATTGATAAGGCTTTGACAATGTTCAATTTGTTGAGAAGTGAGTCTTGAAATATTTCACTGCTCGGAACAAGGGCGTTCGTGAAAATGAACAAATAAATCAATTTTTCTGTACTGATTTATGCTCTCACTTCATTAATGCAATGATTTAATCTACAAAAAATGTAAAACGAACAAATTTATGCAAATTATGAATACATTATGCTCTTAGAGCTGTCATCTCGCGAGAAAATAACATACAAAATTACCCCAAACATAAAAATCTTTATAGGTAGATACATAATGGATCACCTCTGTGTCAAGTGTTGACGACAATAAAGTTTAAATTATAGACCGCTTGAGTAAAATTTTCTTATGGGCAACTGTTAAACAACACTGAAGACTAAGGGCGGCTTCTGATTTGATTAATTGTGCCCATGCTTTATAACTTGACCATTACGAAAGTTTGAGTATAGAATATAACTCACAAAGATGAGAGGCAGTGTCATTTTTGCCACTACTGTAGATCGTGTTAAATAAGGTTATCGTTTTATAAAGTTTCTCATTGCCTAGAATAAATCATAAGGTCGGGAAGTTTTTCCTTTCCAAAAAATGCTGCCGTCATGTCACATCTTGATCATCATCATAGGCGATCACTCGATACCGAGTATGATTATCTTCAATTCTATTCTTACTGTCGTCGATTGCGTGTTTCCTATGTAAACCAATTCTGGAGCCGCACACTCTTTCACAGTCTCTGGCAGCATCGTTTTTTTTCCTCTGTTCTCTCGCTCCTTCTTGCGGTTTCCTCTTTTCGGTCTCGTTTCTGCGTCGCTATTTTCAAAAGTTTGTGGTCTGTCGTGGACTACTCGACGCCATGAGGGCCTATCATTGGCCGTAGTCTCCCAGTTGCTGGTATCAATACGGTACTTTGCAATATTTTCTTTATTGAGAACATCTTTGTAGCGTTTCTCCCTCTTCCAGTTGACTGTAGAGAATCTGCCGCGGAAGATGTGTTTCGGGCATGCGGCCGAGTTGACTTGTCCAGCGATGTTGGTGCCTAATGATTGGTTTCCATGTTTTGGCCTCCTCTAAAGCACTTATGTTCATTCGTCGGTCTTGCCATTTAATCCGTAGAATCCTTCTTAGGCATCGCTGCTGGTATTTTTCTAGGATTTTTATATGTCTTCTGTAGGTGGTTTATGTTTCGCAGCCATATGTAAATGTTGGTATTACAACTGCATTGTAGACGCGAAGTCAGCACTGATATCGTGATTGTTGAACACCAACCAGAACGCCGTGCTAGCACACTTCAAGCGATGTTGGATTTCAGCGTCAATGGTTGCATTCGCTGACAGTTGGCTCCCGAACCTAAGAATAGTCATTTATATAGTTATATTTAAGGCTTGGGGATAAGTGGTCGGTGCGGGTTGGTGCAGAATCTGCAGGTATGCCTGGTTGAATGCATTGATTCCACCTGAAGATCTTCCTCTGTATTGGCCATCACGACGTTATCATCCGCATATTGAAGTTCAATTATCGATGTCGTCGATACTTTTGTCTTGGCTCCTAATCTGTGCAAGTTGAACAAGCTGCCATCAAGTCTGTACCTCGGTCTGTAGGTACAGGATTTCCACTCCTGATGGCAGGTGACTACATCTTGATATACTGTGTATAAATGACATAAGTATAGCCGTTCTCGAAAAAAGAATAACTACTGCCCTAAATTTTATTCTAGGTAAAAAGTCAAAAAAATTGAAGATATTTAACCAACGTGGAACTTTAGCAGATGGACAAGTTGTCTATTACAATGTGCAATGGATCTAACTTGAAATTTTTCTGGATCTTTTTCCTCTTCAAATAGTAACTTAGTTATGAATAATTGTTTGGGAAACATGGGATTTACGATTCACTATTATTTTGAATTGTTTATGTACGACATTATGCGGTTGATGACAATCGCTTAAATTAATAATTTCACAATGATTAAACTGAATACAAAAATCAGTTCATCTTAAGGACAAAAATGAGCCAAGAATATCTCTAATAATTTTACATTTCTGGCACCGTCGCCAAACAATTTACTATTTAAAATATGCACAAATTTGAATAAATTCCTTATTTTTTGTCGCCCTGTCGGCGATGCGAGCACCGATCCCTTTGAAACAGGAAATCATATACGTCCAAGACACCGGTGCAAGAACATTCGTCGTGCCAATTTTATTGTCTTTGAATTGAAGACACGGTCGGTGAAATTAAGAAAGCTACAGTTGAACGCGAGTGAACAAACCAGTGCCTTAGTGGCATTACGAGGGCGCCCTCTCCAGAATCATTCACGGCGATTCACCACAGGTAAGGAACATCGATTGGAGTTTGTGCATATCGTGGTGTTTAATTGTTCTTATTTCATATTTAACTATAGAAACTTACAGTCCACTATAAATATATCTATCAACAAATATCTTTTCATATTTTCTGCACAATAATAAATAATTTTAAACTTTGCTTTATTTCATTATCGTGATGTAGGTACTTTCTATTTCTTGTGATTGACGGCACTATTTAGCACAGACTTGCTATATTTTGCTATAAATGTATCCATATACCTAGCTTTCAGTTTAGAACTGTTTACGAATACATTCAGAATACCTATAATCTTTAAATGACTGGTTATAAATCTGTAAATCTCAAGAAAATTGAGATCCGAATTTTTTTATATTTCAACTTTTGACAACTTCAGTCGCAACTTTTCTTACCTTTCAGAAAATCTAAATAACTCTTTTGCGAAACCACTTCGTTTCTTTTTATGTCTTTCAAGCGTGCATTTTTAACACCTTATATCCTGAAAAAAACTCCCTTTCTTAAGCCTGGTTCATATATCTTCTGATAAATTGTCAAGTAATGCAATCTGACGCATAAAAACACAATCTATAATCCTATTGGTCGGCCGAATACTAGCTTCGTATGTTTGTCTTGTAAACAGTTACCAGCAAGGTTATTGAAAGATGGATAACCGGGCCTTAATCTTATTCAATATCGATTATCATCCTATTAAAATGTAATTATTTGTCGTTCTTTAACCATGTTACTTACACTCTACCTGATGCCAATTTGCAGTAACACGCGCCGTAAGGTTATTGTAGAATTTTATGAACTCCACTGCACTGGTCTGTCGCAATAAATTTCCTTGCATGTATTCAGTATCCGCATAAAACCTCCTTCAAGTTTAAAAAACAAACATCAAAACCTGTGATATTAGGGAAATTTGAGCATGTCTTGAAAATAAATAAGCAAAAATTGTTTGCGTTCGGCGAAACCAGATATTTATAGCGGTGTAGTAAAATTAATTTTACCCAACATAATTTAGTCTACAAAGCTCAAATTAAGTTTATATTTACGTAAATATTCAAAACAATTTATTGGCCTAACCTAGCAGTGCGTTGTTTTGGAAATTATTTCTGCCTTGATTCTGCTAAAATAAATTATTGGGATGTTATCTTAATCGCACTAAATAACGGTCAGTTAATAGTTCAAGCATTAGAATAAGAAACTTCTTTCCGCGAATGTAAACTTTGGCTATAGAGTGAGTTGGTCTTGTAGTTGTTTTTTGTTGTCACTTTATGTTATGTGAAATATAATATTCTGCCAGCCTATACCTACTAATAATATTGGCGCAGTCGCTAATTATAGAATATATTCTCTGTCTTGCAGTTATGATGTGAAGAGTGACCTAATCTCAACAGTTGATGCGAGTCCTTGAAGAAGTGGGTGATGAGACTTCCCAACCTAGAGCTATTTCTTTCTACTTCCATGTATGTTTTGATGCTATAATACATCCCTGAACAGTTGCTTAAAGTAGAAGATAATGCCAAAGAATCTAAAAAATATTCTCTGATGTAACAAAATATTCTGATTGCATCATGTTTTATTTATTCAGTTAAATTCTTATGGTAAGGAAGTTTAAGTCGCTTTGTAATGACTTCCTTTCTATCATAGTTAACACTCTTTCTCCATGTCGGTCAACAGTGAAGACTATTCAGCTTTCGACCTGTTCTACTGTTCATTCATCATTTGTGACACCAATAGACCAATAGTCTCTAGAAGCAGTAACCAATGATATTTCTCTGTGGATTTCCTTGAATGAGCTGTCTATTGTAGCCACATTTGCATCATCATGTACAGCATAGATTCCAAAAATCCCGTTTATCGTAATATTCATTTTTATCAGTCTTTAGTTTTTGGCTTCCCAGTTGCTGATAAGCTTTCGTAATATCCTACTAACCAACATGAATACTCCTTGTTGGACACGTTTTTCCTCTGCTACTCCACTATCGAAGTGGTCCTTCTGTTAAATGTTTTCATCCTTTTTTTTTTCCTTTGTCATTTTTCGAGCCATTTCTTGTACGTTCCATGAGCCAAAAAACATAGTTCTTATCCGTTTCTTGGGTCATCTTTGGTTTTCATGGTTCTGTTTCCAATGCATTTGATTATGGGTTTTTTCGACACTAGGTTTTTTCCGGCTATGGTCTGATGCGAACTAAATAGTAATAAACATAAATAAATTTCACACTATTTTTCGAAATCGTGATATCTTACTGTCGCAAAAGATATAAAAACTCTGTTGACTAGAATCCATTATTATGGTTAGACTTAATGTTTTGCGACCAAATTTCAATAAACCAAATTGATTATTATATTCGTTTCAGATAGATTTCGTGGAAAGTCTGGAATTTAAAATATGACATCTGGAACAACATCTCCTACTCCTAACGATTCTCCAGCATTCTCGCAGACACCTCTCCTCACTTCTCACGAAAATAGATTAAGACCAACTAAGAAAACCGTCGAATTTCAGGCTGTGTACAAAAACGATGAAGAAAGCAACCGTATTAGTGAAAAATGGGACCAAGAAAAGTGAGTACCTACCTACCTGATGATTCCAATCACATATTATATTTACGTTACTTTAATTTCCAAATCTTAGGTATTTTTCCATTTTCATCAGATTAGGTAGTCTTGGCATGATTTAAGTAAAGCTGGCTTTTTCAGTCAGCAGAAAGTGAGAACCAATTAGCTAAGTAGATATGCATTTGCGTGGGTTACGGCTAGACACAAGTCAGAATCCCCTCAAAATTTAAATGCTAAAAAGTCCTCAGTAAAGTGAAGGGGAAAAGAAAAAGCCAACTTTTACACAAAAGCCCTCTTCAAAGCTTTATAGCGGTGACGATTTTGAGCTTTCGGAGCTTCGAGAAAGTCATTATTGATGCCGTTTGTTCACCATAAATGGTTCCCAAAACGTACAGACCTATTATAAGAGACACCCATTATACTATAGATATGCCATTATAGGTATTCACAAAGCGTACGATTAGAAACAAAATTCACCAATAACAGAGATTGGTCTAACTCTAACAAAATGTTTTTAACTTTAATTACCTGATTTGAATTTTGAAGAAGCGTCACATACGCACTAATCGAATTTTTCACAGACAGATCATATAGATCACAGATCTTCTGGTATGTAGGTTTTTTTTATTTGCAGGGTTCTATTAACTGTCACCTTATTATTTCTGTATTATTCGTTTAATAAAAATGGTGTAAGTATTTATCAATTGTTACATTCCATCCAGAGTGACTTATCGGTATATCGATAGTAACGAATAAAAACTATCGATGTATCGATATAACTATCGTTGACTAAAAGGGTTTACATTTTGGACCCATAACACAACCAGATCTTGAGAAACAATACCCAAATGAAAATTAATATCGTGAATAACAATTTTTAATTACACACGTTTTTTTTTTCTTTAAACTGAAAGTGAAAAACAAAAATAAACACAACTGAAATAAAGTGTAGTTGAGTTGTAGGCTTGTTGTTAACTGATTTTAACAGAAAACATTAAACTCATCTTGATCTTTTTCAATTTTGACTCAACTACCAAACCAACCAAAATAAAAACAATCATGAAATATGATGAAAGATGCAATATAAATGATAAGAGGACTGCTATCGATTGTCCAAGTAG
Organism: Ceutorhynchus assimilis; assembly: GCA_917834065.1. NCBI lineage: Eukaryota > Metazoa > Arthropoda > Insecta > Coleoptera > Curculionidae > Ceutorhynchus > Ceutorhynchus assimilis. The sequence goes on from OU892277.1 coordinate 9,731,842, forward strand.
AACTATCGATAGTTCGATAGTGTAGCAAACTATCGATATATCGATAATTAACATCGATAGTTTCCCACCTCTACCTAACAGGCTGTTTACCTTATTAATTTCTATATCGAAAGTATGCACTGGTTCTCCTGGAAATGCTGCTCCCCTGTTTGAAGAAAAAGGATCCTGGAGACGTATTGTCTGAATTTTCACTTTCCTCGAAATCATCCTTAACTTTTGTAGAAATTCCGACAGCAGAACTCCAACAATTTTCAGTCTTTGCCCTCTAGTATCACTGTCGTCAAACCTTAAAACTTGCAGAAGAGTATGAAATCGTTTTTGGGACATCATATTAGCAAAACCACTCAAGCGCAGTTGCTTTACTACATCATAAGTCGAATGTATGTAATTTTGTTTTTATTCTACGTGGCTTATTTTTCAGCCATTCCATTCCATTCCATTTTTTTCCAACAATACAACAAATCGAGGTATGGTTGCCGACATTATATTGAGACTGGTAGAACTCGCCTTGTTTGTTATCGTCAGAATTCGAGTTTGGAGTGTATGTGCGGACTAGAGTGGCTTTCTGGAAGTGTACAAGCCTGGGACGAACAGTCATGAGTCTTTTACTTGTCCTACAAGGAAACTCATCATCATCATCTTGATGAGTTTCCTTGGCGATGGCGATGGCTATTTGCATTTCGAGCAGAAAGTGTAGCCTTCACCATGTTCTGTGAATTGGCCCACGCTCGCACATCTAGTTTTAATCAGGGCAGCAATATCAATATGTATCAGCTCACATGCCACAATTGTCGTTGTTCGTTGTAGTCTGCTACTTTTATTTGTGTACGACAGCGAACGGACAATTCTGGTTACAATATTAAGTTTTTGTTTCCAGAAGGTTTGATCAAATTGTAATTCTCTGTCAAAATCTATCAACGTTTATTGGTGGCTTAAAAAGAAGATAAAAAAAGATTGTGCCTTCCTTTCAATCCAGCGCCCAAGTGATCAGGATCCTTATTATCATTAGTGACTTCATGCAAAATACCCTAAATGTTATTATTAGATGGTCTCTACAGGAGAGCTTAAGCGTCAACCCAAACACACCATAATTGTACCTTGTCCAAGGAAAAAGAAGCTAAATCTAACAGCCCCAACCTTAAATGGGATACAAATCAAGTTCGCAAGTGAGGTTGAAAACTTACTTGGAATCAACATCTTAAAAGAGTAATCGACCGGGAAATAGCCACATACTGGACATGCCGGAGATTATTTAGCAAGACTTGGGGTCTAAAGCCAAAAATGATCTTTTGGTTACTTACAATGGTTACTTACGCTGCAATAGTATGGTGGCCAAAAGTAAAACAACAGACAGCGCAAAACCGATTGGCAACTGTACAAAGGTATGCATGTCTTGGAATTAGAGAGGAGCAATGAATACCTGCCCAACCGCCGAAATGAAGGTGACGTTGGGCCTCCCCTCACTAGGAGCCTCGAGAATAATGCAGTTCCTAAAACTGAAGGAAGGGGACTTTCTCGGCCACATTAGCATTATGAGGGAATGCATAAATGTGAAGACAAAACCAGTTGACCACATGCAATACAGGTACGAATTTGAACACTCCTTCAAAGTGACTATTGAGGGCTGCAAGGGAGAAAATATCGTAGGTACCTGTATCATCTGTCTAGTATACAAACGCATCGAAAACAGAGCAACGGACTGAAGCAGGGGTACACGGCCTACCTTGTAGACTATCAACAGTCCTAGGAGAAAGCCCAACCACATTTCAAGCGGAAATATTCGCAATGGCACTTTGCGCTAGAAAGTGTTTCGGAAGAGACCTGCGAAGAACGAAGATCTATATCAATTCCGACATTCAGGCAGCACTAAGAACTCTAAGTAGCTCTGTCACTAAGTCGAGACTGGTATGGGACTGCCAACAACTCCTAAAGCAACTGGCGTCTCGCAATAGAGTCACCGTGTCATGGGTACCAGGGCACCAAGGAGTCGAGAGGAATGAACTAGCGCACCAACCTGCAAAACAAGGAGCTGCAACACCATTCCTTGGACCAGAACCTTTCCTTGGCATTACGAAAAGCCATGTATTAGGAGAAGTTCAGAATTGGGTAGAAGCGCAACAAGGCTCTCGCTGAAAACGCTTTCAGGACTTAGACAGGCGAAATAGTTCATCTCACCTTAGTCAATAAAGCAAAGGAAATGATTGACCTTAGTAAAACGGATCTAAGGCTGCTTACAGGCCTCCTCACGGGTCACTGCTCTCTGGGTTACCACCTGGAGAAGATGGGCAAAACAAAATCAGAAGTATGCCGCTTCTGTGAAAAAGCCTCTGAGTCTGCGGAACACATACTTTGCAACTGTGAGGCATTGTGCCGCAGAATACTCATCCATCTGAAGCAGCCCTACTTAATGGCTGTGAATGTGAAACAAGCCTATTCCAGGAGCATTATAGGCTTTGCCAAAAGGTAAACGTTGCTAAAAGCCTTAATCTGGGAACCCACTATAAGCACAATAGATCTAATCAGGTCGCATTGCGGAGAGGACCATAACCTAAACACCTCAACCATCACAATCTACAATCAATCCAGGCTGTCTAGTTGCCATGTGCCCAAAAGCATTTCTGATAATTTTGGCCATTTGATGTACATAAGAAAAAAAGATTAATTAACTGCCTGGAATTTCCTTATTTAAAAACAATTGTGCAATAGAAATAATATATTAAAATATTCACGGTCAAGCGTATCAGGTCACCAAAAGTGTCGACCTCATACTATTCCGGAACATAATAGGTTCATGTCGTAACAAGGTTAGAGAATTAAAATTATGACAAATTATTATTAAAATTATTTTGACTTAGATTAATATAAATTGTGATATTTTTACCTAATAAAGTCAGTATTCAACTTTCATCGTTGTCTTACTCAAACTACTACGGTTAAGCCATTTTCCCTCAAATCTATAGTGAGGCTGCTATAGAGTAGTAGCGAACAGACAAAGAAGTTAGGGGAGTCCCCTACGTCTTTTCACAGGCTCTATATATTTTGCTATGTGGTGTAAAATTTAATCAAAATGTTTTTCTCGGTGCATCAGGACCAACTGAGGTACCTTGTTTATTTTTATCTCAAAACATTCATATTTTTTGGTTTTTCGTGCTTTTGAGCGTCGGTGTTAATCCTAAATCTAAAACTCTAAAACTATTTCACATTAGGGGTTCCTTTGGATTGACTGAGGAAAAAGCTTTTATTTCCGAGATCGTGATAAATATTACCATATTAAATATGATGAAACAAAATGTACTGATACACAAAACTGAATCACATAAGTAATAATTAGAAATTTATTGCTCTATGTATCATAAATTTAATGTTTTAGCCTGCTGTTATTAACTTTTAAAAACCCACTATACTGAATAATGAAAACGACCAAATGACGCTAATGCTTTTCCATAAAAAATATATTTTTATTATGCTTTTTAGCAAATAACAATTGGGATGTGAAAAGTCCATTTATAAATTTATCTATACGTAGGGGAGAGTGGGGCAACTTCGACATGCGAGGCAAGTTTGTCACCGCGCTTTACTAGGAATCGGTTGGATTCGGAAATTCCGAAACTGGCTTGAGGGTGCATCGTACGTATCAGTTAGTTGCTCCTTGAGTCTGGAGAAGGTAGCTACTCAATTTGTCGCATAAAACGTTACTTTAATAATACTTTCGTTGCGTTAGAACGTTCCATTTCGCAAGTTAATTTTTACAGAGTGACTTTGACCCATCTTTTGTAAAAATATTCGATAATAAGCGGTAAAAAAGGCTCCTGTAAGATGCTTTTAAATATTTTACTAGAATCCGCTTGGGTTCGTCAATCGTTATTCCGGCACTGTCGAACTATTATTTTTGTTTCTAGGATGGTTAGAGATTATAAAAAAAATGATCTGATGTATACGAAGAAGAGCAGTTGAGTTTTGCTGTGATTTAGGTAGAAAATAAAATTTAGGTATTTGTATCAGAATAATGCTGTCGAATTTGCCCCCTAGGGGAGGGCAAGTTCATCATTTGATATTGATGCAAAAAAAAAAAAATCTCTTTGAATTTATACACGATATTGGTTTTAAATGCCTATTACCTACTAAAGAAATGTTATCACTATGTTTAGATAAAGTTGTGTTTATTTCTGTAAATACAAATCGTTTTTAAAATCTTGCAAGCCTTAACACGTCGGAGTTGCCCCACTCTTCCCTATCTGAATAGATTTTCAGGAGTTTATTAGAGTAATTCAAAATTGATGGACATTTTCACTTACTGGGGTAGTGAATTTTATTTTCTTATTTTATCAATATACCCCTTGATACCTAATTGCAGCGGATTCAGCATTCGAAACAAAACCTAGTGAACTGGAAAATAGGAGAAAATACTCCATAAAATATAGGAAAAAAGGCATCTTAATATTCCTAGGAAAAATTTGTATGCAAATATAGAAAGCCCGTCTTCGATAAAACTCATCGGTTATTTCACTTCCTTTCAGTCTAGAGATATGATAAAAAATAGGAAAAATCCTATACAAATTTGAGTCAGCATTATAATGTGTATATTCCCGAAAAATGGTAAGATCTTGGATTGCCAAAAATAATAATTGGTGGAAGCGGGAAAACTAGTTGTTTCTTTCCAATTTATTGCTTTTGCCAGAATAGTACCTCTCAGAGAAAACCGAATCGGTGAGGTTCGGTGTACGTAAATAAGGTCTATGAAATATTTTTCAAAAAAATTCCAGTACTACTTATGTATTTGCTATTTCATGAAAGTTAGAATGGGCAGTGGAAAATATGTACTATACTCCTATTTTAATAAACAGTAAATAGGTATTCATTTGTTAAAAATCATTCGAAACAAGAATTATTGATACGCTGCCTGGAGAGAATTGACTCCATAATGATCTGATAAATTTTTACTTATATTATATGTATATTCGAGATATTCAATTACTTATTCTATATCTCAATAAATATTCCAATATAAATTTCACTATCATTTATTATACAGTGTGCGCCATAAAGTTGGGTACATATGGGAAAATTCTTAATTATTCCTTTTTCCAAAAAACTTTTTTTGGGGATCGTTAGGGCACGTTGGATAACCAAAAAATCGATTATGACACATGTCATGTTATTTTTCTGATGACCAAGAAATGTGCAAAAAGGGACATGGGTACAGTTATAGCGACATTACCAGACGGTATTTTCTAATTTATGACCTTCAAGTGTGTATTTCACGAAACAATCGATTCGTTTGATATCAAACTTATGTAATTTAGTTGAACAAAGCTATTTTTGAAATAAAATTGATATTTTCGATTTTCCATTTAATGGTATGGGTAAAATAAGTAGTTTTATTTTTTTTTCTCTGATTTGCTTCAAAATCGGCATGTGGAGTTCTTTTTGGATTCTGAACAACTTTTTCTTATAAAATTTTTTGATATCTTGCCAAATTTACCCGTTTTTCGACATCAATATCAACTTTTTTCAACGTTTCCGCTAAACCGATAATCGCATGACATGTGTCATAATCGATTTTTTGGTTATCGAACATGCCCTAACTCGTGCCCTAACGATCCCCAAAAAAAGTTTTTTGAAAAAAGGAATAATTAAGAATTTTCCCATATATATGTACCCAACTTTATGGCGCACACTGTATGTAGAGCTCAGCAATGGGGACGAAAATGCTGTTATAAGTTTGAAAGTAGGCAAAAATTTATAAAATATGTACCAGGTATTTCCAGAAAAAAAAAAAAAAACATTATTATTTTTCTATGAAATGCTTGGCCTACAAACAAACAAACCAACCATGTGTTTTACATCAAAGCTGTAGGCCAAGCCTGTAAATTAGATCTAAAGTTACATAAAATAATTGTAAATATTAAAGGTCGGTATATTAGGTTTTTTATTAGAAAGAAAACTTTACAGCCATATTAAATCGCTTTAATAGTGTTTTTGCTCAAATAAATAGTTCGCTTTATTATGCCAACTGTCGATTCAATTTATACCATGTCGAAGTTTATCTCATTATTTATTTTTGATTCAAAAATTTTTCTCCAATCATTATTGCCACGAAGTCTCAGTAGGAACTTTCTCACCCCCGAAGATTTAGGAAATTAACTTAGTTGACAACATTTTGACAAATACTGGAAATTTGCTATCACTATTTTATTGAGGCATACTTGATGGGATTTCGAAATGTACCTAATGGAAATAAATATATGAATGTTGAAATATGTCCCTATAAATATTGCATAATCATAAAGTTGATAAAACACCTACTAATGCGCTCGTCAATCGTATAAATTTTATAGGTACATATATGACAATTTTAATTTAAAAAAAGGGTTGATGTGTATAATGGATATTCGGACGCTTTTAATTTTTATTGCTCACACCCAGAAGGGTTAATTTTTTAATAGGCTTTTTTATGTTTCTATCACATCATGAAATAAAATAAACGAAGCACAGAGGGCAGTAAATGGAAAACCAATAACTCTTGGATGCATGAGTTTTGGACCAAAAAAATTAAAATATATTTTAATAAAGTTGGTATACGTCTTACTAGTTAAAGTTTCTGGATTTCATAGTCGAATATACGGACGAACGTCGGCGATTTGGCAAACCCTTCCGTCGAGATTTATAGTAATCGAATCGAGTAACATTCTTACTAGATGTGTGCAAAATTTTGATCAATCGATACTCCAATGGTAACATGTGGAGGCATTTCAATCTATAGCTACAGTAGAAATGGTGGACATTTTAAGATGTAGGTGTTTTGAGGTTGATATTGGAATAAAGTATCATAAAATCTAATTTGTTCAATTAAGTTCGACGGTAATTAGAACAATGAAATATTAGAATATTTTTCTAAGGTGACGTTCTATCTAACAAAAATTTTAATTTTCAATTTTTTTTTTCAAATAGAATATTATAGGTCAGCTGGTCGTGCGTCAGTTCAATATTTTAATTAGAAGTACTTTTTTATTGTTAAAAGCATAATTATTCTCATTGCATTATGACCATTAACTCTAAAGAGAGGTCTATAAACCTAGCAGTCCCAAGGTGGAAAAAAACTTCGGGAACTATATAATAATTAGGTGCTTTTTAGGTGCTAATTAGGGCCTCTAATTAAAAATTAGGTGCTCCTTTAGTTTTTGAGAAAATCAAAAAAAACTAAGGGACTGCTAGGTTTATAAAAGCAGTCCCCTAAGTATAGTAAAAAAAAAAATTCAATTTTTTTTTTCTATCAGAATTAGGTGCTCTTTAGGTGCTCCTAAATAGTCCAAGAAAAAATAGAATTGATTAATTATTAACTGAGTTACAGTTACAGAGTTACAGTTTTTTTTGTGTCAGAATGGAAAAAAAACTTCGGGATCTATATAATAATTAGGTGCTTTTTAGGTGCTAATTAGGGCCTCTAATTAAAAATTAGGTGCTCCTCTAGTTTTTGAGAAAATCAAAAAAAACTAAGGGACTGCTAGGTTTATGAAATCTAGAAATCCCCTATAGTAAAACACATTTTTTCAAAATTTTCTTTTGTATCAGAATTAGGTGCTTTTTAGGTGCTCCTAAATAGTCGAAGAAAAAATAGAATTGATTAATTATTAACTGAGTTACAGATTTTTTTTTAATTATAAGGAGACTGCTGGATTTACGTTTACTTGTTGGTGTGTCAGAATGGCATAAAAAACTTCAGGATCGATATAACAATTAGGTGCTTTTCATAAACCTAGCAATCCCTTATGTTTTTTTTTTGATTTTCTCAAAAATTAGAGGAGCACCTAATTTGTAATTAGAGGCCTTAATTAGCACCTAAAAAGCACCTAATTATTATATAGATCCCGAAGTTTTTTTTCCATTCTGATACACCAACATGTAAACCTAAAGCCAGCAGTCCCCTAGTAATTAAAAAAAAGTCTATAACTCAGTTAATAATTAATCAATTCTATTTTTTCTTCGACTATTCAGGAGCACCTAAAAAGCACCTAATTGTGATATAAAAGAAAATTTTGGAAAAATATTTTTTACTATAGGGGACTACTAGCTTTCATAAACCTAACAATCCCTTAGTTTTTTTTGATTTTCTCAAAAACTAGAGGAGCACCTAATTTTTTATTAGAGGCCCTAATTATTAAAAAAAAAATCTGTAACTCAGTTAATAATTAATCAATTCTATTTTTTCTTGGACTATTTAGGAGCACCTAAAAAGCACCTAATTCTGATACAAAAGAAAAAAAAAATCTATAACTCAGTTAATAATTAATCAATTCTATTTTTTCTTCGACTTTTTGGGAGCACCTAAAAATCACCTAATTCTGATACAAAAGAAAATTTTGGAAAAATATTTTTTACTATAGGGGACTACTAGCTTTCATAAACCTTACAATCCCTTAGTTTTTTTTGATTTTCTCAAAAATTAGAGGAGCACCTAATTTTTTATTAGACCCTAATTAGCACCTAAAAAGCACCTAATAATTATATAGATCCCGAAGTTTTTTTTCCATTCTGACACACCAACATGTAAACGTAAAGCCAGCAGTCCCCTAATAATTAATAGGAGACTACTAGCTTTCAAAAACCTAGCAATCCCTTAGTTTTTTTTGATTTTCTCAAAAACTAGAGGCGCACCTAATTTTTTATTAGAGGCCCTAATGGCACCTAAAAAGCACCTAATTATTATATAGATCCCGAAGTTTTTTTTCCATTCTGACACACCAACATGTAAATGTAAAGCTAGCAGTCCCCTAATAATTAAAAAAAAATCTGTAACTTAGTTAATAATTAATCAATTCTATTTTTTCTTGGACTATTTAGGAGCACCTAAAAAGCACCTAATTCTGATACAGAAGAAAATTTTGGAAAAATATTTTTTACTATAGGGGACTACTAGCTTTCATAAACCTAACAATCCCTTAGTTTTTTTTGATTTTCTCAAAAACTACAGGAGCACCCAATTTTTAATTAGAGGCCCTAATTAGCACCTAAAAAGCACCTAATTATTATATAGATCCCGAAGTTTTTTTTCCATTCTGACACACCAACATGTAAACGTAAAGCCAGCAATCCCCTAATAATTAAAAAAAAAATCTGTAACTCAGTTAATAATTCATCAATTCTATTTTTTCTTCGACTATTTGGGAGCACCTAAAAAGCACCTAATTCTGATACAAAAGAAAATTTTGAAAAAATATGTTTTACTATAGGGGACTTCTAGATTTCATAAACCTAGCAGTTCCTTAGTTTTTTTTTTGATTTTCTCAAAAACTAGAGGAGCACCTAATTTTTAATTAGAGGCCCTAATTAGCACCTAAAAAGCACCTAATTATTATATAGATCCCGAAGTTTTTTTTCCATTCTGACACACCAACATGTAAACGTAAAGCCAGCAGTCCCCTAATAATTAAAAAAAAAATCTGTAACTCAGTTAATAATATTTTTTACTATAGGAGACTACTAGCTTTCATAAACCTAGCAATCCCTTAGTTTTTTTTGATTTTCTCAAAAACAAGAGGCGCACCTAATTTTTTATTAGAGGCCCTAATTGGCACCTAAAAAGCACCTAATTATTATATAGATCCCGAAGTTTTTTTTCCATTCTGACACACCAACATGTAAACGTAAAGCCAGCAGTCCCCTAATAATTAAAAAAAAATCTGTAACTCAGTTAATAATTAATCAATTCAATTTTTTCTTCGACTATTTGGGAGCACCTAAAAAGCACCTAATTCTGATACAAGAGAAAATTTTGAAAAAATGTGTTTTACTATAGGGGATTTCTAGATTTCATAAACCTAGCAGTCCCTTAGTTTTTTTTGATTTTCTCAAAAACTAGAGGAGCACCTAATTTTTAATTAGAGGCCCTAATTAGCACCTAAAAAGCACCTAATTATTATATAGATCCCGAAGTTTTTTTTCCATTCTGACACACCAACATGTAAACGTAAAGCCAGCAGTCCCCTAATAATTAAAAAAAAAATCTGTAACTCAGTTAATAATATTTTTTACTATAGGAGACTACTAGCTTTCATAAACCTAGCAATCCCTTAGTTTTTTTTGATTTTCTCAAAAACAAGAGGCGCACCTAATTTTTTATTAGAGGCCCTAATTGGCACCTAAAAAGCACCTAATTATTATATAGATCCCGAAGTTTTTTTTCCATTCTGACACACCAACATGTAAACGTAAAGCCAGCAGTCCCCTAATAATTAAAAAAAAATCTGTAACTCAGTTAATAATTAATCAATTCAATTTTTTCTTCGACTATTTGGGAGCACCTAAAAAGCACCTAATTCTGATACAAAAGAAAATTTTGGAAAAATATTTTTTACTATAGGGGACTGCTAGCTTTTATAAACCTAGCAGTCCCTTAGTTTTCTTTGATTTTCTTAATTAGCACCTAAAAAGCACCTAATTATTTTATAGTTCTCGAAGTTTTTCTCCACCTTGGGACTGATAGGTGATTCAGTCAAAAAAAAAACTATAGTTTTTTGATGTATGTGTTTCTTTTTTTTGGTTTTTCATTTTGTCTGTTTTATTGAGTATTTTCGTCATATTGTTCTGCCGCAGCTTTGTCATTAAATGTCGAACCACACTATATATTAGCCAATTATTTCTGATGATGCTTTGGTCGTTTTTCTAAAACAATAACGTTTGTCCATTCTTTATAGCATTTCCAAATTACGAAATAATTTTTTCAGCAAACACCGTGCAACACGAACACAATAACCCAATTAGATTTATCACTTTGTATTTTATCCTGAGTTTCGATGTTCGATTTTTTCCTCTCACATTTACCAATGAAACTAGGCAACTTGCTGTAAAAATCTAATAGAAACAAATTTATACTACCTTTGCTAAAATTTCCATCCATCAAACGAGTACAATAAAGGGTAGAACATTTATATTATTGCAGCGGTGCATTTATTGATTTATTACAGAGGCGGAAATTATCGAGAATCTGAAAACCGTTAAAAATTATAAGTGAAAAATTGATAAAGAACTGGTAATAGTTGTTACGTGAAAAATTATTGGTATACAGGTTGAGTAGCACTCAACCAATGCGGTCGTTTATCACATAATTCTCAAAAATACTTTAAATAAGGTTTAGGTTAGTCCGGAAAAGAAGTCTAATTTATGTGCGAACCCAAATAGGTAACAATAGGTATAATTCAATAGTAAGACGACAAGTAAGTGAAGAAAATATTATCATCTATGGATAATAGGGAAATACAGACCGTCAGAATCAAAGATGAAATAAACCAGGTCCTTGCGGAGGAGGAATGGGCAGAAAAACGTGAAGAAAAAAAAGACAAACGAGAACTGGACAGGAGACTGAAAAAAACCAAGACATTTTGACAGAATCGCCGAACAGTCGAAAAAGAAGTCACATAAATGTATCTATGAGTCGTCTCATACGCGGCCAACTAAAATCACCAAATTTTAATCTCGAAACATTCCGGACACTGTATTACGCTCCTAGTGCAAATGAATGAGATGAACAACAAAAAGCAGCAACATTAGTACTGGCATCATAGGGGAAGGTGCTGCATATTTTTGAGAACATTCCATAGGCAAAACAACAGTGACTATGCAGCCCATGCAGCCGGGAGCTTTAGAAAAGGAGGTAAAGAAATGGGTATCTTAGCGATGTTTATTAAAGTCATCTGATGAGCAGCGTCCTATCTACAATGTCGAGAAGAATTTATTTAGCAATTGCAGTAATCCATGGATAGATTAAGAGAAACAGACCGGTAGCAAGCGACTAAATCGACATATATGTCTTAGCAGAACCCGTAGTCCTTGCACTGGAATAAGAAGTCGCCAAAATACTGAGAAAAACAACCTAATTAAAATATTATTTCTTCAAATCTTAACTTTCCAAAAAAAACGTTTACTGAATAAAAATAAATGTTGCAACCATGTAATACGCCGTCAAGTAGGGACGAACCTAGAGGACCACAGAAAAAGCGTACGAAGGGAAATAGAGAATACGCAACTAGACTACAGAAGAAGCTGGGCTGGTCCTTTAGACGCGTGTCTTATTCAATTTTCATTTCTATTTTGCATTAAAATTGATTGTTCAATCCAATTTGTTATTAGTGTGTGTGTAAGGAGCGTTCACAGGTTAGTGGTATAAATGTTATTTTGTTTTTCAGAGTTCAATTTATGCAAGTTCCTATTATTTTGTTCATTTTTATGTATTTTTTATTTGTTTATAACATTTTTTATAACATCTGCATTGTTCATGTATTTAACAAAAATCGTTCCATACTGTAAACAACACAAATAAAGAAATAAATTAGGACCTAAGAAATTATGTGCTTTTTTTTTGTGCTGAGATTTTGATTTTGTGGATTTAGAGCGTGCATTAGAGCCTTGTTGAATTTACTAACATTTTGCTACGCTGACGAGAGAATATCCTAACAAATTGAAATAATCAATCTAGAGATATTGGCTCGGAAACAACTATAGCTGAGTAGCTTCCCGTATGGGACCACAGTATCCGCTGGGAAACTGGCTAACTAAAAAAAAAAAAACTCTTCAGTATTGAATATAGGTAGTGTTGAATGTTGATTGAATGTTGAGTGTGTAATTGAAATTTTAGCACAAAGTCCAAAGACGGTACCTAATTTAAACTTTTATTGACTTAAATTATTCAATTAATGACTCACAATTATTATTAAATTGACACAGTATGTTTCGATTTTTAAGGAATGTTATGACCGAGGGTTTCTCTATCGTTCTCTTTCCCCTCGTTAGTTCCAAGATGAGAACGGTACGATTTACTTTAATAATAAAGTAGACGTTTCACAAATTTTTCGTTTCTTTTACATATCACAACTTCCCTTAAATTTCCCAAATATTTGCTATGTCGGGCGCATGTCCAGTAGGTAAGTAAAATTGAGTAAGTTTCCACAACGTAGGTCCTATTTTTTTCTTCATTTCGTTTTTCAGAAGATTTGTTGTTTAAAGGTAATAAAAATTCTCATCGTTCAATCTTACCCAACGAACCCGGGTATGTTATACTACAATACCTCTTTAAGTAGAAAAAGAAAAATTAGGGAAGTAAGGATATCCAAGGAGTGTCTGAGCATAGAGGCAACTATTTTTCCACGATATGGAATAAAACTGCGCAAACGAATACTGCGATTATAAATCCAGAAATCACAAATCAAGAAGCGGTTAAAGTAGTTGGAGCATCATTGGAAAACCTCGAAGACAGTCACGAAGTACCAATTGAACTTTACTCCGCTCAGGAAAGAAATTTCGATACCGAACTATGGAAACAACTGATTACGGTACTGGGGAATACGAAAAACGAGAACGATTACACATCATCCCTTCCAGTCCGACAGATTGGAGAGGCTCAATCAAACCATCAGTAAATACCTATCGATATCGCTATATACGTTGGCAGAAAAAATATTATTTCTATCACGTACGCAAGGTGTGTTTCCTCCCCTTCAAGCTTATTCATGATGAATGAATATTAGGAAAACTGGTACCTCCCTTCTTTCTGGCTTATGTATGCTATCAGCCTGAAGCATCGGCTATATGGTATAATGTCGATTCTCCAACCGGAAGAAAAATAAAGGTTCCCGTTGATCTGATATTTGACAGACCACGAGCCGATGAAAGGCAAGATATACTTCCAATTCACGTGACAGGACAAATTCATACTATTTCATAGACTACGTATCAACAGTGACAGAATGAAGAGACTCGACAAACGGCAGTCATTGAATAAATGTGACGACGTCCGGTTGTATCAGTCACAACGGATATGGAAGGACTATGGATATGCAAGGACTATGCACGAAAATATAAAGACCAATCATGATCGTCAAGTAGAGCAACGACTGGTTCCACAAGACTTACTTGGACGAAAGTTAAGCCAAAGGTAGTACATGTAGAAGACTGGCTCCATACGAAGGCAAGAATTCACCGATTTGAATGTGACAGGAGAAGCTGTTCGAATACACATAGCATAATATAAGATCACCACGTGAGACTCCCAGGGATTATTTTCCACATAAATGGTTCCAAACCCCTAGTCCTCAAAATAACAGGGATAGCTCTTAAATCCGTCTTTTGTACTTATTGATTCATGCTCGTCTACTTGATATCTACCAGAAGTTTCAACAATGGAATTAAACAATTTAGCGAATTTCAGAACGATCCAGAATTGATGTTCATCAGAAATTCCTAGAAGGCAATAATCATGCGTAATATATCAAGGAAAAGTGAAATTATCGGAAATCAAGTCCGAGGATTACTTGGAAACTGGTACAGGCCCGAAAGCAGTTTCTCAAGGGTAACAAATCTGTGCTGAAAGCGGGTGATAATCATCCTGAAATTTACTATTATAAGGCATATAATTTAAAAATTACAGAAGGAGCAAAATGATATAAAAGGAGTTTGTTAAGTCATAGTGGGTCTGTTGTTAATCGGACAGTTAGGTATTCATTTATAGTGGCACAGCTTTGCGAAAAGTTAAACTTATTTTCAGTGATGCAATGCATTTGTGCTATTTTTGTCTTGGTTTTTGTTTGAAATAAGTTCTACATAAGTCCTCATAAATTCGCGAACCCGCATTCATAACAGTTTGAAATATTTGTTCACGTGTTTTCATATTTTCAATCTGGGGTAAATCGTTTATTACAGTTTCCGAGTAGTGGTTCTTGTATAATTAAGGTTCTCGTTGCTGCTTATTTTCTAGATTTTAGCTTCCTGACTGGTTCATATATTATGATCTGCTCCATCCAATAATAAGGTGACGTTTTTTTTTTGGTCCTCTGGCTGCGGTTGGAAATGAATTTCAAATATAGACGTTTGCATGTAGAACCTTTGTATACGTTCGTCTACAAATGTGTTTGCTGTAGCTGCACCGTTTTAGAGAACACTCTTCACCATATATTTGGAGATTTTTTTTAAACTTTTATGGATGTAGGTACATACAAGAATCACCCTTGGTTGGTTGGTTGGTTTAAGGCGGCGTCAGGCGTGCTCATGTCCCGATTTGCACTGCAGCCTTAAGGCTTATTGTGGCACTCATCATCCTTAAGCTTCCGTCCCTTTGATGAATGAGACCTAGCAGCTTGCTGGCAAGTGTTTCTCATGCGGGAGTCTCTCGCCGCGTTGTATTTCTCCAGATAAATTGCCTCTTCTGCGAGCCATTGCTTCACAGTCGTATATTATGTGTAAGGCGGTTTCCTCTTCTTCACCACACAGTCTACATGTCGATAGGCCATTGTAGACTTTCATTGTATGCATGTGCGCTTTAAGATGGCAGTGTCCTGTTAGTAGTCCTACCACCTGTCTTATCTGAGTACGCGTTAGTGACAGTACTTTAGCTGTTAGCATCTTTGAGAGGTTTTCAATTATCCCCTTTGAGTGTCTTGCTCCAGGCGAGGACCGCCAATAGTCGAGGTGTTGTTGGGTCAACCACCTTTCGACTGCAGTCTTTATAACCTGCTTTGATGTCCGAAATGCGGGTTCTGGTCTTTTGTAGGGTGCAGCTGCGCCCGGTTGGGCCAGTTCGTCAGCCTTTCCGTTGCCTTCTATCCCCGAATGTTCAGGAGTCCACAGGAGCTTTATCCTGTTATTTCTTGACCACAGAGCTTCCAGGTCGTGTAGGGATTCCATCTTTATTTTCGAAGAGTTGAGAGCAGCCTGACTGTCTGAGTGAATATTTATGTTCTGCGTCCTTATTCTTGAAACAGGGGAGCAGCGTTCCCAGGAGAACGAGTGTTCCATCTTTGTTACTTATATAATCATTTGCATATCATTGAGAAATACGGAACACTCGTTCTCCTGATAATGCTGCTCCCCTGTTTCAAGAATAAAGGTCTCGGTTGTTATGACCCAACCTTAGAATCTCCTGTGCGCATGCTTGAATTGCATGAATTTCTGCCTGGTAAACTGTGGCATTAAGTCCAAGGGATGCTTTGTTCTGATTTTGGTCTTTCTACATATACGTCAGCGCCAGCTCCATCCGCTGTTTTGTAGCCGTCTGTATACCAGACTCTTCTTATTATATGAGGCGTTCCTTCCTGCCATATTGCCATATGCTTGGATCGCATATGACTTTAAATAGGTTTTCAAACATATGGATGGGTTACCACCATTCGATTCGTTTGCACTTCCATCAGGTCGATAACCTTTGTGTGGCCGTAGTTGCCTGGTGCTTCTTCCCATGCCCCGGCAAGACCTTATCCAGTGGGCGTTAACTATGGCTGCCATTTTAATGTGAACATTGAGGGGACGTAGCCCCAGAATTGCTTGCAGCGCTGCAGTAAGTGTGCTTCTCATAGCCCCAATGGTGCACAGACATGCCAGTCTCTGAAGGCTGTTCAGCTTATTGACTGTCCTTACTTGTTGTGCTTTTGTCCACTATATTGCAGCTCCGTATACAACTATGGGCCTGATAACCGCATGACGTACAGCCATAGCATCATCCTTGGTCTCAGACCCCATGTTTTTCCCAACAGACATCTGCATCTAACTAGACACATTTTGGCTTTGTTAAGGTTTCTCTCTAGATGTGAGTTCCATGTTAACTTGGCGTCCAGGATTAGACCTAGGTATTTCATTTCATCAACTATTATCATCCTTTCTCCGAAGATGCTTAGGTTGTATTCACCCATGTTCCCTCGTCTAGTGAAAGGTACTATGGCGGTTTTCTGGTATTGCTTCCTCGCACCAGCGTTGTACAACTATCAGGACTGTTTGCATAACTTCTGCTATGACCCTGAGATGTTTCCCTTGGACGAGTATCGGTACATCATCTGCATACCCTTGAGCCTAAAATCCCTGTGAGCTGAGACGCACGAGCAACTCATCCACCACTAGGTTCCATAGGAGTGGCGATAGAACGCCGCCTTGATGGCATCCTCGAGTAGCACCATTACCCACCCTATGCGGGTAATGATGCGTAATGGTCAGGGCAATTGTGCGCAACATAAAACTATATGATGTAAAGGGTGGAATGAAAATAGGTGATACGAAGTCTAAGCTCATGGAGCCCATTTACCGCACATTAAGCATCGAAACCAATATTTATTTGTTACTTATGCATGTTTTGTGTGTATCCACCTGCAGGTGGTGTTGTCAACTCCATGTCATTGCTGCGGCGGTGACCATCGCATCAAGGGCTATTTCTTTGTTGTGAATCGCGGTTTCCACCCCCGCAACGAGATTGTGAGCCGCTGTCTCACATGAT
This sequence comes from Ceutorhynchus assimilis, assembly GCA_917834065.1. Lineage (NCBI taxonomy): Eukaryota > Metazoa > Arthropoda > Insecta > Coleoptera > Curculionidae > Ceutorhynchus > Ceutorhynchus assimilis. The sequence goes on from OU892277.1 coordinate 9,749,090, forward strand.
TTCCCTAGTTGGTAGGCATGTTGTTGTTTGCATAGGGGGAATTGCAAAAGCGTCTATCTATGAGAATGACCCTTTATTTATATAAATATTATCACTGATGACGAACAGGTATTCGAAATTAGGCTTTTGCGTTTCTCCGATTTATTAACTGTTTAGTACCTTGCATTCAGCTTTTGGGCCTTGATCTGTATGTATCACATCCTGAAGTTTGCCTACAATCGCGGTAGGCATAATCAAAGGCGATGAGGAAAGACGAAGAATTCGCCGTCTTATCTACCGCTGATTAGGACGACGGCTCACAAGCCCAGAAGACATCTACCGCCATGAAAGTATCGGCTGGTGAAAGCCTTCATTCTTTAATTGTTTGAAAGTGTTCGAATATTCAATTCCATAATTCCCACTTAGCTGCAACGGGATTTCATTTAACATGCCAAAATTCATATGATATTGTCGACAAGATTCTATTTATCGCTATGTTGTGCTTGGTTAGAGGTTTAGGCTGTTGTTCAATTCTTTGTGTCCCGCGATTTATATTTTATACAAGTTTACTATTTAATTTACTTTCACTTGAATATTTTACAATATTGTGCTTCCGTTATTCCGGGACAGGATAAAGAAGGGCAAATAATTTAGGGCAAATCCAGAGTTTGAGGATTGAGGGATTAAGTTCAAAGGCCCGCTTCCGGAAGTACGATTTATTGAATAGCACTGTTCAAATAAATTCATAAAATTGAGAAATCAGCGCTATTCATTGACCGCACTATTCTGTATCTTCACTGTCTTCTAATAAAATTAATATTGAGGTTTCTCCTGGCTAATTTCTAAGGTCACTACATCCGTCGGCAATTCTTGCCTAAATAGGTAGCGACAAGTTGATGTAATTTTTTTCTTAAAACGAGTCACATTGCTGTTCGAATATTTTTTATTGGTAAAACGGGAGATTATTTGTGGAGCTTTTCTTCGCAATTTCTGAGATAAAAGGAGTCGATGGTTAAATATTGGAAGTACCTATACCTACCAGGGTTTCTGGGACTTTTCTTTGAACAACACATTTGGTAGATATATTAGATTATTTTCGATAAACTTGTTTTTCTAGATAGATCCGGAGTACGATTCTGACTATAAATAGCGCGAAGTAGTAAATATTGAGTCTGTCTAAATAGAAGTTTGGCTGCAATCAGTTTAAATACGAGATTTGTTATATAGGTTTCGAAAGTTTCGTGGATATAACAGCTATGCATCGCACGACACGTTTCTGTGACCTAAACAGCCTGTCTGTATGTGATGAAGTGCAGCAAAACTGAATACCGTACACAAAACGTGACTGCACAGTAGCGTATTAGACGCTTAACAGCTGCTGTTGGTCGAAAATAAATTTTATGTTTCGAAAACCGAAGCACCCACTGTTAAGCCTGGCAGACCCATCCAGACAGTGGGCTTCCAACGACATCTAATATTCCGACTCGAAAACTTTACAGATTTTTCACGCTTTAGTTCTATATTATGATTAATAGACCAATCGCAAAGTTCTTCAAGTGTTATGTTTCGTGCTACCTGCATCGAGATATGTCGACCTTTTTTTTAACAACGACGGAATTGTCATCAACAAAGGCAAAAATTAGACAATGCAGGACATCCGTCGGAAGAGGATTAACAAACAGTTGTATGCATTTAAACTTTGATGCTGCTGTGTTGTGAGTATCGGGATTATAGGTGCATCTGAGCCGTTTGTTAATGTGTATAAAGAGATAACAGAGTGGTCCAGTGCAAAAGCCCTGAGGTAGCCCGGAGGTAACCGGCCTCAGAAAGGAGAAACGATCATCGAACATAAATCTCTATGGATCTGCCACCCAGGTATGGATAAATAGATGTTATTAAATGCTCTGAAAGATCTAAGTTTTCGACTACATTTTAAAAAAAATAGGTCAGTTTATTTGATCAACGAAATAGTAGCGTTCTATGAAAGAAAAGCCGCAAACACTATAAATCACAAAAAAGAAAAACCAATATTTCTACTTAGAGGTGTTGTTTAATTGTGTCGTAGAAACGACATTTTTTATATATAAAAATCCATTAACTCCAGAAAAGTTTGAAATGAGTCTATAATCCGCGGTCAAATACGGCGCAGGGCAATTGCAGTATTCCATCTCTCCAGCGCGGAAGTAAACGGGAACATCCAGACTGGCATAGAATAAATGCTAAGCAGTCAGTTCCAGCGATGCGTAACATAGAGACGGAAAACATCATCATGAAGCGTTGCTGGGTTGTTCGTAAAGTTTCGTCGACAGCGCGCTTTGGTTTGAAAGTTTCAATCGTTTTCAGGCATGAAAAACTCAGATAAATAATCACCAGAAGAAAAATGTCTATTGAAAGCGATGCCTGGATGGACACTAATAAGTGCACGGGTGTTTTTAATTTGTTGAAGTGTTTCATAGCGTTCGAAAAAACTTAAGTGTAATGTTAGAGCCCCCTGAGAACTCATTAGTTAATTGGCCCTGGAACTTCTAAAAAAATATTTGCAGGTACCTACTTACTCTATTTTGATTCAAACAACAAACTTGTAATGCGTTTGATAAAGCATGATGATGAGAGACTTGAAATATTTCATTTAGTTAAGTCAACTTATCATCTTACATATATTTTTATTTTTCTTATTTATTTAATTTTTGCAATTCTTTTTTTTTTTTTTTCGTAAAATAATATTTAAATACGAAGTAAATTTAGGAGTCGATAGGATAACAGTAGCTATCTCATCAAAAATTTTAATAAATTTATTTAAATCAATAAAAAAAAATATTTGTTCGAGTAAACTTTGAGTGAACGTATGTTTGTATTACTTAAATGTCAACTCTATCGTATGTATCTCTGTTCTATAGATGTACCCATATTTTCTATATCAAAAAAATTTACCAGCAATACCTCAAAATCGAAAAAAACTCATATTTTTGGCTTTTACTAAAATAAATAGACACGCGGTTACTTTCTCCGAACAAATATTAGCCGTTGGTATTTTTATAATAGTTTAAGACTAACGTAATGCCTATTAAAAAAACACTTCAACTAAATTAAGTAGTTTTCAGATTTATATACGATACACAAAAAGTAAATCAAATCGCGCGATTATATTTAGAAGCAGCTACATATTAATCAATGTTACCGCTCAATATTTTTTGCCGAAATCAAAATAGAACACTTCGTTTAAGTTCAATTACTTTTGACAGATTATGTTAACATTAAACGGAAGCTCACGAGCATTGCCTAATATTGCATTTATTTTTATGCTTTCTTTATACACAGAGCCACAGAATATGGTAAAATGAGGTCGATTGCAAGGAATGAAAATAATTTAATTTATCAACTCACTGGCAAATTTTTACTGGAATAGCTATGATAGGACAGGTATGGTCCTAATAAATAGAGAAACCTAATATTTATTTCACTGTTATGTTCTACTAATTTTGCACGTTAATTTAAAAATTTTGCACACCTTTGTGGAGAAAGTATGGAGACAAAAAATTAATACTCCTCTAACAAAATTTTTACCATTTATATTTCTTCTAATAATTTCGCACAATTTTACACCCTCAGTTTAAAATTTTGCACACCTTAGTAGAGGAAGGAAAGGTTTAGACTCAGGAAATGAATATTTGCCTGCCATCCTTAACCAAACTTAACATTTCCTTTGCTGTTATACTTATTCTACTAATTTTGTACAATTTTTCACACTAATTTTTAAATTTTCACAGCTTTGTGGAGACCTATTAGACTCAAATCAATCAAAATCAAAAAGTGAATGGTGCGTTAGTAGAATAAAAACAGTGAAAGAAATGTAGGGTTTGGTTGAGGAAGGGATATTAATTTTTTGATAGTCTATAAATTTCTCCACAAAGGTGTGCAAAATTTAAAAATTTGTGTGCAAAAGTAGTGGAATATAAAAGAAATATATATATATATATAAAAGAAATATTAAATTTGGTTGAGGTTTAGCAGGAAATATTTTTTATAATTTTTAGTCTATAACTTTCTCCACAAATACGCATAAGGAAGAACAATTTCAAAAACGTATTATAATTTACATGAGAATACTTTAAACGCTAATAAAACGTTTTTGAAAAAGAATAAAGAACAAGAAATGCTCTTGGTTTGCTAATTTATCGATGATCGAACTCATAATTAGCCAGTTAAACCACAATGCAGACTTAATTTGAATGGTGCATAGCTTGAAAAGAAGTTGTAACAAAATTAGTAACCTACAATTATAGAAAATACCTCGCCGATAATCATTTGAATATCTTTTGGTCGTACCTCCTCGTTAAAATATGCCAATTTAGCATTTTGTTACTAAGATGTTGACAAAAACAAGTTTTTCACAACGAATTCCCTAACCTTTCCGTTACAAGCCTCTATTATTTGTCTGAGGCCCGGTTTATTCATCTTCAAATAAACTTACTGGTAACTGCCTACAAGATAAACTTACCAATCTATAATTCTATTGGTCGGCGGATAACTGGTCGATCAAGACGATTATAGGTTGCATTTTAAGAAGCTCAATAAACCAAACCTGACAAGTGTACATGAAACTGTTGGTTGGTGTAACAATAGGGGAAATGGGGGCTTAGAGAATCAATTAAAACGAAACGTATTCCAATCCAATCCCATGGGGATTATTAATTTAAAACTGATTATGCAATGAACATAATTTCTCTCTGCGAGAAGTGTGAAATTATCTTATTTATATGTTTAATAGTAATAAACAACATTGACATTTCAAAGCCTTATAATTGGCTGTTGGAAAAAATTGTGTTGCTAAAAAACAACAATTTCCCTCTGCATGGGCACGAACAATCATGTGTGGTGATACCTGATAGATGGCTCTAGCACCTATACCCGACATTATTTTCAAAGTCTTTTGTGTCCTACTTTTCCCTATACACTTGAACATAACTTTAGATAAGTTTTTTTTTTTTGGTAGATCAGTGATTATTCGATTTTTTCTCAATTTCGTGTAATATTTCTAAAAGTGTTGCATTAGGAATAGGCTTATTTTTTAAAAAGGAATACAGTTTTTTTGTTAGATTTTCGAACACACTTACTGAGATTTTATAACTAGAACTAGAGCTAAGTATGCGCATTCAAAATTCCCCGGATTATTATGGTCTGTTACTTACATCATAAACGTAGAAGTATCGCCTACTGTAGAATTTTAACACATTCAGCGCCAGGGCGGACATCGTTATATATCCGATAAGCTATACTTCCATCAAGCCACAGCGGTCACCAGGGCGGACACTACTTACCCATTCATCAACATTGGCCAGTGATCAGTCAAATACGAACCATTTTTATCAGTAATTGTCCGCTCAGGCCTTAAATAATGGCGTATATATCTTGGGTTCTGAAATTATTTGTAAATATTTTAGAAACTGTGTCCGCTCTTGTACCGTTGTGGCCTGTACAAATTAATAAAAAAATTACGTGTATTCTAGGGGCCAGAGCGGACACACTATAATATATACTTACTTCTTCAGCGGATGTCTGCCGATTATAATTGTGTCCCCTAAAATGTCCGCTATGGCCTGGGAAGTTATCCAATTTGTGTTCGCTATGGCCTGGTTGGATAAGAAATATTCCTTCCTGGTTCTAGGGCCAGGGCGGACACTGGTGTCTCCCGAGCATGTCTTAAAGCTGGAGTGCGTTTAGAAATGGAGTGTGAAGGTAGAGTAGTTGTTTATCAGAGTGTTCTGACGTCATCACTTGGAGTGCAGTCTGGGTGCGCCTTTTCTAAACGTAATTGGGGTGTTGCGCTAAATGTCAACGTCACACCCGGTAAAAATCTCGGGGCGTTTTTCAACCCAGTCCCTGAGTGGGGTAATTTGGGCGCACTCTGGGCACGTCAACTCTTGATTTCTGAACGATTCCAGCGTAACGCTCCGAGTAAGCACCTGTTAATTTATGAACGGTTTAGAGTTACTCTGGGGTCACTCTCACACCCAGAGTGCTATTACTAAACGCAACTCAGGCATGGGGCAACCATTCAATAAAATTGGCTTAGCGCTGAATGTGTTAACTTATACAGAATAACTCACATAGCTAATTTTTTTTTTTTCAAACAAATCTCAGCAGTTAGGTGCACTAAATTCATGTATTGCACATGTCAAGTGTTATTTGTTTTTAGGGAAAAAAAAAATATGCTGTTTAACGGAAAATGTTACTTTTTTGTGGGTTGAGAACCATACTACATATTGACCCTTGAAAAAGTTCCAATAAAGGGACGAAATGTCGCCGAGAGAAAAATAAAAGTGGTTTTATCACCCAGGCCTATCCTCGCTGGCAACTTCAAAGTGGCTATAAACATGGGGCCGCAGACGCTTCGTTCCCGATATACTGGGTTTGGGCAAAGGTATTCCAAATAACATACGTAGTAATGCGTTGTTTTAATAGTTATTCATTTAAATAATGCCTCATAATTTGATACACAAACTGTCGACGTTTCATCAGAACCGGCAAAAGCATTTTTGAAGTATCAATAGAAAGACTTTTTTTTAACCTCGAGTAGACACCCAGGGACAAGCAGAGAAACAGTTTTTATTTGCTTTCTCAAAAACAAAGCCGCATTAAAAAAAAAAATGAGACAAAAAACAAAATTTTTTATAAAAAAAAAAGGTGAAATTAATCGACTAATTATTATTCTTGTATGCAGAGTCTAACCGACTAACCAACTTGCCTGCACCATGAACTTACTGGATTAAATGTTATTGGTACAAAAGACAATTTATTAGAATCAACCAAAGCATTTTTCAATAGAAACAACTATTTTCGATAAAAAGTTTAACAATCTCGGAAACAAAGAGCTTCCGGACCATCAATGTGTCAAGGAACTTATTTTCTAACTTTAATAACGATCCTAAAAGTACGTGGTATAATTTTTTAAACACCCAAGGCTCTTATTGGCACTTGTAAGCTATTCTCAATTGATTAAGGCTTTTCTCGTTTTGGAGCAGCATCCAACTACTGGGATATACAATAGCTACAATCATCATCATTTCGATTTCCCTACTTCAGTTGACTGTAGAGAATCTGCCTTGGAAGAAGTATTTCAGGAATGCGGATGAGGTGACCTGTTCAGCGAAGTCGGTGCCTAATGATGAGGGCTTCCATGCTAGTTGTTTTGGCCTCCTTCAAAACACTAATGTTCATTTAATCCGTAGGATCCTCTTTAGGCAGCGCTGCTGATATTTTTCTAGGCTTTTTATGTGTCTTCTGCAGGCGGTCCATATTTCGCAGTCATAAATGTAAGAGTTGGTATTACAACTGCATTTTAGACGCAAACTTTGGTCTCAGCGCTGATGTCGTCATTCTTGAAGACTCTCTGTAGGCGATTTATAGTTATATTTGGGGTTGATTGATTGATTGATTTGGAGTACACCAGCAAAGCGATTTAGTAATTACCTGATACTGTAGCTAGTTAGCTTATTGTATCCCTTGCTGTGTAAATTACTACTAAAATAGGTTTGACACCTTCGTCAGGTGCAGTAGCCTCTTTATTGGCGTCTTCAGGGGACCCTCCTTCTGGGGATTAGTACCCAGTGCGGGTTGGTGCAGAATCTGCGGCTTGTTAAAGTTGACCTCTGGGCCGATTCTCCTGTATTCCTGGTTGAATGCATTGATAATTACCTGATGATATTCCTCTGTATTGGCCATCACGATGTTATCATCCGCATATTGAAGTTCAATTATCGATGTCGTCGATACTTTCGTCTTGGCTCGTAATCTGCTCAGTCTGCTTGTCTCCCTTTCCAAAAATGGCAACTATGGAGGCATCTCTATGTTCGACAGGTATCCTGACAGATAGCCACAATAGAACTGAAACAGCCTTCAAATGTATGTAGACAACGACAGTATGAGCCACCAATTACCAGATACATACATAGATACTTACGAACTCACTTCTACTATTTGCTAATTTTGAGACAGGATGTTAGAATGATTTATTAGCGTTTTCTAGTAACTTCTTGTTTCGTGCGTTTTTGGATAAGTACTTTAAACTGTTTTGAAGAAAAAGTACGAGGAAAGCTTATTAAATAATAATACAAATAATTATATGAAACCATAAAAAACTAGGTACAAGATTATTTTCGATGGTTTAATAATCCATATCAGAAAACAGCAGAGAAAATCTGGAAGCACATTCTCGAGCTCCTCTCCCGAGAAAATAACGATGGTGTTTGAAGATCCTGTAATTTCTTTTTTTTTTTTCATAATAAATTCGAAAACCTTCCATAGGTAGGCAGTTTTTTTCATGTAAAAAGTGGCACAACCAGTTTTCCAACTGCTTCTGATTTTGGAATATTAGCAATATTTTAAATTCAGTATTTTATTTAAACGTTCAAATCAAGATCACTATATTATCCTTTGCATATTTCGCTTTGTGTAGGTGCAAATCGCGATGTCGAAGCAATGAATTTCATGCTGAATTATTATTATCAATAGCCCATAAATATTGGGATGCGTTTTCCCAACCCGCCTATCAAATCGATTCAGTCATACTTCCACTTCTGCAGTGATGTTCTTTGTAACCAACTCATATGTTGTCATGGCTATTGCCTTTATTGATTGATTGATTTACTCAATAGTCATCAAAATTGAACCTAAGTGAGCATTTAGCGAATAGTCAATTAGCCATACATAGGGCATAATTGTTTATTTTGGAAAATCTGCATACATGCCGACATGGTTCTATTTTGCTTTTATGGGGAACACGTTCATCTCAAGCACTGATGTAATAAAATTCAAAAACAATACCCGAAAAAACTTAATCCAAATGATTTTTTCAAAATCTATGTCCACTTTTTTAGTTCTGAAACCTTTCGGTTTTTCCAATAAAACGTGATCAACGCACCAAACGATAAGTGATAAATGCCAGACCATTCATTTCGCCAGAAACGGAAACGTTTCAGGTACAATTTTTTTTTCTGCGCGAAAAAAGACGCCAAAATCAAGAAAATACCGTTAGGATCCAGATTTCGACTCACTTAGGGATGCTTGGACTGTCTTGAATTCATTTCGGGAAAGAAAACAATTTTTTAGGCAGAAGTCGTTTATTTGCTATTTTGATTCCATGGTAAGTTAAGAGTAAACGACACAAACTTGAGTCAGAAATTACCAAAAAGAGTCTACTGACCATTTTAGTGAATATGACTTATGGTAAAACCAATAGAAAAACTTCAAAAGTATATCATTTTTTCTTCAAAACAATGGGTGTAGATAAACCAAAAATTTTGATTAATCTTTCTTGCAGAATAATTTTGTTTTTAATATAGAACCCACTAAACTAATCACTTATACTTTGCGTGTCTAGGACGCCAGAAATTATAGAAAGACCTTAGCCAATCCTTATATTATGTGACCTGGATATAATCGTAAATATGAGGTATTCTTGAAAGTAATTATTGATTAAAATGGATGTTTGTAAACAACTGATAAACCATGTCAATTTGGTCTATAATTTCCCAGCAGTTTTAAATCAAGTAAAAATAGACCGAGGATTTAAAATATCGTATCACAATGTTTGAGCTGGATTCATGCTACCCAAATTTTGAAATTTCATGTAAATTAGCAAACGCTATCAGATCTTCGATTTCTAAGAGTCTATTCGACCTATCATATTATTTCAATAAAATATTTTGACGTGAGAGGAAGCAGCTCGCAAAGTAGTTTCCAAAAAAATAGAAGAGGCAGAAAATAGTTCATATTATATTTGTTGAGAACTCGAAGTTAAGTAATCAAATAAATTTCATTCGGATAATCCAATGTCAGATTTTTGAGAATAATTATATTAAAATAAAGGTGGTAGCTCATGAAGGTTCGATTTTTCGTTCATTATAATCTTTTTTATGTATACACTGTCGCGACAAAGTTTGAACTTTGTTTTGGGGTAGCCTCTAATTTGTTTAGGACTACTAAATATTTTAATTAGTCGCTTAGTTTGGGAGATTTCTAGTTAACATTCTTGATAAGGAGTTTTGGATATTATTTTGCGGTCTGTCTCTCTGGCCTTTGAGATTCCTAACTCTCGGGAAGGAGCTATCGGATGGTATGTATGGGTCGTTTTGCGAGATTCGTGTTTGAGCAGTTTCAGTTACGGATAAACTTTACTAGCCTGATTCACGCCCTTAGCAGCTATGACTTTTGCTGTTTCAGAATGGTAACTATCCAAGTTTCGTCTGAATTAATTATCCGTTTGATATCGCAAAATCTTTCATAGCGAACCATTGTGACTCGTAAATCGTCAAAAAATATATTCACGTCGTGTTCGTGATAAACTGCATCCCCCCATCGGGTGATTGGAGACAATCCTGGCAAGAGCTTTTCCGGCTATTGAGAATAAAGATATTTATCTTTACAATTTTAACTTTATTGTAGTCAACACTCGACACAAAAGTAATCCATTATATTCCTAGGACTATAAAGATTTTTATGTATAAGGTAAAAGGTTCGTTTTTTTCTCGCCAGAGGCACCAGCGTCAATCAACGCTATTCTTCTTGTAATTAATTTTGTGTTGCCTCCTTGCCAGATGGCAGCGTCAACAAATGCGTTCAGGAATTAGCTCCAGGAGCATGATTAATTCATAATTTGCACTAATTTGTTTGTTTTACATTTTTTGTTCAATATTAGGTCTGTTCTCACACAGTTTGCAAACTGTCAGAAAAAATCGCTCAGCCAAGTAACTGATTTATCTTAGAACGACGGCATTGGAAACATGTATGGGCGATACTTTCTGACAGGTACAGTTATAGTTACTGTTATTTTCACAATGTGTTTTTCCTATTTCGTAATGGCAATTAACGTCATATGTCATATAGGTAAATATCTTCTTGTAAACACAGTCAGAAGAAACAAAAATAAACAAATAAACAATGATCCAGGGTGTGGAATGCTCAAAATTATATAGGTATTCATAAAAAAGTAGTTTACTTTATATAAGGCTCTCTCTCTAATAAATATGATTTTAGAGCTACGCGAAATATAGCAAGAGACGCTATGGACTTGATTACTGTTGGCAGATGGCACATTTATATCCTTTCAAGTGGAGTAAAGTTTGTTGAAGACTTTATTAACCCGGTTTGACTCTCTGTTTAGGACTTCGGAAATATTGCTTTCGCCAGGAGCTGATAGGGGCCGCATCTTTGAGAAGCTGAGTCTCATCATTGGATTTCAGGTGGCAGTTTATAACTTTTACTCTATATACTGAAATGAAAAAGTCATAAAGGTAGAAACGGTTTCTAGAATTTTGAGTGTGCGGATCTATTAACCATTTTCTATTTGAGTTTTTTGTGAGGGTAGCTCCATGGCATCTCTAGAGGTTGAAGCGTTAAAAAAACTTGTGGTACTTGTATTCAACGTTTTTCAACAAATTTCTTCGTGAATCCGAAATACCTAATGTAAAAGATAAGCTTTGAAACGAACTCCTTCCCATCATACTTAACATTTTTATTAAAAACAAAATTCGTTTATAGATAGCTATAAAAAAAGCTAACTTTCTAGTGATCAATTATTTTTACCAAATCGCAAAAGTTCTTAATACCTACTATATTCAAAATCCTTGCTCAGCCTAGCCGGTTTTCAATTCAAATCCTGAAATTTTCATATAATATGATGATGAAATTCCAAGTAAAAGTAATTAAAGTTTGAACTTTATTGCCCGTTAATAGCACTGAAACCGATAGGACTGTTCCCAAAAATTTAATAGCACATTGAAAAACATAAAACTACGAATAACCACAAAAAGTTGGCATAATAATTTAACACGAGCTTTGCTATTTTATTACCAAAATTTCAAACCAAAATACATTTTTAATAATGAGCTTGGCCAGATTTGCACAGGCACGTGTGTCTCAGATCATAAAATGAAATTAGATCTAAAATTCTCAAGTTTGTTGACGAGGCCCTATGGGTGACAGCCTGGGTACCTTTTGGCAGTCAACGTGTTGAATTTAATGCCTTGGAACCACAACATTCACAAGATTTGCTACATATTTAAATTAGCTAATACATTTAGAAATCAAACAGGAATACAAGTTTATCCAGACACTTTAACATGTCTCTGAAACAAAGCTATTGAATAAACTAAATCTTGCACCTGGACCCACAGAAATGCAACAAAAAATAAATTTCCTCAATTTTTTCAAGAATAAAAATTTATTCTCAGATGGGCTACAAATATTATAGACCATTTATTTTAAATTTATCATTCATATTGGGAAATCCTTGCTTTTTTGGAATTTTTTCCAAACTTTTTGTAGGTAGATGTATATTTGTACCCGCTTTAAATTGAGAATAAAATTCTCTCGAAAAACACTATTACATTCTGCCAGGGTCAAAAAGGCTGTTGCACATTGGCAACAAATTCTATGCAATATACGAGTGTGTGCTCTATGTAGACTAAAAATAGAGGGGTAAAACGTATGTAGGTCAAACATCCCATTGATGTTTATAGCCCGCATCCATTAACAATATTCTCACTTTATTTGCTGATTGTGTCGACAGAAAAAAAATGGAAAAAATAAATATTGACCTACCTTCGAAACGTCCCATTTGCATACCTGCACTATTTCCCTTCAGGTAATTTAAAGGTTGTTAATATGTTCAAATTTTGAAAATAATTATTGCGAAATTATGGCAAAAGAGTTATCTTTAAAAAATATTCAATTCCAGCTTAAGTAAATGCTGTATAAAGGAAATAATCATGAAACTTATAAACTTGCGAATATGTAGGTACTTGTTTATATCGTACTCAATAGCTTACAAACTAAAAACAATAGCAATTATTGAATTAAGGTGAAAGTTATTAGGCTGCCCTCGAAATTGTTGGCAATATCTTGAAATTCACTTAGGTATCGATTTTTCTTAAAGAATTTCAACTTCTGGTTCAATCGAATCTTTTCGGCCGATCTATTTTTGAGGTTATGTTACTGCAATAATTTCAATGGAACCCCTCCTCCATACTTATAACTGAAAAATCGTATTCTACAAACAATTTTGAATCTTTTCCATATACACAGACCTAAATTTTACTGTTTTTGAGATATTTGGTGTCTTTGAACCAACGAAAATTTCCTATTGAATTAACATTCAGACACCAAATATCTCATTTTAGGAATAGGAAAATGTATGCGGACTAATGAGACTCAATCAGGAGGTGCTCGTTATCCAAAATATCAAATGGCTTTATGGCTTTGTTAAGAAATCTGCTAATAGAACACTAGTTGATATATTATATACACTGTGGCCCAAATTTATTTGGAACCCAATTTGGCTCTGAATATATATTTTTTTTAATTCGGTGGAATTTTGTGAAATTTTGTGTGAATATCAGAGGGGCCTTTCCTCAACTGTAGAAAAAATATCTAATCAAAATGTACAGGGGGAGCCAAGTAAGAAGCAGTATTTTTAATCATTGCCTGTAGTTTTTCGAAACATTTTTTCATAGTCTCTTCTCCAATATTTTCTTGATATTTTCACATAATTTATGCAGTTTTAGAGTGAGAAATTTAATTTTGCAACGGCCCGAAAGGCAATGATTGAAAATACTGCTTCTTACTTGACTTGGAAAAGTTTAGGAACGTTTTTAATATATTACAACAAACCCCACAGAAAAAAAAGTTTTGACTCAATCAATAACGAAGAATTGTAATAAAAGCAAAACATTAATTCTTATCGAAATAGCGATAACTTCATCAATTGCTAAAACTCAATTTTAACCTAGGCCCCTAACTTCTCAAATAATAAAAAATGTCGTGTCATCTAAATGCACAAATAGTATTCTGATTCATGTAATGCCACCCGTAACATGTTATTCCTTTTGTGCTATTATGAAAATTACTTCTATAAATACTGGCGCACATGAATGATGCTTTATTGAATTGCATTTCCGAGTTTATTACCAGATAAACGTTGTTGACACGTAAACTTGCTGTTTAAAAAAAAAAATTATCACATTTTCTTCCATAACTGATCAAGATATTGTACACCGTTTTTTATAAATACAACAAGGATACAGTTAAGAGATAAGAAAGTTGATATTGAACTGAAATAGATATCAACTAAATTTTACTTTGGGTTATCAATCTCTCAAGCAATGAGGAGAGGGAACCGAGTGCTTAATAAAACACCATATACCGGGTGGGGCACGAAAAACTTTTCACCCAGGTTTTCTCAGGTGTTAGGTGTTAAATCAAAAATCGCTCAGATACGTCAATTTTTGTTTTTTGGGGGACACATTTTATTGGTATTTTAGCCCCCTACCTGTTAATCCCTAAATGGGGGTGACAGGTACCCCCAAAATTTTAAATGAAAAGGGGGGTCGAGTGATACGTCATTTGATAGCTAGTTTCATTAGGATTATATCCCCGAAGTTTCAAGTTGCTACTATTTACCCTGTCGAAATGGCGGTTTATCAAAGTTAGGAAGAATCAATGGAAAAATGCTGTGTGGTTTTCACCTGTTACCTACGCATAGGTGTGACAGGTATACACTATACAGTTTAGATTATCGAAAAAAAGCATTTATCCTAACTTTGACATGCCGCCATTTCGGCAGAGTTAATAGTAGCAACTTAAAACTTCGGGGATATAATCTCAATGAAAATAGCTACCAAATGACCTATCACTCGATCACTCTTTCCATTTGAAATTTTGAGGGTACCTCTGTTACCCCCACTTAGGGGTTCACAGGTAGGGGGTGAAAATACCAATAAAATGTGTCCCCCAAAAAACAAAAATTGACGTGTCTGAGCGATTTTTGATTAAACACCTAACACCTGAGAAAACCTGGGTGGAAAGTTTTTCGTGCCCCACCCGGTATAATAATGAATAATAGCTCTGGTTGTGTGCTGTTTCCAATCACATAGGGTTTGATTGGATTATCTTCGACAGTTTCCAAGGAAAAAAATATATATCCGATTTCGTCTCAAGAAACAATGTATAGTGGCCGACGTTTCTGTTGGTCGGTTTCTGAGCAATCTGTCTTCAAATTAGCGAAAAATTCACAAATTTCAACGACTACCTATAATAGACATATGCTACTGTTAATTCTATAAGTGGTATGGTAGGTACCTAAGAAACCTAACTTCTGCATGTACCTACTCCGGAAAAATCGGTGACGTCACTGTTATAAGTCACGTAAACCATTATCGCAAACAATAGACTGGAAATATGCGAACAAAAACGAATAAAGCGTTCTGGCAATTTTGAACTTATACAATTTCGCTGCTGAACACTGAATATATAACAAAGCACAAAATAATTGGATGTTCGTTCCGGTAATATAGCTGATTTTAGGCACCAACCTGCTTTACCTGTGTACGTGTCAATTTAACAATACTTAATGATTTCCAGAGCCTATATCGGCGCTAATTGTCGGTGAATGGAAACCAGATTTTACTTTGTTTATACTAGAAATTTTCTATCAACCTCAAGGATATTACAATCCGCAACATAATTATATAGGTAGTGGTATTCTTTCTTGTTAAATTTATTTAATTATGTCCAAAACATGACAAGCTGGTCACCTGCAGAATATGAACATAAAAAGTGTTTTTATGTTTACAAAATAATTTTGCGAAGTTATAAGGTACCTACATAAAAAGTAATTTATTTTTGGATGAAGTTAAATTTCAACCAAAACATTGCTGCAAATTGTTAGGGAACTCGGTTCCATGTTGAATTAAAAGTTAAAAGCCCATTTAATTTACATTTAATAAAACACGTCGCTACGAGCTTTTATAAAAAGATACGGCTTTGTTTTAAAAATAAAGAACAAAGCTAGTTCATCCCGACGGGCGTTCAATGACCGTACCTATATAAGTAACTTTTGCTGTATAACAAAGTTTCAAAACGGCCAAAATCAATTAAAGAAAATGTTTATTATTTTGTATATTTTATCAGCGGAAAATTGTGAATTATCTAAATTATATGTCGATTCAAATTACAATAAAATTTAAAAGAAAACATTGCACATAATTTATTCAAAAAGTTAAATATGGCATATGTTGTTTATAACTCAAATAATATAAACCATAATTTTTAGCACCTTATTGTTTATTTTAATTGATTAGAAACGAACTCGAGAACTTTTTATTATAAGAAAAATACTCATTATAATCACAAACTAGTGCAAACTCATTAGTGCAATAATTCCACATACCCGGAACCGATTCTTATTAGTCTGTATATTTCACGCGAAATGCCTACGTGAGTGAAGTTCTTGATAAAAAAATGCATAATTAAAAAGCAATAACTTTATAGGAGTCCGACTCAATTTAAACCAAATGCGAATGTCCAATTATAAATTCAACAGCATCCCACTCATTCATTTGGAAATAAAGGGAGGCATGATGGTAAGAGCTGTTCTACGAATCTTTTCAAACAATCAATAATTAGAAAAAGTCAAAAAGGCGTAGAAATGTTTTGGAAAAGGCAAATTGATAAGTTTAACTTATTTACCATTAGGTATTGCGAATAAACTTCCGCCATAAACTCTTTTTGTCCGACGGTGAAAACCATTGCGGGGCTCATGAGAAAAATCAAGAAGAGAAAAGGGGGCCCCAAGAACTGATTTTAATTTGTAAAAGGGCACAGAGACTCGAAAAGAATGCAAGAAGTTAGAAAGTCGAGGATTGCCGGATGACAGCCATTCACCAGAACTTTGATGTAATAATTATTGCAATGTTAGCCAAAACATAATTATGTTTTCTGTGACAACTATCATCCATAGACCCGACCATAACAATTTTTATATACCCGGTTCTGATACTTAAATAATTTTTGGGTAATAATTTTTGGAAAATGCTGTGCTGTAAGTGTATAGCATAGCGGTAATTATCAAGTGTGCATCAAAAAGTACCTATTCCTCCGTTCAATTTTCTTTAAACCTATATTGCATCTTGTCAAATGCATTTTTTACACTCGAAAAAAGAAAATATTGTGTGACTTCTGAGAGAAACGACTCCTGCATTGGCTCAGGGGGCTTCGAAAGCCACTCATCAAAAGTTGCTGGCAGAGTCTAGCTAACATAAGCTTTTCAGGTTAAGGCAGGACCCATCGTGGTCCACCGACATCATATCGCACCTCTCCAACAGCCGTTGGTCTCTGAAGGGTATTCCAAAATGGAGTGGGCGAAGAAGCGGATTTTATGAATGTAGGCGAAGAATCAATTTTAAATAATCTCGTTTTTCGTAATATATTCCTTGGGCCTCAATTATTTAACAAACGTGATATAAACTTGGAAAGAGAATGAGAATTAAAATGTTACTAAAATTCCGGAAACTGACCACCCTTTCAATTCGGAATCTTTCTTTAAACATCGTTCCATACCTGTAACCTATTAATTGAAATGCACCGAGTATAGAAAGGTGCTGACAGACTCTTAAGGTATTTATTATACAACTTTTTTTTTAACTATTATTAGCCAATATTAGTAAATGGACACTTTGAAATCACATGCACAGCTGGTGACGTAGCTGTATGCATAATGCAATTCGATATTAATAACATAATCCACTAATATTGATTGGTTGCATACAATCCTATTAGGCTTTCTTAACCAAGCTATTGCAAGTACGTCACTTTATTAATTATACTTTATAATTCTCTTTAGCCATAGAAAAGTAGTAGCTGACATTTTCACATCAATTTATTATTTTATTCAATTATAGAGTATATTTTAGATTTTTATTGGATTAAATACTTTAAACTACAACGTTTTAAACTCTCCAGAAATGTGTTTGTATCCTATTTCAGATTTTTGGTTGGGCATGGAAAGTTTAATAAACATATGTATAATCTCAAGTTATCCGAGAACACGCGATAGATTGTTTAGTTGTAGCATTGTATAATAAGAGTACTCTTATTATACAATGGTTGTAGACACAATGAATTGGCAACTTCGTTCTTAAGAAGAGAATTGGGAAAACTCCATGTAATACCGATGAGCCACAAGGGTTCAATTGAGCTTATTTTATCAGATGATAACTTGGAGGATATACTATTAATTATTCAAAATTATGTGAAGTCCTTATTTGAAAGATAGTTAGTATCGTTTCCTATGTTTTTTTTTCTTATATGTTACATCCTTCCTAACCAGGTCCACCTGTGCTTTGTTGAAGTTTAAAAATGTGCTGCATAGACCCCAGGACGAGAAGCGTGTGTCCATGTGTTTATCCTTTGTTGCTGGATTCTTCTTTTTTTCTTCTTTTTTTTTTCTCTATCGTTGGTTAGGTTGAGGTAATTGTGAATGGTTAGCTAAAGTTTAAATTTTTGAATATTGTTTTCTTAGCTAAGTGAGCTATGCTCAAGGTCATAAAAAAAATACTTTTGAATACTATTGAAAATGGTCAACGTTTTGAGATGCAACGACCTTCAGATGCATCTTTTTCTAAGCTCAATTTCAATGTCGTTCTCATCAAACCAGTCTTGATGTTTCTTTCGGAATGCTTCTCTACAACTTTTGTCGAAAGTATTCTTTCAGATTTCAAAATATTTTGAGTCCAGAGATGCGAGTAGGTCTTGCGACGCGATTTTTGTCCGTTATTTGTTATTTAGACAGTGGAACTCTCACTTTACAACATTTTACTACGAGGATGAAATGATCAGATCCATTTTCTCAATCGAACCGAATTTTGATATCTTCGTTTCACCTTACTGCAAAAATTGAGCTAATAGACTCCTGCCTCTAGTGCGTCTATCTATTATCTTTTTTCTCCAAATTGATGGTGATTTTCGATTTTTAAACTCCTCAACAGTAATGTTTTAATCAGCAATAGGATGTGGGTTTGGGCACTTACTGTGAGGCCTCTTTGTTTAAAGAGTTCAGCAGAATGCCGTCAGTACCAGCTGACTTATTGTTAAGCTCAAATTAGTACACTAGTTATCTCTTCAATTATTTCACTATTCAGGTAAAATTGATGTCACAAACTGTGCTGGAACTAAGTGACTTTACTAAATTCATGTATTGTTTTTACAATTCTCTTATTCAAACTGACTTATGATTAACAAACTACAAACTAGGCGCTTCATATACAATTTTTTTTGAATTTCTGAATATTCGCGGAAAAGCGTAGACGTAAACAATATCGCCAGCTTCTCCGCACCAATGCAATTTTGTAATAATACAGAAGTTTTCTGATATAGCTTCATTTTTCCTTATTGAAATTTTTTTATACTCGAAGGGGACAATCAAAAATAGGCTAGTTGAAGAACATCAAACTCTGCACCTGAACAGCGCGACTGAAGAATTTCAGAGTAACCCGGAAATGCTGAAACAGCGCTGCCCGAAAGCAACTCTGGCCATGATTAAAACTGAGTAACAACAAAAGCGGAAAAACTAATAAACAAATTGAAAGTCTTTGTCAGAAATTAGTTGCAGTAATAAAGAATCTAGATGATAGACAATAGATTTTGACGATTTCGGTTTTAGGCCAGTAAATGTAGGAGTCCCAAATGCCGGAATTTGAATTGAGAATCATTCTAACGCCTGCACAATATACATAAAACTTGACTGGTATTATTATAGATGGACCGATCACAAATTATATCCGCATCACTTCACCGGGACGGCCGTCGGTATTGTAAGATGGTATGTGTTCGTTTGATGTTGAATCTCGATTTATCTTTGATAATAGGAGCCGCGGGACTGTAAACGCGTTGATTCATTTAAATTTTTGCCGAAAAATAAAAACTATGATATTTGAACCCGAGCCATACAAGAACAAAATGGACGCACTTACTTGTGTTCCTCCAACGACGTTTTCTTTTCCTGCAGGTGCACCGGATGGTCTAAAAATTCTTCGACGAACACAATCACATAAAATAGGTTTAAAATATCTTCTTAAACTATGAGGTTGATTTTCTAACGGATTTTGAATTGAATTTCAAAGGATCGGTTTTTAGGGTTCTGGAAACTCAACTAACAAGTTCGGATCTCTCTCTTAATCTGGTTGGTGCGCTGATTTCTGGGAAGCGCATCGAATCTTCTCGTGCCATATAGAACTTGAAATTTTATGGCGCTTAAATTTAAAATCAAGTATACGAATACAATTAGTTTGGAAATGAAGCTATGCGCTAACATTATTCAATTACCGCAACTCACTTAGAAGCTTTTATCACCTCAAAAATTAGCCCTGAAAGTTGGGACTTCGGAGAGCATAACCGGAAAAGAAAGAAACACATCAAAGACGATCGTAGCAATCTCATTGAATATTGTAATAAAATAGGAAACATTATTATAACGTAGGTATATAGGCAGAAATAAAACTGGATAATCAAGCCAAAAATACTCTAGTAGTACGAGAACAATTTCTTATTTCTTTAGGCCTTAGGCGAACAAAGAACACTATGCAAGGCGATAACAAATATTGTTTTCCTTATTTTATACAAAGAGATAGATTTACAAAATTTCTATTTTAGAAAAGGAATTTGAAGATTTATCCAAATTATTCAACATTTTATGTGATGAAGAAAATGGGCAATACAAAATTTACTTGCACTTTCTAATTACTTTTTAAAATTAGGCGGCATTGATTTCTTATTGGATCGGATCCTTGTTCTCAATATAGAAGCCACATTACGCTCTCAATGGCAAAAGTTATATCATAGGGATTATCGTGGATTTTTCCTTGGGTCTCGGATGAAAAGTTTTAAAAAAATGACATTAAGTTTATCACTAAATTGATATTAAAAAATATTTTTTAGTTTCAGGTCCGTACTCGAGGACAAAAATCAGGAGTACGGGGGGCGGCTATTTCAACCTAGAATGTCTTTGCTGGGAAAACCTCTTAACTATAAAACTTCACGTCGCGATGCCCGATACCGAAGATTGCAGAGCCGGGTTTATAACTTCCTGGAAAGGCCCAGGGGTTTTGCGTTTATTTATCATTTTCTAGTGTAAGTAGATCCTATTGTGTAAGTAAGTATATATCTCCGAATGAATAAATAATTCTTTTGTTTTCACTAACATAATGCATAAACTAACTAAATTACTGAGGTGCACAAATTAATTTTGGAAGTGGAAACTTCTTATAGGAGTTCGGACTTTTAACGCTCAAATTTAAAGCCTTTGGGGAGAGGGACCTTAAGCCGCGTACAGAACGAATTTCCAACGACACATGTGAACTATGTTGGAACTTCTTGGCTTTGGTGTGTACGGCGGTGTGGATGATGTTCTCAAATCCTTCCCACTGCTTTCCAATTCCAACGCTGTCGTTGGCGTTGGAATTTTTTCAAACATTGGAAAGGATTTGACAACATCGACCACATCACCGTACACACCAAAGCCAACGCTTTCCAACATATGGTAGTTCACATGTGCCGTCAGCTAGCGTTGGAAATTCGGTCTGTACGCGGATTTAGACAAGGAGCCTATTGAGCCTGTGCGTATGAGAGAAAGAGAGGTGCGTTTAACGCTTAGTCTTTATACTGTTAGAGAGGGGGGACACAGGCAACGACTAGTCTGTGCGTAGGAGAGAAAGCGAAGTGACAAACTAGCGTGAGGAACAAAGATACAGAGTTGATGCGTACGCATGGAAGAACGGTACTGCGCTAGTACGTGTGTATAATAAAGATAGAGAATAGGTCTGTTCCAACACAGTAGGAAACCGTACAATGCAGAATCGTTACGGTGATTCTGCGCAAAGCGTAAAATTTGTGCGTAGAAACCAAAATTCGTTCACTGAGTGGTTTCGAAACCGTTCATGGGACGGTTTTTGACGTGTTGGAACAGACCTAATGTATACGTGGAAGGCAAAGAAACATACAACGTGTTTCTGGGCTTGCTTATGGGAGGAATAATGATCTGTTGCGAGAACTGGTGTTTTGACATTTTTTGACAAAAATTTTAAATTTTTGATTTATGAAATTCTCTCGTGCAAGGGAAATATATATATCTATAATTTTCGACAAATTTGCACGCATGCGTTTTTAATTCAAAAAGGCGCTCGTGTACTACGTGCACTCGTGCTCTTTTTCAACTAAAACTGCATTCGGGCAAATTACCCAAAAATTATCGATAATTACTATTGATAATTCAACTTCTGAATAACTTTTATGTGTAAAATAAAAGTTTAATATTTTATATCGTATTTTAATTGTAATCCAATTGTAAATATAATTAAATCAAATGCATTAATTGTAATAAAATTTTTAAAAACAAATCAATGTTTGCTATTGAAAAATATCTTGATAAAATGGTTTCATAAAATAAAAATTAAATTGCAGTGTGAATTAATTTATCTATTTTTCCAGTCAACTTATTGTCCACTAACGTCTTCTCTTCTATGCACAGCCATAGCATATCATATTATATTTATTTCAATAGGGAAGTTTTCACTTCTATCGTGCGTCGTGACACACTAACATTTTTTTTTCTAGTATCGGTGCTTGTGATATCTATAAATCAATCTTCATTCATTACTGAGCAAAAAGAAATTAATAATTTTAAATAAACGGCCTGCTCAACTTTTCTCTCCTTTGTTCACTAGTTTTTCAAACAAACTTTGAGGTCAACGTTACTCGCCAGGCTGGACTTTGACCGAACCGGACTGGACTTCTTCGTATAATTAATTTTCGAAAATTTCCGAAACTCGTTCAGCTAATAAATTGCTTTTGATTCCCGTAGGCTAGATATTGCTGTTTATGCGACTTCCGATAAATTTTATGTTGTTTGTGCATGTCATGTCCCACGAAATTGTTAAATATTACAGCAATAATCGGGGGTGTGTTTTTATGCTGGGCCTCGTTTGATTAAATTAGTCTTTGTATTCTAAATTGTTTATCTGTTTACCTATATAACAACGCACTTCCATTTCAATTTTGAGTGCTAGTGACTAATGGCTGTTACTACAAAATCGAACATACTTTCATGTATGACGATTTCAAAAATGCGACATTGGTGGAATTGAAGTCTAACATTCTAAACATTTTAACACACTTGATAAAACACTCATCAGCGGTAATATTTGTAACTAACTAATAACAACTCAGATAACACCTCAAAGTGATAAACATTATTGATAATAATACTTAGGATATTGACACTGGTCTTTCGAAGTGTCCTTTTTAGTAGCTGAGGCTGCCAAATAGGTACCTATTTGAATTTGGAACAAGTATTTTTTTGAAGTTGGTCTGGTCTAGCACGGAATCGGCTATATTTTATGTTACGTGTTATGTGCTACGAAAAATATCAAGAGCTCAGCTATTACGCCCTTAAGTATGTTTCCTTCATAAATTTTTATCTATACCCCCTATCCACTGTTTTTATCGCCCATCAATTTTATTTTATGACGAACAGTGTCTTGGATTTTGGTCACATTTATAGGGTAGAAACTTCGATTTAGATGCTGGAAATTGCTGGTTGTTGTTCTCATATTGAATATTTGTAAATAAAGTTAATATTGGATATTAAAATAACTTAATATTATAGGTAACCAGAATCCTATTCGAAGATCCAGGATTATTGCGGTGCTGTCCTAAAGCTCTCTGTCTAAATTTTTGCAGTGCGACATCCAAAAAAAACAATGTCAAGATTGGAGACAAAATTAATAATTATGTTGTTATCAAAGTTTGGTATTATCCTTCTTGAGTATACTCCTCGTGAAAGTTTTTTCACTTTCTGAAGAACACAAATATGGCTCTCTGGAATTTTCATCAAGATCAATGATGCTATCGCCTATATACTTATATTCACACATTCAAAAATTAGTATAATTGTGTAAGACTTGCGCAGGGGATTCTATATATGGCCGCTTTATAATTCAAAACTTGTCTTGCCGCAAGTTTATTACGGGCATAAATTACCAGTTGTTTTACAGTTCGCAGTTTTATTTGATCACTTTTATGAGTCAACAACGAAAAGAAATAAAACTATGGATCAGCTGTTTTTCTTGAAGGTATTTGATGTATTTAGTGTTTTATCAATTATTGTCAGTACCTATTTGATTTGCTTAATCACAACACAATTTAGGCCCAACTTTTGTATTTGAAAAGTTAAATGAAATTCAATTTAAATATGCAGCACCCATCCACATATTTGAAATAAAAATTTCTTATCAAATTTTACTTTACTTTCTCCATTTTCCAGAAAAATTAAACTTTTGACATAAATACACAGCATTCACGCAAAAGTCGGAACTTGAACTGAAATGACGTTTCAGACTTCGAAGTGCATATGTTTTTAATATACCAAACCAAGCATGTTTCTTGTACAGGGTGTCCCACTAAAGTCGACGAGGTACTATATTATGGGAACCAAAGATCTTTATAACATAAAAACGAATGCAGATAGTGAATTGCGGTTTGCAAAATGTAGATATTTTTTTGCTCTTCAAGCACAGCAATAAAAAAATAATATCATGCCATTTGGATTTTACAAGAAAATTAGAAAAAAACTGGATCTTGGTTAAACAGCGGCCTCTAGAAGACGCGGTGGAAACTATCGACCCCGAACGAACTGGTGTTTCTAACAACAATGAAATTCTCTTTCAAATGAGCCCAAATAGAATGAGTTTGGATAAGGGGTATGGAAGATACAGCAATTTTTAAAACTATGTTTTCATCAGCTTCCCCCACCCTTATTAGTGAAGATATGAAAAAAGCCTTAAAGCCAAACTGGCGCAAAAATTAATGAACTTTTGATTTCTGTTGTTAAAACAGTACTTATCTTAATATAGCGATTTCTTGAGAAAATTGGAATTTTTAGTTATATCATCGTAATTGCGCCCCCTAGCGGTCATCTTAGACTCTTGAAAATAATTTCCATCAATTTCTCTTGACCGATTTAGTGAAGAAAAAAAAATTCTGAAGCCGTAAGGTCTATGGTTTCCATAATATCGTACCTTGCCGACCTTAGTGGGACACCCGGTATACTGTGATTCTTGGGTTAATTTCGGTCACTCGGACAGTAAGCTGGTAGCATCTGTTAACTGTATATAAGACGTGCGGCTTCAAAAATATTTTGTACCAAGAAACATTCAATGCCTAGAATCCAAAGAAACTTCGATAATACTCATTGACAAGGAAAAATGAGAAGAGACAAATTCTGGACAAGGATTACAAATATTATAAACTAACCTAGAAGAAGAATATTGGTTATGTCTATTAACAATTGATCCAAGAATACAAACAATTTAGACCTATCAATTAAAAAAGAAGCATGTATTAAAGATAAAAGGAATATGAAAGCTAAATTAAGCTAAAGCTTGAAGCCAATGAGTTCATCTCTAACAAACAGTATAGGGTGCGTTCTAACAGATCAACAGGGAATCTGTTGGCGTACCTACGTCAGTTATATTTGGAACCTGATTCTCGAAAAGCATGGTGAATTTAGAATTGTAACATTGGGCATCTCCAAGGCTGTTGATCAGGTGTGGCACGAAGGTCTCCTCGGCAAACTTCCATCGTATGGTCTTCCGAACGAATCTAGCTATTGGCTTGGGAGCTTTTTGGAACGCAGGTCACTGCATGTTGTATTCGATGGCGTGTCTTCTGATAAACTTCCTATAAATGCAGGCGTTCCCTAAGGCTCAATTCTGTCCCCAACACTGTTTCTTATTTTCATAAATGATTTGTTAAATATAACAAGAAACACCATATACAGATTTGCGGACGATAGTAGCTCGATAGCATCTTTCTCTACTCACAAACCGCTTACTGCAGCCACCTTGCTCGAGAACGGATTCACTCTATCAACAGTAAGCTTGACACCAGTACCAACTGGGGCCTCAACAACCTAGTCAAATTCAATGCTTCCAGAACCCAAGTAAAAGTATTCTCAAATAACAAATCTTCCGCCGATGATAACCCAGTTTTAAGGATGTCGAGGCAAGACCTTTCTATCAATCCCTCATTATCTCTTCTTGGGATGACCGCATCGAAACACTTGTCTTGGTATGACCATGTATATTCGAGCGCCAAAACCGCTTCTCAATAGTAAAATTTTTTGTTTCGTGCAAAAAACTTCTTTACTTCTGAACAGCTAATGGAATACTGTTCCCACGTCTGGAGCTATGGTCCCAAGCATTCATTGACTCTATTTGATGCAGTACAAAGGAGAGCATTAAAAATGATCGATATAATCCAACACTCATCGATTCATTAAAATCTTCCGAACATCGACGCAAGGTGGCCGACTTGTCCTTATTGTATCGCTATTACCATGGGAGATATTCTGATGATCTGGCCAGTCTCATTTCAGCTGGAAGAAGTTATTCAAGAACCTCACAGGCATCCCATCCATATGTGGTTGGCTACCCCAAGAACCTCTAAATATAGGGCTTATTGTGCACCTCTGGAACTCCTTCACTGCTACTGAATTTTTTGAATGATCTAACCTGTGTTCAAACGTAGGGTTAATCATCTTGATTTCTTCCGCTCATGGTACCGCTTAGGTAGTAGAGACATTCTCCTTTATGGGCGTACCAATATATAAAAAAAGTATGAAGTTGCACGAGTGAACATAAAAGTAGATGAAAACCTAAGATGATGTGTCGTACCAAAAAAGTCAAGCCAGAAAAGTCTAACGAAATATTATGATGACCGACATCCAGCTTAAAATACGATACTAGAAATTAGAATAGATAAATGAAAATTATTTGTTCCTAAAATAAGAAATCATGTAAAATGATGCGTACCTAAGTACATATGAATCGATTGCTTATGTAACAAGATCCCAGGAGAACCCAGGAAAGATATACTTTATTCGAGTAATTAACTGATAGTACCGTTCCATAGAATTTATATGGATCATTCGGGACCGTTCGTGAAGAGAAAAAAGAGGAACCGATCTTATATCAGTGATCATAGATGGTTTTGTCAGATTCAAGTTCCTTCCAGTTGTGAAGAAGACCACATCAGCTGAAACCGTGATAGTTTTTAGAGATTTATTCTATGTGAACGTGGACTATTGAAACCTTTTCAGAATTATCTGGGGCAGGGGAACTGTTTTCACCAGTCACCAGGCATTTGTGATGAATTTCAGATTGTACTGAGTGCCACATTAAAGCCCAGAGCTTATGGGCAATACGAAAAAGTAAACCCCATCGTTAGCCAGTCTTAGTCAAGGGGATTCATTAGTTTGAGATAAACAAGTGAATAAAGTACAATGGAGTATTGATGATACCACTTTTCAAGCAATAAAAAGTACTTCCTATAGTTTAATGTTTGGTTTTGAACAACGAGGAACTCAACTTGATCGCATTGATGACGAAATTGGAATGAGCTGGACATCAACAGATAGAGGTACAATAAAGATAGAAGTAAATCGGAAATATTACAGCTAGGAGATCTTGCAATGTTCGAAAAATAATCATTTTCTGTTACCGAAGAGTCTAGAAAACTCTTAACCAAATAAAAATGACATTCCATCGTAGTAGAGCGACTAGCAAATGATCGATATAGAATCGAAAATACAAAGAACTGAAAAATTTTACCGTGGACTTGCTGAGGAGGAAGCATTGAAATCATACAGCCGAACTGACATAAGAGATTCAGATGATGAATAATTAGAAACCGATGAACCGATTTTGAACGAAGAACTAAGAATTGACGATTAGGAGGAGAGTAAGAGGAGACCTTGCCTCAGAAAACAAAGAACAAAAAAAGAACTACGCGTCCAGAATAGTAGATGAAAATTCTGACAAAAAAAACCCACTTGATTGAAGGATTATTCGACAAAAATTTTGAATGGATGGCCATATACAGGAAATTTGACAACAGTTTGTAGGTATAGTAAAAATGAGCTGTACGCGTCGTAGTCAATAGCTGAGAAAATAATTGAGAAATAAATGATCTTTCATTTACTAAAATATTGTGACCAGAGACCAGATAGTCAACATTTTATTTTTAGAAACATATTTGAAACATTTTTAAGAACTGACCAATCGTAGGCACTCCAAAGGCAACATTGCCTTTAAGAATGTATCAAGCCTGGTTTTAATTTCTTATATTACCCTTCAGTCAGGTATGAGCTATTCAAAATTGGTTTCCCGTGTGCCTTTTTGGTATGCAAGCAAGCAAGAATAACCAAGTCCAGTCGGAACGCCGGCTTATGTGTCAGAGGCGTACAGTACGGGAAAATAAGATCAAATGATTTTTTGAGCGGTTTTAAAGGCATTTTATTACGCCGTTACAATTTGTTTCACTTTAATTTTACTTTAATTTCATGTTTAACATAAAATATACAAAATCATGATTACTGCTAACATTTTACATAATTTTGGAAATTATATGCGTACGCGCATGAGCGGTAGAACATGCGAAGACGAGCATAGCGCGCGACCATGGAACTATGCGAAACCTCGCTGTTTACTGCAAATTATTGTTGAGCAATTGTTAATAAAATATATCATCATTTAAAACAGGCATTTCAACACAACTAAATAGTTTCTGATCAAGAAGGAGCAAGCGACAAAGCTTATATTACATGCTATGCATTTATCAATACAAAATATGTGAATATTATATATATTTTCGCCCGATACTGACGTTTTGGTTTTGGCAAAATGCAAATCCTTGGTTCCGTTCACGAAAAAAAAAAACTGGATCTGCGAGTGGCACACAATTACCTCTCTCGGATGATGGAGTTACCTTGGACGCAAACTTATTTGGAACAACCATCTGAATAAAACAATATCACGAGCTACGGCCGCCACTTGGACATGCCGCAAACCCGTGGGAAAAACATGGCGGAAAGGACCAAAAATGGTATATTTACCAAACGGTTGTCAGACCCAATCAACTAGGTCTCGTTGGTATGGCCAATGACTATACAAATAAATGCACAGGATTGTCTACGTAAAGCACAAAGGATGATCAGTCTGGAACTAACAGGAGGGGTCATGTCAACTTGCCCTACCGCAGCCTTAGAGGCACTTCTAACGGAAGGAGTCGGTTTGGCAATAACTGGACCAAACTTTAAACTCTCCTTAGCAAAGGATTTAACGCCCACAATATTTCAAGTCTAGGTACTGACTATAAACATCTGTGCCCAAGAGAGCCTTAAAAGAAGCCTTTCAAGAGAGCACATTTACATACCGTCCAGCAGTCAAGCGGCTCTAAAGGCTCTAGGAGCAATCAATTGCATTCGCAGCTAGTATCGCAGGCTAAAAATATCCTTAAGCAACTTGTTGCCAGTTGGCTGGGAGAAACAAATTAACCCTGAAAGGGCTTTTTAAGTCCCAGAGCCTTTTTGTGGAGAGGGGAAAAGGACCGAACGCTAGCTCATTGGAGATCCATTCCGGGTCTGAGATAGGCAACGAGGTTCATATCCATGTCAGCAGGGAGATCTGAACAACTTCTTGACAAGGACAGAAGATACATTAGAAATTAGAACAGTCGTTGGTCTGCTCACTGGACACTGCTTGCTGAAATATCACCTAAAAACAATAGGCAAATCAGACAGAGACTCCTGTAGATCTTGGGAACCACCAACAGAAACTACAGAAAATTCAATCAGAAGATTCACGCAAAAAATATCTGGAAAGGAAGCAGTGCTTGAGCGGCTGGAACAAGATGTAACGACTTCAAAAATGCAATCTACAACTTACAAACACATCCTACAAACTTGGATTCGAAACTTATTTTTACACTGGAATAGGAGAGAACTCAAAAACTATTTCTTTATCACCATAGGAATAAGTTCCTATAAAAAGGGTAAGAAAAATTTTAAATAGCCATTTGGAATGCTGTTTTACTGTCTCTTGGATCTCTTGGAAATAAATCATCATTTACCGATCAAAACTTGAGTCTTCCCTGCGGAGGTCTTGAGTTTAGAATGGACATATGCTTCAATTTGAGAAGTTGGTGATGTCAATTCTAACCGCTCAAGGCTTCCTTAAGGTCTGGGGAAACCTCGAGGAGCTGAAATAAAAAATAAGGGTCCGTATTTAAAAAAATGAAGTTGATGATGGTGGCCCAAAGACGAGACGTCAGATTTTGAATATGATGGTACCATCTTGTGATAAGAAAAAAGTGACAATAATGAAGTGACACTGCTCTTCAAATAGACTCAGGAAAAAAAAATGATTTTGCAATATTTTGGTTTTTTCCGAATATCTTCAGAAGTATTTGGAATATTTCAAAACGGCATTTCATTGGTCATAAAATCGCACAACTTTGCCATAATTTAACCACTTTTAACCAACCTCGTATCTCTAATAGTTTCCGATATCTCAATGCTCACCCTCGAATTTGGGACACCCTGTATACAAAACTCTTTTCATGTCAAGGAAATGAATGTGAATACAATGAATCTATCAATAACTCAAATCGCGGAGCAAGTAGCGATGACGAAGACGAACAGACGCCTGTATATTTTAAAACATTTCAAATGTTGGGAATAATTGCTTTTCAACTTTAAATTATGCGCATGCGCAGTCTATCATCTATCTCGTGGTTGTTTTTTCTCTTTTTTGATATGTTCCTACATAAATAAAGACAAATTAGGGATAGATCTAACAACGGTACCACTAAACAACCATATTTAAAAAATAATAAAAATTGAAAATGAGGTAATGACATTTATGTCAACTGCGCGGCACTGACACATTTTATAGAGTTCCGACTGAAAACAGTTACACCTTAGGGCATTAGAATTCCTTTTAAAAAACCGCTTGCTTGCATACCAAAAAAGCACACGGGAATACAAACCAGACCGGACTACTTGATGAAACTGTACATTCTTATTTATAATCATCAATCTTTCAAGGCCAACAAAGTAAACCTGCATAAAGCAAATAGCTCACCCTGCTAATTTTAGCACTAATCCCATTTTAACCAATTTCATTAATAAGCTACTACTTCTAATTTCATTTTGTAGTAGAAAGCACTGCGGTCATTTGCCATTTTTTTATCTAATTATAACTGAAAGGTTGATCTGAGTGAGCTTTACGTGCACAGGACCAATTATGCGCATATCTAAGGCAAGTCTCGAATGAAATGATAAAATATCCGACTGCAATCGTTCGCAGTAATGAATCGAATTCATTTTATGGTAATGTGTCGATTGTTTTGTGATAATAGAGGTTTATAACCGCGACTCTCATCTACCTCTGCCAATGAAACCTATTTTACGGTTCATGCTCCTGCAGTCTTGGTAGAAACTTATGGAAATTTTTCCGAAAATTGCTTTTGCAGCGGTTGGGTTTTCATCAATGACCCTTGTTTTTTCATTTATCCTTGGATACTTAATTTTAAATAAAATTATTAAAAGTTTTGAACGAATTTTTAAATAGAAAACCTTTGTTAGGTGAAAACTATAATCATAATAATTAAACAGCTCTTTTCTAAATGGCATCTGAACAAAAGATCGCCTACCTTTTCGTTATGTCTTTCTTATTGGTTTTGTGTTTTTCAATATACGGAAGAATTGTAGATATCGGAAGCACACTGGCGAAAAATATACCATAACGACTAATTTTGAAACTCGTGTCGCCTAAGAAAATTAAATAATTCAAATAATTATTTTTACAAAAATGGCACTACATTTATTAATTATAAACATTTTTTTCGGGAGCGTTAAATTTCAAACATCATGAGAGCCAGCTCAAATGCCTCATCATAAATAATGTCTAAAATCATCACAATATCCATACATAACCATTCGTTTACCATCATTTATCAGCAATAATGACAAGGAAGATTTTTCACTCGAACAGCTATAAGATTATTGTCAAAACATCCTGAGTCTTGAAGCAGACAGAGCATTGGTAGGAAACATAAAAACCGATTATGAGTTTCACGCAGAGACAACAACCAAATCAGCATGCAAACGCGAAAAAGCCTAGAGCTCCTTATTGGCGACATTTCCTTTTTCTACCCACCTTACCTGGGTATGAATGGAACATCAGTATCTTCACAATTCGATTTCGACTCTGATAACAAAAGGTAAGGAAGTCAGGGAAAAGAATAGGCCATCTAATATTTAATTTTTTTCGAGAGAAACTACTTGTCAGACATCCCAAAATGTTTAGTCACTTCAATCCCATTCGATGTCCTTGGAATTGAATGGATTGGCGTTTTTGGATTGAGAAACATTTCAGTTACCTTCAACTGAAAAAAAAAAAACTTCCACCAATATCAAAATTTTCCATTAATGATAACTTATACAGTTTTAAAACAACATTCTCCAGAAGTTTTTGGAAAAAGATTTTGGGCACTATATCAAATCTATAAAGTTAAAACTATTCCGTCATTGATTCCACCCTATGCAAAACCAATTATTTCGCCCCAAACTACCAAATTCTCACGATTTCAGGGCGTGGATGAATAAACAGAACGAGAGAACTTCAGAAACAAGGAACAATCACAACAACGAATAGAAAATTTTAATATGAATGTGCTAATTACTTTACTGCCTTCAGAGGTGTTTTGGAATTTAAATTCATGGCCATTACCAGAAGACATTTGTGCAATAAACTCAAATGGTCCAATAAGTACCTACGAATAATACAAGTATTAAACGTTGTACCCACAGCTAATAACTTATACTACTATGACCTTGTATTGATTCCGGACACTGCCAGTTAATGGACAATACGTGTCGATTCTTGGTTTTACCTTGTAACATGGAGCCACATGCTATATTAGGCTTATTCCTATGGTGGTGTTTTGGTCTCCTTCCTTTCTCTCAGTTGGCTTAGGTCGCACTGATGAGAAGCCGACAAGTTCGAAACCGATCTGAAGCTAGCGAAGCATAGAATAAATGATAATTAGGTTTTGAGGTTGTCTGAAACCTTTTCATGTACAAATTAATCATAAATCAAAAAATCTCCAGCATTAATCCACATGAAAAAATTCTATGGACGCAACAGGTTGTCATTTGCTGGTAAAACAGCTTCTAGTGCATTCTAACAAATAATGATTGATACTCGAACTCGTGATGTTCGTGTTTGTATTCACTGTTAGGGGAGGGTAATTTTTACCCAGTTTTAAAAATAAAATGCAACCTTCAAGGATCTCTGAAGTCGGTTCTACACTGACAATTTTATTGTTCAAGTCGCTTGCCAAGAAATATTGATAATGTAAAACGCCAACTTGACGACAATTTCACTTGCCCAAGCTCTTGCTCAATTTATTTACGAATTAGCGCATGTTTTATTTTTCCGTCAATTTTTGTGTCAATTCAGGCTTGCAACCTGTAGGAATCTCAAAGTTACAATTAATTTATCCCTTGAATCCCTGAAATTAGTATTTAATTTCTCCAGTCGTGGTTTCAGGCGATCAAGTAATTTATTAAAACTTTCTTCTGACAAACGAAAAAACTGTTCAGGGTCTTGAAACTCTTTGCTGACTAATTTTAATCCTGCATTTTGTTTGTCTTGTAACCAAGGCCTGACCCACTATCTTCTTTGTCTTTTTTCAGGTTGTTCAATCAAAAAACCATACAAAATAAATTTGTTAATAAACATTTTTCAATATATTTCTGGGTGAGCGAGTCATAAATAAAAACATAACCTTAAAATTCTAGTTAAGTTGGTAGAATATTTTGACGTGTTGTCAACAAGTTAATCCGGTGAAAAGCGAAGTTAAGACATTGTTAAGCCAACATTAATTGGCAAATAAATTTGCAAACAAATTTATCAATTTAAATTGTCAGTGTAAAACCACCATAAGGCATTCATGGATTCATGATTAGGGTTTCCGACTTAAGTTTGAGGAATATGAGCTTGTCATTCCACAAATTAAATAGCCTGATCACATTCTAGCCAAAGATCGCGTATGAATCGATTCATCAGAAATTCGAATCAATTTCGAGACATCGCGATCAAAATATATCATATATGAGATTTTCCTGCTTGGGCGCAATAATTTATATCAAAATATTATCAAACACATAAAGAATATCTTCTGGACGCATTGTAAAGAAATAGCAAAATGGAATTGGAGCCAGAGATGAATGAATTGACGACTTCGACAGGATGGATTTTTGGAATTCGCCAATGAAAAGTAAATAAACATATTATGTTTCACATGATGTTGCTTTGCGATACAATTTTGTATTACAAAATTGTCGCATTTGGCTTTGACGGTTAGTTTTCCTTTTGATTGATGTACTATGTACCAATTACTCTGTGTTTGTGAACTTTCAAAATATAAGTTACCTATCTCTTAGCCATGTCGAATAAAACTGTTAATTTTAAGAACACAAGTGAAACTATCAAATCTTTTTTTTTTTTTCCTTTCAATAATAGGCGATAAAATCTAAGTGATACTATACAGCAGTAACGGCATTCCCTATAAAAGGGCACCCTGCTGATTAAATGGAGACAAGACTTCTTTATCCAATTATCGGAATCTTTTGGTGGCCTTGTTCAGTGTTTCACTTTCAATTAACAACGCCTGCTACGTTTTTGGGATTATGAAAAAAAAACACTATGTTCAAGTCAGCATGTTGTATGTCGCATTATGTGTTTGGGAATGGTGTCCCGTTGAGGACTTTCCAAATGGATATATATATGAAAAAAGCTTGATAAAGCTATTGGATTAAATCTGGAAAAATTATTTTTAGAATTTACCTGATTTAAAGTCATGATATTGACATGGGTACCTCATAAGCTACATAAAACCCAACAAATATTCTCTAAAACATATAAAACAACTTGGAACTTTTTTTGCCGATTCAGTGCAATTGAACATTTTATGAGAATTTTCCTTTTGTTTGTCGGAATTCCTAATAAAAGCAAGAATTGAAATACTAAAACTATCGAATAGTCATGCCGCCGGAATGAGATTCGGTATTCGACGGATTCGGCAGGAGCTGAATTATCAAATAGATATATAAATAAAATCAAATTGACATTTAAAAAGCTAGATACTCTTTATCAACGTTTTTTTTTTTCCATAGGTAGCTAATATCAGGCCTTGGAAATAGTCTAGGGAATATATGGGTTTTTCAAAAATTTTACGAGGAGAAACTGATTTTTTTAGAGCTGATTGGAGACTGTGTCCTGAGTATTGAGCCAAGAAATCACACAACTTTTATTGCGGTCTTTTTGTCGAAAAAAAAAATAAATAAGAAAAAAGCCAATAGGGCTGAACGCACAAGGCTATCGAGTGTGATTTTTTGGCTTAATACTCAGGACACAGTCACAGATTACCTACATACAGATGCGAAAGAGCGGCGAATTCGTGGTTCAAGATTAATTCGATAGACATAGGCTGGCCGTACCAATGCCGCATCAATGTATTTTGAACATATTTATTATATAAATGCGGAAGCTCAATAATATAATATTATTTCTTTAATTGGTTCACAAACAGCAAAAAAATATTCTTTTCTACCCGCAAAAATATGTAAACACACAGGCTGGAACATGCTCACGCACTCGGCCACGTTAATTGTCCTGACGCGGGCGTTCAGTATCTATGCGTCGGGGTGCTGGCCCCCCGGCTTCGACACAGAATATCGTCGACGGCAAGTATACGTACTTACGCATCTGTATTAGGTGATCTGTGACACAGTCTCCAATGAGTCTGAAAAAATCACCCTGCCCTCATAATTTTTTTCGAAAAACCCATATATTCACTGGACTAAAAAAAAAGGTTCACTTTAAATGTTCGGGAAAAAAATAATTATTTACCTTTGCGTTTAAAAAAAAAAGTAGAATATTTTGTTCTCATGTTTTTTTTTCGAAAAGTTAAATCAATTGTGTGGTTCAGCATCCACGATTCTTCTCCGGCACCGGCCAAAAATTTTCTCGTTGCTTCCGGTATCCAGCATTTTCGAATAGTGGATCCGGCGGCATCACTTTTGCTTCAATAGAAATGTCAAGTCAAAATATCAATAATTTTTATTCAGGAGTTATTTTTAAATTTAATTGAAAGTTTTTTTGAATTCATTTTTTTTTTTCAGATTTCTTTTGGTTTTTGCTGGCTTAGTTTTAAGTGTGTTTTCCACCATCGATGAGTACGAAAAACAAGCCGGTGATGTCTTGGTTTATATGGAATCCATTGTTTGTACCACCTTTTTCTTCGAACTAATTTTGAGGTAAGTCATACTTCATAAACAATTTTCGGGTAATAAATTCCAGGTTTTTTAAAAGTCTTGTAAATTTTACTTATGTTTTTGTGATATTGTCAATCCTCCTCATGTCAGCCCTTACCCCCTTACAACCATGTAGTCTGACTCTTTTTCAAACGAGAGTCCAGAACTCGGTCTTATTCTGACTCTTGTTGAAAAGTTCTTTGTTTAAGACGAGTGTTATGGTACCAATGAAAGTATTTATTTTTGTTTGATCAAAAAAGGTCAAAATTAATTTAATTAAAAAATATTTAATATAACTTTCCAAATTAAAATTCGGCAATCAAAGTGAAGCAGGTAATTGTCGGCATTCCCTTGAGATGATTCCATGTTACAAATGCTGAAAGTGGACCCCCATCTTCTTTTTGACATGCGCCAAGACAGAGGGGATTCAACAGAAATCCCAAAGCGGGGGTGGCAAGTTCAAGTGGCGACTTGCGGCGAACAAAAAAAAAAAGATTTATTGACAATAAAATAAATGGGATGAACAATATCATTAAAATAATTGAGAAAAAGTGAAGAAGAACAGCACAACACTAAAGAATCGAGGCTGCAAAAAAAAGGCCCGAATGCTTTCCTACGACAAAATGGCCATTTTGAAAATTCATGACTTAGAGGGTACGTTTAGAGTTCTTGTGCTCATTACAAGTTTGTTATGGGCAGGAACCCTCCAAAATGAGACAATGAGAGAGAAATACAAAAAGCAACCTTTTCTGCGTATTTTTTGTTGCTTTTTTCGATTTTTCCAAAGTTTTCACTCACACCATTTTCCTTCCTCGTTATGGTCTAGATTTTTATCACTTCGTGGCGACATTTTCGTATCGAGCAAAAATCTGTCGACATGTGGACGGAGTCAAATGACTCAAATGCAAGTCGTAGTCGGCAGCAGATATTCTTATGATCTAAATATATTTTACAGGGTGATCATATCTCGGCATCTACTTATGCCATGATCATCAAGTAAAAAAAGTATTAAAGGCCGTTTTACAGCTTGCAAGAAAACTTGAATGCAATTTTTTGCATGCAAAAAAATTGCATTCAAGATTTCTTGCACGTCGTTTTATACCTTGCATTTTGAATTATTTCCTTCTCTAACCTTAACCATAGGTACTTTTTTGTTTTTAATTTTGTGTTGTTGATGTTATTTGCATTTTCCAAAAATGGAAAAAGTGATTATGAGTCGATATAAAAAGAAAAAAGCAATGGCAGCCACTTTAAGTATCATAATTGCTAAAAATTCCCATGCTTGCGCGAAAACTCTTCAAAAAAAATGGCACCAAACCGATTGTATGCAATGCTATTTAAGTTTCAAGAATCTTGCAGAAAACAATCAGCTTACTCACTTCTGCGCATGCCTTCGTTCAAGTTTTTTGCATATTGCAGATGGGATTGCAAGCTGTAAAATTGCCTTAACAAATATGGCCATAATAAACTGATTGAAAATATTCCTGAGTTTACCACCAGAGGGCGCATTAGTGCTACAAAAACTTGTTGTTTTCTCAAAATATCTAAAATATAATTTATGTTCATAATGCACTTTTTGGAATGCATTTTCAGTCCTTCACAAGTTTTGTTTGAACATTTTTCCGATAGATGTCATAACAACGACGTGGTAGATACAGTGACTCGATAAAACTCTTTATAAACAGTGGCGACAATAGACGAAAATTTTACAACCAAAAACACTGGCAGCCATCCATTTGGTTTATACAGGCGGCGGCCATGTTGTTGCAAAATTTTCGTCTATTGTCGTCACTGTTTGTAAAGGTTTATCGAGTCACTGTGGTGGTAGAGTGAAACATCTAAAAATATTCAGAGTGCTCTAACTTAGCGGATTTTCACAAACAAGTTTTTGTAACACATAGATAAGCTCAGGAACTTGAAAATAGTTTCAATCAATTTATTTTGGCTATATTGGTCAATACATTTTTTACTCGAGGATTATGGCATAAGTACTGTCCTTCGTTTTCAATCCGGCACTTTCCGTATTAGACTGTGAGATAGGGGCTGTTTAGTGGAGTCATTTTTTTTTGTCTGGCATTTTGAGGTCTGAATGTGGCTCCTAAGCTGATGAGAATATGGGTGATTTTAATGCCAGCCTCCCGTTCGAACATTTGCAGAAGATTTTTTTTTAATGGTCTCAAATTTTCTGGCTTTTAAATAAAAGATTGACATCGATAAATAATTCACCCATGAAAAATATCAGATGCTTTTCAATGGCTGAAAAACTGGGGATGGGTGTCAACTTCCAAGAGAAAAGAAAAGAACCTTCTGCGTTTACTTTTTGTCTGGCAATCGAGAGAATGAAAGGTTTTGTTGTGAAAATAACGCTGAAAAATCGCCAGACAGTAATCACAGTTCGAAATCGAGTTTTCCGGCGAAACATTCTGTGGACATTTCGAACAGGAGGCAGGCATTAAAACCACTTATATTCTCATCAGCTAACTAGTCACATTCATCCCTCAAAATGCCAGACAAAAAAAAATGACTCCACTAAACATGGCCTATCTCAGGGTCTATATGAGGAGCGAGGGGGTGAAGCATATAGCAAAAACAGGTGTGACGTCAGGTGAGCATTGGCGTTCTAGCGTAGAGTGCCACCAGCTCACATTCCTTTGGAGTATCATAGTAAAATCGACAGACTTTAGATTCCTACATATATGGCCCATAGCCAATTTTAACTGATGGATTTTACTGTTAAATTCGATCAACGTCATTTTTTAATTAATTGAAAAAGAGGATGATAACTAGAAAAAAAAATTGTGTCCCTGGCGGTTCCAAATAACGATATATCTGTACGTCATGGGGGCTACAACCTTTTACAAAAAAAAAAAAACAGGAATTCCAAAAATAAAGAATAACT
Organism: Ceutorhynchus assimilis; assembly: GCA_917834065.1. Lineage (NCBI taxonomy): Eukaryota > Metazoa > Arthropoda > Insecta > Coleoptera > Curculionidae > Ceutorhynchus > Ceutorhynchus assimilis. Next base: position 9,788,017 of record OU892277.1, read on the forward strand.
CAGCATATACCGAATACCGTGCAAAAACTGCCTCTCGATACGTCATATCATATCAATTTTTAGTGATTGTACGGTTTTTGATCAGTTCAAAATTTCAGGATTCAGGTAGATGTTTTTTTTAATTTGGAGCTAAGTCAAATATAGATAATAAATTTGCGTTTTTAAATTATTGGAAAATGTACCTATTACGGATAGACTTTCTGCAAACAAACAATACACTCTCAAAAAATCAATATAGGTTTATAAACGCGTCAAGCACTTCAAGTGCGCTTTAAAAGTTGTCTAAACACATAGAAAAAATTAGAGGTAGTGGTAAACGTAGATATTGCAATATTCTAGATTTGTCAATGGTTCTCGACACGGTGCATCAAGATAAAATTTATGATATGTTTAATTAAATTAGTCGGATGGGTGTATGGGTTTTCTAATTTCTTTTCTCATTACTAAAAGATTCTCGAAAAAATGCTTTCATTGTAGCCTATAATTTTCTGGGAGCCATCTTTTCAATGTCAACTGGGGTGCAGCCAGAACAACTGGTCTATGTGAACAAGTCTTCTACGATGGAACGCTTCGCAATACGTGCTGGGCAGATTCACAAGCTTGATCAATTCCTTTCCTATTTTTATGAGGTTGCGAGAAAAATGCCTACCTCTTTCTAAGGCCAGGATTCGAGTTCTAGCGAGAAACTTCATAATACCCGATAATCAAAAGGACACCAAGAAATGCATATTCAAATTATCATGCGATTATGGAGAGGCATACAAAGAGGAAAAATACCAGACGCGAAGAGACCACCAGATAGGAGAATTAGAGAACACCGAACCGACACACAAAGAGGAGAAACCGCCAAATAAGGAGTATCAAAACACGCATTGGAGAAACGACAAATGGTCAGACGGAAAGTAATTTACAAATAACAACATTGGAGACAAAGAAAGTTTAAATTGGCAGCATATATGAAAGGAACTCAAATCCAATTTTAGGAAGGTACTAGAAATTTACGGTCATTAACAATACTCTTTTAGTAGATAAGCTGGTAGATTTGAGAAAGTTTTTCATTTGGTTGAAGATGAAAAACTTTGGAAACGTTGCCACCATAAACCAAAAGGTAATGGAAGTCCATCGAACATAGCTTACCACCTGCAAATTAACTTAAGGGAAACCGTGGTAAACCCTCTAAAAACTTTTCAAATAGAAAAGCACTTAGCAATTGAACTTGTAGTGATCCCTATAGCAATCCGTCCAATATTTCAGGTCCTTCCGTTTTAAAACTGTTCTCAGTAATTACTGGTTTTTACAAAAAGGACTATTTTCATTAAATATTTTTCTGTTAGGGTTTATCGAAGGAAAAGAAGATCGCGTGTCTTATAAGCGTTCAAGAGCAATATTGAAGAAGGGTCTGAGTGGACAGAATTGGATTGGATTCTTCTATAAAATATAAATAAGTTTATTTTATCAAATTATTTTGTTTTACATTTTTTTAGTTAGTTATTATAAATATTTCCAACCCATTATTTTATTAAATGATATGTATATATTCCGTATCACGCACTATAAGGAAAAGATTTTGGAGTTGCCGAGCCGTAGAATGATGCTCAAGGAACGCCCGCAAATAACACCCGTCCAAAGAGGAAATTATCGTTATTTGAATATGCTGTAGTTAATCGTTTCGAGTTTTTTTTTTTTTTCGAATTCAGGAAATGTTGGATTTGTTGATTTCCATAACTTCAGAATTGCTAATGATGAAAATTAAATTTATCAATGTTTCTATTATTTGCTGTTTTCCCCCCACCCTTTCACTTTAATCCAGCACTGTATCAAAGCTGGCAGGGATGGCGACATAGCAAGCCATAAAAGGTACAAAAGTGGAAGTGAAATGGGATGCATTTTTACACTTTATTTATAATTTGTAGATGATTTATTCTATTTTTTCCAGAACTTGGTCTTCAGGATGTAGATCCCGCTATCAGGGCTGCTTTGGCCGGCTCAAATTTCTAAGGAGGCCGTTTTGTGTTATTGGTAAGAATTGAATTTTTTTTTCACTTCAATTAACTTTGAAATACATACATACATTTGGCTTGAGAGTAATTTTTTATAGGCTTGGATTGACTTTAGGCTCATGTTTCAATTATTATCCTTGAAGAGCTTGGAAAACTGGGTGAAAGGCTATACCTACCATAAATAAAGTACTCTTAATAACTACACGAAATGATCAGAAAGTTCAGTGTTAAGTCTGGGATTAGGAATTCTTTTGCTGCAAGCGGAGGACGTCATTCAATTAAATGTTATTTAAAATGTCTACCAATAAATGGCTTTGATATTAAATAAAGACTCAGAACCGATGGGTTACTGTGTAGAAAATTACCTAAACTAACCCGAGACTTGAACCGATACAAAAATGACCGATCTCAACAATCAAACTGAGTGTTATTATAAAAACTTCTTTTATGTCCATTCCTCTTTTCGCTAAAAATCCAAAACCAAATAATTGAAAAGTTCACCACGTACTCACTTATAAAATAGTCAACAGCATTCCGGTTTCTCGTTTTTGAAAAGAGTGGCATTTAATGAAGCTGTTAGTATGAAATGCATCGCATAACTGTTCGCGTACTAAAAGTGAAATAGGAGCGCTCAAAAGGCCGTTCCTTGACGAATTTTCGCCATCAAAATTATGTTCGGATTAATGGAAGGTTGTGGAATAATTTGTACCACCAATACTGTCATTTTATAATAGTGACCATTGACAGAAATCCAACAACGCAAATAGAATATTCAACGTGAAGGTGAAGCTGCCTTCTTACATATAGCATTTTTAGGGGTCACTTTAATAAAAGAAGCCGACTTCATTATCATAAGTTCTGTCAACTTGGATATATCAATTACTATGCATCACAAAATCAAAATGATATATGGTATACATTGAAATGTTAATGCTTAAAAAATACATAAATACATGTTCTGTCAGCAGGACATTACTTGAAAATGCACAAATCATAATACATTAAAATGTTCGTCTAATTAAATGGTAATTGAATGCTCTAGTAAAAAATTTAATGCTCCTCAAAAAAACAAAAATTACATGAATATATGTTCTGCCAGCATTTTTTCATTTTTGCCTTCAGAATAATTAAGCACATTTTGGATATTTTCAAGATCCAGACAAAAAAACACGTTTTTCTTTGTTGCATAGAAATTTTTGTAATAAATGTATGCTGTTCGAATTCCTACCTACGAAAAGATGACAAACAGACACTGCAAATTTTAATACCAAATTACATCAGAGATTATTTTATTTTACTAGAAAAGTTTTTGTGTGATTCTGTTTTCATGATTTAATGTTATACGTAGTTTGAAGGAATCATTGACGTTCTATAATTTATAACAATATTTCATCAAAAACCCTAATTGCAGATGGAGCTCTGTAAGTTATTTATTCAGTAAAAGCTCACAATCTTTAAAGTGTATATTCAGGACCTTTCCTTGAAAAAAAATCAATTGGGCGGACATATATGAAGAGCAGTTAATGTGCCAACATAATAAAAATGAAGCAAAATGTTGCTGCACTTATTCAACAAAAATTCTTAAATAGCTTCAATTTTTTTTTAAATTTAACTTGAATTTGACTGAAATTTTTTACCGTTTGAAAAAGGCATTAGCCAGTTTAATGTTGGAGGAAACTCAATTTCCCATGCGGATTACATGAAAAAAGGCCGGAAGCAGCCGCCAACGTAATTTTCGGTAAAGTAAATAACGTTAAAATTTATATACAGTAAATTATGGGGCGATACGAAAGCGTTTGTGTACGCAGTTCTACTCCATTCCGTTCATAAAATAGGAGAGCAGGAAACTCTAAAATTTTAACTTATCACTTTGCTGGTAGGAATTTTCTTTATTCTGATGGAGCATTTGCAGGATATTGCAACTCCCTGTCACTATTTCTAATTGAGCTGACAATGACAGTCATGAATTTCTTTGTATTAGTGTTTATTTTAGGCCTTTTAGGTCCGCTCATGTCACTGGTCGATCATTTATTGTCCTGAATGTTATCTGCTATTGAGTCATCTGCATGCTTTATGTTATTGACTTCCATTACCTTGTTACCAATATCTCATCAAACTCCTTACTGAAAATCTTCTCCAAATGAAGGTTGAGCGAATAATATAGAGTCATGTCTGACTCCTGCATGGTTCGAAACTCATTTGTTTTTATACGTTTTCTGTTTGGTACCAGAACAGGTTCCATACAACGAATGAGCTCCGTTTTTCACAATAATCCGATTATGTGAAAAAAAAGACACTTCCTTACATCTAATGTTAACGTCAATCAGTAACATTCAAATTTATTTCATAATACATTTGTATATGATAGACATTTTCTTTTTAAAATATTTTCAAATACCATTCACAAAAATATCATTATATAATATGAGTGTTTTAATATGGAAATGCAATGTTAGCAGAAACGTTATTTTATTGATATTTATTATTTTATTTGTTCCATTTTACAATTCGTAATAAAATAAATTGCATGTAATATAATCTGGATGGATGCACAAACACTCTATTCAGTGATTCGCTCGTACTACATCCTCATTTATGTAAATTGGGATTTTATTACAATATCCAATAATTAAGTGCAATTAAAAATTTTAATATACGGATGCTTAGTGTAATATTAATTTATATTGCCAAATATATAATTTGAAATATTTCAACCATAAATTTCTATTTCACCAGCAATACATAAACCCTTTTGATAATTAAATTTACATAACACTTCTTCACCTATTATTACTAGATACATGCACGTATATTCTCCATGCGTGGGACAATGACAGAAAAAATTGAGCTCGGGGAATTTCCACTTTTATCACCAGCTGGAAAGGAATATATTATTATCATGATGGTTTGATGTGATGTTACTCAAACTTTATTCAACCAGTATGTTTATACTGAAAGTATTTCATGTTGATTGGATCGTGTTATAAAGAAGTTTATTTATGAAAATACGAAAATTCACTTTTTATGTAAATGAGTTTTATTTTTTCAGATATTATTACCATCGCAGCTTCAATTGTAGTTCTAGCTCTTACAATGAAATCCGGAGGACAGGTACTAGCCGCTAGTGCTTTGAGAGGTCTAAGATTCTTCCAAATTTTAAGAATGGTTCGAATGGATAGACGTGGAGGAACATGGAAACTTTTAGGTTCAGTTGTGTACGCACACAGACAGGTATGGATTTTATGTTGATTTTAGCTAGTTTCTAAACTAGCTAGTTTAGATATAGAAAAATCAGGAATCACAGAGAGCATGTACTCTCAGAAAAACATCATGAAATATAATAACCAACCGGAATTCAATCACATAAAAAGGACACGTCTTAAAGCATCGAACACCTTTTATTATTGGTCTAGATCAGTGTTTCTCAATCTTTTGTAGAGTAAGAAACCCTAGAGCGCACTTTTTTCTAGGGAACCCCTATCCTAAGTACTTAATTAAATATGAGACAATGTTCGGTTTTGTGTCAAAACATAGGCATTAATACTTACTATTTATTGAGCTTCTAAATAAGGAGAAATTTTTAAAAAAATTAAGAATTGAGTAGGTACATTGTATGTATATTAATAACTCAAAAACAGTGAAAACTCTAAAATACATATTGAAAATATTTTTTCTATTGATTTTTTATGAGCTCAATGCAATGAATGGGCCTGTTTGTTTGATAAAAGTTTGTCAATATCGGGTTCAATGTTTGAAAGTTGTATCCGCATATCTACTTCAGCATTCAGTTTACTTCTTAAGTTGGTTTTTGTAAGAGCATACTTCGAAAACCCTACTTCACAACGGTAAGTTGTGATTATGAACCCAATCAAGATACTCTTCTCGCCTTGGAAAATATTCTTTGATTGAAACTTGTAGTTGTTTTTTTAAAATTTTTGCGGAACCCCAATCGCTACTTTGCGGAACCCAGTTTGAGAATCACTGGTCCAGATGGTGGAATCTTTCAAGACCTCTAGAAGATAGCATGAACCGAATCAAATCCTGATGGAATTCAACCTTCTTTGAAGTAAGAGTTAAGCGTTCTATCTTGAGTTGAGCTTCCCTACTAAATTCTGCTGTCAATCATCGGCAATAGTTCAATCGATAATGACGGCTCTTCATTATCGATTGAACTATGTCAGTAGTAGGTGCTTTGACCGTCTTCTTCTTAGCATCTCCTGTCTGAGAGAATACAGGCTTTGGGTATTTTAGACACCCTCGGCAGCTCGCGCAGACACTGCGTCGTTCCTCCATGGTGAACTTTGGGAGTTTGCAGGAACCAGAGCTGTAGTTCCCTGCACACTTTACGCACTTCTCAGGGCGCACGCGTCATGTTTGTTTTAGTACAAATGTCAGATATCTATTCAACTCATTTCAAACACCAAGCCTCAAGAATTTCTTGATTCTGGAAATCTCATCCATAGTTTTGGAAAGAACTAGGTAACTTATGCATCACTGAAATTCTGACTTTTCAGCTATTTTTGCAATATTTGCAATGGATATGTCTATTGGTATTTCAGGGATTTCCTCCTACAGAGTCATCTTTTTTTGCAGCTGATACGCGAAGAACGGCTTTCAGGGTCTTGATCAAGGCCCTGGAGTCTTTTGTGATTTTGAGATAGCTCTTGGTTCTCTTCCCAAATGCCTTTACATTGTCGAATCCGATCTTCTTCTACGTCAACTTTCTTGATACCCTGTTCTATTAAGATAGTGACAGCTGGTGGTGCTTTCGCAGCTGTGGTAAACGATGCCCTCTTCTGGTTTGTCTTGGGTCTCCGAACCCACTGCGTCCAAATCCATCTGTTCTTCCTCTTTGTCTGAATCGCCGTTCGCTTGAATGAATTGATCATTGAATGCGTGTCCCCCCCCCCCCGGCATATTTATTTGTGTAACTTAATTTGGCGCTCCTAGTTGCTTGAGTTTTCGTGACGTCATAGGGTGAGATTCGGTACCTTCATAGAGCCATATCTTCAGTATTATTTGTCACAGAGGGTTGCGGTTTTCACTGTTATTCTTAGATTTTTTTTTCTCTTTTTTTAGAGATGAAGTTGTTTTTTTGGCGCACACCCCCTTTAGGATTTCATTCCAGCAGCAAAAAGTTTGTGAGTACACAGGAGCTCTCGACATATTTGGCCTCTGTGTTCATATAAAATCGTCAAAACATACCAGGTATCTGCGCCCCCAGAAGATCTTCAGGGCCCCTTTTCTGTAAAAATGTCGTACACAAAACTTGATACTATTTCATTTCATATTCAATTGCTGTCATTCGAATTCGAATCAAATTTCGTATGCGAGAGTGAAAATCTGGAAGCAGCCGCACACGTGAATAGAAAATTGAAAGGCTGCGGTCGATTTGAAGTGTTTGTTTTCATGGCTTCAAGATGTAATTCATTTAATTTAATAGTGAAAGAAAAAATAGGTTTAATTAAAAAAATATTTATATAAACCAAACAAAAATAATTAAAATTAAAGACAAAAAACTTCATCCAGCTCCTGCATATTTGGTGAAGTGCCCAACACCGAAGCTGCATTCCCTCTCTGGATGGCTATGTTAATCCTCTGTAACAAGAACGAGGTGGACCTGGGTTCATGACAAAGAGATTTGATTTTGGCACCTAATTCTTTGAAAAATGATTTCGCTTTTTCACCCCAAGGACCAAAAATTTCTACACGAAACGGGACAAAAATTATTTTTCATTATTTCAGAATATTTATTCCTTTTAGAAATTTCCCAAATTTTTCTAGACTCTCCGGCTTTCCTTGATGTCATGTTGACATAAGATGCAGCTAGGGTATGAGAGCAGGATTCTCTCATTTAAATTTAATTTAAGACACGATGTTTTAAAAATATTTTTATTTTAAATAAATTATCAATAATTTCATCACCATAAAAAAGCAACAACTTTTTTTTTTATTTTGTGCATTTAAGCTGTCCATCAATATTAATTAAGAAAAAAAAAATGAAAAGAAAGTCTACCTAATCACTATTGAATTCTTCCAAAGTAAAAGTAAACAATTTCAGTATTTGTTTTAGGAATTAATGACTACGCTCTACATAGGATTTTTAGGATTAATTTTTGCATCGTTCTTGGTATTTTTGGCAGAAAAGGATGTGCCCCATACAAAGTTCAATAATTTTGCTCAAGCCCTATGGTGGGGTGTGGTAAGTAGATACCTCGACTTGAAAATTTCACAAATAAAAGTTTGAAATCCTTTCCAGATTACACTTTGCACAGTAGGATATGGCGATATGGTTCCGTACACGTGGCAAGGGAAAATTATCGCATCATTTTGTTCGTTATTAGGGATTTCTTTTTTTGCACTACCCGCCGTAAGTTATAAACTTTTGCTATATAGTTTATACTTTTACGAGCAAAGTTTTGAGTGATATACACACGCTCAATTTTATTTTGCTATAATTCGAGTTTTCTAAGTGCAGTTGAAAAATGCTGACTTAAAACGATACCAATTTTTTAGCAATGCCAATAGAAACGTCTCATTATTTTAAGGTTACTTTGGTGTATCGGCCCCAATGACATCAAAACACAGATAGACGGATCATCCCATTCATAAACTATTATTTGTTGTGTTGACAAGACCACCCATGGGCCAGGGGAGGTGAGTTGCTCGCGGGGTCGGGGTAGGGAGACATCATTGCTCAAAATGGTGTAAAAAACCCCGCCCACACGTGAATATATCTCGAAATTTAATTGGATGAATAAATAAAATAACAAATTGACAAATAAACTGAAAATATTCGATACGAGCCCTTTATTCTGGGAGTACCAATATCGTGTTAGTCGTTTCTTGTTTAACGCTAATGAATAATCCCTGTTTGCAATAAAGATAGCTAGCTACTACAATCAACACCTGCCAGCCATTCAACCAGCCGCTTCTGGGCGGTGTTTTGCTATAATCTGCTGTTGCCAAATTGAGTTCAGAAATAAAATTCAAAATGTTAATTAGAGGAGAAAAATATATTATTTAGGGATTCAAGACAAAATTTGGCATTCTCATTGGTGGGGATAGCACAAAGACCCAAAAGAGACAGAGAGATGTTGTCATACGAAAATTTTGTTTATTGTTCGGTCTATCTGTGTTTTGATGTCATTGATCGGCCCTAAGAGCCCGCGTTAATTATTTTCCACAAAACCAAGGAAGACCTATTACTAACTCAATACAAAATCCAGCTTTAAAACATATTTATGTTAGTATTTTTTATTAGGGTATTTTGGGCTCCGGATTTGCCCTCAAAGTTCAACAACAACAGAGACAGAAACACATGATAAGAAGGAGACAACCAGCCGCCACCCTTATTCAATCCTTATGGAGGTGCTACGCTGCAGATGAGAAATCCTTGTCGGAGGCAACTTGGAGAATACATCAGATTCCATACAGTCCACCAGCGTGAGTAAAGCCTTTTTTTCAAATTTAATATTCTACCTCAAGTTTACTGACAGAGTTAAATTTAATGCCTGGTTTATACTTCTGAATTAAGAATTAAACTAAATTGAGAAATGAGAATTAAACTAAACTAAAAATGTAAATGTTAAATCACCATGATTATGTGGTTTATACCTCAAATTAAAAAAATTAAATTAAATTAAAAGTTGGCTAACTTTCAACTGAGAATTAAAAATTAAGGAGATCGTTCTAGTTCGTTAAATTCGGAAGCCACGATCCATGCGATCTGCTAAATGACAATATGTTTGTTGTCACTCTAGCTGGTTTTAGTTTATTTTTAACCTCTTTCTGTCATTTGTGATTACGTAAAGAGCTAGCTAATTTCAGAAAATCTTTAATTCTTAATTCTCAATTTTAGGTACAAACTGTTTATGTTGTTTATTTTATTATATTTATATATATTTCTAAGTTTATTTCAATTCTTGATTTTGGAAGTATAAACCAGTCATAACAACCTATGTTGCGAAGATACTTTTCGCATTCGTTTTGAATCGAGCCGTTAGCTTTTTCCATTCATATTAGCTCGTACGCAAAACATACGCCCACCCTTTTTGTGCTAGGGAATTTCGAAAACTTTTAAGATAGGCCTTGAAAATTTGTATACCCCGATTTTATGGAAGTTTGAGGCTTTTTATTTATTTACACAAAAACCGCTCTTGGGGTAGGGCAAAGAGCTCCCTTCGACCTACTTACTTGCCATATTTAACATCAGTATGTTGCTAAAGGTTTTGACTTTATTTTGATTTTCACTCTAATCGGATTTCAGGAAATCGATGAAATGAATATTGTGATGCAAATCTCGCAGGCATGGACGATAAAAACACGTCAAAAATGGAAGCAATGGAAAACCACTTTTTTTGCTTACATTAAAAACTAACAACTAGTCGAAAAGCCGACTTTTATCTCTTTTAAAAAAATTCGACCGTATGGATGTTTTATTGACACATCTTAATTGTCTAATAAAAAATTCTAGATGAACATGAGCAGAAGGTTTTTTTGGTTAGTTTTGGGGTTAATTTTAAAAAATCATTTATTTTTAAATAACGATTTCTTGGTAACTCCAACTTTCTTGAATTACACTGCTTCAAAACAAACTCCATAGGTTATGATACACCATTTATTTGAAGAACTTTAATTTTATCTATAATACCTACGTTATTATTCGTTTATTAAAGAAATAAAATACTATAAGGTGTTTTTATAAAAAAAAAAATATCTTTAATATCAACCTTATCAGTTTGTTTTTAAATTATTTAATGCGTAACCAATTTTATTATTTTATAATGATAATACTTAAATTTAAAATGAAAAAAAAAAGGAATAAAATTGGTATTCTCCTCCCTTATTCTTTGAAATTCAGTGGCAAGGAAAAGCTTTCCTCAGACACTTCTTATAAACCAGTGCATAATCTTTTTTTTTTTTGAATTACCCCTAAGCTATCCAGTCATATTCCAAAATGAAATTCGAAAAGGGAATGGTAATCTTGAAATTTATCTTGCTTTGTTTCTAAACCACGAATTTGATTGAGTCTTTGTCTCTGTTTGCTTTTATTTTATTTTCAATAATGGAAATAACTATATAGATTGAGATTTTATTCTGGAGACATAATTCAGCGGTTTGGATTAGTTTGCCAAAATATTTTAGCTTTTCTGGAAAACTGCTTTTCGTCCTCAATTGATAACTGATTTGGGAAGAATGTACCGGACATACGGCTACTATCTAATATAATATTAAATGTGCATTATGATGTATCCTAGAAAACTTTGAGAATTCGATTATTAGGTGGATTAGCTCTTGGATATACGACTATTCAGCCCAATCTCCTGGCTTCCGGTCAATTACTGTTCACAAAAACTACTGGAAACAATAAAATAAATCTAACACTTGTTTGTTAGGAATTCAAATAGTTTTTTTGATCGCACAAATCGCAAGGTGACTTTCTCGTTTACGGTTCGCGTATGAGAAGAAGGACATACATTATTCATAGATGGATATTCAGTTGGGAAACAACCAAGTAGAGTAAGAGTAGGTTTTATTACTATGCAATAAAGTTCTCAGAATGTCGATAGGGAAAGAATGTTTTGTGGCTATTGTGACAATACATTGTGAAAAATCATCAGACACCAGCAACATTCTTGAAATAGCTTTCTTATAAAATTGGTAAACAATTTATTGCACGACTTAGCGCAAACAATGATGATTCTTAATTGCAATTCACTAATTCAAAGTTATTCTAACCCACCATCCATTAAATAAATTACATCGAGAGCGGTTAATGCAGGCTCCGGCTTTTAAGCCCTAAGGATCCGTAATTTCGATGAAAAACAAAGACATCTTTTTCCAAATCCAACAGGATTTCTCTATAAATGGTTATATATAGTGATGGAAAACATCTCGATTTCTTCGTATATTGCAAACTGAAAAGGCAATGTTGGAACTCGAGAAAATAGTTATTTGTATGACAACGAAGGAGTATTTGAGGAAGGATATAATATGGATTCCTGCTTTTATATAATATGAATAAAATAATATGAATCTGATTTTTTTTCTAATTTTAACATTCCTACTTTTTATAAAGGTATCTTACTGGTTACGAAATTAAATTTTTATAACCAAACATTCATTTATTTCATTGGCAACATCAATATAAGATAACTGTTCTTTCTTTAATTTTTATGGTAAAATGCATGTGACTAGCGCTTCAAAATTGCAAATAATCCATCCAACTTCTTTATACCAACATTTTTGTTTAAAGAAATGCTTCTTCTCAACGTGGTATAAAGTAGGCGCAATGTAGCACGTTACTTTTCCCTTGAAAAAGGGTCAAAAACACCTTCCCGTTGATGTGCTAGATACGTTTTACTTTAATACATCTGTTAAAATTATTAGATGCCGAATCATATTTTCATTTTGATACTTTCTAATGCGATTTGTTTTGCCTCCTCCACATCGCATTACTCTAAACCTGGATTTAGACATTTTTAACGCTAGCAGAATCGCGGAATAGAATAAACAACTTTTAGCAACCATCTCAGTAGATATCCACTCGTAAAATGAAATCGAAGATTAGCCATCGGCCATTTAACACATTCTTGTACAAGTTTTCAAATTAATTTTTAGAAAACTGGTCGGAAAAAAACGACTGAGTCTTAATAGCCATTTCACCGCGTGGATTTCGTTTGAAAAGTGGATTTCTCGGATGGACTCTCTCACTAATTTCTGAAATTGGTATAATTGGATCCAACTAATAATAGAATTTTCTGCACCCTTTTTTTCCTTCCTTAGGCCTGTCCGACTTATTATCTTCATGCAGCACTGAAGCCTAAAAAGGCCTATTGTGCTTAGCCTGTTTGCTTTATTTCAACCACTCTAGTATTACAGTATCCTGTACAAGGCTGTACAGGTCTTCTACTCGGTGGTGTTTCATTATTATTTCCGGGACTACGTTTGGTTGCCTGGAAATGCTGTGTCTTCTACGATCCAGTGCCTCGCAGTTTACCAGGAGGTGTCAGGCTGTCTCGGGTTCCTTATTACAGAACCTACAGTTAAGGTCTCCGTTATACAGGTTAAGGTTGACCTTTACTGTTGTGTGGCCTGTCATGAGGCCCGTTATATCCTTAGTCAGCTTCTACTTAGGTAGGAATTAAACTGAACAACCACAATCGATCGCCCTCGAACGAGCAAAAAACAAACAACCTTAAACGAGCGGTCCCATTTATACTGCCCGACCATCTTCGGTCGACCAATAGCGACCGGTTGGAATTTCGAGCCGGTTCGAAATTTTGGTCGACCACGATCTATTGACGGCAACTACGCATGCGCAATCGAAATTTTTCCCAGAAATCGCAAACAGATGGTTGGTAGAAGGCTAGGAAAGTTGATTAATGAAGAATGTCCAGGATAAATGTCCGACGAACATTATCATTCGGTTCGCCTGAGAACGTTCAAGGACGATCGACAGTGGTCGTTCAGTCTAATCCATGCCTCATTTGTAGCAGTTCTACGGCCCTTTTTCTGCATGGTGGCTCGGTGAACTCCCTACCATGATTCTGCCTGGAAGTTGTCCAGTAGTAGGGCTATTCTTCCGAACTGAACAAACTAATCTGATTTAACTGCAAGTGATATTTATTTTCACATCACTTCGCTAATTTCTGTCGCAGAGAAAGATCAAGAATCCATTTCAGCTGATTTTGTTTACTCACAAATGATCTGAAGGAAGTAAACTTGTAAAAATTCTGCGATCACTTGGACTTGGGGCTAGAAATAAACTGATTGCAATCAGTTGGTAGGTATGGTGGGGGATGTGATCCGAAATCGAAAAATTACAGTTCAATCAGTTCAGGTAACTTCAATCAATTTGTTCAGAACAAAAGAATGCTAGGAGTGTCGATGTTCTTTACGAATCCAGTCTTTGAAGTAGCTTCTGGTCATACTTTTTGGTATCCTTAAAGCCGACTCTGGCCGGACAAGTTTTGTCTCTGAACCTCTCTTTGCGAGTTCGTCAACTTTTTCGTTGCCTTCGATTCCTGTGTGTCCTGGCACCCAGATAGGATTTACCTTATTTTGGTCCGCCAGGGCCCTGATTTCTTCCTGGCCTTCCCATACTAGTCTTGATGTCACTCGCTGGCTCGAAAGAGCCTTCAGTATTGCTTGACTGTCGGACATTATAAGGATCTGCCGGCTCTCCTGTTATTCTCTGCTGCGCACTGCAGTATAGCATAGACCTCTGCCTGAAAAACATAGGCATGCTCCCCCAGTGCGTAGTGATTGCTGTAGCTGGCGGAGTATGTCCCTGCCCCGGTACCAGCCGCAATCTTCAACCCGTCCGTGTAGCAGGTCCCAGGTCCGGTCCTGCTTTTTGGTCTCCGGTATGCCCTGTTTCCATTCAGTCCGGATCCCTTACTTTTGAAAAACTTAGAGTCCTTGTTGAGAAAATGAATAAAAAATGAAACCTCCAAATAAAAACAGGGACTTTATCCGCATTACGTCACAACTTGAATTTTGACAGTGCTGTCACTCACTGTCAGCACTGAAAATATGTAATATAATTTAATTCTAAAATGTAGGCAAAATGCCAAGAAAAATAGTTAATCCGGCATTACATGCGTCAAAAAACTCACGTCATTACACGCGTACGATCAAATCGACCGAATGTCCAAATGTTTATATGAATTATTTAGCTTTCTTCGCGGAGACGATCCCAAACGTATCCTGAACGCTAAGGCGGGACCTACGCAGGTTTACTAATTAATAGAGACATGAAACTTTCAAATAATACCTGCGTAGGTCATGCCTTAGCGTTCAGGATACGTTTGGGATCGTCTCCGCGAAAAAAGTATGAAAGCACTATAATTCCTGGAATTCATAATAATATCAAAGGAAATTATATTATGCAGTACAGTTACCGTATTATCGACAGCCAAAGGTACTCCCAATATCAGAAAATGCCAATTTTGAACACAAATATTTTAGATACTCAGGTTCACGCGCCTGGTCAAAAGCACCGACTATGAAAGCAACGAACTATACTTCAACAAACAACCAAAATATTTTTGGGCCTATGGTTAGTGGAAAACCTGCATCAGGCACTCCTGGATGAACAAAACTGCCATCCTTGTACCAGTGGCGTAATTACTGATTTTATCAATGCTCGGTTCTTTTGACCGACACGGGTGTACTCCCAGGTCAAATTAATTACTTAGGGATTCAAGAGTGTATTCCTAACATTTTTTTTTCAAATATTATCATACACAATAATTGAAATTTATTTTTTGTAATCAGTTTCAAATTTTTGGCTCACAACGCACTAAATTTAGTCTGGCAATCAAAACTTTCAGGTAGGGACCACCCGAACAGCTATTCGTACTTTGTCGATAAAGTCTTAAATTTGATTGGTAGTAGATGCTTATATCGCTTATACGTCATCGTCTGGCACGTTTTAGGTATTTTAATTTTTTTAAAGTTTTGAAGTGCCTGTGATGGATTGGAAAAATAAAAATTTTCTATGGCCGATCGAAAACGTGCATTTTTAACTCGAGAGGAAATTAACTCTATACAGATATCAGCTCGGGCACATCGGGGATAAACACCCTATCGCAACTGTGAATTTGACCAAGTATTAATTTGTTCCTTTTTTCTATTAGGATATATTTTGGGTGAAACTCTGTATTCTCGATTGTCTTGATGTACGGAAAGTGACACCGTTTTCATACTTGATCGGTAATCAATTAGCAGTTCTTCCCGAAAAAAGATACCCTTTTCAGAGAGACGAAGAGATAAGTAAATGTCACTGTCTGAGAAGGTCGTAGATGAATAAAGTCTTATTTGCAATAATGTCCTCTAGAAAATATATCACCTTTTTTTAGTCGTCATCTAATTTTTATTTTTTTATCGGAAAAGTATAATCTATCATCACCTATCCAATGTCCTATCAGAACTAATTTGAACTATACAATCCAGCGTGATAAATTATGAGTTTCTAATCGGAAGCTACGCGTTCTTCTCAATAACAACATAATACAGCAGGAAATAGGAATATGTAATAGGATGTGAAGAAAAGTTTTTTTCTGATTTGAAGCTGACGTTCTCATTAACATGGCAACAGCACCCTATGCACATGCGTCTACAAGCCCATTTTCGTGAAACCCTTTGAAGGTGCAAAAAAAAAAACGGCATATCAGAATTGGCTCTAATTTGGCCTAAACATTCATTGATCAATTGTCTAGAGATTTGTGCAGTTAGTTTTCCCATATTTTGAGTATTTCTTTGTACGAAAAAATAGCAGGCTGTTTTATTGGTCGCCTATCTTTCGAAAAAGGTCTTGCTATGGATTATTTCCCAAAAATAAAAATAGCCAAGCTAAAAATTGAAAATAATAAACTCCATAAATCTTTTTTTTGCACCTTCAAAGCGAATTTGGAAGGTAATCGTAAATCGCTAGGTGGATATTATTTCAAATATTATTATTATTCGCCAAAACGTCTGTTTTACACCGGTGTATATGCAACGAATGACCATATGTAGTTCATATATCAATACTGTTCACGGCTCTATTATGACAAACGTGTAAATTAAATCTCGCAGAAAATAATTTGAAATCAAATAATGTTGACGAAGATAATTCTTACAATCTGTAAATCATTTATTAAGGCCCGCCAGAATGAGCTAAACAATATCCAAAGGCATAAAGGAAATTTAATTTTTGGATAATAGCTTCGCGGTAAGTCATCAATAACGCAGACGAGTTTATTATGAATTTACATAGAATTTAAGGGAGTCGAGCAATTTCTATTGCGCCCTCCGGGCACCTACTAACTCTATTGTTATTAGTTCATTTGAATGGAAACCACGTTCTTGTCTCATTCTTTTATTTCCATTTCAGCATAAATTATAGATTTTGAAATGAGAAGTGACTAGGGATTATGTTATTGTTCGGTAGATTGATATATTCTATTGATAGCTACGCGTTTTTAAAATTAAATGCTTACTATTGATGTCATCAAGTAGGTCGTGAGTAGTCTTTTTCCGTCTTTTGTTTTTCAATTGAAAATAATTCATAAAAGGCGACATTTCAAAGGAAAATTTATTAAACGTTTTTCTTTTATACGCATATTATTCATCCACCAAAACTTGCAGTTCATTGTGTTTAGTTCAATGGTAGAGCAGTTCTTTTTAGCTTTTTGACGCCCAGCATTATTTTTTTTTATAAATTTCTCTCGATTTTTCTGTCTTCCTCCATTCTGCTCTATCCGCTGCACTTTCCTGCTGTCATCCTACAATATTTCCATGTGTCTCGCGTAATCTTATTTTAATTTGAATGTTTTTCTTTTATTTTTTGTCAATTTAGTAAATCCCAGCTTAGCCTTTCATACATTATTCCTCCGTTTGTTTAAATACATTAGGTACAATCGGGAGATTTAGAGATTTTTGGTTTTTTCTTATTCTAGAACACAAAGTAACTATTTTAACACTATTTTAGGGAACATTCGAGTTGCCGTTAATTCTTAATAAAAAATATAAATTCAGCATCATTTGAAACGCCTCAGGAAACCCGCCAAATATGACGTCATTCGCTACAACTGTTTTTTTGTTGTATTTTTGCATTACAGTTATAAAATTATTATAATTTTTTAATTGTTAGTACTTTCAGTTGTACAACATCAGTTTTTGTAGTGTTGAGAGAGGATCTATGCCCTGACGGGTCGAAGCCCTGGCGTCATTTTACTTTTAAGAAATCACGACAGTCAGTTTGGCAACGTCACATTGTCTAATGTTTGCTGATAAATATCATAAGATCTAATCTCACAGCTTCATCATTGTCACTCTTCAGAGCTAAGACAAGGAAATCATCAAAGATTTGCGTCAGAGCGAATGATTCTTATTGGTCGTGTGAGTATCTACGTCATACACTGACGCCATTCCAGTACGTTCAAATATATGGTGGGAAAACAGCATTTTTTAAAATTATTTATTACAAAAATAGGACATTTTAAAGCCAACTGGGAGCCAGGGAATTTTTATTTTGGTTCATAAAACTGATTAAAAATAATGAAGCAATGAAATTCAAATATAGTGAAGCTCCCCATTATTATAGGGGAGAGTGGGGCAACTTCGACATGTGAGGCAAGTTTGTCACCGCGCTTTACTTAGGAATCGGTTGGATTCGTAAATTCCAAATCTGGCTTGAGGGTGCATCGTACGTATCAGTTAGTTGCTCCTTAAGTCCTAAGGATTGGCTATTACTTTAATAATACTTTCTTTCCGTTAAAGCGTTCTATTTCGCAAGTTAATTTTTACAGAGTGACTTTTACCCATTTTTTGTAGAAATATTTGATAATAGGCGGTAAAAAATGCTCCTGTAAGATGTTTTTAAATATTTTACTAGAATCCGCTTGGGTGGGGCAACTTCGCCAATCGTTATTCCGGCACTGTCGAACTATTATTTTTGTTTCTAGGATGGTTACAGATTATAAAAAAAACGATCTGATGTATACAAAGAAGGGCAGTTAATTTTTGCTGTGATTTAGGTAGAAAATAAAATTTAGGTATTTGTATCAGAATAATGCTGTCGAATTTGCCCCCTAGAAGAGGGCAAGTTCGTCATTTGACATTGATGCAAAAAAATAATATTTTTCTCTTTGAATTTATACGATATTGGTTTTAAATGCCTATTACCTACTAAAGAAATGTTATCACTATGTTTAGATAAAGTTGTGTTTATTTCTGTAAATACAAATCGTTTTTAAAATCTTACAAACCTTAACATGTCGAAGTTGCCCCACTCTCCCCTACTAGAAAAAATTATTATTGCAGCAATTATTTTGCTTTTGAAAAAAATGCAGATTACTCGAATACGTAGAACAGGATAACAAAATAATTTTAAATGCAATTTGATTGTTTGAACACGTTAAGGTTAAATCGTTCATGGAATGAAGTAGGAGGCAGGAAGTGCCAGAGGTGGGCAGTACTTAAGCCATTAAGAAGAAGCCCTATATTTATAGGTCCTCTGGGTAGCCAACTTTACTACATACGGAAGGGATGCCTGTGAGATTCTTGTGGTTCTTACATAACTTCTCCTAGCTAGAATAAGGCTGGCCTCCCATTGTAATAGAGATAGAATAACAACAAGTCAACCACCTTGCATCTATGTTCAAGAGATTGCAAAATTTTTGAGAAGCGGTTTTCGCGATCGAAGATACATGGTCATTCCAAGACAAGTTGGTCGATGCGGTCACCCCAACGAGAGATACTGAGAGGTTGATGGAAAGGTTTTGTCCGACATCCTTAAAACTGGGTTATCATCGGCGGAAGACCTTTTATTTGAGAATACTGTTGCTTCAGTTTTGGAAGCATTGAATTTGACTAGATTATTAAGGCCCCAGTTGGTAATGGAGTGAAGAACAGTTTTGATAGAGTGAATTTGTTCTCGGGCGAGGCGTGTGGAAGTGGCTGCAGTAAGCGGTTTGTCAGAAGAGAAAGATCAAGCTACTATCGCCCGCAAAGCTGTATATGGGTTTTCTTGTCACATTTAACAAATCATTTATATTGTAACCGAATTACCGTGCGCCTCTGCCAGAAGCTATAGAATCGGTTAGCAGAAATCTAGAATTTACTGCCTTTTTCAGAAAAAGAGATTATCGCGTTTATTCTGGATTTAACAAGAATGAATTACGGATATATAAAGGCCGGTATCGGTCGGACATTTAGCTTCAGTTAGCATAACTAAACGTGGAAAGGAAGAAGATCTGAAAATTTTCCTATGTTAAACCTTGCCTATGGTCTTGGCAAAGGACCTTGATCCACTCGGGCAGTCCAAAAGTCGATTACGCACTTGTTGGTTGTGTAACTCCTCAGCCTCGTTGGTGATAAGGTTGTAATCATTTCTGGCAGCCGTAAAGGACGATCGAGTTGGTTCGCATTAGTTTCTACGCCAGGCATGATATGCGGTGTTCTTTTTTGCATTCGCCAGGGGTTTCCGTCACGAGATTTTTTATTGGAGTGTGGAATGTACAATTCCATACCTAAAGGTACGTTTTCGCTGCAGCCGTCAACGGCCACTGTTGACGGTAACCTCTTGTGCAGACTCGGGGGCCGCTATGTTCACCCATCTAGTTCCATCGTGCTTCTTCAGGTCATTCGCCAAACTCATTTGGAATTTTCTTCCACTTCTTTTATTTTCCCAAGGTCTTCAGCTTGTGAAACTTTTGTTCCATTGGTCATCCTTTTGTATGTGTTATTGTTTTGCTACCTCTGTTCTAATTTCTCTTACTTTAGTTTTATTTCTTATCCGCTCGTTTCTTTTTGTATCTATTAGTTTTACACGTAGCATTTGTATTTCCAATGATCTTAATGCTTTTGTAATTTCATCTATGTTTGACTTTGTAAGTGTCTAAGTTGGGGATCCATAGGTGAGAACAGGAAGTATACATTGTTTATATTAAACGGCTAATATCGTATGTTCCTATGTAAGATGTGTTAGAACGAATTTTTATGTTATGTTTGCGCACCTGGCCCAAAATAAGGTTAAAACTGAGAACAATAGAATCGAATTGTTCAGTAGATCAACTGGTAACTTACACTACACTGAGGTTGTTAGATCACAGCCTTTTCAATTTCCTTGTTCTTCGTTTCAACGAAAGTCTTAACGTAGGCAAAAATATATTTTTCTCATCGTGGGTATGCTATAAGCCAGATATCACCGAAATTCGCACTCCAAAGCCGACGCAAAATATTGCCTTTTTCACCCTTTTGTTCAATTCCTATAATTTAATATGTTTGTTGGCTCTCTCAAACTCATTCAAGTTTTACAAGATGCTTGGAATATATTTATAATAATATTGCTACATATTACAGCGGCATTTTTCTTAGAGGAAAATTACACTTGAGGGCAGAAAATAGCGAAAGTTGATGCCGTCCCATTTTTCATAAAATCTAAATATTATGGGAACAACATTTTGCCTCTTATCTTTTATTCAAAATTAGGATAGCAATTTTCACTTTTCAGTAATCAACATACATCTTTATTGTCTTGAATACGTCTATGAAGCAAAAGAATCCTAGCTAGAGCATTACATTTTTAGATCTGATTCAAATCAGGCGTGCGCAAATTTTTATTAGAAAATGGAGATTTTTAATTTGGAACGGTTGTTAGGCTTGTTGCTTATTTCCAGGAAAGTGAGAGCAAGTAATTAGTCAACATTAGAGTAGTGTTGAGTGTGGTACAGAAAAGTACAAAGCAGATTTTTAGAGATTGGAAAATTCACAAGTTACAGGTTTTTTAAAATTTCACAAGTCATGCACACGCTTTGCTAATTTCTTAATTTTAGCTTCTCTCAAATCCTCATCAAGTGAGGCAGGCACTACTTTCAATTTTATTCTCTGTTGAATGTTAAACCTGGGATGGAGTGTATGAATCAGAATTTCAGTGGCAAGGATTTATGACAATATTTTTCTCTTCTGTAATGGCCATACGTTCGGGTGTTGCCTTGATCTGTAAATAATTTGTAACAAATCCTATCTTAATTATTTTGATAACTCGCCCAAAGCCGAAATTGACAAGTTGACTTTTCAAAAGTAAATTCATGAATCGCCTATTTTTCCAAATCGTTGCACTTAATGTTTGGTTGTAAATATCTAGGCAGCTTAGCCATCAGTGAATACAGTTTTTTACAAGTATGTAGGTTACCTACAATAGGTACTTGCGAAAGATACAAAGAAATTGAACGTCGAAATTTAAAATACGATAATATAATAATCCAACCCGAAATTCCGCTTGAATGGCTTACTTGTTAAGATAAGTGCACTCCTTGGATAGATAATGATCACGCAGAGGCAATAACGTTCATGTCGAGCCCAACTTGGGCGTAAATAAACCCTTATGACCAGAAACGACGCCATTTGCAATTTGGAAATTAGTTTTCATTAGTATTTCACTTCCTATAGATTGTACTACGTTTGACTAAAATCCTTTTACAGGAGATCTGCAAGTAGTTTCCGACACAACGCATCTTTCGTAGGCCGTTTGTCAACTATTCGTCGTCACCGAAACCAACCCGGAACCAGCCTCCAGTCTCCGGCATTAGTCCACCAAAAAAATATGTCAAGGATCAACGCCTCACCTGTCAACTATGCAAGTAAGTTTTCCAATAAAACAAACTTTATTATTATTGAAATTTACCTAATTTCCTTAATTGATTTGAGATTTCTGAGCGAATAATCAGATTTGTCTCTATTTGACATAATTCAACCCCAAAAAACATAATATATTAAAGCGTATAGTTTCTCCGTCCACTAAAAGAACAAACAAGCTCCCAGCTAGGCCAAAGAATTTAAAAACAACTCAATTATGTATTGATGTTCTTTTGGATGCTATCTCCCAACTTTCGATAAATCTTGTCCAACAACCACTATATACTTTGTAGATAGTGTTGACTTGTTTTTTAGGAAACCTTGATTCTTTTATAGGAGTTAGTCGTTTCCTCTGAGAGTTTGGAGTTTGGTTAGTCTAAAAGAATCTATTGAATAAATATATATTTAAGAGTTTTATATGGGTTCTTTACAGGTGACGCTTCGACGTTTTTTTTTAAGATTTTACTTTGAAATTGTCTCAGCGATCAAGTCGCAAATTTATTCTCATTATGACTTGCATTTAGAAAAAAAAATATATTATTTCGCCTATAGGCGGATTATAATAATTTACACAAATGTATTACTTAGTGGTGCAAAAAAGAAAATGCTCCCTGTTTTATAACTTATCATTTCAAAATTGTAGTTTGGCCTGTTCCCGAAAATTTCAGGAATCCCAGGTGGCGCTGGTATCCTGACCGGATTTTCGAATTTATTTGAAAAGGTTCTTCACGGTTTCTGTGCTAGTTTGTTTAAAACGTACCTATATTCAGTTTTTTGGGTAGATATAGTTCTTCATATAAAACGTAGTAGAAGCCACGTGAAGTCACGTGAAGTATTCACACTTATGGATACTAGTACAAATACAAGACGCAACGAAAAACGGCAATGGTGGCACGAGAATTGAAGAGATTTAACATCGATATTGAACCTCCAAGCGAAACAAGAAGATCAGGCGAAGGTCAACTTAAGGAGCAAGGAGGAGGCTATACTTTTTGCTGGAAGAGGAAGGAAGAGAATGAACCTCGCATTCACGGAGTGGGTTTCGTCATAAAAAATGAATGTATGGACTACCTATCTTGCTCAGCTTTTATCCGGAATATGCGAAAGTCTGATGACACTGCGGCTAAACCTCAGCAACAACCAACGAGCTGCGTTAATCAATGCCTACGCTCCGACCATCACAACGGACAAAAACCATCTGTACCTAGATCTGACTAGTTGTTCATTTGGGTGATTTTAAGGCCCGGGAAAACATTGAGGACCGCAATAACATCTGCCTCTTAAGACATGGTCGGCTACATAGGTACAAAAAAAACATGAAGACTGGTTTGATGAGAACGACCCTGAAATTCAAACCAAATGCAGCGACTAGCTGAATCCAACAGCACCTCTTCTCGTTCTCGTTGAAAGCAACACTTCCAGGAACTACTTAACAGAATCACAAATTAATAATGACATCTTCAACAAAATTCCACAGAAACCAATACAACAAGAACTGAGCGAGGTTCCCAGATTAAAGTAGGTTGCAAAGACAAACAACTAAAAAACAATAAGTCATCTGGTATTGCGGCATTCCTGCTGAATTCTTTTAACAACGCTAAGTGCCTAAACCCACATCCTAATAGATAAAATATGGATTACTTAAACCATACCTGCTACCTTCATAGTTACCATTTTCAAAAAGGGAGACACGGCTCAATGTGGAAACTACAGAGGAATATCTTTACTTTCTGTCGCGGGAAAGATACTTGCCAGGATATTATCAAATCGTCTAATCCGAACTGCCGAACAGAACCTTCCAAAGACACAGTGTGGCTTTAGACCCAACCAAGGTACAGCTGACATGATTTTCAGTGCAAGAGAAATCCAGAGAACAAAATCTATACATATCCTTCATAGATTTAGTGAGAGCATTTGATTAGGTCATCAGAAAAGCTATTTGGAAGATATTGGCAAGGGTTGGGTGTCCGCAAAAGTACATCCAGACACTCCGCCTGCTGTATGATAATATGAATGCAATCGTTTTAAGCAACGATGGACAAGGAGAGTCTTTTCACATAACTTACAGGCGTTAAACAGACCGATCTGTGACAGAGCTGTGTTATTGCACCCACGTTATTTTCTCTATTTATAGGGTCCATACTTCACCTTGTCGAGGGTCACCTGTCGTCAGGAGTGAAAATCCTGTACAGACTTGATGACGGCTGATCCAACCTAAGCAGATTACGATCCAAAATATCGATGACATCGATAATTGCGGATGATAACGTCGTGATGGCCAATATAGAGGAAGATCTTCAGGCACATCAATGCATTCAACCAGGCATACGAATCGGCCTAGAGGTCAACTTTAACAAGACGCAGATTCTGCACCAACCCGCACCGGATACTTATCCCCAAGCCTCAAATATAACTATAAATGGCCATTCTTTGCAGAACGTAGAACACTACCCATATCTTTCGTGCCATCTGTCAGCGAATACACATCGCTTGAAGTGTGCTAGTGCGGCGTTCAGGCGACTTCTAGAGAGAGCCCACAATCACGATATCAGCGCTGAGACCAAACTTCGCGTCTACAATGCAGTTGTAATACCAACACTAAAATATGGCTGCGAAACATGGACCAACTACAGAAGACGCATAGGAAGCCTAGAAAAATAGCACCAGCGCTGCCTAACAAGGATCCTACAGATTCTCTACAGTCAACTTAGAGAGGGATATCGAAATCAGGGAGGTCAACAAAAAAGCTACAAGGATTTTCTTAGAAAGAATATGGTAGGGTACCACATCCATATCAGCAACTGGGAGACGACGGCAAATGATATGCCCTCATCGCGTCGAGTAGTTCACGACGCACCATAAACTTTTGAAAAAAAGCGACACAGACACGAGACCGAAAAGAGGGACCGCAGGAAGGAGCGAAAGAACAGAGGAAGAGACAATGCTGCCAGAGGCTGAGAGTGCCAAGAATGTGGAATAGTGTACGGCTCCAGGATTGGTTATATAGCCATCAGAAAACGCACAACGACGACAATAAGAATAGACTAGAAGATAATCATACTCGGTATGGAGTGATCGTCTATGATGATGATGATGATTCCCACTAAGGTGCTGAGCATTTCTGTAGATTGCGCCTCACCTACTTGGCGTGCAAGTCTATGGAATTACTTCTATGGTGATTTTTTTGAAGCTGTCACTGCTAAATTCTATCAGCTGTCAGTGTCGCTGGTATTTGAAAACATTCTGTCAATCTCTAGTTCTTTGAGGGTTGTCTTGTAAAAGAGTAAAAGCTCGGTTTTGGTCCTGTATAAGTTCTATTACTCGAAAGTCCATTACGAGGTATCCAATTGCATCCTCTAGACTATCAGTTTGTTCAGTCTTTATGACGTAGCAGGTTACCATCCTACAGGTTTTTCTAGCCGTTTGCACCAAACCACAGCAGCATAGGTATATCTTAGTAGTGATACTGAGTGGTAAATCCATCCCGCCACTCTGTGATTGAGCCTTCTGGATTTCCTATGGCTATCCTGCATGTCCAGCCGGTCACATTTTCCTCTTGCGGTTTTCATAAATAGAATTCTACTTTAAAAAGCGCAAAAGTTCCTGTAGATAGCAGGGAAAATCTATCAATCATTTTGGCGCCAACTTTTGTGCGACAAAAATTAAAAGCACCGCGACCAACAAAGGCGATGTCTCCATTTTTAGTATTAATTGAACACTGTGTGTTTTGCATAGGTACCTACGTTTGTTTTGCAATTTTTTTTCGTAACCAGATCCCAATAAGCCGCAAGTGTGAATTCTAATCTATTTCAGTAATACACAAATGCACGTTTTAAATACCTCCCAAAAAATGTATTACATCACACATAATTTAAACGGTTGCTCGAAGCCGCCGCGTTAATAAAAAAAGGCTTTATTTTGGCATTTCTCGAATATATTTTTGGGAATTTCAGTAGGTAGCGGGTTTTAAAACCTCCCGTGGCAGATAAATTATGCAGGCCAAACATGGTGTTAGGATGCCGCTAGAGAAATTAGGATGCTGCAATTGACTCAAATTTTTACAGGTAGCGCCAGCACCAGCAACGGAACAAGAAATACTTTAAACGCCAACTACGTTGAGTATTCGTCAGCCTCGCAGGAAAGTCGCATTACGGTTGATAATCCAGAGGGTAAGTTTTTCAGCTTAACATATAATTTGTTCAGTACTATACATTATTCAGTCACTTGAACTCAATTGAAGTTGCCCCATTATTTATGATGTTTAAATTAGAGATGTTCCGAATATCTTTATACTATCTAGTACTAATATTCTTTAGATTTGATCATATATATTATCAGGCAGGCTATCGAATGACGGATATTTATGTTATATCCGGGATCAGCCACCGGATAAAAGAGAAACATGGAAATAGTAAATTCGTCTTCTATACTGAATTTTCTGAATACTTATGCCACGAACACGTTACTTTTGAAAATTGGAAAATGCCCTATGAAAATTGATTCGGGAACGCTTGGATTTCGAGATATTATTAAATAAGGAAATTTAAAAAAAAAAATATATATTTTCTATTTCTTGCAATTTCTTTGTTTTTTGGAGAAATCTTCACAAAAAATTAAGGGATAATCTTTTTGAGGACTGACATCAACTTCATATTTTTACTTAGTAAACTTTTAAGAATTTTTCTCGAATCTCAAGCCCTAAAAATACATTTGGTAGGTAAAAACCTAATTCAAAACAAATGTCGCTGTAATTTTTTGATTATTCCTCCGGTATTCAGTACATATAGGTACATCAATATAAACAGCTCTAGTTTAAATTTTTTATAGAAATCCCCGATAGAAACTTTATATTTCTCCCTTTACTGAGGTAGTAAACATATATTTTACGAGTTCGCGTAAAGGCTGGTAATCGAATTAGGATGCTTCAAATGGCTCAAATTTTCCTATAGGTAACTGCAGCAACGGATAGTTTAAACATTAACTATGTTGTGGATGCGGTAGTTCTCCTAGAATATGGAATGTATTACGTTTTTCGATCGAAATGATATGGTTCAGTAAAATTATTAGGCCTTCCGGTTCATTTTTCAAATGGTCTACTACTTTATTGCTTGATGGAAATCGTGCAGTTTATTAATTATTGTCAAAAGTACTTATTCGAAATTGATTAATTTCCTTTTCAATAAACTGGATATTATGTGGTAATCTTGAAATGATGTTTAACTCGGTAGTTTTTGATAATTTTGTTTAAGTTGCATTCTCAGAATATCATTTGTTAGGACTCTCAATGTCCCACTTAGATTGGATAAGTTACCAGCTGAACATGAAGAGCAGTTGACCAGCCACAACGGAAATTGTTCAGAGGATCCAGGAGTTTCTCCAGCAGCTCACAGCATCAAGCAGCGGGTTAACTTTGGTACCATGTGATATTTCCATCATCACATGGTAAAATTCAGAGCACTTTCAAAATAGATCCGTAGGAACTTTTGAATGGGTTGGAAATAAAATAAGAAGAAAACGCTGCCATAATGAGTTCCATTGTAAACAGGGGCCCTGTAATAAATTTGATAAAGTTTAACTTGATTTTATGTGCTTTAACAAGCGATTATGTACTTCCAATCCCAGTTAAAAATAGCATTTTAATATATAAAAAATCCAGTCCGTGAACTGAAAGATCAGGATCAGCAAATGGGCTGAACATTTTCCGTTCTTCACTTTTATTAAACTAGTTTCCAAACCTTAACTTTATATGAAATTCCCTCATCCCTTATCGAAAGGTAGACAATAATCTCGTATTCGAACAACACTCTTATTTAGACCGACTGCAACAAAGATGTTATAAGATTGACTCAATACTTACTACGCGCTATTTATAGTCGAAACACTATTCCCGATTTATCTAAAAAAACGTGTTTCCAGGCGTCAACAACTTATTTCCTAGAATCCTGGTCGGGCTGCCGATGCATTTCCGTAACAATATTTAAATAGGCATAAAAAATAGAGCTAAATATTTTATTTATTGCATTTTCTATTTCAACAATGAGTACAAAAATTCCCTTAAATGAACATTTATTCATTATGAGAATCTTGGAAGAAATTTGATTTATTTTGAGGTGGAGCCTCGTTAGGTATTCTATGAAAATTGCATGACTCATATTTCATAAAAGGTTGAAGCTTTTACCAACAAATTATTCAAATCAATATTTGCCATCACAGATACCGTTGTGCTACTCAAAGTACATGACTCTAATAATTTATTAACATCTAAGCAATATCGATGTTAGTTTATATGACGCCTCTCAAGATCTATTTATGAATTTGATAGAAATATGGATATATGAAGAGACTTATTGATTTAGGTGCTTTAGAAGGCACATGCGAACATATAAAACTCAGGATCTATTTATATATGTCATAGTTTTAAATGTATTAGGTTGGTATAATATAGTTTTATAATTTTCAGATGATGATGAGGAACCGCAACTCTTGCAACTAACATCTCAACATAAGTCAGCAATCAGAGCCATTCGCAAGGTAAGCATTGGGTGAAATTACACATTCTTTGTCAAAGTATGTTAAACCTTACTCCAAAAATCTAAATACTACCTATGACTTTTTGAAAAAACTTATTTCCGGTAAAAATAACAAAACGTAATTTGCGGTCTTCAGGACGTGTTTTGGAAACTTGGCTCCTCGGTTGAAGTCCCGAGATGAGGACAATAATAATTGTGAATCCATATTATTGTGTTGAAGGGTTAAAATTATTAGCAATTACAATTAATTATTTTATTGAATACCGTATAAATCATAAGAAACTTGTGCATCAAAAAACAGTCTCCTTTTTTCGTTGTTATCTGTCAAGTGTCATGCTTCTCTTTTTGCTCTTGCGAGCGAGGCGCGAGTCGCAGAGACGGCACGAAGAGGAGCGCGCTCGAATGGGAGATGAGACGTGGTTACAAGATACTGAATAGCGCCCACTACAGAACACGGAACATACCGCCCTCCTTGAAAGCGCATAGGCTTTTAAAAGTCTTGATTGGGAATGACGGCTATTTTTGTCACAGGACACTTGTACACCTGTAGCTGTCTTGATGGATACTGGGCGGATCACACCGTCGTTTCCCGGGAAAACTTGAGTCACTCTGCGAACTCGCCATTTCAAAGGTTAAAGTCCATCTTCTTTACTGATGACAAGTATGCCTGGCTTCAACCATTGTTGATGATGCTGATTCCATTTTGTGCGAATCTGAAGCTCGGTTATGTATTCCTTGGCCCACCGGGACCAGAAATGTTGGACCATCTGCTGTCTATGCTCGTAGTTTGACAGACTATTTTCTGCCACTCCTAGCAGATTCGGTTGAGAATCTGAGGTAAGAGGCTCCCCAATAAGGAAGTGCGAAGTGGTAAGAGAATAAGTATCATTGGGGATGTCAGAGAGCGGACATAAGGGTCTGAAATTCAGAAAAGCCTCTATTTGGTTTAAAACAGTAATGAATTCTTCAAATCTTAAACATGAGTTACCAACAACACGCTTAAGATGAAACATACTTCACTGATTTCACGTTGAATTCCCAAAGTCCCCCAAAGTGAGGGGCGCGAGGCGGTAAAAAATTCCATTGTGTACCCGAATTCGCCAAACTATCCGAGATGGCAGAGGAATCATTCTCAAGAAAGCCTTTGAGTTCATTACTGGTACCTACAGAGGTTGTTCCTTGGTCCGAGTATATGTGCGCATTTACCTCTTCGTGTCATGAAGCTATACAAGGCAGCCAAAAAACTCTCGCTAGTCAAATTGCTTACAAGTTCTAAATGTAACGGCTTCGTGACAAAGCAGATGCAAGGTTGCTTGTCACCAACAAAGGTTTTTGAGAAATTTGACATGAAATTATGACGCCAAAATCAGAGGGATATTTGGCCATCAGTTTTTTTTTTTTTTTTTAATAACAAAATAACAACTCTTGCTGGCATAGTGATTGGAAACATATCTAGCGAAGTTATCAGGTAAATGCTGAAATAATTTGGTGATTTGTGTCACCACGAAAAAAAAAAAAAAAATTTAAATGGCTGTTAGAACTGTGAAAAAAATGTAAGTTCAATTTAATAGAATTTATATTAACCTGGGCAAAAAAAATATTATGAACAAAATCTAGGAAAGGGACTGAATTACGAAACCAGAGGGAATTTTTAATGAAGGACGCTATCTCTGGCTCTTCAAACGCTTCCGGTTTATACATTTGGACAATATATTATGTATGTCGGTATATTTATTTTTATTTACAATTATTTTCAGCTGAAATATTTTGTGGCCAGGAGAAAGTTTCGTGAAGCATTAAAACCGTACGATGTGAAAGACGTTATCGAGCAGTATTCATCTGGACATGCAGATTTGTTGAACCGTGTTAAGAACTTACAATACAGGTAATATTTTTGAATTTTTATTTTTTTATTGTTTTATCCAGTACCTATTTTTATTTAAGATTGGATCAGATTCTCGGAAAGCAGGGCTCCAAATCCAAAGATGTTTACGCCTCCAAGATTTGTCTAGCTTCCAGAGTAGTTAGCGTAGAACGGCAGGTAAAAATTACATAACTTTAATTAATATAATAA
Organism: Ceutorhynchus assimilis; assembly: GCA_917834065.1. Taxonomy (NCBI): domain Eukaryota; kingdom Metazoa; phylum Arthropoda; class Insecta; order Coleoptera; family Curculionidae; genus Ceutorhynchus; species Ceutorhynchus assimilis. The sequence goes on from OU892277.1 coordinate 9,818,751, forward strand.
TTGTTAAGTTTTTTGAACAGTAATTAAACTTGAAAAACATAAATAAAATAAGCATGTGTGATAGATAAAGCTTTTGAAAATATTGAACGTTGCGTAGAATAACAAATACACTTCACCTGTAATTACTATCAGGCGCTGGCAAATACTTGCAGGAAAAGTGCACCATCCACAATCACGAACCATTTAAAGCATTTGTATGCTCATGGGTATCTATCGGAGAAGAATTTCGATGTCCTAGATTGCCTAACGACGTTACCTACATAACCGTGATTTGAGATTTCATAAAAGTTTGAAAGATATATAGGAACACTAATGTGTATTTTGTTTAGTTGAAAGCCATTTTTTTTTCTAGGTTGACGACGTTTTCTCAAAAATCGATCAATTTTTTGAACTCTATATGGAAGATCGCAAGCACTTTCTCCCACCGAACGTTCAAGCTTTACCAGTAGGACAAGTTGAACTTCATAATCCGCCAAAACATTCAATTCCTACCATCGGAACACCACTAGGCAACCACTCTCCACCTGGGAAGAAACCAAAATCGATTCTCGTAGAAAAACAACGCTCGGATCCGAATTTAGCCGAAAATCGAGATTTGGGATCGGTGTCTCATATAACATCTGTATTGAGGAGGCCCGGCTTACAACGAGGGTTTTCTGAGAAAGGGAGCAGAGTAAAAAAACGTGTCACACTGAGGTAAAATAATGAAACTTTTTGTTCACCTCTCATTCTTAAAAATGTTTACCATGTTCGGCTTTTTCTCTCCTTTGTCAGATCTAGATCCCTTATTCCTAATTTCTTATAGGCAAATGGTCCATAGGAAAATAAAGTAGGTACCTATACAAAAACCAGTCACCCATTTGTAATTTAATAGATATTTTTAATGTATTGTGTTATTTCTGAAACTACTTGCACTCCGCTATCTAAAAATTGAAAAGTGACTCAGAAACATCAAGAATATTCTCTTCGAGAACTTTAAATTATCCATGAGCAATAAAAAAAACGATACTCAACTACAGATGAAACGTAATAGTTATTAGAGAATTATGGCACTTTCCAAATAGTGATCCAATTTATTACTGATCGGTCTTATTTAATTACTGACAGTCACTAATTCTTATGAATTAAAAGAATTATGGCACAACATGTTAAATCGGCACTATTTTGACCATTTTTTACGTCAGTGTCACGTTGTTTACTCAATTATAATGGAAGAAATGTTAGAAGCTGCCATTCTAGGGGGTGCAAATGACGTTTTTCGGTTTTATCCACCCACAAAACAGAAACAAAAAATATAAACAAATTATGTGAGGTTAGAATCTGAAAAATTTTTGGACAACTTACATTTTATTTAGATTTGCGCATGTCTCAAAAAATAGTGGAATAAATACTGCCTTCCACTATCCAATCACAAATAAAGATGATCCTTATTTTATTACTGACCGCCACTATTTTTAGTCACAAATACGCATGTGTAGGTGTCAATAATGTCAAAATGAGAACGTTTATATTAGTGACCGTCGCTATTTGGAGGTGTCATAATTCTCTATTTATGTCATTTTGTGCTAAGCTCGACCTTTGTAATCTACAATCTAGCGAAGCACAGAAAGACTATAATTTAGGACGTTTGTCTTATTTTAAATTGTTTATTCTACTAAATGTCCAAATGATAAAATGTCACTCCTTATGATGGGCAGCATGACGAATATAGTGTACTGCTAATAGATGTCGCTCCGGAGTGCGGAGAACTTATAGGGTTCCGGAGTCAAACAACAAATTGTTATATTAATTCATCAATTTCAGTTATCGAAGAATGGGTGAAAATATTTAGTTTATGCCAACTAAATTGGCGGAACTTGCCAATTCATCTATTGATTCGGTAATTCCGGCAAAATCTCAACAATTATATGAAGATGGTATCTAGGATTCAGAGTCCCAGGAAAAAATTGTTATCAGCTGTTCTTTGTCGCCATTATCAGTTGAGAGAGATGAATGATAAAGATGAAAAATCCGTACCAAAAATTATTTACATCAGATCCATTGAACAAATTTATAAATAATAATAACGAGAACTTGAATTCAGACACAAGCAAAATAAATATGGAAATTTGTGATTTGTGAATAATTCTTACTTCAACAAAAGAACCAGAACAAAAATTAATAGTTCAAAAATCGTCCCAAGTACTCCCGAGCACAGAGTATGAACCGATTGGATAGTTCTTGAACACTTGAACTGTCAAACATCGGCAACAGATCTAACCCGAACACCCTTTTTTAGTTCAAATAACATAGTCCTAAATTTAGTCCCACTTTTATTTTTGCAATATTTTAATTTATAATATCGAACAAAAAATTTAAAACTAACAAACTAAGTAGTGCGAATTAGGAATGAAATATGCTCTTGAGAACTTGATCGTTGACGCTGCCATCTAGCGAGAAGAATACGCAAAATTAATTACAAGAACATAATAGCGCAAATGCTGCCTCTAGCGAGAAAAAATCGAACAAATTACCACATACATAAAAATTTTCATGATCCCAGTTTTTACCGCTGAATATATCATTCAATATCAGTTTTGTACAATTTCTAATAATTTGCAGTTTTTGTCACGCAGACCGGGATGTACTTTCACTTTTTTAATTTCCTTTCCGAAAATTGTTGTGGAGGAGAGGAAAAAAAAATCCAGCAATAGGCAACCGAGTCTTGTTTGACGAAACTGCGAAACGACTTTTGATTAATTTTCTTTCCTACGGCAGTAAGAATTCGTTTTAAGTACTTTTTTTCATCAGTTTATAGAATTTCCGCGCAGTAAACATATATATATATATATATATAAGAAAAGTTTTTTGAATTGATGTTCTCCCCTTGCATCAAATTTTTTTATTGCTGATTTCGATAGTCCATGGAAAATAAGTCAACACGTGTTTTTTTCTTTTTCTTGTTAGTCAAAAATTGACGGAGATACAACGCTTTGAAATGTCCTTCCGACGTCATAACTTAGGTATAATACGTTGTGAGTTGTGACGTCGCACATGCTCAGTATATCTATATATAAAAAAACTTAATATTTGTATAACTTCCGGAATAATCATATTTGGGCGGAATAAAAAAAAAGTAACGATTTTTTTTCGATTTCCTACAGTTTGCAATAAACAATAATCAATTTAATTTTCCATGCAAGTACCCTATTTTGCTGTGCTTAGAGTGACCGTCCAAAGGCTGACCAAAACTCAGTTCGTTTGGGTTTAACCCAAAAGTACCACTGATGAGAAAAGTTTTTTGGATTGACGTCGTTACGTCGCGCGGAATTTTTCAAAAAGTCGAAAAAAATTAAAATTGTCGTACGGCGCTGAAATTTGGTACAATGGCTTTTTTATTGTTTTTATGAATATACTGAAATTTTAATTGCTTCACATGACTGCTGCAACCATTAAAATTGCAGTATATTGACGAGAACAATAAATAATGCCATCGTACCAGATTTCAGCGCTGTGCGACAATTTTAATTTTTTTCGACTTTTTGAAAAATTCCGCGCGACGTGTTCAGGCCAATAAGTCATTGAGTAATTAACGAAAAAAAAAATCCGCTGGGGCAATATGAGAGGAATAAATGGGCTGCCGATTGTCGAAAACTGTCACCAAATATTTCGCCCCGTTTAGAAATTACAGTGAATGGAAGAAAGGGGTAGTTTTCGATGCAATTTACAACTTCCTCGCACATTAGCCAAGTCCGTGCTCGCTTAATTTTCAAGCAAAAAATTCGAACAAAAAAACATTGGAGAGTACATTTCATTAGCAATAATGTGGTATTTAAAAAATTGAAATCGGATTATGCATCTAGCAGTTGCTGCATCAAACGCGCGCAAACAGGTAAAACGTTGATTCAGTGACCTTGAATAAAAACACGCTAGTATTCAAGACGCTGCAGAAAAAAAACTATAGGAGATAGAAGGGTGCTGTCGCTGAGTTTTTCATAGCAAAAAACTTCAGCTACAACATTCATTACTTTTTGCTATTGGACCATCCCTTTGTGCAGCGTTCTCCATAAACCGCAAATTCCCCCTAAAAACCACCCCTCACTAAAAACCCTATGGAAATACAAGGTCGCAAACTTAATAAGTTATTAAGCACATGAAAATTAACCGATCCCCCCCAAAAAATGTTAACTTATAATTATGTTGAGGTAAACCCTCTTTTTAGATCCCCGTTTCTTGGACTATTGGTTTTCTTTGCTTTTTCCTAGCCACACTGACGAGACTTGATAAGTCGAAACGCGTCTGTGGATGGAAGAGCGGAGAAAATCAATCCAAAAAACTTTTCTCATCAGTGGTACTTTTGGGTTAAACCCAAACGAACTGAGTTTTGGTCAGCCTTTGGACGGTCACTCTAAGCACAGCAAAATTGCGTGTTAGTTTCGATTCTCGGTCCTAGACGGCGTCAAGATCAAGATTCGCTCATCGGAGTATATATATATACTAGCTAATGACCCGCTGCGTTGCCAGCGTGAAAATACATTTTGAAATAATACACTTCTTTTCAAATTTTGTTGTTGATTTTCTATTTAAAATTTTTATTTAATCCGATATCAGAGTCGTTTGCCAGTGACGCATTTTAAGCACTCCAGAGCTGCTCTAGAGCGCCTCGGGATGTTTATAGGCGTTCGAGTGTATCAGAGTTTTGCGCAACCGAACTTTTTTTCGGGATAAAAAATAGCCTATCACTCTCCTCTATAGCCGATTCGATTGACCGGATTAGATCGATCTGGTTCAATTCAAGTGAACCACACTGTGTTCAATTGAGGCTGGATCAGTGCACCCTCATCAACAAAAAAAATGATCTAGTTCAGAAGAAGTTCACTTAAATTGAACCCAAATCGATCTAATCTGGGTCAATCGAATTCAGCTTATATAGAGATACGTGGTATTAATTCAAGCCGTTCTCGAATTCAAAAAATAATAAAGTTACGTCGGTTGAATGCAAACCTAAATAAATGAAATATGGCAACGTTGTTTCATGCTGTCAAAAAAAGTTGGGTTATGTTGTTATGTAATTTGAATGAGTTTGTTTATTAATATAATTAAATTAATAATTAATTCAAATTCAAAATTAATTTCTTTTCCCGAGATGCGTAACCTATCCACAAACCTTCCTTGGGATGGCCATAACAACCTACCAAAGTTTCATCGTAATCGGATAAGTGGTGTAGGAGCGCATATCCAGATACCCCTTGAACTTTGATTTTTATATATATAGATATATATATTTTTTTTTAAAGATATCGCTATAAAAATACCTAATGTTTTAATGACAGAAGTCGAAGGTTTATAAATTTTCGCGTCACTAAGTAGTACCTAATAGAGAGGTAGGGGACACTGGTGAAAAAATATTATTTGCAAATTGCTGTTTATTTTACATTTAAGTACTTCAACTAAGATGCATTTTTATTACACCATTGAAACAGCTAAGTCATCTTGAATCATATTATCATTTACATAAGATTACTACAAATTTTTTCCAAAGCATTAGCATAAAATAAGACCCCACAATTCCCAAGAAAACCACAAATGTAGTTCACATTAACCAGTAAGAAAAGTAAAGTAGATGAATGACAACAATAATAACTTAATAATATTAATTTTCAGCCCCACCTGTTCATACTTAGAGAAAGGTTATTCAAATCCAGCAAGTCCTGTAGACGATGCCAGTGTCGTAACATTGGTAGTGCCACAAATACCAAAGAAAAGATCTCTTCTCTCAGTACCAATGCTCGATTCAAGAAACAGCTCTCTCAGTTTGCCTATTATTATAGAACCATCTACATCTGGAATTGCAAGTGGTAGGTACAATGTGAATTAGTTTTAATTGAATGTCAAGCCCAGCGTTTCCCAAGTATCAATTAGTTTTCAACAGCTTCTAGAAGGAAAACATATAAACATGTTTTTGCACTAGAAACTACGGGAGTATCAGTATTTTTGGACATACAAATAACAGTGCAAAAAACCACAAATAAAATGGACAAAAGGACCAGTAATATGAGATTGTGGCTCCCCGTCGAATTTGCCGGTCTCATTTTTTCTTCGCTAAATTTCAACCTCTTGATAAAAAAATTTCATGAGCACAGGGACAAAAAATGCGTCTTTAAGGGGTTTAGAGGGGTGGAAAGGGTGTTGAGAACCAGGCCCGATAACTCGAAAGCTGAGGGTGATGAAGGAAGTTTCTAAATACGAAAGTTGTAGAAAATGATAAAAAAAAAACAAAATGAAAACGGGATACACTCACACACAGTAATTATTATGTTTGTTCCAACTGACTAGAAAACTGTTCGGGGATGATTATGATACTTAGACAAAATGGTTATTTATTACTAACAATGAAATATTGATAAAATGCCCATTGACTGAACAAACTTTACTAATCTTAAATTTTATTTCATAATGAGATTCTAGAGATGATTTATCCAGTTTGTTTGTTCAATTTTGGATCAATCATCGACAACAATAGAAAATCAAATTCAAATATAGCTACCCAATTACCTATATAATCTAATGTTGTTGTTTTCAAGAGAAGTATTGAGCTTTGGTCACATTCGGCGGTGTTTATTTGGCTTTAGTTAATAAATAGGGGTTTCAAAATACTATAATCTACTAATGGAGTTTGTTGTGTATTATCTACTAATGAAGTTTGTTATTGGTAACATAACTGAATGATAAAGAAAAATAAAAGAATGGAAAATTAGAGAAATGTATAACGTATGAACCTTTTAACACATTAGTTTGAAATCGAATTTCGATGAAAATTAGCTTAGATTGGAGCCCATTATTTCCAAACTTAACAAAAATAATATTTCCAAACTTAACAATGTAAACTAATCTATAATATGTTGGGATTACAACATAGTGTTTGTAGTTTGTTTACTTCGTTTTTGTTATTTTATTCTTTATTTTATTCTCTATCAATATTGTCAAGTACAACAAACAAGAGGAATTTGCATCTCTTTCTGCACTATGGCGGCTATTGAGAACAGCTGTTTGAAGTATTTGTATCATTGAGGTTAGGAAGATGAAGAAGCTCTTCTTTCTTTTACATCAACCGCAATGAGTGCGAGCGAGACAATAATCCCTCCGTATTGCTGGGTTGCATACATCAAAACTTCGCACACTAGCATAAAGCAGTGCGCCCGTTCCAGAGTGTTTGTAGTTCAATGCCCACAGCTTTCGAGTTATCGTACCTGGTTCTCAACACCCTTTCCATTCATTTAAACCCCTGAAAAACGCATTCTCTGTCCATGTACCTATGGGAATTTTTTATCAGGAGATGGTTGAAATCTAGCGAAAAAAATGATTCAGACTGGCGAATTGGACGCGGAGGCATACTTAATTACATAAGTATATTATGTGCATGGTCTTTTTAATTTATCGAATTTTTCAAATTACATAGTTGGAAGTCTTAACATTTGAAAAAAGCGTTCTGCCAGAAAAATTTATTGAAAAAAAAACACTCTAAACAAAAAAAAAATTGAATAGATAGAAATTTCCATACGGCGGAAATGATGGGCAAATTATGAAGTTAATAATAATTTCAAAATGCTCAAGCACTGCTTGCTATTGACAACCTTGTCTGTTGAGAAAAAAAAAACATTATAAAAACTACCCCACACGGGATGTAAAAGGGCTTCCAAAAATGACTGAAATTTGAAAAAAAATTACTTCACTTTATCTTCCTCCCCTAGAAGATTCTGCTTATTCTGTAAAAATATTTCATTTGATTCCTTAGCTAACAAATGTTTGCTCCTGCTTGTAACAGGTCGAAAAGGTTTTTTTTTTCTTCGGATAGTGAAAACATTGTGTGGTACCTATATTTTTGTCAGCTCGCTTGATTCATTTCTTACTTATCAAATTATTTTCAGCAATGTACAATGAATATTATTCATCGTCGTCATCACTGTAAGCTTAAACTAACAAACCACGTGAGTTTTTTTGTTCACCATTGGGGTCGAATACTATTCGTGGTCTTTTTTTACACTATCCTCCATTGAGGTTTTGAGTTATTGAATGTTCTTGTATAAAATAGACCAGAAAATTTATCAAATTTGTTTCAAATGCCAAACGGTAATATTTATGTTTTTATAAATTTTATAAATTTTCTGAGCGACAAGTTATTTTTCGTTTTTGCATGATATTTGGAAAAAAAAAACTATTTTAATTAAAATCGTACAGAACGTTGTTACGTACTCTGAGTAGGCTAAATGTTGTGTTGTGTATATACGTATACTGCCTATACCACTCGTTTTGGGCAGAACAACAAAACGCTTGGAATACAGAAACAGGCAGTCAGCTTTTGCCGCGCCGCGCTGCGCTACTCGATGCTATATGAATATCAAATCGTCTAGAACTTCTTATGGTTTAAGTATGATAGGTTTGACGTGGCATGACTGAACCACTTTCTTCCATTGTAGAATAATTATTGTGTGTTGATACAAACTATCGTAAAATTACATTTTATTGTTGGAAATATGTGCACGTTAAAAGCATACAAAAATGTCTTATTTGTGTATGAATGTAACTTTTATAATAGATGAAACCACAACAAATTCTCAATCAACAACTATGTAAAGCTGGAGGTACTTTAGGGCCAAATTAATCCACATTAGATGCAAAAGGCGTATTTAACCTGCGCAACACGTGTTAGGTTAGGTCTCTGTAACGTGAACTGTGAACTTCCTGTGATATGTATATGAACATCCATTAACATGAACGTCTGGTCCTTCATATTCCACAATGGTAATATCAAAAACGCGAACTTTTGATGGTAGAAGGGTCTGATGTGCTTGATATAACCCAGTGGCAACTTGCCTATTTACTGAAACTGGACTAACATACCGAGCTACAAACAACTGATTTTATATCGTACGTAAAAAAAAAATCCCACATTCTACAAATAAAAAGTTTCCCCATAGATAGCGGACATTAGGGTGGACACTGATGAAATACATATTAAAATATGTACAATAAATAAATAAATGATAAATACAAAACCCGACTTTACTGTGTTCTCAACTACCGGATGTGACTCTAACCCTGATTGAGACGGAACCCTGACTATTGACATACAAATTCTGATTAGACGCAAGTTCCAAAAAGGAAAAGTTTTTTTTTTTTGAAAAATAAACTCTTCTTTACTTTACTTAAACGCTTTGTCGACTGAGTGGTTTTCCAGCCGATTTTTAGTCTGGGGTTTGACTATAGAACTTGTGGCACTATTTTGTGTAAAATGAGACAAAATACTTAAATACAACGGCATTATTATCAGACTTAGTTCATGCTCTTCACAAAATATGATGACTTATCCCGCGTATATTGTAGCAAACTAACTACCTCTTATCTGTTTACTCTATCAAAAGAAATTAATTTTTTGTATTTGTTTTTTACTTGTCCTGAAAAATGTACAGAAACATTTAGTGCGGCTAGATCAATCGTTAGTCAATTCCTTGTTAGCCAACAATTACCTCAGATCGTGCCACACAAAATCAATATCATGGGAAACTATTTTCTGTATTTGTTTTATGAAAATCTGTTTTCAGCATAAGAAAAAATGCTAAGTATTGTTATTGCCTGGTGACACCTGTCAAGTATATCATTTGAAAACTTTCAAACAGGCTGGTAATCGTCCATGCGCAGTGGCGACGCGTGATTTGCAGTCTGGGGGGGGGTAATGGGAAGATGCGACCCCTCGCTAACGCGCCGCAGGCGAAATTTTTTGCAACTTCAATATTATTATGTATTTTCTTTTGGGCCTCGTGATTTTTCCCTTGATTATTGGATCCTGGGGGGGGGGGGGGGGGGTAATTACCGCCATTACCCCCCCGACGCGACGCCCCTGTCCATGCGTATGACATGTTTACCATTGTGTTTTTAGAGATTTGTTTGTTAAATTATAGTCTGCTTAGCTGTGTATTTATTTTAACAAATAAATGCAAGATACATTACTAAATTATAAGGCCTAATACCAATTATTATTATCCTGAGTCCCAATCTCGAAGAAGCAATAATTTTCATGCATGCAAAACAGATTTTTTACCAATATTTTTAAAACATTTATAGAAAACAACCGGACAATAACAAACATAAGAATATTATTCAATACTGTGTCGCAGAATCCGTTAGTTAATTTTTTATCCGCAATCGCTCCTGGTTTGGATTAATCTAGGCTGGAGTAAAGAACCGCAGCTTTATTTATCACTAATATTTGGAACATCCACTATGTACCATTGTGTTTTTTTTTGAAAAATACAAAAAACATACCTATATTTTTGTAGGTACAAGTCACAACAACGAAGACATCGAATCAGAATCGGATGATGATGAAGATATTGCCTTATCTCGAGTTAGTCAGTTAGAAGAAGATGACAACGAAGAGGAAGTAAACGAAACAACGTTACTGTGTCCTGCGTCGACGCAAAACGAAATTATTATCACCCCAAGTACTCTCAATTGTGCCTCGAAGCTAGACATAGTGACAGAGGATTTTAACATGACCAACTTTAAATCACCTCACAATAAAAAACATAGGGACTATTGAAACAGTTAAATACTTTCAAGATTGACACAAGAAAATATCATGATATTCATCTAAGTTCAATCATGGTATAGGCGAGAGTCTAATAGAGGAAATGGAAAAAGTGACAGCAGCAAGAGATAGGTAGGTAGGTACCATTCGCAGGAGAAAAATATACCAAACATCGGTCCATGAGCTGAACATTGTTAACAATAATAAATAAACAAAACACAGCTCCAACTCGGTGTAGATGCATTATTTTCATAAATAGTTAATTGGGAAGTGACTGAGAAGCTATACGGCCCTGAATAGAGTGTGGCGACGATTATAATACTCCTTTACCAATGAACTATGTTTGAAAAAAATTCATTATTCATCTACACGAAGTTAGACCTCCATTTGTTTATTTATAATAAATGAACAGTGTTCCATTTATTGGACAACATATTATCATTGGAAAAAAATGCTTGTTATATTTTTCTCTTCCGAATGGTAGCTGGATTTTGCTGCTGTACTTCCGAGATCACTCAACTCGGGAAACAAGTACAAATTAGACTCTCGCTTAAATAAGGATGATTTGTTTCATCAAAATAAGCTGTTTTGGGCGTTAATGAATTTTATGATAACAAAGCATAATCACAACTAAAAGAACCCATTAAAACCATCCTAAATTTTTATTTCATTCATAGTAATAATGCTCTTATAATAAGTGTTTCCTAAACAAAATCTAAGTGTAATGAAGAATTTGTTCTTAATGAATTATTTGTTTTTCGATTGATCTCAATGTTAAATGTAGTGTGGAAAATGTTGCATAAAGAAATAGCGAGGGATTATTTTTAACTAATAACCTTTCATATCTTTATGCAGCTAGACGTAGTGACAGAATATTTACATGGAGAAGAGAGGATAGGGGGGGAGGAGGAGGAGGTGGAGCGGAGGGAGGGGGGGAGAGGGAGGAGAGATAGGAAAGGAGGTGTGGAGGGGAGGGTAGGGGTAGGGAGCGATTAGTCTAATAGAGAAATGGAAAAAGTGACCACGGAAGCACAGCAGCAATATATAGGTAGGTACCATTGGAAAGAGAAAAATATAACTAACATTTTGACAAAACATTGTTCCATAAGCGGGCCATTGTCAACGATAGTGAATAGACAAAAAAAGCTATAGCTCAGAGTAGAAGAATATTTTCGAAAAAAGTTTATTGGAGAGTGAATAAAAGGCTACGGCCCTTGGGCCCTTGATAGAGTGTGGCGACGATTAAAATACTCCTTTGCCAATTAACTATGTTTGAAAAAATTCATCATTCATCTACACCAATTTAGAGCTCCCTTTGTTTATTTATAATTATTTAACAGTGATCCACTCGTCGAACAACATTTTATCATTGGAAGAAAATGCTTGTTATATTTTTCTCTTCCGAACGGTACCTAGATTTTGCTGCTGTACTTCCGAGTTCACTCAAGTCGGGAAATTGACAGTTCGAATCTAGCTAGTCTATGACTGTAGTGTAGCCTTATATAGGGATGATTTGTTTCATCAAAATAAACGGTCTTGGGCGTCGATGAATTGAATGATAAAAAAAATAACATTCAAAAATCATCTTAAATGTTTTTCTCCTACATGATAATAATACTCTTCTAGTAAGTGTTTCCTAAACAGAATCTAAATGTGATTAAGAACTTGTTCTTGATGAATTATTTATTTCGATCGATCTCAATGTTTAATGTAATTTAAAAAATGTCGCATAAAGAAATAGCGAGGGATAATTTTTAACGAATGTCCTTTATATATCTTTATGCACCTAGATGTAGTGACAGGGGATATTTACTTACATAACCAACTTTAAATAAACAGTTAACTAATGCCAAGATTGACGAAAAAAAATTTCATAACATTCATCTCGATTCAATCATGGTATAAGGCGGGAGTCTTATAGAGGAAATGTGAAAAGTGACCACGGAAAAACGGCGGCAAGATATACATATTATGTAGGTAGGTAGGTACGATTCGAAAGAGGAAAATACACACAACGAAAGTTATATGGAATCACCCAGTAATTTCGAGAAATAGAATTTAATTTGGAAAAAGTCATTGAGGAGTAAAAAGCAGTTTTTCCAAACCAAGTTTAAAAAGATAAATAAAAATTATTAAAATTTTCTCAATAATAGAACAAATAACAAAAATTGTAGATTTCTATAAAAATAATTTTTCTGAAAATGACAATTTAACAAGAAATAATGCTATTTAAATAATTTTATTAATCCGTATTGGCACCTCTAGCATCGACGCAAGCACGAATTCGACGAGGCATGCTATCTATCGAGTTGTTAATTTCTTCTTGGGGAACATTTGCCCATTCCTCTAAAGCCGCTTGTATAAGTTGCTCTGTGTTACCAGGGTTATTTTGACGAGCTATTTCTTTTGATGTTATCCCATAAGTGTTCTATAGGATTAAGATCCGGTGAGCCAAGAGGGCCACTCTAAAACTTCAACACCTTCCGTTTCGAAGAAAACTTTTGCAACTCTGCTGGTATGTGAAGGTGCATTATCTTGCATAAATAAAAAAAAATCGCCAAAACCACCTCGCCAGAGCCTGACTTGTAAAACTAAATCAACATACCTTTGACCTGTTAGGGTTTGTCGAATGGGAATTAAAAGAGTTCTTTCCCACATTGTAGTTTCTCCTTTGTATTTCGGGATAGGTTTGGCAGCACGGAGTCTAGCTTGTTTCCCTCTACCTCTAAAAATGCGAATTCGCCAGTCATCGGATCGTAGGCCGATTCTGGTTTCATCGAAAATAACATATTTTTCCAACTTCATTAGTCCAATTTTCATGCTCCAAACGCCAATTTAAACAGTCAGCTTCATTTTGCCTTGAAAGTTCTGGCACCCTTAACTGTCTCCTGCTAAATAGTTCCCACGAGCGCGAAGTTTTCTTCTGATAGTTTCGACAGAAACACTCACACCTGTTATGTAGCTTGCAAGAAAGAGTTGCCTCCGAAGCTCTGGATGAGATGTTATGGGATTTCTTCTTGCTATTTGAGCTACAAAGCGATCCTGCCCTTCTGTAGTTACTCTTCCACGACTTCTCCTCGGTCTATTCTTTAGCGTTCCCAATTCCAGAAGCCTTGAATAGGTTTTTGAAACAACCCCTTATGTAACCCCCACGGTTCTTGCAATCTGCCTTTGTGACATGCCTTGTTCTCCAGAGCAATATTTTTTTCCCTCTGGACTTCCGATAACCCCACGTACGGCATTTTTCTTTAAATGTGCGAAAATAAATAATTTATAAACTCAATGCGACTTGCAAGGGAACAGAAAAATCGACACTGCCAGGACAAATCTTATCAATTATTTTGTTCATCTACCTGTTCTTGTAAGTTAACACATGTACTTTTTCATTGGTTGTAGCAAAAACAAATTAAACGAATAATCCATATTAATACTGGGTGATTCCATATAAATTGTTGGTTGTGTGTATAGTATAACAAACATTTTGACGAATTTCGTCGGAAATAGTTCATTGGGGAGTGCCTGTAGGGCTCCGGCCCTAAATATAGTGTGGCGACGTTACTGCATACTAGGTATGTTTGGAGAAAATCGTCATTCATCTACACCAAGTTAGAGCTCCCTTTGTTTATTTGTAATAATTGTGTGTATTGATGCTGTACTTCAGAGTTCCCTTAACTTGGGAAATTGGCAATTAAACGGACCCTTCACGCTACGATTTTTGTGAGTTTTGAACTGTGCAGTCCATCGATTCAGTTCAAAACTCAACGTGAAGTGTCCGGCCCGATAGAGATTTGGCCTTTCCGGCAAGATCTGTCATCTTTCAGCATGTTGAATATTTTGAACTGCGCAGGCCGCAGGTCACGGCGGGGACTGCCTGTGTAGGGCGGGAATGGACTTGAGGTTAATCGAAGACAGAGATAGTATTTATTAGCAAAACCTATTGTAAAATAAAGACAACAATATTACCAGCCGATCGTGATGCAATTTCAACGTTGGCACCAGGGCTGTTCTGGAAAAAGACTGACGAAATTTTGTTGCGTAGAGGCGCTAATGTGTAGAAAACGCGGTTCCAATCCCGCCTTTAGATCGGAGCTGTGCGTCTTGGCCGGCAGGCCATACCAGAGCGTGAAGGGTATGCTTTCAGACTCTCGTCTAGTAGAAATATTTGTTTTATCAAAATAAACTGTCTTGGGCGTTGATGAATTTAATGATAAAAAGATCATAACTACAGATAAAAGTGTGCATTAAAATCATCTTAAATGTTTATCATACATATTAATAATACTCTTCTATTAAGTGTTTTCTAAACAGAATCTAAGTGTGATTAGGAATTTGTTCTTAATGAATTATCTATTCCGATTGATCTCAATGTTTAATGTAATTTAAAAAATATTGCATAAAGAAACAGCGAGGGATAATTTTTAACTAACAACCTTTATTGAATCTTTATGCAGCCCTAATATTGTATTTTTGCATAATCGCTTCCATAATTTTTGAGGTACATTGAATTATTATTGGACGTAACATAGAAACATTCATGTAAACTAATTCACTCATAATTCATTTTTTTTTTTTTCGAAGATAACGCTGCGAAATGCGAGTCCCCATAAGGTGGACCCCTGAAAATTACAGGTAGGTACATAAAACGTGATTTGTAGAAAATATATTCCTCTATTATATTTCTGAACAACCTGTCGTCATATTACTATATCGTTACGAATTTCGCGGGTCCACTAAAACTCTCTTCACTAACAATAACTTCTATTGAATCAACTGATTACCAAAGTACCAAATATACTAATCACTCATCGCTTCTACTCAACATTAAAAAACAATAATTATTTTATTTAAACTGAGTGTAACTTACAAACTAGGCGCTTTATTATACAATGGCTCATTTGCGGACATATGTTTATATAAACAAAAATGCTTGTTTTGATGTCCCCTACTACCCCTTGAAGTTTGTCGGTATCTTTTTGGGACACCCTGTATACGGAATCAGTCAATCCAGAAATCTATCAAAGCTCTCTAGTCCTAGCGGTACATGAAAAAAAACGGCAAATTGTGTTAAAAGCATGAATTTTGGTACACTTGGTCTTTGAACCATAACAATTGATTTGGCCCGTAGCACTACCCCACAACTGTCATTTGTTTATATTTGTTTAAACAATTCACTCGATCTGTTAAAAAAAATACAAAATAGGCTCACCAAATGCCAATGCCGAATAAAATTCACATTGGAAGTTGATAAAAAGGACGGAAAGTTATGCTGACCCATCCAAAGGCCCATCCTAAACCAAGCCGTCATTTTGATTTTTTGTTTATACATATTGTTTACTATTGTTTATGCAAAATAATTGATTTTTCGGATATTGCATGTGGGGAATCGATTTCGACTAATTAGGGGTCAAGAATCTCATTTATAGCATTAGAAATCGTTTGCAAGGCTTTTTCAATTGTTTTCTGTATTATAGAAGAAAATATTGAACAAAATTTGGCGCTTAAGTGACAGTGGATGATTAGAATAACTGAAGATGAATATAAATAAAATAAATATTATTTATTTTATAGAGTCATCTAATCAAAATAATAAGTGCCCTAAAACAGTTTTTTTTTTTTAAATGGACACGATGTTGATGAAGAAAGCATCATTCACCTGTCAAAAGATGAATGTGGAACCCTATCGAAAATCTTCAGAAAAAAAAACTCAATTTAAAGCAATTTTTTTCATATTTTCAACCCATAGAGGCCATAAGTGACCTAAAACCTTACCGATTTTGAAAAAAAAAATGGACACGTTGTTGATAGACAAAGTGATAATCACCTGTCCAAAGATAAATGTGGAACCCTATCGGAAAACGCTCTCGCTCTTCTTTTCTCTGGCACTAAATAAGAATGTTCACAAAATAAAAAAATCCCGTTTAACCATCATCATCAAATTATTAAGCATCGTTTTATAAGGAAATCTACAAAATTTTACGCCAATCAGAAAATTCTTCCTATGAGAAAAACGGAGACGAAATATTGATATTCGTTTAACAAGTATTTTGATAGTGCTGCTATAACCTTCGTCTTCGTGTCGATCTCTGTATATATTAGGGTTTATCGGAATTAAGGTAGAAAAGGTACTATGGCTAAAATGGAAGAAGGTTTTCAAAAGGCCGATTCACATAATCTGCCATCTGTGGACGTTACTATGGTATCAGAAGTTTTGTTCAAGTGTCAAGTCTTGAATCAGCCTCAGTCCAGTGGTGTAAAAGTAAAACAGACGTATTAGACGTAGGTATACAGGGTGAATCTGAAAGTGAGGCTTTTTTTTACCAGGATGTATATCTCGCCAAAATAAGTTGTTTGGCAAAAAATTGTTTATATAAAAAAATTTAAGCTAATGGAGGTACAGCTATTTAAGGATATTAAAATTAATAGGTTGAAAATGAAAAAAAGGAGTTTTTGATTGATTTTTCTGATGTAATAAGGCAACTGTAGATTACCTATTATGGAATAAAACTCATTATGCTGGACCAATCACGGCTTTTTTGCGTTTTTTGTTTGTTTGAGAAAATATAAACAAAATATTTTATACTTGGATGCCTATTCTTGAAACTGGGGAACAGCGTTTCCATGAGAACGATTGATCTGAGTCCCTATTCTTGAAACAGGGGAGCAGCGTTCCCAGGAGAACGAGTATTCCGTCTTCCTCAATGATATGCAAATGATAATACAGGGTGTCCTTAGATAAACTGACACATTTTGCAGGTAAATATCTCGAAAACGGGAAAAGATAACGAGATGCGGTTTGTTCTGTGAGAATAGGGATTTTTCAAAGTTTTTTTCCACATTATTGCCGAATCCTGAAATTTGCTGAAATTTGGTTAAACAGACATGCGATTTTTTGAAATAAAATAACTGCCTTATTTTTAATGAAACACCCCGTATCTTTTGTCATCGTCAGAAAGCCTGATTTTTCTACTTTACAAAAATGTATAATTTTTTTCAATTATCTTAAACTTGCATCGTGAAAATTGCACTTTGTCGAAAGGAATACCATCGACTAACCGGAAAAAAAAATTGAGAATCAATTTGTGTTTAATACTTTTAATAACTAATTAGGGCATAGTTAACTAATAATATAAGAATTAAACACAAATAAGTGCATTTAAAACACAAATTAGTTCTTATCATTTTTTTTTTGTCCAGTCGACAGTACGCCCTTCAACCAAGTGCAATTTTAACGATTTAATTTCATGATAATTGAAAAAAATTAAACATTTTTGTGAACTAAAAAAGTCACGCTTTCTGATGATGACAAAATATACTGGGTGTTTCATCAAGAATAAGGCAGTTGTTTTTATTTCAAAAAATCGAATGTCTGTAAAACCAAATTTCAGGATTCGTCAATATCATGAAAAAAAACTTTAAAAAATCCTTATTCTTCCAGAACAAACCGCATCCCGTTATCTTTTCTCGTTTTCGAGATATTCATCTCTAAAATATGTCAGTTTATCTAAGGACACCCTGTATAAGCAACAAAGACGGAACACTCGTTCTCCTGGGAAGGCTGCTCCCCTGTTTCAAGAATAAGCACCCTGGTATTTATCAATGTTATGCAAATATGAGTATGGGCGACTAGGGCGACAAAGATAGGACCTCCATTCTCATAAGAACGCTGTTCCCCTATTTCGAGAAAAAAAATACCCTGGAGTCTTCTTCAAACCTTGAAATATCTGTATTTCAGTTATCTTAAATTTTTTGTATAAACAATATTTTTCCAAACAATTACTTTTGGCGAGATATATTTCCTGTTAAAAAAAAAACCTCACTTTCAGATTTTGAATAGTGATATAGTAATTTACCTATAACAAGTGCGGAAAGTTATACTTTTCCGCACTCAACGGCATTTGCACGAACGACGCGCCAGCGGAATTTGTGCAAGCCGCAAGTGCGAAAAATATACTCTACGCTCGCATTGGGCACATTTTTCCTACGAGTGAGCGGAAAACACGTCTTCACGCACCGATTTGTGTGCGGAAAGTACCACATTTTCGCACCTTGTAGGAAAACACGTACGTATAGGTACCACTTTTTTCGACTCGGTTTAACTTTGTCTGAGTCTCCCATCATTACAAAACACAGATAATTAGAATTAGTGAATACCTAAAGCTTCTTGGGATAAAACAACAGTTAGCAACACAATCAGGTCGGTTCCAATCGACATGAGAACCGTTTTAAAACGGTGATTTCCAGTCGATCAATTCATTTGTCAATTAGGATAAACGTTCAACTTATTGAAAAATAGGTGGGCAACTGGAAATTACCACTCTAGAACGGTTCTCATGTCGGGTTGGAACAGAGCTGTAAACTTGTAAACAAATCTCGCCAACGCTCCAGCTGATTGTTCGTTCCGCACAGTGACGTCACAAGCGCTACTCTCGCTGCAGGGGGTCGTTTGCTAGCCTCGCTTATTTTGTTTTTTTCTTTTCGATTTATCAGATCAGATGTTTTAACGCTTAATACGTGTTTTGTGGACCTAGAACCACCACTTTTTAATATTAGAATTGAAAAATAGTGTCGTTACTTCACATAAGAGCGGCGCATAGCATTATAAAAAGAAATAAATAAATAATTCGTATCACGAAAGTATTAAAAAAGCGCGGAAACGAGTTCTTATGTTATTAATCGAGATTCTTGACCATTAATAAGTCGAAATCGATTCCCCACATGCAATATGTGAAAAATCAATAATTTTGCATAAACAAAAGCAAACAATATGTATAAACAAAAAATCAAAATGGCGGCTTGGTTCAGGCTGAGCCTTCGGATGAGTTAACATGACTATACGTCCTTTTCATCAACTTCCAATGTGAATTTTATCTGGCATTGGCATCTGGTGAGCATATTTTGTGCTTTTTCAACAGATTGAGTGAATTGTTTAAACAAATATAAATAAATGACAGTTGTGGGGTAGTGCTACGGGCCAAATCAATTGTTATGGTTTAAAGACCAAGTGTACCAAAATTCATGCTTTTAACACAATTTTCCGTTTTTTACTAAAAATCCATGTGTACCGCTAGCACCACTCGTGAATTCTTGTTTATCCATACGTAATGAACGAATTCCCGAATAATCCCGCAACGATTGTGCGTAGGATTTTCCGCACAATGTAATTTTATAACTGTATGGAGGGTAGAATCCGAATCTGAGGGTGTCGATCCCTACCCTGACAAAATGTTGGCTGATCTTTGGAAGTTGGAAGTAAGGATATAGAAAAAAAATACCAAAAATAAAATGTTTCAAACTCGATTCAATTGAAAATGCAAAAAAAAATCTACAAATTCCACATGACACTTAGGGTGGAATGAGGGAAATCGTGAATATCTTGCAGCAATTAATATTTTTGCCGCAATCTGGTGTTACCAACAGTAAAAAACAGTTTGAAAACGTACAATGATCCAATTCTCTCTCTCTCTCTCTCTCTTCAATAAAAAAACGTTTAACAACAACCAAGCTGCGTTTCAGCAACTTGAGAATTAGCAGCCAGCATAATTATTGATGTAGAGAAAGTTACGAGCTCACATTACTCAAATAAACTAATACCTAAATGAGGCTACATGTTTAAGTCAGGGTAGGAGTTGGCAGTTTTGGATATTCTTATTCTGCCTATACCTAATGCAGGACTATCCTCTCACATCCACAGAAACATTTTTTCAAAAATGTAATACTGTTTCAGCAGGCAGCCTGTGCTTTCTGCAGCTGCTATCTACAGCTAAATTTTATTTTGTATTAATTTGTATCTGCCAACATTATGGCGACACATTTGCCCGCTACATTTATACTAAAGTAGAGAATATTTTAATTAAATTACTTGTAAATTAAATCTTAGTCCTGTTTTTCTTTAGAGAAAATTAGATATAGGATACATCTTAGACAAATAAAGCATGTTTAACTATACACCAGAGGAAGTAATTGCAGCAATATATGAGGAATTGAGTGTAAATTTTACAATAATTTGTAAATATTTGTAAGATCTAAGGTTACATAGTGAGAGATGTAGTTTAAAGATTTTTATAGCGATAATGCTTTATTTGTCATAAAAGGGACGAAATTTGTGAGGTTTTTTTTTATTTACCACAAAGAAATACATTTTGGTTCCTAAAAACCCTGATAAAACAGATGTGCGTGGCTTGGTTTAAAACAAAACAAAATATTTTGATTGATTATGAACATCATAAGTTCCGTCTCCTTGAAAAAAAAAATAATGCGCTTAGAAAAAACTCTTTCAAAAAACAATTAAAAATTACAATAAGTAGATTTTTGAAATATGCTATAAAAAAATAGGATGTAAGAACTGAAAAATCCTAGGGCACAAAATTTATTACGCTTACAAATAGATCTACTAAAAATTAGGAACTCTATTTCAATGGTAAATGTAGTGCCTAAAGAAAATTTTTATTATATTATAACAAAAATTCAAATAATTCTGAAAAAAAATAATTTGGAGGTCAATGAAAAGTGCCATGGATTTTTGTTTCGAGTTTTATTTATCGACAAATATATAAAAATATAATTCATAACATATTTTTACAAAAAAAAAGTATAGCACAGCACTGTATCAACCAGGCCTGCCTAGTGATGACTAAATTCCTGGATAAGAATGATGTTTGGGATTTTCCCCAAGATTTTCCTTGGTCAAAAAAAGAAAGTAGCAGATCACAATGTTGTATTTGGCACTAGATTCAGGGATATTGAATTAAACAAAAGAAATGATAAATTATTGTTGCAAAACAAGAACTGTTCTTTTTTTGCTTTTTCATTGTATTATGGAAAAGCAAAAAAATTCATCACCCTCTATTCTAGTGCTCTGCAAGGTAGTCCAATTTGGACTGAAACGTTGGTGAGTACAGGGTATTTGATTATATTTGAGCCGATACCTACAGCCTTTACTATTTAAGATAGAAAAAAAATTTAAATACAAAACTTGACACTTTTTTTCTATGTTTTCTTTTTTAAACGTTATCAGAAGTAACAAAATCGCATCGGAAAATGGAAAAACATAAACAACTCCAACTTTTTTTTAAAGAAACACCCTGTATATTATGCAATAAAATGAAAGGTCTTTTCTTCCTGATTCCAAATATATATATATACATATCTAGCTTGAATTATAAATAATTTGCAAAGAAATTTCATAACGATGTCATGGGATTTGAATCTTTATAGAATTTCTTTGCATTTTATTGGTAATTTAAGCTAAGATATATCAAAAATGGCTTACGCACATGTGATCAATATATGGAATCAGGAAGAGGAGATTTTCCATTTTATCGCATAATATACAGGGCGTCCCATTAAAAAAAGTTGAAGTTGTCTACGTTTTTCCATTTTCCGATGCGATTTTGTTTCTTCTGATAATGTTTAAAGAAAATATAGAAAAAAAACTGTCAAGTTTGTAGGTATGGGCTTAAATATAATCAAATACCCTGTACAACCAGTCCCTTCACTATTTTTATTCAAAAAAGATAATGCGAAAAAAAAAACTACTTATAATCTGGCCCTCAGACACATAAAAACAATTTTTTTCTGGTTAAATAAAAAATTAGTTTCAAAGAAAACAACATAATCAAACATCAAGCTGACGAGTGATTGAAATTGTGTCAGATTTGATATTATTTTAAGATTGGAATAAACGAAAATCTGGGGACATTGTTTGCGAAAATTTGCCGGAATTTCATCTCTAGGCGTGCTTCTAGTAAAGAAAATTTTAATCAAACACAAATCAGCACAATGTGTTATAAGTAGTTTATATTAATGGCAAGTTGAAAAAATATACAGAGTGAGTAAGTGAGAGTAAACGTCTTGTCTTTTTAGGTACATGGTAGATAAATAATACTTTCATAAACACTTCTTTTTTTAGGTTTGTTAGTATATTAGGAGAGAAAAATATATGAACAAATAAAATAAAAGAAACTTACAAAATATTTTTTCTAACACAGTGCGTAGGTAATGTGACTTAACATGTGGTTGCTATTCCGTACAGTGAAAATTTCAACTGCAAGTGGTGTAACTTTACGCAAAGTATACATTTTACACACATTGACATAACAAAACATAAGTAAAGGCAAATTTTGGCAATAAGTATTATTAATGTCATGGATGATGTCCACCGTCATTTCTGTAATTTTAACTGTTAAACAATTGATATATGTAATCATTGGAATCACTCATTCAAAACAATTAGTTAACGAACTTGTATAAATGAGAGAGATTCATTTAGCCGATACTTGATGGAAATCCATTGCAAATTTTGAAAGGAAACAAAAAAAAATTATAGAAATCTAGAACCTTTTTTGTTTCCTCTCAAAATTTGTGTGAATAATGATTTGTAAAGCAACAAAAACAAGGTGGCATGAGATATTATGCATCCAGGCCAAAAATTCAATATTCAATTGACATCAATTTTTCTCCTGTATAAACAAAAATTGTTTCTCGTTTCTGATTAGGTTTAAGTTGTATTTATCATTACCAAAAATGTTATAAATATATTATATGAAAAGGTCAATTTACAAGGTGCTGTTTATAAAAGGCATTTATTTTCTTGTTATTTGAATTGCACCTAAATTGATCTTTCAAAAATACGTTGCCTGTGATGAACTATTATTATGTTTAAGATTTAGCGATTAGGTGAATTTCGTTACATATTATGTTTTTTGAATAGAAAAAGCTTTTTTAATTAAGTTAAGTAAAGGGTGCTAATGGTATTAAATTTGTTTTTAGATCACTACCTATATATTATGTAAAAATTATCAAATTTAATATACTTATATAAACCAAATAATTTTAAGATAAATCATGCGTGGAGTATGGTCTCATAAGTATGAATTAATTGTAGAACGTTTAACGATTGAATATTTCTCTGGACAATAACTAGGCTTGTATTAATCGGATCTTGGACACTAAGTATTAATCTATTAGCAGTGAAATTATCTCGATACCACATAAAATGAATTCGCTTATAACAAAAACTCTGTTTTATTGAACCATTTTCCGGGTATCTGGGAATTGACTCTGACTTAATTTAAGGTTAGGTTTTGTGTCCCAGTGACGGATATTTACAAAAACATCTACAATTAAAATTCAATATCGATTGTTTGAGTATACCAAGGTTAAGGCATGAAAAGTTAAGCTGCAGTTAGAGATATATTAGGTGTACATTAGGATTTTTATATTTTTGATCATAAGTTGCCTTCAGGCTAGTTAAAACGCTTATTATATACTTAATCTAAAGTTTAAGGAAAAATTTATTACTTTTAAGCTTGGTGGTTTGACAGGGGATCATCCATAATTCTAATCAATATAAAATCTCCAACACGGTAACATTTACAATACAAATACACAACAATATGCTTAAGACTTTACATTCTCTCACCATTTGTAAGTAGATTTAGAGCAAAAATATAGATATTCATTTTATAATATATTAACTATAAATCATAATCAACAATTGTCTTAAATAATAAATATATTCAAACTTACTTAAGTAGAACAATTTAAAGCTATGGCCAGGTACTCTTCAAATCCTATTGTGATCACCCCGGCCCTCTCCTTGTCTTTATTCCTAAATGCTTCAGTGAATCTTTGTACTTGGACGCATGTTACTATAAACTGATCTATGGACATGGTTTTGTGATTTTTCGAGTCACTTCGATGAATTAGAAACTCGATAAACTGCGGGTTGAAACGAAAGCCCATTTGCTGAAGAGCTACAAGAAAATAATCAGTCAAAACAAAGATTCATTTTTCTTGTTCTATCTACTTGATGTTTTAACAGTCAACACACATCTAAAATTTGCGGTTTCGAATGGATGTATGTTAGGCCTGGACAAATTATCAAAGGTATATGAATATTGCCATATCAGAAGAATAATTTTAAAGGGTATCCCAAGTTAGAACGCACACCTGGGGCATTTAGTCAACCATTAGGAGAGATATAAAAAAGGTTGAACTAAAAGAAGTTATGGTCAAAATATTTACCTATTACTTGACAAAAAAAAAGAATTCTTGTGATTGGGGCTCGGATTTGGGTGTTAGTTAAGTATTTCTTTTTAATTTTGTTCCTATAGAAACATCTAAAATAAACTTTACATTTTCATTGGCAATATTAAGATTTTTCAGGATAATTATCGAATAGTTGAAATGCCCTCCACTAGTTACACAAAATTTCGTTTTTATGTTATTGTCATTCAGATTCAATCAAATTTTACTTTTCGAAAAGTTTTAAAAATTCGAAATTACCAAGCGATAACTGGGGCCACCAGCAATGCCCAACTCTATTCCCGGTTGAACCTCCTAGTACTCCCAAAGGTTCACAAAAATCTCATAGGGGTGCAGTTTTTATCTAGGATGCCCAGTATTAGGCTTAAAAAGAGATTCTTTGTTTATATTTCAGGAATGTTCTTTCAAGTAGGTTGGTTGGAAATGAAGTTTCAAGTCAGGATTGAGCTCAGCTTGAGAAACTATTCTTTTTGATATACCTGAAAATGTTTGGAAATTGGCCTATTCGTACCTGTGTTAAAACGGCAAGTAACTTTGTTATTTTATGTGCACCACCCTGTGGTATATTTTTGGATTCTACAAAAAAATGTTAAAATCAGGATATATCTACCCATACCTATTTTATCTCATTTTTAAAATACAGAATCAATAATTTTTGCACATATACATTTAAGTAAATCAATCAGACATTTTCATCTAAGAGCGCACAAAGTAGCATAAAAACACAACCTGGTATGAGAAAAAGCTACAAAGTACCTCTAATTTTCTATGTATAATCTATTTTTTTTTACACTTTGTCTTACTATTTCCTTTTTTTTTTCGTATGCTAGTGCCAAACACAAGTAGTAGGTACTGTTAGAATTGCAAAAAGGTCAATTTTTTTCGAATTGCACTACATAGGGTGTTCATCTATTCTAAAATAACCAATAATGGCAAGTGAACTAAATTTCGTTACTATATATATTTACAGCTAAAACTACATTTATTGACTGAAACCCTGGCCCTTAAACAAAGCAGCTTAAGAAATAATTATATTCTTCTTTTCTCTAATTGTTCAATATTGAGGTAGAAATGCTTCATTAGAAACTGTATCTAATCTAAGTGGCTGATATTTTTGTCCAGTTCCAAATATAATTATATTATTATATATATGTACCTAGCTAATTGAAAATATAAATGTTTTTTCAAATTCAATCATATTAATTAATTAATTAATTAATACTATTATTATTATTATTATTAATATTAGTATAGTCAATCTAGGCAGGTTTATGCAGGTGAGGTAGAAAAAATTAGTAACAAAGTGATCTCTGCGAAAATGAGTAGTCGATAGGGTCCTAATTAATCCCTCAAAAATCGCACTTTGTCGCATCGGTGGAACTTGACAAAAAATGGCCGCCATCTTGATTTTTTTCGGATTTATTGAATATTTCGTGAAGTATGCATTATATCAAAAAAACTCAAGAGTGCTTTTTTGTGGAAAATAAAAAGTTACTTATAATAAAAGAAATTTCAACACTAAGCTGGAAAACAAAAAAGTTATTGGGAATTAATTTATTTAAAAATCTGGAAATTTTTGAACTTTAGGTAAAATCGCGAAATGTATGGATTTTTCTAATAAAACTTAAGAATGCCTGTTAGTAGAGGATTAAAGATACCTATATTGAGATAAAAAAAAACAACAGTAATTATCGAAAAGTTTGGTGTCAAAGATTTAAAGCATGTTCTCAAGTTTCCAGTCTTTCTCTTTCACTACTGTGAAAGTTTAGTGATTTTTTTATAAACCTTAAAGTATAGAATTTAATTTATTTGAATTACTTAGTGTCTATCCAGACAGTACACAGACATCTTAAAGAGGTCCCTAAGATGTCCACAAACGACATTCAGGACGTCTTTCAGACGTCGCTCAAGTAGCATTTTTCCGACTTACGACTAGATTTTCACTAGTTCCGACGTTGTAATTGGTAGAAATTTAGCTCACTCATTAACTTTTAAGTCGAAGTAAATACCCGACCTCCAGCCGACGTTAAATTAACCTCAGACATTTATGATAGCTGTAGGCAACGTAGTTCAGACGTTTCCGAGTGTAGGTATAGTTTTTTTATGGTAAAGCTGGCGACGTTAAGCAAACGTTAACTTTTGACGGGCGTTTTTTTAGCAATGCATTCAACCAATATCGACCACGGTTAGACGTCTTTATTCGTATACTTTAAATCTAGCTAAAAAAATATAACCAAAGTTGTTAGCTAAATTGTTGTTGGGTATAACGTTGGCATTAATGTAATTGGTAGGTATACAATTAAGGTTACGAAAAGAGTCGGAGGTTAGACAACATAATATCTCAACCTTATCGTCGTTTACAAAAGACAAAAACACAAACTCGATCAATAATTGAAGAGTATAATTTCTAAATTCGTGCCAAAATTTTGATTTGGAGAAAAACAAGAAAAATACTACAAACATGCTTACCTATATAAAGCTTTTACTTACATTCTGCACCATCTTTAAATCAATATCAGAAGTAATCAGAACCAAATACATGTATTGTTGCCACATAGACCCTTTTTGATTGTATTGGGTTGAGACTTGGAACCATTTCCAAACATTAACTCAAAGATTATGAAGATGGCACTTAGACCCTTTAGAAGTTATATTCTTCAATTATTAATCTCCAATTTTGTTGTTATAGTAATAGGTAATATATTTTTTTGTTTTGAAATGCCAGCCAAACAAGCCTATAGGCACACAGCTTATTTTTATAGGAAAAAAGCAAAACTTTTGATTGGGAAACTTGCTCACAATCAAAGATAATCCTACTCGGAGTAGGACTACCTTTGCCACAATGCATAATGATCCATCCAAAAATTAATACACACAGCACAGCACCAAAAATAAAATAGAATAAAATAATTTCATCTGTTTCCAACAGTAAATTCAAATCAAAATAAATAAACACATTAGGTTATGTTGTCGTCGTCTTTAGTAATTTTCAAGGAACCAAAACTGAGGT
Organism: Ceutorhynchus assimilis; assembly: GCA_917834065.1. Lineage (NCBI taxonomy): Eukaryota > Metazoa > Arthropoda > Insecta > Coleoptera > Curculionidae > Ceutorhynchus > Ceutorhynchus assimilis. Next base: position 9,846,374 of record OU892277.1, read on the forward strand.
CGGATCCTAACGTCTCAGCATGGTCCAAATTGGTGGTATCTCCGACTTCAAGGTTGTGCTTCGTAATTTTAGGTGGTGATTTCTTTTCCTTTGGTTAAATTGAGAAAATATTAGTGCAACTACCAACTCCGCCATATTTTAAGGCTACGTCAAGAAAATATTGTTTCTCTAACGTTTTAAGTACGATTTTAAATCAAATTTCTTAGACTATATACTTTTTTCTTTTTTATTATTATTTTTTTAAAAAATTAAATTTGATAAATTTCGACGATATACGTGGGGCATGCATATTTTTCGATCTACCATGGTCATGTGTATCAGTAAAGTGTCGTTTGTTAGCAATATTTGGTCTCAACAAGGGCCCAGCAAGTTCTAATTAATTACCTTCACTACAAAAATTCGTACGCCATTATTGTTTCATACAATACTCAGTTCTCTATTGTCGTTTATCTCACATGATTCCGAAGGAAGACGCATCAGGGTTGGGAAGTAGAGAATTAGTGCTCCCGGGGTGGAAATAAAATCACTAAAATTGAACCAAAATCTCAGATTTTTTCGTTAACAAAACTAAACGTAAATTAACGTTGCATTTGGTGAATGATGCAGCACTTCGAAAGTTGGTTAGCAACGTCGATACGACTCAAATTTGAATGTTTCAAATTAGTGCAAAAAAGGGTCGGCAAATGGTTAATCCGAGGTCAATAACCAACGTCAGGTTGTGTGCGGCGACGTGGGGCCGACGTCCAAATGCTATTTGGGCGGCTTACGTCTTCAAGGCGTCTTAAAGACATCTTAAAAACGTCGTGTTACAAAACCCAACGTCTTTCAGACGTCTGCCTAAAGACGTCTTCAGAACTGATATTTGATTATTATTACTCATTTTATAACTTTCAATTTTTGTCTATTCTAAACGCTAGGGTCTTAAGTTATTGATTTCTTTAAACGGAAACGAAAAATTCATTTTGGTAGAAAACTATTTGAAGAGACAGGACTGAAAATTGAAAAACAAGTAAAGAGCCTGAAATTCTAAAATACAGGAATAATGAGAATTCAAGAACATGGAAAAAAAAATCTAAGCCAAAAGAAAATTAAGAATTTAGGATAAAGAAGTAAGGAAAAATCAAGAGCCTGGAATAGAAAAAATTATAAAAATTCAAGAATTTGAATTGAAAGAGGAACATTTTCTTGTTAATATTTCATTATTATTTATTACTCATTTTATTTTTATTATTATTATTTATTAGGCTCTCTGGCACAATTCTGAGGTTTGTCTAAAGTGTTCCAAGTTGACTGGGTTCTGGAGCATTCTAGAAGTTTTTCGGTAATTTCTAAATTGGGAAGTACGCTTCTTTGAAGGATCCATGTTAAATTTCAAAATGTTCATTTGACAGATTGACAGATTTTTAAGTATTTTAGAGCCCTATTGAAGTTCCAAAGTGAAGTTGAATTGGTTTAAAAGCATTCTAAAAGGTTTCCAGTTCTAAATTGAATCGTTATTGTTCTAAAATATCTCTGAAATTTCTAAATTGTTCCAAAATACTCCATTCTAATAATGGTTCTGAAGTTTTCAAAATGTTCTGAAGCGCTACACAATGCTGTTGGAAATTATGAGTTGAATTTTAAGTGTTTTGAACTTTCGAAAAGGCTTATTATTGAAGTTCTCTAAAGTGTTCTGTAGGATTCTAAATGGTTTCAAGTAACTTCTAAAATTAAATGAAAAACGAATTCTGTGGGAAATCTTTAAGGCGTCTTAAAGATATCTTAAAGACGACGTATGTTACAAAACCCAACGCCTTTCAGAAGTCTGCCTATAAAGACGTCTTTAGAACTAAGACATTCTTCGTCTCCAACGAAATTTTTAAAAGAAGTCTTTAAATCTCTTGTCAATACATGAACCATTATTCACTTCTAGGCCTGGCTGAACGAAATAGTGTGGCTCAGTTCAGTTATCCTTGAGATGTGAATTTAGGACATCTGATTATGGAAGTTTTTAGACGTTTTTTTTTTTTTGGTCTTCAGACGTACAGATGTAATGCAGAATGCAGACTTAAAAAAGACGTCTTTAAGACTTTGTGTGCTGCCTGTGTCTGGGTAGTTTCCTGCCCAAATGTTTTTCTGGTCATATGCGTTTCTGCTTCCTCTCAACAAAAATATTTAGATCATTAAATTTATTGATTTTTTCTTCTATTAAATGTAGTTTTTAATTCTGCACCAAAAAAAAATAATACTTATTTGAGTTTTTTTCAGATGTTTTGAAAAATTCCATGTTGCCAAATGAAATAAATGTCAATAACTTTTTCGTTTGCAGCTGATGGTCTTTAAATTTCTCCCATTATAGGTAACTTTTGATGCTCCACAAAAAAGTCCTCCTGAGTTTTTTTGATATAATGCATACTTTACGAAATATTCAATAAATTCCAAAAAAATCAAGATGGCGGCCATTTTTTTCCAAGTTCCACCAATGCGACAAAGTGCGATTTTTGAGGGATTAATAAGGACCCTATTGACTACTCATTTCCGCAGAGATCACTTTGTTACTAATTTGTTCTACCCCAACCCCCTATTTTGACTAGCCTATATTATTATTATTATTATTAATATACCAAATTTAGGAATATATTTTCTGAATACCTAGGCAACCATAGGATTATGATAAGAAACTTAAGTATTTAGGAACCTAAAGATAAGAACTGATACAAATATTAAATTGAGTACAAAGTTAACTTTACATAAGTTTAGTCTGTGGCCAATTTGAATGCCATTTCTGCCTGCCTAACATATGTCGACCATTCTAGGCTCTATTTATAAGATGTTCAGATAATATAATGTAGCTATCTTACCTTGCAAGGGACAGTAGGTACTATCTAATACTATTATTGTAGGTAAGCGGGGTTCTAAACTAGCCATAGGTATATGTATATTGTTTTGGAAACAAGTGAATGCTCTCTGTTCACACATTCCAATAAAATTTATTGATTTAACAGATTACTTAAGGTCCATTTCGTTAAAATTCTATCATATGACCAAATAAAACAAGAAACACGCATATGACGTGATAATAATAATAATAATAATAATAATAATAATAGTAATAGTAATAATAATAATAATAATAATTATAATAATAATTGGACTACTTTCATGTAATTTCAAGTTTTAACTTGTTCTCCTTTGCAAATCCACCCTTCAACCTGACATTTTTTGATGTCCTAAGTACAAAATTTACCTACTAATTAAAAATGACTGTCAACACTATACTGTGTGTTTTGACATTTTGCTGACACACTTTGGGAGGAGATATTTTTCCTTAAGTTAATCAATATACCAATATTTCGAATTGGATGTGCACTGAATTTGAGGAATTTCTTTGAAAATGTATAAAAAACTACACCCCCAAAATGAGACACTTTACTTTTGAAAAAAGCCAGAGTTTTTCAGTGAAATATTGAAGCACTCTATTTTGTTATAAATTTGAACAGCTTATAATCAAATATTAGAGCTACATAATACCTACTCTCAGATATATTTTGTCAACATCTGTCTACATTATAACGTATTATGTAAAAATTTATTGTTGTTATTCAAAATAAACTTCAGTGGAATTCTAAATGGATTTTATTTAAGCCCAAATTTGTTTAATTGTTGTCAAGACGCGTTCTCATTAGTGAACTTTATTGATCAATATCATTAAATTCGAGGTTAAATCTATGCCACTGCATATAGAATTTAAATTTGTTCAAAAGATTCAAGGATTTTATTATGGATATTCAGCTAAAGAGTATCACATGAAAATTGGACATTTCCACATCAAATAAAACATGAATAGGTAACTAGGCTTTTTAGATTTGTACTAGAATACCTATAAAAAAGTCACAAGTTTCTGAATTCATTGTTAATAATTGATATGCAATATTATTGGGCAATATTGTTGAACCTATATTAACATTCATCTATTTTCGTTGAATGACATAGATTCATCAGTATTGATCAATGAAGTTGCCTAATAAGAACGCGCCTCAAGGCAAAGTTGTAGGTAGATGAACAAAACATATTTACCTTGACCTAGTTCTCCTTCCTCAATACTACCAGATTGATCCTTATCGTACATTCTAAATGTTCCAAGCCAGCTATTGATGTAATTATATAATTCTTGAAATTCAAGGGCATTTATTGTGCCAGTCTTATCCTTGTCGAACATGCCTATCATTAGTCTACAAGCAGATTCAGAGAAATTTCTTCCTTCTGCGTTTACCAATGCGGATTGAAGTTCTAAAATAATAATAAAATAGGATAAAGCTCAATTTATAAACTCGCCGTCGGGATTCCGTTTGCGTCGGCCTCGCTGGTTACCGTAGTCTCTATGCTGACAGCGAACTGTGAGGCCGACGGCGAGTATAAACAATCTTATGGGAAAAATGCAAACAATACATATAAAAACTTTATTTAGTATTCAACAAAAATGAAATGAAAGAATTATTTGCTAAAAGTAACATAGGTATACTATTTTGCATTTAGGAACTAAAAAAATACAGCCTTGATTTCCTGATATTACATTACACTTTTGTGTTTTTGGTTATCCGGTTGACCGGTTATAAAAACTGTGTTCCGTTTGTGTTTTTGGTTAAACCTGTCGGTAAGATAGGTTTCTTCACATTCCGTGCTCATAGATTTTTGTTTTACATCTGTTTTAAACTTGTTTATTATAATTTTTTCTATAATATTATGGGACTCTATAATGTTATGGTACTAGTACGTATAGTACATTTAAAGGATCAGTACAATTGTACTAGTTCATGTACTACATATTCCTAGTTTTCCTCATATTTAAATGCAGAAATGTTTCATTTATTCTAACTGGAAATATTGACTACCTACACAGATTACCTGCAAAGGTAGGTAGGTAGATAGAATTTTCTATTAGAATACATAAAACATTTCTGCATGTAAATATAGAGTAAATTGTATTCAAGTGTATTGTATTGTATATATTGCAATCAGAATGAAACATATTATCAAACCATTTGAAAATTTACTGGGTGTTCCATTCAAAAAAATACTATTTGTGTGCATAACTGTCAAAATATATTAGTCTTTTGTTTTTTGTTCAACCTATCTAAAACTTGGAAACCAACCCTACAGTATGTTTTTTTATTTATTCAAATAACTTTAAAAATAAAGAAATTATGACAGTTTGAAATGTTATCAAGATAAAATGACCACCCTGTACTTATAAGAAATAGTCAAAATATAAGAATCAGTTTCCTAGGTCTGTGAAGTAAACCTAAATGGTTACTATATGTTTACACTCTACCGGAACATGTTAGTGTTTTAATAAAAGTTATTAAAAATATATATGAAATTAGTTTCACTTCTTCCCAACCATGAATTATTATTGAGCTGCCGAGGGTAACTATGTTACTCAATCAAGTTAAAGTGTGATCCATATCCAGACTTACCTTCCCAACTTATTTCTCCTGATCTATCTCTATCTACGGATTCAAACCACTGCTTGACTTGGGGAGTTACAAATGCAGCTTCTGTGGCATATTTGAATTCAGCATTCTAGAAGATGAGTACATGATAAATGTAGGAATTGAAGATTTGAGAAATAAATAGAAATAATACATAATATAAACTTACCTCATACATAGTGAATCACTTTTAATGATAATTAGCTGTCTCTAATCAAAGAGTGTTATAATAAATTTACTAGTAAAGCTAGGTTAGGTTAGACTCGAAAGTATTACCCAAATACAATAAAAATAGCACTTATTTATAATAATAATTTGATGCGAAATTTCGTTTATTATTTATTATTTATTATTTGAAAATATTTAAAATTGTTTTAGTTTTAAAACTTTTTTAAGTGGTAAATATGGGCAAACCTACTGACACTAATGACAAATGACAGTGAGGTGATGTGATAATTTTTGAAAACGAACTAATCCGTCAACGGTCGGATCCATTTCGGTAACGTCACATGTAGTCACAGAATCAGAATAAATGGGTACCCAATGGACCAGGATAGGATAATACACACTACTACACAGGATTTCTTATTGGCCTCGTTTTTGGGAATCGCGGCCATAGTGTGTAGCACCATTGACGACGTCATCAGCTACGTCGTCAGCTGTTTGCGCCAGCGATCCTTTCGAAAAGGATTTGTTGCACCCGAGTGCTCAAACCCGAACCATTATGCACGAAAGCTAGCGCATCTGTTCCTTTCAAATCGGAGTCGACTAACACCTGTGGTGCAAACACCCTACGTCAATGCGAGAAACGACATGCTGGCTACGTCATCACTGGTTCTTTGGCGTGGTAGGGGGCTTGAGATTTGATCTACACAGGCGTTATGAGGTAAGCTATCCTGTAGTAGTAGCAAAGTTTCAGCATATGTTCCTTCCAAATCGGAGTCGACTAACACCTGTGGTGCAAACACCCTACGTCAATGCGAGAAACGACACGCTAGCGACGTCATCACTGGTTCCTTGGCATGGTAGGGAGCTTGAGATTGGAACTACACTGGCCTTATGAGGTTAGCTATCCTGTAGTAGTAGCAAAGTTTAAGTGTGTATTATCCTTGCCCAATGGGTACCTATACCTCAAGGAGAATACACACTCTAAGGAGTGCCTTATCGGCCTCGTTTTTGGTAATCGCCGCCATATTGGTATGATATCATTTCCGACGTCATAACTAAGTCGTCAGCTACTTAAACAGCTTACGTCAAGGCGAGAAATAACATGCTGCCTACGTCACAACTGGTATTTCGGCTTTGAGTGAGAAGGGAGGGATTTGTTACACACAGGCCTATGAGGATAGGCCATCCTCGTCCTTCCAAAACTAGCTAATAAAATTTAACTTAACTAGGGATCTAGAGGTTCTACAAATTGTGGTTCTACTCTACATCTTTTCCAACTGTAATTCAGAAAAACACAAATCCAAAGTAATAGGTAGGTAATCCTAGTCCTACCGAGTCTGAAAGCTGTAAACCTTGTAAAAGGCACTTCTCACACTTAAATCACCCAAAGCGCAACTTCCAGAGCCAAAGCAATATAGATCAAGTCTTGAAAGCTCTCTAAAATAATGAAGACACTTTTCCTGACTTGCCTGAAATAATAGGTCTGTTTCTGCAGAAATCACAAACCATTCAGAGCGAATTTCATTGGTTGAAAACAGTCAGAAAACTAAACTACACGTCAATTGAACTCGAACACCCCAATTTTAAGTCACTTTTTTAAAGGCTATAACTCAAAAACTAGCAGGCCGATTTTGTTCAAATTTGTGAAAGGATGCTCTAATTACTATTTAATTTCCAGTTCTTAACAAATTTCCGGCCACCTGCTAAAAGATACAGGGTGAAACATAAGTAGGTGATTTTTTTGCGAAAGTTTGGGTTCACCCCATTCTGCTGGAGGGAGGGTTAAGTAGATTTTTGGTATGCAGTTTAGAAGACTACCTTGGTACCTCGGGACGTTTTTGAGATTTTTTGAATATCGCAGCCCACTACGATTTTATCTTGAATTATGCGATTTTATGTAAAATATAGCTATTGACGTCATTATTTCTTTGGAAACAGACACTGCAATTATGGCGCATGTGGAAACACACTTTAAAACATATTATACAGGGTCATACACAAATATACAGTGTGTCTATTTTTCTAACCAGAGGTATCTTGGTTATTATTAAAGATATGAGGTCGGTTAAATTAGGGCAAAGTCGCGCAATTTTATGGACAATAAAACGAGGTTTAACACTGGCACCGCTGCTTATAGACATTGCAGGTGGTAAACCAAGAATTACTTCGGTCCGGGTCCGGGATGACAACAGAATTAGGCATTCCAGGTCACATGACTTTTGACAGGTCCGCCATATTAGCTGAGGTGCCAACAAAGTAGATGTCGAGAACTATCGATAGTAGGCGCCATCGATATTTATCGATAGTCGGCAAGAAACCATCGATAATTATCGATAGTTTTCGATAGTTTCAAAATGCTGAAATAGACATGAAGATAAATTCTTTCACTGTAAAAAACTTTATTTTTAAATTTTAAACTTATTTGATTATACCTAATTGTATTAAAAATTCACATTTTTATGTAAAAATGTTAGCATATTAATATTGGCCGCCTTTATTTTGGATCGATGATCGATGGATTCCACTTCCAATTTACACTGGACATCTGACCGTATGGTGATTTCGATTGGTGGAACCGGAGCAACAAAAATTTCGTCTCTTTCTTTATGTTTTGTTCCTTTTAGTTCCAAAAAACATTTTTTATTTTGTTCTTGTTCCTTGTTTAATTATTATATTTGTTGTAACCAGAGCTGAGGTACTGATTAGAAAAATATACTTGAAGTAAAATATTCAGTACATTTAATACTTTAAGAATTTTACTTAAGTACTTTTTCAAGGAGAGTACTTGAGTAAACCCTAATAACACCGATCTCCCAGAAACATCCTATTTATGTACCATTAAGGTCCTTATGTTTCCGACATAAATGGTACATCGCTGCGATGTTTGTAATGTAACATCTCTAGGATGATTGTCCTGAAATGTTTTAGAAACATCCTTTCGTAAATATCTATCGACAAAAAGATTTTTTGTTCTCAAAATTAGATACTTATTACAGCTAAAAAATGGCTAACATTATTTTACAAAACTAGGTAGGACCTCAGACCGGTAGGACCCAGTATTAAATTTGCCAATTTTGTGTGATTTCTGAAAATGTCTCTATCACACACACAAACTAATTTCAAATTCCATAATATACCTGTAATGTATATAGATAATAAGGAACTTAATATTAATTTTGTATTGTAACAACAGCAATATTTAATTTTTCATTCGACTTACAACTTGGAATAAAATAAAATATGTATTGATAAAAGTCTTCTCTCTTTTCAACTTTCAAACATCGTGAATATTCGTGAAGCCGAAGTGTATGGCGCAGGCGCGTGCTCAGGCATTTGTACTTGTACCGGTCAGGACAGGAGGGCACGCCACCACGTCGGGTCGGCGCCGCAGCCAGCGCAGACGGGCAGAATCAGTCGAACGGGTCGTCCTGTGCGCTACGCTTGTGTTGTTGGGCGGAATTTTATTTCGTAATGGCGTCGTGCTGTGTGGAGGATTTGTCAATTTGTGGTTTTTCGCTACACCTAGTTGTGCCATTTTGTGTTCGAAAGGATCTCTGCGACCTACCAGTGCTTATTAGTTGGTGAGAAAGATTATTTGTTGAAAGATAACGTCGCATAACTATCAATTGTTTAGTTTATTTAATTTCAATATGGCGTCGGTTAGGAAATTTCTAACTTTTCTGATAAATAGCCCCTAGAAACCCGAACTTCATTCTTCATTAGGTAAGAGAAAATAACCAATAATTATTTTTTGTTTTCATAGTTGATTACATTCTAGGTGTGCAAGTTGAATTGTACTTCAAGAACTTTGGATTTTGGTTCTGTGGTTGTTTTGGTTAGATAATGGTACCTTTATGAAATTGGAGCACCAACAAAAAAAGAAAACGCCGAACTCCCCTACTACAACATGCTGCCACTGCCAAACTATGGTTTTCGATGACATGACGGGGCATAAATACTACATTATTTAGGCAAAATTGTCCGTCGATTATTATTAGTTGATAGATAATCAATATAAGTATACATGTACCTTATTTTTTCAATAAAAAATGTTATTGGAAACTGATGTGCCTACTTAATTTTATAATTTTCAATTTTTGTTTTTTTTTTGGAAAAAGTTCTGACTTCCAGAAAATAGAACGAAAATTGAAAATTATTGAATTAGGTAATTTTTAATCCATAATCCTAAAATTCATTCACCTATTAAAGTCATACTAGAAACATATAGAGGATGTTTCTTACACCTGCCCCGGATGTATTAGGTACATCCCGCGTCATCTTAGAAACATCCCTGAGAGATGTTTATAGGACATCGCAAATGATGACACGGCTGTTGCCTGCAACATCCCAGGGATGTCCCCAGGAAAATAGGGACCTCCCAGGGACGTCTTCATTATCCCTGATGGATGTTTCTGGAATGTTTCTGCGATGTTACTGTGTTATTAGGGAATATAATCAATACAATTTGAAAAAAGTACTTGTACTGGTACTTAAATTTGGCAATTTATTTTAAGTAATACTTACTACTTACTTAAAAATGTAAACTTTGTTTCACCAGGGTTCATACTTTTGACATAATTTGCCTTCATTTTTTAATAAATAGAAATTGACTGAAACAAATCAATGACGTCAAAAACGTTCGTCAAGTATGAACCGGTGAAACGATCTATTGTCTGGCTAGCGAAACGGCGAACTGCAAAAGAATTTGCTGCTTTGCCAAACTTGACGGAAATTAATTTCTTTATGTTTTCATTCCGATATCGTGTTATTCGTCTTTTCTCTTTCCTTGTCTAAGTTTCATAACATGCAACTATCGATATTACAAGAAATACCATCGATAATTTTCGATAGTCCAAACTATCGATAACTATCGATAGACTATCGATAGTTCTCGACCTCTACAACAAAGCCTATAGATCATTGTTTACAATGTTTTTTGAGTTTGTGCTTTGGAATTTTTGCGTTTTTTGATTTATTCAATAAATTTTAAGTTGTTTTTAGTTTTTGTGAATGAATGGAATGAATGAATGAATCTTTATTTACAGACATGTCACTTTACATTTCAATTCAACAATATAGTAATAATAATAATAATAATAGTAAACGTAAACAAACAATTTATTAACAAAAATAATGCTTAAGAATCTAAATTGTTTAAAAAATAAAAAAGTTTGATACTAACAACCTTACAAATAAACTTTAGCAAAATAGATTTGTGGTAGAATGACTCCTCAAACGTTTTGACTGTTCTGATCGGTGCACAGATCTGGCATGTAGCTTAGCTTACTGGCTTGTTCATTCTGGGCTTCTATCAATCATCGTAGTACATCCTAAATTTGTACTGGGGACCCAATCCGGATTGTTTGTATCCTTAAATTCTGCTGGACTACCTAAAAGGTATTAAAAGTTACCTATATACTTGTAGAAACATAAACAACTTTTTTGATGTACCGAGATGAATTTTTTTTTGTATTTTAACAACAAGACAGTCATAATACTTACCATTAACAAAATGTTTTGAATAAATACGAGCATTTTTCAGAAACGTTTCAGTTAAATCTCTCCTTTTGAGGCATTTAATCCACAGATTTCGTCGTTCCTTTTTTAGCTCGTTTAGACAATTCCCTAGATCTCTTAATGCTGCTGGGATCCTGAAAAACCTTTCTTTATCTCTTTCCGCTCTACTAGAGCACCCAACAACGCAGCAAAAAGAAGGCATCTTCACAAAATAGATTGAAAATTCTTGGTTTAACATTGAATCAGGTTATGTTTGGCTTTTGTGTGCCCCCCAAGCTAATATGGCGGATCGGTTATGACATTAACCTGGAATGCCTAATTCTTTTACCGGTGCGACAAAACAGAACTTCTCAATTCTTCGCGAATAAGGATCGCGTTAGGAATTGAAGCCTCAAAATCAACAAAGACGTCTCCATGAGAGAAATTTAAGAGCCAGGCAAGGCAGCATGTCCATTATTAAAAGCAGTCCATCGAAAAGCACGAATAAACTGGGCTAATATTCATAGACAATAGACACTGGGGGCAGTAGCTGAATGGTAGGGATATTTGCTTGTGGATGGATGCAGATTCACGCTGTATCAGAATGACGGGCGCGTATTAGTATGTGAAGAAACGCGTGAGAGCTACAGAAAAGAATGCATGGAAGTAAGAGAGGCTTTTGGTGGAGGTGGCGTGACAGTTTGGAGGGGGGGGTTATTTATCGGAATGGGTAGACTGACCTGGTAATTTTAATGAGAGAAAGTATGAATGAAGAACGGTAGGTACCGGGATTTGTGTGTAAAGGCGGTTACACACGGACGTGGATGGCTTGATACATATACGTGTATACATCAACGTGCGAACAACAACGTGCATGTCACCTTTGTACAGACGTTCACACAAAACTGTCAGTCTTGCTACTCTTGCTACAGTATTTCGAGTGTGCATACAAAATTTCTAGCGATTCTAGAATTCATTTGAGCGTCATTCTACAGTTTGCACATTCAAAAACGTGACATCCACGTCCGTGTGTAACCGTTTTAAGGCACACGGACGTGGATGTCTGAAAACATGTACGCACATACATGATCGCGCAAACAAAAACATCAATGTGTATGCAAAATATCGTCGCGTTTTTGAATATGCAATTTTGTATGCACACTCGGAATACTGTAGCAAGAATAGCAAGACTGCAGTTTTGTGCGAGCGTCTGTACAAAAGCGCCATGCACGTTGTGGTCTGCACGTTGATGTATGCACGTATATATGTATTAAGACATCCACGTCCGTGTGTAACCAGGGCCCCCGCTACCATAAGGCGGTTACACACGGGCGTAGATGTCTTAAAACATGTACGCACATACATGAACGCGCAACCAAAAACATCAATGTGTATGCAAAATACCGTCGCGTTTTTGAATGTGCAATTTTGTATGCACACTCAGAATACTGTAGCAAGAATAGCAAGACTGCAGTTTTGTGCGAGCGTCTGTACAAAAGAGCCATGCACGTTGTTGTTTGCACGTTGATGTATGCACGTATATGTATTAAGACATCCACGTCCGTGTGTAACCGCCCATAAGCGCAAAAGCGTGCGGCGCACGCGGGCGGCATAGCCAAGGAGCGGCAAATCACACGAGAGAAAAATATATACAAAAAAAATTGTAATTTAATTTATTATATATTTATTAATTACATTTTTTTTTCCTAAAGTGTTAAGTGTTTCAATTATTTTCTTTTTTATTCAAAGGCAGTTCCATGTAAAATCTCATGTGAGTCAGACAAAGACTGAAAATTAATAAAACCGTGCCCTGCGCCCTCGTGCGTATCGAGCGAGAATTAGGCTGCAGGGTCCTTATTCTTGAAACAGGGGAGCAAAGTTCCCCAGGAGAACGTGTGTCCCATCTTTGTTACTTATATTATCATTTGCATATCATTGAGAAAGACGGAACACTCGTTTTCTTGGGAATGTTGCTCCCCTGTTTCAAGAATAAGGACCTAGGTCGCCTCTTAGCTCCGTGCAGCCGTACAGCCAATGGGCCAGTTTTTCTGTTAAATGTTCCTTTTGGTTCTTGCAAAATTACTCTGGACTATCATTTATGCAGTAATTAAAAAAAATTACAATCTACGCAATTGACTCAATGTCACTCCAAAAATCTTTGCGCTTTTTTATTTGTCAAGCCTAACTAAGGGGCGCCAAAATATGAAATCGCACGCGGGCGGCTTCAGGTCTGGCGGGGGCCCTGTGTGTAACCGCCTTTAAAGGCGGTCACTTTTTGTAAGACCATAACTCAAAATCTAGCAAGCCGATTTTGTTTAAATTTTCAGGAGTGAAAGGCTGCTCTAATTGCTAATTAATTTTCATTTGCTAACATCTTTCCGTCCACCTGCTGAAAGATACAGGGGAAACATAAGCTGGCGATTTCTTTACGAAACTTTGGGTTCACCTCATTCTGCTGGAGGGAGGGTTAAGTAAATTTTTGGTATTCAGTTTAGAAGAGTACCTACCTTAGTACTTCGGGACGTTTTTGAGATTTTTTTTAATATCGCAGCCCACTATGATTTCATGAGTTATGCGATTTTATATAAAATATAGCTGTTGATGTCATTATTTCTTTTCGAAACAAACACTACAATTATGACTAGGGTTGCCACCTTTTGATTTCCGAAAACCCGTACATAATCGAAGCTAACTTTTTTTTGCGGCATAATTTACACTCATATCTGTAAAATGAATTTTTAGACAAAAATTAAAAAACGTATACCTACCTAATTTTAGACGCCACCCCTTGTAGTTACAATTACTGTATATTTTAAAATTGAAAAAAAAAAAAATAGAAACACTTGTAAGTGAACAGGGAGAACGACACAAATTTAAATAGGAAAGTTGTAGTACTTGAGAAATAGTTCTCAGAAAACATAGTATTGTTCATACAGGGTGTTGCAAAAAGTTTAAAAAACAAAAAAAATATAATTTTTTTAATCGGACACTCTGTATATTATGACATTTATGGATTCTGCGGAAAATTCTAGACATATTTCATGTATAATGTCATATACCTATCTTCAACTGTTTCGGAAATAATGACAGTAGAAAATTGACTTTTTTGCAACTTTGAGAGGCTGTAACTGTTAATTTTACAGCAGAACCGATTTTACATTCATGTCTGCAGCTTTTCATAAGTTAGCAATTTGACACTAATTTTGAATTTAACCGGGAGATTAAATTTAATTGGAAATTTCAATCATGGATTAAATTTAAAGTTGGTATCAAATGATATTTTATAAAAAAATAAGACAAGCATGTATGATCGGTTTTGCTGTAAAATCAACCGTTTAGGTTTTATAGTCTGTCAAAGATGCAAAAAAGTCAATTTTCTACTGTCATTATTTCCGAAACAGTTGAAGATAGGTATATAACATTATACAGGGTGTCCCACGACGTTTTTTCTAGGTGGTAACCTCGGAACGCGTCATCCAATATAATTTAAATTTTGAGGATCTGGGTAACTTTTTGTGCCGCTTCTACCATTGTCATCCAATTTCACCACTTTCGCTTTAATTTCAGTCAACTGACGTTAACTTTCGAATCTTAAATGTAAGTCATGGTATATTATGGCATTTTTTGTTGAAAATTTAATTACAAAATTGGCCATGCCATATTTGTTAAGGCTTTTTAGAAGAAAATTATAAAAATAATTATACAGTGGAACATACGATGATGCGTTCCGAAGTTATCATTTGGGAAAAACCCTGTATATGAAATATGTCTGGAATTTTCCGCAGAATCCAGAAATGTCATAATATACAGGGGGTCCCATTTAAATTTTTTATTTTTTTTTGTTTTTTAAATTTTTTGCAACACCCTGTATAAACAAAACTATGATTTCTGAGAACTATTTTTCAAGCACTACAACTTTCCTATTAAATTTTTTTCTATACACAGTGGCACAAAAATGTTAAGGGGGGGTGGGAAAATATAAAAAATGACCCTGTACATAATTATTTGTTGTGTGTGTGCAAGGCATTAAATCTGATCTTTTGCCGTGTGAAGCATATAATTTTTTCTCCGAATTTGTTACAATTTCACGCATAATCGACTTTCTTATATTCATCAATTGCGGTTATAACGTTTGTTGAATGGTTTAGTAACGAACTTTTCTGCCTAGGCAGAAAAAGTCCACTTTTCCGTCGCTAACTGGAAATCGGAGACGTTCGTGACACCCGTCATTCAATAAGTATAGGTATTTTTATATAAAATATTAATTATTATTAATTATACAGTTATCCAGATATTCCCGGACATTTTCATCATGCGTCCGGACACCGGACAAACCTTTAAAAAACCGGACAGTCCGGGTGAAAACCGGACAGGTGGCAACCCTAATTATGACGCATGTGAAAACATACTTAGAACATATTATACAGGGTCGTACAAAAATATACAGTGTGTCTATTTTGCTAACCAGAGGTAACTTGGTTATTATTGAAGATACGAAGTCGGTTAAATTATAGGGCAAAGTCCCAATAAAATGGCGGCTTGAAATATTCCAGCGAAATCCGGAAAAAAACTGAAATTTTGTGAAATTGTATTTTTGTGAATTTAGTTGATGTTATTGAAAAATAAATGTCACTTCATCATCGCCACTTTTAGCGAGATTTATTAGATTATTAATAATAAATTAAAAAAAAAAAAACATTTATAAGTAGACGTTATTAAAATGAAATAAAAACAAAACACATATTAAATGAAATTTAACAAAAACGAGAATAAAATTAACAAGGACTTCACAAAAGGATTATTAGTACTTGGTAGGCCCACCCCGATTTCTAAACACATCCGCCACTCTCCTCGGCATACTATCTATCAAATCCCTTATTAAATTCTGGGGAATAGCTTCCCACTCTTCTCTTGCCTCACTGCATTCACCAATTCATTCAAATGTGCAAAACCATTTACCCGTTCAGCCAGTCTCAATTTCATTCTACTCCATACATGCTCAATCGGATTCATGTCAGGTGACTTTGCAGGCCACTCCATTCTTTCAATATTGTTATTCCTAAGAATTTCGGTAACAATATTTGCTCGATGTGGACGAGCATTATCATCCACAAAGACAAAATCATTACCAAAGTTGTTCGCATATGGAACAGCAATATCTCTTACACACAAATCACGGTACCGTTCTGCATTCATACTTTCTCTCATTAAAATTACCAGTTCAGTCTTCCCATTCCGATTAATACCCCCCAAACTGTCACGCCACCACCACCAAAGGCCTCTCTTGCTTCCATACATTCTGCTCTATATCTCTCACCCGTTTCTCTCCATACTAATACACGCCCGTCTTTCTGATCGAGAATCTACATTCATCCACAAACAAACATCTCCGCCATTCAGCTACTCCCCAGTGTCTATGAATATTAGCCCAGTTTAGCCGTGCTCTTCGATGAGCTGGTTTCAATAAAGGACATGCTGCTCGCCTTCTGGCTCTTAAATTTCTCATTTTCTTAAATAACTCATGATAAAATCGTAGTCGGCTGCGATATTCAAAAAATCTCAAAAACGTCCCGAGGTACTAAGCTACTCTTCTAAACTACATACCAAAAATCTACTTAGCCCTCCCTCCAGCAGAATGGGGTGAACCGAAACTTTCGTAAAGAAATCGCCACCTTATTTTTCACCCTGTATCTTTGAGCAGGTGGACGGAAATCTGTTAGCAAATGGAAATTAATTAGCAATTAAAGCAGCCTTTCACTCCTGAAAATTTAAACAAAATCTGCCTGCTCGATTTTGAGTTATGGTCTTACAAGAAGTGACCAAAAATTGGGTGTTCGAGTTCGATTGATGCGTAGAAATTCACCTGATCGTCTTTCTACCGCTTGCACGTTCAAAAATGCGATGGTATTCTGCATACACATTAGGCGGTTACACACGGACGTGGATGTCTGAAAACATGTACGCACATACATGCACGTGCAAACAAAAACATCAATGTGTATGCAAAATACCTTCGCGTTTTTAATGTGCAATTTTGTATGCACACTCGGAATACTGTAGCAGGAATAGCAAGACTGCAGTTTTGTGCGAGCGTCTGTACAAAAACGCCATGCACGTTCTTGGTTGCACGTTGATGTATGCACGTATATGTATTAAGACATGCACGTCCGTGTGTAACCGCCAATTGATGTTTTTTTTTTCGCGCGTTCATGTATGTGCGTACATGTTTTCAGACATATCCACGTCAGTAGTATAATTTGAAATCATTAATAGAAAAGCCCCGACGCTATGCCAGCGTTCAAATGCCAACAGTCGGAATTCAATGATCGAAAACACAAGGGACCAACTGCATTTTGCCGATGCCGTCACTTACCCATCGTTCAAGGCATTCGGCCGATTGTTTACCGTCAGTTCGTGTTTGCTGGGAATACACGCCCGTCATTCTGATACAGCGTGAATCTGCATTCATCCACAAGCAAACATCCCTACCATTCAGCTACTCCCCCCAGTGTCTATTGTCTATGAATATTAGCCCAGTTTATTCGTGCTTTTCGATGGACTGCTTTTAATAATGGACATGCTGCCTGGCTCTTAAATTTCTCTCATGGAGACGTCTTTGTTGATCTTGAGGCTTCAATTCCTAACGCGATCCTTATTCGCGAAGAATTGAGAAGTTCTGTTTTGTCGCACCGGTAAAAGAATTCTGTTGTCATCCCGGACCGAAGTAATTCTCTTGGTTTACCACCTGCAATGTCTATAAGCAGCGGTGCCAGTGTTAAACCTCGTTATATTGTCCATAAAATTGCGCGACTTTGGCCTCTCGGCGGAATCTTTAATAATAACCAAGATACCTCTGGTTAGAAAAATAGATGACACACTGTATATTTTTGTATGACCCCGTATAATATGTTTTAAAGTGTGTTTCCACATGCGCCATAATTGCAGTGTCTGTTTCGAAAGAAATAATGACGTCAATAGCTATATTATACATAAAATCGCATAATTCAAGATAAAATCGTAGTGCGGGCTGCGATATTCAAAAAATCTCAAAAACGTCCCGAGATACTGAGGTACTCTTCTAAACTGCATACCAAAAATCTACTCAACCCTCCCTCCAGCAGCATGGGGTGAACCCAAACTTTCGTAAAAAAATCGCCAACTTATGTTTCACCCTGTATCTTTTAGCAGGTGGCCGGAAATCTGTTAAGAACTGGAAATTAAATAGTAATTAGAGTATCCTTTCACTCGTGAAAATTTGAACAAAATCGTCCTGCTAGTTTTTGAGTTATAGCCTTTCAAAAAGTGACCAAAAATTGGGGTGTTCGAGTTCAATTGACGCGTAGTTTAGTTTCAACCAATGAAATTCATTCTGACTGGTTTGAGATTTCTGCAGAAACAGACCTATTAATTATAAACACTTATCTTCATCTGGAAAACACAAAAACAATTTTGCCTGTAAAAGTTGGAGAGCATTTACCATTCTATTAACCCATTGAGCTGAATCTACTTGAAATCACATTTTGCAGCCGATACCCAGCAGCAAATCATAATTCAGAAATCAACGGCATTGGGTATTGGTAGGCGAAGAACATCATTGCAGTGCAAGTGAAGCGACAGCACACCAAGCTTATCGAATACATTCTGTCATTCAGAAAAATTGAAAAATTGATAAATCATCCCAAATTGCTTAACACGATTTTGTCCAAATGAGCTGAAATTTTCAGGGATTGTAGTCACTTTCAAAAAAAAATTTGTTCCCTAATGGTCCTTTGGGATTCCCCAAATTGCATACACTTAATTATTCTGAGATTTAGAGCCAGATTTTATGAAAAAAGGCACTCGGAAAAATTGAAAAATTGATAAATCACCCCATATTGCTTTAACGATTTTATTTCTGGAACTATAAGTTTAAATTTCCAGGGACTGTAGTCCTCTATTGCGATAAGAATCGATGAAAATTCCAGCTTCCTATCTTTAATGGAAAAAAAAGTTATGAACTTTGAAAGTTTTCCAAAATCTAAATCATAAGGATCATATGAATCTAATCAGGCTTTGAGGGTGGTTCAAGGGGTTAACTATAATAATTTCGATTAATCGAAAAATGAATTTTTGTGAAAATATGGATATTTTCATCCTAGTCTCGGGTACAAATGGTACTGGAAGTTATAGGTAGTACCAATATACACCGTTTAGGGAACCTCACTTGACTTGCAAATTACGTTAAGGGTGGTTTGAAAGGTTAAAACTAATAATTGCGATTCATCGAGAAAAGGGTTTTTGTGAAAATATGGACATTGTCACCCTAGTCTCGGGCACAAATGGTACTGGAAGTTATTGGCAGTACCAATATACACCGTTTAGGGAACCTCACTTGACTTTGCAAATTGCAACAATCCAAGAACCGAGCCCTGAGGCACTCCACTCCTCACAGTTCTTTCGCCTGACAAGGCTCCATCTATCCTAACTTGAAACCTGCGCTTGGTAAGGAAGCCACCAAGTGAGCTCAATTGATTCTTACTTCTATTTTGGAAAAAGAAAAAAAATATAAATCAATAAAACTTCGGTTATACAAAATTAAGTATACTTTATTAAAAGTAAAAATCAATATAAAAAATATAGAAGACTGAAGCAATAGTGAAAACTTGAGATTTTTGCAAAAATTTGAATATAATAGGTGGACATTTTTTTTTAATATAAATTCATCATTATTTTATTAATATGATCAAAGTCAGTGTGGGTGGGTAACTTATGTTTTAAGTTTGACAAGTTATTTTGGGATTTTTCCAAAATACATTTTCAGTATTTGTACAGTACAAAAGTACAGAGTTGTTTCAAAATAACAATTCCTAAATTCAAATTCAGGAAAAGTAAATTGTATTATGGACTATTAATTTTTTTCAGCTACCAAATGTATTTTAGATTAGTTGATTTAAATTTATAAAAGAATAACTTTATATCCTCGTTAATTATTGTGTTAGTGTGTATGTATTATAATAGGTATTACATAAAACAGAAATTTGAATATATTTTATGTATTCTGGAATGCAAAACTCTATCTAAAATAAAATTAACTAGCCTGAAATATCTTCCACACATTTTAAAATGAACATATGAAAAAGGAAAACAGTAGCTTTACACTATTTAATTTACTTCCAGCTCAATACAATAATATATACAAAATGATATCAAAAAGTGGACGGAATCGTATTGTTGCGCATTTTGCAAGAAGGTAGTATTTGTGCTGTATCTGTGTCAAATAATCTCTACATATACATTTAACATTTCACAGTTATTATAAAACTAATATTTACAATTTTAAAAGTACATACATATAAATAAACAGATCAAATCCTCTTTTTAATTGTTGTACTAAAATATTTTTGTTTTAACTAAAAAATATATCATATTGTTATCAAATTTCAAATAAAGCTATTTTCAAGGTAATCGCTATGCTTAGACATTTTAATAGTGCACTTAGGTTGGATGTTGATGAACTACTACGAAAGAACTGGG
The DNA here is from genome assembly GCA_917834065.1 of Ceutorhynchus assimilis. Classification (NCBI taxonomy): domain Eukaryota; kingdom Metazoa; phylum Arthropoda; class Insecta; order Coleoptera; family Curculionidae; genus Ceutorhynchus; species Ceutorhynchus assimilis. Next base: position 9,867,022 of record OU892277.1, read on the forward strand.
GGTTTCCTAAAAAATAATTCAAAATGAGCAAGATTTTGTTTACTGTACATATAAATCCTTGTGAGAGCTGGGCTAGAGACTCTTATCCATAAATTTCAACAAAATATGTGTTGAGGCTTGAAAGTAAAGGAATATAATATTGTGTCACTACATACCTACTTCCTGAAATATTATTTGTACAAATATCAAATATGAACGATGAAAACATGTTAGCTATACTATACGTTATCATATAAATGACTAATGGCTGTTTCCAACTATTTCAGGGAAGCATTAACGATAAGTATTCCTTGAAATGACAGTTTTCCACGGAGAAATGTCAGTTTAAGGAATACTTATCATTAAGGCTTCCCTAAATTAGTTGGTGGAAACGGCCATTAATGACCTTAAATAAAAATTTGTTTAGAGGCCTTTTGAAGGCAAAGAAAAGATCAATATGAGTTTCGCTTTGTGAACGCCAATTCATACTACCCAGCTCTCTGCTTGGTTTTAATTCTTATTACGCACCCATTTGAAAAGTGAGTTCTGGCGAACTCATACGACCATCTCCACCATTAGAATAAGCCAGCACTCTCATTTTATAAGTTTTTCCAGGAGATAAATTGGACACATATCCTTCTGACCTTCCCCCAGAAGGTATGAATGTATCATTGGCCGTACTCAAGTCTTGATCGATTTCCCAGACACGAATCTTAAAAAAGGTATATGAAATAAATTTTCCTGGAAACTGAAATAAATATTTTTGTTAAATTCACCTTATATCCTTGTAAAGGTTCCTCATCTATGGATGGCTGAACATAACGCCATTGTACTTTGACTGTTGAAGGATTAATGCCATAAACTCTGACAGACGATGGTGGTTTTTGAGGGGCTTTTCGGAAAGTACGCTCTAAAATTCAGAACCATATTTAAAAATTGTGTTTTGTGTTGTTGTGTCATTTTGTCAAATAATTTTACCTAAAAATCGTTCACTTTCTGGTCCTTCCCCTGCCGAATTATAAGCCATGCATTTAACAAAATATTCTTTGTTCGGCTGTAAACCCACAATAAGCGCCCATGGACGTGTAGTTCTTGAAAGATAATAAACACTGTCCTCTTCTCGAGTATCTTTCTTCCAATACTTTATTCTGTGTCCAATAAGATTGCCTTTAATTTTCTCTCTTGTTTCTTCTATGGGATTCCATGACACATTTAGGGCTTAAAAGTAAATAATAGAACGAGAGTTAGAGGTACGTACATTATTTCTATAAATAAGTCAGTTATAGTAAATAAATAAGTTCAGTTTTCGCAAAAATTCACCTCATTGGAAAAAAATTAACAATTAACAGAAAAGATTATTTTTCTAAGGAAATTTCCCTTGTGCAAATTACACTGGAAATTTTGCATACAAATTGTCAAAATTAATAGGTGGAAATTTTTGGAAATATCCCGGGGAAAATTTCCAGAATTGTCATTTTTGACATTGATGCCCGTTTTTCCATTTAAAACGCATTGATGTCAGAAATCTGTCAAAGTGTATATTTTTGACAAAAGCAGTTTATATGGAAAAGATCAATAGCAATCAGCATCAATAAAAGAATTCGACACAATGTAGTAAATAAGTTTCAAACTCGGGAAATTTCCTATCAAAATATAACACGTGCATACAATATTTCCTAAGGAAAATTTTAAAAAATTTCGTCTTTAGCCAATTTTTTTAAACAAAACCATTCGTGCATAGCGCCAAAGAAAAAATCCCTCACCCTTCGGGTTCGGGATTTTTTCAGGCGCTATGCACTCATGATTTTGTTAAAAAATTGGCTTCAGACAAAATTTTCAAAAATTTCCGGAAATATTTTATGCACTAGTTATATTACTACTGGAAATTTTGTTTCATTAAAATGTGACTCAAGTAAACAGTAATGGGACTAGGTCAAGCTATACGAAACTTTACTAAAACATATTTTGAACTATACAAAGTGGGTAATTTATCATTTTAATTTTTTTGAGCATTTATTATCTTTCCAATTATCCTTTTTACTGTAACTCTTCTGGAACAATCTTAAGTAATACAGGTTTTGAGTGTAGGTGCATGCCGTTTCTGAAATATTTTTTTCACACTTCCCAATATGACAAATTAGTGAGGTGAGGTAACATCTCCGGAGAACATCGCCATGGATTTCAGCTACAGCGACACAATAAACCTTTTCATTTAGTGGTGAGAATAGAGGTCCCGCCACCATATTCTTGCTAATTTGAAATAGGAATCTAGAAGTAAGCCATGCCCCCGCCGCCATATTTTTGCTCATAAATAGGACGGCAATTGTCGCCACTGTGGTTTATTGAGTCGCTGTAATTTTAGCTACATGTTGCCCTTTGGTCCAAGATACTAGATACAGAACTCTAGTGAAAGGTGAGCAAAAATTTCAAATTTTATATGTTCGAAACGGTTTGATAAACTTTCAGAAAATTATTTCATGACGAATAAAATAACCGTGGAACTTTTCAAAAGGCAAATTAATTTTGAATCTAGGTTGGGCCAATAACAGGAGACATTTTTTTTTCTGTTTGATGTTGAGCCAGTTTGAAAGCCTGAACTACCTACCTAACCTAAAAAAATCCTTCCATATTTTGGAGTTATGTTTTCATAACTGTTTTCTGACAACGCTTTTGTTGGTTTTGACGAGGGTTTTTCAAAAAATGATGGATATTTTTAGTTTCAAATTAAGTTATTTTCTTTAGCGTATAATCTTTTTTTGCAACGCAGTGCGTAATGGAGCACATTTTGAATCAGCAAATACTTTTTCTGGTCTCTGCCACGATGATTGATTGAACTGACCTACCTTTAAATATACATTGTTATAAAATTAATAATTACCTGTGGAATTATAAGCTACTGCTTTAACAAGCTGAGGAGCAACTTGTGGCATATCCTCAGCAGAATAAATAAGAGCTTCCTCACTTATAGGACCAGCACCTATTTCATTAATTGCCTGTATTTTCACAACATACTGTGTATAGTAATATTTAGGTTCAATTTGTACAACAGCAGTGTTAGTGTTGCCAAATTCTTTCAATACCAAACTTTGAAATTCTACTTGCTCGTTGTAACGTTTCCAAAATACTTTATAATGAATGCCAGCAGCGTGTTGTTCTTCAGGCTTTAGTGGCGACCACGTTATTGTGAGATCACCAATTTTACCACCTCCACCTCCAACATTTCTTGGGGCTAACCTGGGCTTGTCTTTGACTGTATGATATTTAGGACTGGGTGCAGAAAATGGACCTGGTCCCAGCTCATTCCAAGCACCTACACGAAATTCATAGTTTGACCATGGAGTTAAAACTATTTCTATATCTGCTTCTTTCCTGCCAGTATGTCTGAAAATAAGTTGTATGGTATTATAAATACATGTCATTTAGAAGAAGATTCAATTATGCAAAATATTTATAATAAACTACAACAGAGATCAGAGTATCAAAGCCCCCCAAACTATAATAAGACTTGCAGGAAAAATGTGTGAGATTTTTTTTAATAATAATTTGTTCAACTTTTGACAATAAATAATTGAAAAATGTCTATTGAGAAGGTGAATACAAAAAAAACAAAAAGAGTAAAATACCATGGATTTTTGGAGAAAGTAAACACAAGCTAAAAAGTACCACAACTGGAGTTGTTTTGTAAAAAAATGTATTTGACATAAAAAAATTAAACTTACATACCTATCTATCTCTCTTGCTCTTACACCAATAGCCAAATTAACCCATGTATGATTCCAGTTAGTTCTTCCACTAATGGTGTAACTATAAATAGGCATTCCATGAGTAGCTCCGTCAGTCCATTGTAAAGTAAAAGAATTTCTCTGTATTGTCATCACCTGAACACCACCAGGAGGACCGGGAGGACCTTGTACTATTACGTGAGTTTGAAACGAAATCGCTCCAACAGCGCTTTCAACTTTACATTCATATTCTCCGGAGTCAGAGAAGGTTGCATTTGATACTCGGAGATAACCACCATCAATCCTCTATTGAAATGTATGTAATTAATAATTAGAGTTATCTTTCCAATGAGATATTAAACTCCTAGTGAGCCAGACTAACTTATTTACAACATAAAAAAAGGTACTGAAAATAGGTATAAAACTGAGACAAAATCAAGATTTTAAACCGAGTCACCACTAATCCGAATGCAGTTGTGATGTGAGATAGAGTAAAAATCAAACGAGAAGAAGCCACTGTCGTCAGCGCTGACAAAGAAAGCAGATTTCCTTTTCTCTGGGTCCCTCCCATTTAACGTGAGACAAACGATAACGCGTGTGGCTTCTTCTCGTTTGATTTCAACTCTAGTATGTATAAATAAATCAATATACCAATGACAATGGAAAAACGTGTACAGATGTGTTTTATTATATATTCGTTAATCCGAACAAGCTTTGACAATTGGGTGATTAACACGTTCGCGGACAATTTCTAAAAGTATGTTGTGCTTAGAATGTCAATTTTTGTATTTCCATAATGTATGGTGTGGTAAATTGGTTTTTTCGCCGTGAACTGGACAATTTTGAGGTGAATAGACACTGTGGCAGGAATAATAAATTGAAAATACATATTATAGCTATATGGGATCAAAGACGGCTAGAGCCGTTATTTGCTTATAGAAGAAAATTGGGGTGACTGGTATAGACGTCATGTCCTAGGCAAGGGGGAAGAATATGACGGCTTTAGCCGTACTGTCCGCGAACGTGTTAATGAGGTTGCACTTGAGGCCTTGAGAAATAGTTATGTATATTGAAGTTTCCAGCATGTAATTAAATATCAGACGATGTGCTCGAGTAAAAATATTTAATGACCAGTGATGGGAATTAGAGACTGTAGAAAGACTAAAGGCGGATTTAAACAGCTTTTGATAAATTTTGTGCATAATTATTTCATAATTTACTGCGTAATTTAATACATAACTCAATACCCTAGTTTAAACAACTTCATGATTTAAAACATAATTTTTGAAATGTCATTAATATCTATTAATATATTTAAAAATTTATATACAGTTATTTTATAATTTATTGCATAAAAGTTAAAAGTTAGGAACTTTCAAGGTTATCCATTATGAATTAAATTATGAATTGAAAATAATATATTTAACTTTTAGGCTTATGCACTTAATTGTGAATTACGCACTAAATTAAAGTTATGAAGTTGTTTAAACTCGCCTTAAAACTTAACAAATAATTGGTATTGAGGTATACTTCTACTGAAAAATAAATAATGGGTACATTCAGGCGGTGCCACTGGCTAAGCTCAGCCACTCAGCAGGGAATTTATTCTTGAAACCGAGGAACGGCGTTATCGTAAGAACGATTGCTCTGTCACTGCCAGTGTTATGGAAATATGAATACGGACGACGAACACAGAACCTTTCGTTCTCATGAGAACACTGCTCCCCTGTTTCGATAATAAAGTCCCTGCTGAGTGGCTGAACTTAGCCGCTGGCATCGCCTGAATGTACCCATTCATTATCCGACTTACTATTCTGTCATTTGAGTTGACGACATCCAAATCACGAATTCTTAAACCATTATGAGCCCACATATAAGCAATATCAAGCATTTCATCAGTTGTTGCATAGCATTGGAGATCGATACTGCGGCCATTCACAATGACAATAGTTTGCGCCGGGCTTTCAACAATTCTTGGACCACCTTAATGAAAATATTATTGGTAGTTTATGACATCCAATAAAATGACTACTTACGTAACACAATTAACCGGCCCCTTGATTCTGCCATACCAAGTTCATTACTTGCCATACAAGTGTAAACGCCTTCATCATCCCTTGACACTGGCGATAGCATTAAATTTCCCTTTTCAGAAATTCTCCTGTGTCCTCCATGTCCTATTTCAATACCATCTTTTTTCCATACAAACCTAGGTCTAGGAGCAGCTTCTGGATTGCATTTGATAGTTACATTTCCTCCTTCGGCAGCATATGTTTCAGATTCTAGGGGATTTTTCTTAAAAGATGGCTGGAAGGCTAGTACTCGAAGTTGTGCAGAAGAGTATCTTGTTTTTAATGTGTTAGCAGCTTTGCATTGATACATTCCAGGATCCCTTTTGTCGTTAAGGAAGTTGATGGTCAAGACGTTATCTCTTATGGTTATACGGCCTCGGTCTTCTGGATCCAAATTCAACATGGCTGAATAAGGAAGTTGAGATATAGAAAACTGTACATAATAACGGTTTCTAGAAAAGTGTTGACTATCAAACTATAACAGCTAAAAATTCATCCAGCCCTTCATCAAGCGTCGACCTGCTCCACACTGTCAGCTGCAGCGCACCTGTTTCTTATTGCTATATTATAAATAACTAGCTTTTTTACATGCATGAAACGCGTTCTGAATAGAATATTTAATTTATTTTTTGAAAACGGATTTAATCTCAATTTTGTGTGGGATCAACTCAAAAAGCAATCCTAAAAAAACAGGTGTTTGAATCCTAATTAGTTTTTGGCATTCCACATTAACTGGCCAGAATAAATACAAAATAAAATACATTGCTAAAAACTAAAAACCTACTTGAAATCAGTTAAAAACTAAATTATTCCAACTTACACAACGCCCTTCCATCCTTGTAAAAAGTATAATTTACATCGGGAATTCCAAATGCTTCGCAAGTCCATATCAATTCGCCTTTCTTATCAATATGTTTATCCGCTAAAGGAATAGTGAAATTGGGCTCTGCTTGAATATCAAGGATAACTGAATGCTCAATGCTCTGCCTGTCATTATAAGCTCTGCAGCTGTATTCTCCTTGATCTTCAACTTTAACATTTGGTATTATAAGGATTCTGTTGTAGCTAGTGAAATAGGAATTTCTGGGAAAGCTGGCAGAACCTTTTCTCGTCCAATTGTAACTTGGTACTGGGCTAAATTATACAATCAGTAATGTTGCAATAAATAAAATTATAAAATACTCACTATCCGAAAGCAACACATTCCAATTTCACTTCCTTTCCAGCAATTGGAGTATCTGGGAATGCTTTAGGGAAATTGTTAGGAAACTTAAGTGTTTGATAATTAGCTAAAATAGATTTTCTTATGCTTATTTCAATGATGTTTTGGAAATGTATAACTCACAGTGTGGATTAACTCTAAGAGGAAAAAATGGTCCATTTCTACCAGAGTCAGAAAACTCAGATTGTATACTACAACTATAATTAGCCCGGTCAATAGTTTCTAAAGCTGAAAAGTATAGGGCTCCATCGTTTGAAACAAAAACTCTTCTATCTTCTTCTACAAAATTAGGAAAATATTCTCTAGACCAGGAATATTTCACAGATGGAAAATGATTTGGAGGATCACAGTAAATAGCTTTTCCCCAATTTAGTTCTCCAACTTCTGGACTTCTTTTGAGGACAAATTCCAAGATGAAACCAAAATTTAATTCGACACTTTCAGAAATAATTGTTCCAAATTTATTAGTTGCCCTACAATGATAAGTAGCTCTATCTCGTTTTTGTTGTGGATCATGAATGATTAAAGTGCCACCACTAATTGTATATCTTCCATCTGCTAAAGGATCTATTTCTCTTGGTACTAATTTATCAGATACATATTCTTCTCTATACCATTTGTATGTAGGTGTTGGGTATCCTCCAGCCGAGCAGCTTAGGCTAATGTCATTATAAAGATTCCGCTTTGAAGTATCAAATATAGCATCAACTGGTTGTTTAATAAAATAAGGCCCCCTTGGAATTCGTTCGGTATCAAATATTTCAGCTCCATAAGTGTAATCCCTCCCATCATCTTTCAGCCGTTGAATAGCAGCCACATTAGCTTTACAAATAAAAGGTAATGGTTCATCACCAACCACTGTCTCCAAACCCCAATGCATCAGATTATTAGAAAACTTATATACCAAAAAATCTTTTATTGGAGAACCATAATCCCTTGGTGTTTCATCTCTAAAAAAGGCACTTTCCATTGGGGGTAACTGAGAACCATCGGGATTAGAGTAGAAATTTAGCGATGTTTGATGGGCTCCAATATACCAGCGCCGATGCTGTGTATCATAGTGGTTAAGTTGTTGTATAAGAAAACTATGTTCATCTACTGAACTTAAGGATACTAAATCTGATGAACTTCTTTCAGCTTGTTCGCCAGCATATGCCTAAGATAAACGCAAATTGGTATATTAGAATTAATTTTTTATGTGCCATGTACAGGGTCATTTTTTATATTTTCCCACCCGCCTTAACTTTTTTGTGCCACTGTGTATAAAAAAAAATGTAAATAGGAAAGGTGTAGTGAAAAATAGTTCTCAGAAAGCATAGTTTTTTTGATACAGGGTGTCACAGAAATTTTAAAACACAAAAAATATACATATATTTTTTTTGAATGGGACACCTTGTATATCATGACATTTCTAGATTCTGCAGAAAATTCTAGACATATTTCACTGACAATGTCCTATACGTATCTCCAACTATTTCGGAAATATTGACAGTTGAAAATTGACTTCTTTGATAGACTGTAAAACCCAAACCTTTCTTATTTAAATTTTTTTTATACACAGTGGCACAAAAAAGTTGAGGGGGTGAGAAAATAGAAAAAATGACCATGTACTGTACAGGGTTTCGAGATATTTTTGCACCCCCCACCCATTGTATTAAGGCTATGGTTATAATGGATGTGTTTTCCGATGAACCTGAGACGTCAGGACTTGGACTAATGAATCAAATACATAATTAAATAATTACACAATAATTTTTAAAAAAAAAATCCAAGAAAATTTCAAATGCGCATCAGATTCAATTCAATTCAAGTACTTATTTCAAGTAATTAATACAGAGTATTATTCCTCAAGTCACAATAGAGTAGAAAAAGTTATCTTAAATTATTTAAAATGAACTACACAAATCACAGAACTTTTAAAATACAAGACATATTAGAGTTAACAGTACTATTCAAAATACATGAAAATTAAAAATATTTGAAACATGACAGCATTATTTATACACAATAATTAACAAGATATTTTGAAAATGGATGGATGAACATAGCACATAGGCATATATAGGTAAGTACCTTTTTAAATAGTTATTATCGAGGTTATTATACTTAATACCATTATATTATAAAGCCTGCTCTATTTAAAAAAATTGAAAATCTGTCAAAATTTGACATTTGTCAAAAAAAACTCTTGGATTCACATTTTCTTGATAAATTTACGAACAATCTTGAAGGAGGAGTGGAAAAATATACAGTATGTAACCTTCCTGTACCTACTTGAATAAATTGACTTACTTGACATAAGACCCTAGCATCATCAAACTTCTTTAATGGTGACTTGATTAATTTATAACAATATTGCTGATATGGTATCCAGTATTCTGGACACTGTAAATCTCCATAATATTGATTACTACCTGGATGTTGATAGCTGTCTGGTGCAAAATTAGGATAGTCTAAGGCATTTTGTTCTGGACTTTGACAAAGTACTTGAAAGATGTGAACTAATAGTAAAATCAAAGGTTGTTGCATTTTGAATACTTTTCAGTGATGCATTGTTTTTGTCAGCTTGTCAAATAAGGCAACAATTACCCTAGAAAAAAAGAAATATGATTATTCATTAGAAAGATAGTTGTGTGATCACTGTTCCCTACCAGTTTACTTATCTGTACAATCTCTCAGAACTACTTAAGACAGGGTATCTCTAGAGATATAAGTAAAAAAAATAATTCCAGCCAATAGGTCCACTATATTCTTGACTATAATATAATACATATTAGTATTTGAAGATATTCTGATGATATCAAGGATGATATGTAATAAAGTACCTAGGTCAAGACCTCGGTCAAGCCTAGATTGAATACTAAACATGCACACAACTCATCACTCATCCATTTCACTCCTCAGTCAGATGTTCATAAACAACATAAATTTAATTTGCCAGGAAATGCAGAAAACTGGAAAAAACTTCATTTTATTTATTCATCTACTGATTTGATTTTGGAAAATTTTAGATTCCAATGGATCTTTCAAATCTTCAATACCGCCAAATCCACTGTATTGCCTAATATTTATTGGTTCATGATTTCTTCTGAACTTCACTCACGTTCTCGTAGATTTCTTTTTAAACAAAAAAACATCTTTAGAACCATGGTAGTTAAAACCTAAATTTTTGCATTTCATTTCAGAGTGTGTTTTTGAATCTTGCATCCACTTTCACAGCTGCAGCAAATAGATTCAAGCAATATTTCAGGAATCAAGTCCTCATCATTTTGGGCATAATTCCATGTTGATATTGCTGTTAGTTTGTTACCGAGCCAAGATTGAAGCTGATAGTATGCCTGTAACAATGTTGTTTTGCTGCGTCTTCAGCGGCCATCTCTTAGGATTGCAATATACAAGTTCCGTTTCTTGAAAAATAACTTGCAAAGCAACTACCTATTTAAAATCAGTTTTTTCAGTTTTTCGCATTCCCTGGCAAATTTTCCCCAATGTTTTTTGATAGACATTTCGAGGAAAAAAAGATCACTGTGTTGTTTTTTTAAAACGGTTTCCAGCACATGGGTATTTTCGGGCGAATATGAGGCCTCTTTTTAGGTATAAAGTCAAAATAAAATGTCTGCCTGTTTGGGACACAAAAAGGTAAGTTTCCACCAAATTTTGTGAAGAAAAAAAAATTGTGGGACATAAAATCAAAAACTGTTAAAAAAAAATCATTTTGCATTGCCTTCACTGAAAATTCCTTGGGGAATTGCGTTGGCTTTTGAGTTTTGATCTTCCGATGGGAGGTCTAGTTTTGCTGGGCATCTTTAAAAAAAAAAACATCTTCCACCCCCAAAAGTTAACCCCATCATTTCACCCTTATAGTTCAGATTGACTTTGATGTGTTTTTTCCGTTGATTGTGCTATATTTTCTTCCCTTCGCAACAGTTTTCATGCTGCTATTGCATGATGTTTACCTTTTTAAAAAGTAATGGCTTTGGTAACTGCACTGGCCTAAATGTAGGTAGGTACTTAAACCTTTGATATAGGGGTGATTAAAATTTCTAATAAATAGGTTTATGCAGGGAAGAAAATGGACACTTAAGTACAATAAAATAGCCTTCAACGATCAATTATTATTTGTTTATCAAAACATGAGTACCCTGATCAGATACCTGAGTCATGAATCATGGATACCTAAGTGATTGGTTATGATTATGGATAAATGCTAAAATGATAAAAGTTATCATGTTGAACATGTTAAGAAATTAACCATTGCAGTTAACTAGGTAGATATTAATGTTCAATTTGGAAGAAAATTAAAGAGAACTATAAAATATCGAAAACATTTGATTGGGAGTGGCATACAAATCAAAGTAAACAATCGATAGAAAAACTAGTAAACACACAATAGAAGCAAGTTTCAAATATTATCAATGGAAGCCAAATAGATACAGCTCTATATTATCACTCACCTGCATGAATTTTATTACGGAACACTACGAAAATTAAACAACTGAACTTAAAAATAAAAACAAAACGGTTAAAAGTCGACAATCAACTCAACTAGTAACTTAATTATTTGGATTTTTTTTATGACAATTTAAAGCAAATTGTCAACGTCAAAAATCAAAGCTCACCCTGGAGCGCGCTCATTCAATCTTGCCCTGGGTAGTGAACGAGCGATTTTAAAACAGTCCTAGATACTACCCGAGAATTTTCCAAAGATGCCTGCATTCACATTTTCAAATAGTAAATAAGTTATCAATTTTCAAGTGCTGTTTAAAACCTAATACAGAGAGGTGAGTCTTTAGACTATGAACCTCCATACATTTGATGAAAATATGATTCTTATTTATATCTATGATTTTCTGCGGTGAGAAAAATAGATTGGCACACAAATTTTGAGCGAAATTAGTTGTATTCCTTTCAAGAGTTTGGAAGACTCGAACTACTCGCTCCGGTGTTAGTCGACCCCGATTTGAAAGGAAGAGATGCGTGGTGCAACATACACTTTTCGAGAGGAATAAAATAGGTGTGTAACGCCCCGGAGCTGTTCCGGATCTCCTCCTAAGTGTGAAAGGAATTCAACTACTTTCCTTTTTGTGTTGACTACAATAGTTGTATTCTTATTCCTTTCACACCTAGGAGGAGCTCTGGAACAGCTTCGGGGGTTTACGCACTTATTCCTTTCAAAAAGTGTCTGCTGCGCCCTGAGGTGCTCAAGCTAGAGTTGCCAACTTTGTTTTTTAATTTTTCTGGACGAGGGTATTAAAATATCAGGACATACGGTATATATTCTGGACATTTTTATTTTTGCAGAGAAAAATACCATTTACAAACTTAAATGAACAATGTGAACATTTTGGATTAATTTTCTTCGCTTTTCCATCCACAGACGCGTTTCGATCTATCAGATCTCATCAGTGTGGTTAGAAAAGCAAAGAAACCCAACCCAAGTTTAGTGCCTGCAGGTAAAGTAGAAGTAGAAGGAAGTACTTAGGTGCTGAATCCTAGTCTTCGATAGTGCCACGACCAAAATTAGATCTTCGTAATAAATAAACAATTTGACAAAAAGAAAACATACCTGGCTGATACACTAAAAAAACTGTTCAACAAGAATTCTTAGGGTGCATATATAGGAACTAAAAATTTGACCCAAAACCCAAATATAGAAAATACAAGTTGCAAAATGATCCAGTAGTATTTCAATCCGGTGTTTAAGCATAGTTGAATTTAACTATTTTCATTGCACTGTTCGATTTATGCAATCAAAATAAGCCCTTATAATGAAAAAATAATTACCTGAACGACACAGTTTAAAAAGCAAAAAATAATAAAATTTGATATCATTACCCACCAATTCAAACGGACGCTGAAAAATTATGACGTCACCGCCCGCCAGGGCAGAGAATTATCAACAGATGGCGCCACTGAAGGTTTTTTTTTTGTTATCAAATATAAAGTCCAATAGATGGCGCTAGGGGAGATCACTGTACTCACATTGACTAAATAAGCCTTTACAAAGTATGTTTATTTGTAAGGCCTGGGGATCATTTTCCAGAATCCGGATCAGTCTGTACAAGTCTGGATAAGGTCTGGATAAATCTGGATAAGGTCTGTAAAACTCTGGATACGTGTGGATATTGTCTGGAAATCTCTGGAAACGTCTAGAAAAGACTTGGAAATTTCTGGAAAGGGTCGGAAAAATTCTGGAAAAGGTCCCAATAGACCTGGGGATCATTTTCCAGAATCCGGATCAGTCTGAACAAGTCTGGATAAATCTGGATGAAGTCTGGAAAACTCTGGAAAGATCAGTGTAAGTCTGGATAATGTCTGGAAAAGTCTGGAAAAGGCCTGGAAACTTCTTGAAATGGTCAGAAAAATTCTGGAAAGGTCCCAAAAGACCTGGGGATCATTTTCTAGAATCTGGAGCAGTGTGTACAAGTCTGGATAAGGTCTGGATGATTCTGGATGAAGTCTGTAAAACTCTGGAAAACTCTGGATAAGTCTGGTTATTGTCTGGAAATCTCTGGAAACGTCTGGAAAAGGCCTGGAAACTTCTTGAAAGGGTCGCAAAAAATCTGGAAATGGTCCCGAAAGACCTGGGATCGTTTTCCAGAATCCGGATCATTCTGAATAAGTCTGGATAAATTTGGATGAAGTCTTGAAAACTCTGGAAAGATCAGTGTAAATCTGGATAATGTCTGGAAAAGTCTGGAAATCTCTGGAAACGTCTGGAAAAGGCCTGGAAACTTCTGGATGAAGTCTGTAAAACTCTGGATAATTCTGGATATTGTCTGGAAATCTCTGGAAAAGGCCTGGAAACTTCTTGAAAGGGTCGGAAAAAATCTGGAAAAGGTCCCAATAGACCTGGGGATCATTTTCCAGAATCCGGATGAGGGGTGCGATTTTCGAGACCATTCGAGTACATTTCGAACACGAAATTTGTCTGCTCCCCATTTAATTTACATTGCTGTCAGTGAAATTTCGTGTACGGAATGTACTCGAATGGTTTCGAAAATCGCACCCCCCAGTCTGCACAAGTCTAGAAAAATCTGGATGAAATCTGGAAAACTATGGAAAGCTCTGAATAAGTCTGGATAATGTCTGCAAAAGTCTGGAAATATCTGGGACGAATTCAGGAATGACACACTCAATGTGAGTGTGACACCGGCGCGACGCACTAGCTGTTGAGTTTGTAAATTATTTTTTATTATTTACCGAAAATTATAATCATTTCTTTTTATTTGGCAACGCCGTTTTGTTTTGGCTACCGACGGCTTCATGCCGATGGCCCTAAGAGCCAAGAAATTATTGATTCGATTCTTTTCTACCTTTGAATACCGTCGAGATGTAAGAAAAATATCTCCGGTCTGCATTTTGACTTTTGTTAACACCAAAAATAAAATAAAAGTTATATAACTAAAATAATTATTGTGCTTTACTATGAACCAGTATATTTATCAAGTGGTACGTCGAGTAGAGTAATTGCGAGACCCCACAAGACGCAGCACTAGCCATTCATAAATGCTATAGGCACACCGAGTGCGCGCACTCTGTGCCGTTCAGAAAGTACTTTGGGCGCGCTCCAAGTGTCGCACCGGTCACACCATAATTTTTTGGTGTGGCTGCGGTGTGATTGTGTCTTTATGTCAACAATGTCAACCATTCCTCCCATAATCTCCATAATCCCACCAAATATAAACAAAACACAAATAAGAATAAATAAATAAATAAAATAAAAAATAAAAACTAATCAGTCACGTAGTTTCTTAACTCAGAGGATCGGCATAGCAATTCAACGAGGTAATGCGGCTTCAGTGATGGGTACCATTCAGAAGGACGAAGGATTGGACGAGATTTTTGACATTTGATGATTCTTTCATTTATGTACCTATATTTATTGTAATTGTTTTTGATATTTTATATTATTTCTTTAATTCTTTATTTATTGTAGGTCTATTTTTGTTGATATATTTTTTATTTATGGTTATATTAAGGTTTTACACTATTTATTATTATTCAAATTAGAAATAATTATTATACGTTATAATTTAGAATAAAAGTTTTTTCTTCAAATTAAAAAAATGAAGAACAAAATAATATATCGAACTAAAAACTGAAAAATGTAATAAACAATAAGTAGATGCATTCTTTTTTGCTCTTATAATAAAATGTGTTAAGTTATAATGTCTTCATTTTTTACAGTTATCAATTTTTACAGTTGGCGCTAAAGTTTTGTGAAAAAAGCGTGGAGTGCTTTGTTCCACATTTCTCGTACATTGATCACCCCATGATTTTTTCACAATAATTCTAATATATTTTGTTTGGTGAGTCTGGGAGGTGTCGTCAGCGAAGACCCGTTCGGCCAACGAACGAACTTAAGGTAGAGGAATATACTTGAAAACTGCTTTTCAAATAATTTGATTTTATCAACATTTGTTGTGTAGTTGTTTATACAACAGTAATAAGCCACTTGCTTTTAATCCAAAGGAGAGTTACTTACAAACATACAAACAAACAACCAAACAAACATATATACAGGTGAAGCTAATAAAAGCGTGTTAATTCCGAGCCTTTCCCAGACGTTTCCAGAGATTTGCAGACTTTTCCAGACATTCAGGCCTATGATGTATCCTCATCTGTTATTTTAACTGTTGTGTTATAGCTCAAAATGTATACCTGTCTCTATTTTTACGTGTAGAATAAACAGTGACAGATAACTTAACGTTGCTGTTAAAATAACAGAAAATGATACATCATAAGGTACATTATCCAGGCTCATCCAGAGCTATCCAGAGTTTTCCAGACTTCATCCAGACCTATCCAGACTTCATCCAGACCTATCCAGACTTCATTCAGACCTATCCAGACTTGTTCAGACTTATCCGGATTCTAGAAATTGATCCCCAGGTCTTTCGAGGACCTTTTCCAGAATTTTTCCGACCCTTTCAAGAATTTTACAGACGTTTCCAGAGATTTCCAGACTTTTCCAGACAATATCCAGACTTTTTACTTATCCAGAGTTTTACAGACTTTATCCAGATTTATCCAACCCTTATCCAGACTTGTACAGACTGCTCCGAATTCTAGAATATGATCCCCAGTTCTTTTAGGACCTTTTCCAGAACTTTTCCGACCCTTTCAAGAAGTTTTCAGGCCTTTTCCAGACGTTTCCAGACTTTTCCAGTCAGTATCCAGACTTATCCAGAGCTTTCCAGAGTTTTCCAGACTTCATCCAGATTTATACAGACTTGTTCAGACTGATCCGGATTCCATAAAATGATCCCCAGGTCTATTGGGACCTATTCCAGAATTTTTCCGACTCTTTCCAGAAATTTCCAAGCCTTTTCCAGACGTTTCCAGAGATTTCCAGTCTTTTCCAGACAATATGCAGACTTATCCAAAGTTTTACAGACTTCATCCAGATTCATCCAGCCCTTATCCAGACTTGTACAGACTGCTCCGAATTCTAGAATATGATCCCCATGTCTTTTGGGACCTTTTCCAGAATTTTTCCAACCATTTCAAGAAGCTTCCAGGCCTTTTCCAGACGTTTCCAGACTTTCCCAGACATTATCCAGACTTATCCAGAGTTTTCCAGGCGTCATCCAGATTTATCCAGACTTTATCCAGACTTGTTCAGACTGATCCTGATTCTAGAAAATGATCCCCAGGTTTATTGGGACCTTTTCCAGAATTTTTCCGACCCTTTCCAGAAATCTCCAAGTCTTTTCCAGACGTGTCCAGAGATTTCCAGACTTTTACAGACAATATCCAGACTTATCCAGAGTTTTACAGACTTTATCCAGATTTATTCAGACCTTATCCAGACTTGTACAGACTGATCCGGATTCTGGAAAATGATCCCCAGGTCTTATGGGACCTTTTCCAGAATTTTTCCGACCCTTTCCAGAAATTTCCAAGTCTTTTCCAGACGTTTCCAGAGATTTCCAGACTTTTACAGACAATATCCAGACTTATCCAGAGTTTTACAGACTTTATCCAGACCTTATCCAGACTTGTACAGACTGATCCGGATTCTGGAAAATGATCCCCAGGTCTTTTGGGACCTTTGGCAGAATTTTTCCAATCCCTTCCAGAAATTTCCAGGCTCTTTCCACTTTATAAAAGATAGTGCGCCATCTCGTGGAATTGTGTGGTACTACGCCTCTTGCGGGCGATTACGTCACGCGCTCCTTTACAGTGAAATTCAAATTAGGAATTTTAATAATTTTTTTTTAAAGTTAGTGATAACTTTTGAACAAAATAAAAAAACACGGGTTTTCTAAAAATTGATATAGATTAATATTACGCAATAAAAAAAAATGCTTAAACACCGGATTCATTATTAGTCAAGTACATATAATAAATTCCATTTTCAAGGAATGTATATGATTTTCGTTATCAACCAGAACAGAACCAGGGTTATAGCCGACTTAATTTGACAGAATTCTTCATTAAGTTGAAAATTAAGTACAATAGGCGTCCTGCAATAGGTTATTACAGGACACTAAACAATGAACCTCAAATGGTGGACGTCCACCAAAATGCAGGACGGTTGGCAACCCTAGCTCAAGCCCGAATCAAACCATTAAAATGCATGAAAGCCAACGCATCTGTTCCTTTCAAATCGGAGTCGACTAACACCGGAGCGAATAGCTCTAGTGTTCTAAACTCTTGAAAGGAATACAGCTATTAAGGGTGGGTATTATAAAACTGCTTTGACAGTTAACTTGCAGTTAACTTTTTGAATTACATGTAATTCCAGAAGTTAACTTTAAGTTAACTCTCAAAGTAGTTTTATAATACCCGCCCTAATAGAGAATAGAGATCTTGTAGTACTTGTCAATGTTTTCATCTCCAAGCAGTACTCATATTACTAGTATTCTTTCGTTCTGAACAAACTGATTAAAGTTCATGGATTGAAGTCATCAACTGTGTTCTTTCGAATTCGAATCACTTCCCCCGCCAAATGATTGCCCCAAGTGATCGCAAAATTTGAATTTATGATAATTCTGTACCTAGGACTGAAGAGGTCTGTCTATAATGAACTGGGCTGCTTCCAGTATGGGAGTATGACGCTTGGAGCTACTTGGAGCGTTGAGTCCCGAGCTGTACGTACGGTCGTACACTAGAACGCCCGTTCAAATAAAATTTTGAAACGACACGTGGCGCCACGCCTCAACCTGTCAGCTGTCACATCCGTGAGTGGCTATTTATTTATTTATTTTTTGTTATATTTCGGGATCGAACATTTCCAAAATATAGTTTTGATTATCTTCCATTTTTGATAAATAAATAAACGAACCGCACAAACAAACATAGAATTATTTTTAAATTTTGACATAATTGACACTTGACATCCGTCGTGCTTGATGCTCCGAGAAATCGAATGTAGCGTCAAAGGGTAGTAGGGAGTAAAGCAGGCGTCTCACGCCATGATACTGGAACGGTACAAATCTAGTGCGGGCGCTTCCGTGGTGCTCCAGAGCGCTCCAGTGTGCATACTGGAAAGCAGCTTTGATTGTCGTCAACACTTGACACAGAAGTACGTACGGTTGCCACTAAAAAATTTACGACGTATATTAAATTTGTTTATTTGAAATGTCAAATCAATATTAGGTCACTCGAAACACATTTTACTGCTCCAAACATGGAAGCTCGTGAAAACTAGCAGACACATCCACTTGGTAATCCAAATTTATGCTCGTACTTTATTTATGCATAATAATTTCACAAATAATGTAAAACGAATAAATTAGTGCCAACTATGAGTTAATTATGCTCTTGGAAGGGAAGTAATTCCCGAACTCGGCGTGATGGCGAGAGGAAAACGCAAAATTAATTATTACCAGAACAATGGGCTGATTGACGCTGCTGCCTCTAGCGAGGAAAAAAAAAAAACTAGCCCATACATGAAAATCTTTATGGTAATAGGAGCGCATACGCCGTAAACAACTATTGCCGTGTGACGTCATGACGATTTTTCGGGAGCGTGAGTAATCAATTTCTAATTATTTCGCATTTTCATTATAAAGTTCTCATATTATATAAGTTGTATTCCTTTCCAGAGTTTGAAAAACTCGAGCTACTCGCTCCGGTGTCAGTCGACCCCGATTTGAAAGGAAGAGATGCGGGGTGCAACAAAAACTTTTCGAAAGGAATAAGGGCGGGTATTATAAAACTACTTTGAGAGTTAACTTAAAGTTAACTTCTGAAATTACATGTAATTCAAAGAGTTAACTTCAAGTTAACGGTCAGAGCAGTTTTATAATACCCGCCCTAAGCGCGTAACGCCCCGGAGCTTCTCCTGGTGTGAAAGGAATACAAGAGCCGCTTTCCAGTATGCACATTGGCGCGCTCCAGAGCACCTCGGGGGCGCCACGCACTAGATTTGTACCGTTCCAGTATCATGGCGTGAGACGCCTGTCTTAGTGTCAAATATGTCAAATTTTAAAAATAATTATCTGTTTGTTTGTGCAGTTTGTTTTTTTATTTATCAAAAATGAAAGAGAATCAAAACTATCTATTTTAAAATGTTCAATCTTGAGATATAACAAGAAATAAATAGATAAATAGCCACCCACAGATGTGACAGCTGATAGGTTGATGCATACGTACAGCTCGGGGGCTCAACGCCCCGAGTAGCTCCGGGCGTCACACTCCCGGAAAGCGGCTATAGTTGTTTTCACGTGGCTCCGGTTTAACTAACCGGGTTACAAAACGGTTAGAGAAATGACCTACCGTTTTCTAACCCAGTTACAAAGTGACGTGCTGGATACCTACCACTCGAATTTGAGCGGTATGTTGTGGTTTGTTAAACCGGAGCCACGTGAAAAGGCTTTATGTATTTTGTTATCCTAAGCCGGGTCCAGACTATGCAACAAAACATGTTAATAACATTAACGGCGTCGAACGTGGAGGATGCAATCATTGCAGCAGCAGCTGTGTGTAATTTTTATTTTCAAAATCCATCAAAGCAGGATTCCCCATAATACTCGCTGCTCATGCATGAAATTGCTCAATTAAATGAGTGTATGGTTAAGCTGGACCAATCAATCGCGTAAAATAACCTCCAAGTGAACAGAGAGCAAACTAAGCAAAGCAAAATCCCTTTTTTGTTTTATAACTTTTTTTGATCTTTACCGACATCTGATGGATAACATAATTGTGTTAACTTTTTTTCGTTTCCAAATTGTTTTGAACCAAATTGAACCAATGTCCAAAAAGTGGACGCGAGAAAACAGCTATAGTCTGGACCCGGCTTGAAATTGCCGTTTTCGTGGGAAAAAATTATCATAGGTAAATTTGGTCGACGTCTCTATAACGTAATAGTTTTTGACATTTGCATAACCATCTCTCGAAGAGGTTAAGGTGAGTATAGTTGCTATATACACTTTGTGAATCCGTTACATAAAAGTATAAGCGAATTCTTGCAAAACCTTACCCCGACTTTCGGAATCAGAATTTGAAAACATTGGAAATGGAAATGAGACATGACGTCTCCATCTCACAAATAAGAATCTCTAGCCTACAGTATGACAGATGACAAATAAAGTCAAAATTGTCATTGTCATTCTCCATCACTGATCTAAAAAAAAAATGGATAAACAATCATACGGCTTGATTGGCAAAATTTGTGCAAAAATTTGGGGTCAATATTCTACGAACAGTTGTGCAACGGAACAGCCTAACGCCTGCGCGGTGTCTTATCTTCCGAACAACTGTTCTAAATTTTGAATTTCCTTCATTTTCATTGGCCAGCTTTTGTGCACGCACAGTACATGTATCTACTGCGCACGCTCACAGCTGTCCCAGTTAGTTGTTTTTGTTTACATTATGACCTCGTAAATTAGCAGCATTAGAAGCGTTCTTTGTTTATCCATTTATTTTTGAGATCAGTGTTCTCCATTCACTAAACAAAGATAGCTAACTCATCGGTGAAGTCACCGATTAGATTGATTAGAATAAAAACGAGGGGCTAAGCTTAATTCTCACTTGCGCGAAATTCGCTCTTTTTTGACATTGCTTCGACAATTTGACGTTTGATACACGCATAAAACGTCATATTACCGAAGCAATGTCAAAAAAAGAGCGAATTTCACGCATAAAGGGTGAATTTCGCGCAAGTGAGAATGAGGCATTAAGCTTCATTCAGTCTTTTTTTGACATTATTGCTTCGATCATATGACGTTTTATGCGTGTATCGAACGTCAAATTGTCGAAGCAATGTCAAAAAAAAAACGAATTTCGCGCAACTGAGAATGAAGCAATACTGCACGATTATGCGAAAAAAGAAGCAAATGTGTCACCAATATTTTTCTTGTTATATGAGGGAGTCTGAAACTATCAGTTTCGTTGGCAGTGTCGTGTCTTTCCACAAAATTCATTGTAATGGATTATGGATAGCGTTAGCAAAATTCCTATGTGGAGCGGAGACAGCTTCAGCGACAAATGCTGTTTTGGCTGTGCCATTCCAAGTACTTATGTTATTACAATTTACTACCCAAACCCAACCAATAATTGATAATGTATCCCTAGGTGCTTAGGCGCTAGATGGCAACATAAGGTGAATACTAAAGAAAACTTGTTTGTTCCAATTCCAAACAATTTCATAGTCAAAAACTGTGCGGTAGATGACAGTCGAGCTGACATAGTGGAGACAAAAATAAATACACATTCGAAAGTAGGTATATTGACGTTTTTTCGATTTTCGAAGCCTGGAGAGTTTACGGATTTTAATAAAATTGAGTTTCGAAATTGAATTTTTAGTTGGTTTCATTCAGCGTTTGCAGCTAATTTAGTAATCAAGGCCGTCACGTGACACGTCACACACGATTTTGCATAAAGCATAAGCATAGGCTCCAACCGATCACAAGTTATCACCAAACTGTCACCTGATTTTAAGCTGACAGTTTGGTTTGGCCAAGAATGTTGGCATAAAGCGCAATTCATACTATACGTACTGGCACCACGTCACTATACCGTCTACGCACGTCAAATATTAGACACTTTAAGCAGGTCCTGAATTTAAAACGTATCCGTATCCGCATCGATCTGCGCATGCTTATGGTTAAAAACAAAACCTACAAACACAGCTACAAAATTAATACAACACTTTTTGAGGTTAAAAAACGTTTCATCCAAAGATACGATCGTTAACGTATGCATGGCCATGCTTTAAGGACTTTTAGGCGGTCAACGCAAGTCGTTCACGGATGCGGATACGTCAAAAATTTAGGGTTAGCTTAAAGTGTCTATTCTCCTCGAGAAACCCTGGCGGCCCTGGGTGCGTGACGGTGCCGTGAAGGTCTAGTGTGAATACGACCATTGCTTTCAATGTGAGTCGTGAGAATATTATTAATTTGATGTGCCGTTGACGGTACGGTGTCGGTACGTATAGTATGAATTGCGCCTAAAAATTTCCACTAGAATAGAGTAAAATAGAGTTTAAATGGCGGCCACAAAACGTGTTTTCTCGGTGACAGTGAATTTTTATTCACTACAGAAATAACACACACAAATTGCACCCCAAAAAATGCCATTTTTGACACCACCACAAGCCTATAATCATTCTTCTCAATACACTTAAATATCAATAGGTAAAAACTTAGGTGAAAAGATACGAGGTATGTAATTGAAAGAGAAATTATTATTCGAGTTTCGGTTTCGGTTTCCCATGATTTCGCTCTCGCAGTCATCCGCACGGCACCTCGTCTACCTTTGCCATATAAGTAAAAAATTATATAACGCGTGTTCTTGCTGTACCCTGATGCAAAAATGTGTGAGACAGATATATCAACTTCGCATAAGTCTATCGCTCAGCCTGGTTTGGTCTAGTGCGCATGCGTTGAATGCAGTTGAGGTGATTGGTGGGTTGTAAGCATGGTTTTCAGACGATCGATAATCTCGTTTTCGTAGTGGACGGACGATGCTCGACGACCAATGAGTGCTGTGTGATTATAGGCATGCGTAGATTTGACGGACCGAACTACAAGATAGACTTATGCAGAAATGATATTTCCATCTCCCTTATTTTTGCATCAAACGCCTCTCATATTGCGTAAATGGAGTACACGCGTTATATAATTTTTTACTCATATGACCTTTGCCAACGGCGCCAACAGGCAACAGGTTTGAGGCTTCACCACGCGCCGGCGCGCGGCGCTGTCCGTCAAGATGGAGTCCGACTACCATTTTTAAGCGGGTAATTTAAAATATTATATGTTTATAATTTCCTTGTGGATGTAATAAATATGTATGTATACCTTTGGGTGAATAGCAAATAATTAAAAAATAAAAAATTATCACTACATAGTATAAAACAAAGTCGCTTTCTCTGTCCCTATATCCCTATGTATGCTTAAATCTTTAAAACTACGCAACGGATTTTGATGCGGTTTTTTTTAATAGATAGAGTGATTGAAGAGGAAGGTTTATATGTATAATGACATCCATTAAATAGTGGAGAAATACTCTTATTTTTGAGGTTTCCAATGTGATGTCGTAACTAATTACATTTCTTCCGCTTACATTGCAAACGCAGGAAGCGATTTTAACCAATACAGCATTAATCCTTATCCAATTAAATACCCTAAATACATTGTTGATTCTGTAATATATTAATTGTAAAAATAAAATAAATAAATAAAAATGTATAAGTAAATAAGTAAAAATGTAGTGTATGAATTTAGATATTCCAAAGATAGCAGGAAATCTTTATGGTATAGGGAAAGGGGAATTGTTTTACTCCAAATTTAGCGCGTGCGGGCCACGGGCAGTAATGAATAAATCAAAACTACTGGATCGATTTTAATCATTTTTTCAGTGAGTGACATAGGCTATATATTTTATACCCGTGCGAAGCCGGAGCGGGCCGCTAGTTATTAATAAGGCAGAAAGTTTCCGTTTTTTCGAGATTCAATAAATTTATACCTACTAAAATTATTGATCAACTAAGGGCGGCTAAATTATAAATAACAAATTGATATCATAGATCACAAAAAAGATATGTCTTTTCCTTACCATTTAATGACGTCAAAATGTCATCATGGAATGTCGTCATTAAGACGACCTAATAATGACGTATTTATTGACGTTATTATTAGGTACTATGACGTCAGAGACAAATGCGGACCAAAAAATCACGTCAAATGTCGTCATATCGACGTCAGTGTATTTGCTGGGTAGGGTAATTTGTTCGTCCCCTTTCTGCAGAAACAGACCTATGTTCTTGCAGTTAATTTTACGTTTTCTTGTCGCTAGATGGCAGCGTCAACGTTCGGGAATTAGCTGCAATAAGAGCATAATTTCAACACGCTGATGAACAGAACGTCTATAGACGTCTAATTTTCATTGATGTTATGTGACACAACGTCCATAGGCGACATTTTAAAAATAACGAGTTGTGATACAACAACCATAGACGTCGACTCTCACATATAAATACTACACGAACAAAGGACCCTGCCCAAAGTTTACGGAAATTGTGTTTATGTCAGAATTAGCTGAATTTTCTATGTAATGTAGATCACGCCTTTCTGATTAGAAGTTATCATTGCACCAATCCTGAAAAATGACTCCGTTTTGAGAAAATTAATTTCATAGGTAGCAAGTAAAACGCTTGGATATTGTAATGGTCTCAATGTAGCACGAATAGGTAAGCTTGTGGCGCAGTGGTGTGCTACGTGGAGTCATTTTTCAGTATTGGTGCAATGGTAACTTTTAATCAGAAAGGCATGATCTACATTATATACAAAATTCAGTCAATTCTGACATAAACACATTTTCCGTATACTTTGGGCGGGGTCCTTTATAATGTCACCACACGCACAACGAAATATAGGTTACTATCATCGCATTTTGACCCTTGGCGTTTAGAAGTAGGGGGGGGGGGGGGTGGGTAACGCATGTCTGATGACACAGCGTCAGTAGACGTCCGTCAGTCATTGTTGTACTTATTTTTGTTGCGTCACAATGTGTTCAACAAACTGGTGAATTGAATAAGGTGTATACGGATATTTGCATATAAAAAGTGAATAGTTTTATTATAACAATTTCTTGTGTACTGGACATTCAAAAAACCTCAAACGGGTGTATTATTTCGTATATTTGTGGATGATTATTCTAGAATAATTATTGAGGTTATGTACAAAAAATATTTGGTGCGCGTTTCGGAAATTGTCTGTGACGTCTATAAACGTTATGTCACATTACATATGTAATATGACACGACACGTCCATGGTCGTCGTCCAAATGTTTACAATTAAAAAAAAAACTGCTTTTTTGCATAAACTATACGCGCTGAAAGAAATTCAGCACTTTCCCTATTCTACTTTGCAAAATACACAGAGTGTCACAACACTTGCTTAGACAATCGACGCACTGTCCATCAACGTGTTAAAAGGGGTGTGATCCTAAAAAAAACTTAAATCAAGAAAAAAATTCTAAGATCTCTCGTGAAAACTAGTCCTCTATTCAAAACAGTCTCCGAGAAAATTCCTTGTGAAGATAAACTATGCAGGAACTTTGATGTCACAACCGCCGAAATCGCAGTCTTCTGTTCGTTCAGTTGTCAGTGAACCGTACCCTACACTTTGAGTGGTTGCAATTCGCTCTAGGAATAATTGTCTTTGTTTTGGAAAACTTTTACACGCGTTAATACTGTCTCTGATAATCCAGTGTGACGTCACAAACACCTAGTTGTTACTTTAAACCGCCCTAACTCGAAAACGGACCATCGTAGCAAAATGCGGTTTAAATATTTATTCTTAGATTTTTTTGCACTATACAACTTTTAAGTCACATCCCCTTCAACTAATTTCTCTGTTTAATTTTTTTTTCAATGATTTAAATTATTGCATAAATAAAGTACAAGAATAAATATATACTCGTACCTAATTAATGTGTCTGCGCGTTTACACGAGCGTCCATGTTCCGAGAGAAGATAACATGTTGCATGCCATTCGGCCCAAAAGATATTTTTGTGCTTCGCTCAAACGTTGAGCTCAGCACAAAAAGACCTACCTACTTCTTGGCCTAATGACATAAATAGGTACCTATTGCTTTGCTACCAAAACACTGCTCCACTAATGGAACGGAAACCATTATATTACTATGTAAATTTGTATTCGATTAAAACCTAATTTAAATTTTTATGATAAATAGGGGACTATATAAATGGGTATTAGAAGTTAAATACTTTCTGGCTTTTCGCAGTACAGATAAGATAGTGAAAATGGTTAAAATACAAATAAATAACTTGAAATATGATACAATGATCGTGGCCCCTATCCAGTGACATTGAACGTTCGCAGTTAAATAATAATAATCAACATATATTCCTAAAAGATAATAAATATTGAAAAAAAATATTGTAATAACATTTCAACTGAACTAGTTAAGTAATTGTTTTGGTACCCTACATGATGAAAACCTAAGCTTATTGTGCGGCCTTCGCAGTGTTTATGGTGCATATCAGCACTCGTTTTATCTGGTCTAAAATAGGCTTAAATGTTGCCTTTTCTTCATATCGTCGAGTTTTATAGACCATGATTTAACAACAAAATTTGATGAGGTAGGTAGGTACTGTGGCAATGGTACGGCAGTTTCGATTGTGGTTACAAGAAGTTCGAGCCTCCTCACCAAAGTTGCGCGCGATTTATCATGAAAAAAGTACGTTCTTAGTACCACAAGAACAATAAAACTGGGATCAGCTGTTTTTTACCGTTCCTTGACTGCATCAGTCGGTCTTACTGACTCGTTCGTGTGATGTGGTTTTCGTGTTTCTGTTGAGTTTTGTAAATAAAAATAACAATAATAAAATGAGTAGTGACATAAAAACTAATGAGAGTGCCGGAGAGCCTCTTTTATTAATTAATCAAGTGGATAGTGCAAAAAACGACGATGCTAATCAAATAAATGAGAACCAAACATTCAGGGATATTAAACCATCTGAAATTATAAGAAACAAAAGTGAGTAAAATGATAAGGTAAAACAATACATTATTACTAGGTATAGATTTTTGTTTATTGCTTTGAAATCTCGTTTGAAATTATACAACTGCCATATAAAAATGTGTTGTAAAATGTGATGAAGTTAGGTACAAGTCATCAAAAAATAATTATTTGAAAAAAAAAAATTCTATTTGAATTTTGCGGTCAATCGCGAACAATGACACTATATACTTGCTCGTTCTTGGCAATATTCAATTACAGGCAACATACCATAGTTAACTTGTTTTTTTTTTTTTAATTAATTGATGACTGCTTTTCAATTTCATAATTAACTTTTCTATTAAAAACTAGCGACTTTGACTTCAGTGTTCTTGACATGATAATTTATTTAAATCAATAGATACGAAAGGTCAAGCTACATCAAGATAAAAATATCGTTGTACTTTTCTTTTTGGTTTTGCGAAGAATTCAGTGACGTTCGGAATAAAATGATGCTTTTGGAGCAGGGCTTTGCCGATTGCCATGCCTAATTGATTGGTAAATTTGCTATAAACAAACAAGCAAACGATCGATATACCCGAGGATATACCTAATTAACTGATTCCGCGTAAAATTAAGATAATAATTGCCAACGATAAAATAACAAAAATAAGATGAATTTTGCATCATGCATAGGCTAATTATTTATGTAAATGTTCAAGTTGAAAGACGTGAAAAATAAATTAAATTTATTTTCCCAGAATACATAGGCAAACATAGGTCTCGACATAGGTAATGAAAAATTTTCCATCAGGCAATTTGAAATTCAAATTTCCTGGAAAGAATTGCTATACCTACTAGCAAAATAGGCTTCCTGTTTGTGAAAAACCAAATTAGTGGTAATAACTTTGCAAAACGAGTCAATACCGACAAAAGAAAATTGTTAATGTTTTTCGTTAAATTAAAAATGAATAGGTAATCAAATTATTAATGTGATTCAGGAAGACAACTGAAATTTTGAGAATTTTTTTCTACAGGAAACGAAAAATGGTTTTCAAATTTCCAATTTCCAATTATTTAAAGCCGTAGCATGTTTTAGCACCAATGACTTCTTCAGACTCAGCGATTTTGTCGTACGATTTCGATTAGGTATGATTAAAATTAATAAATGAAATAGGTACCTATGTCAAGAAACTTTATTTCCTTTAAAAAATTGAAATGAAACAGAAACAAAGAATAAGAACGGAAACTAAGAAGAAATAATAGTTAATAAATCACTAATTACTATATCAAAAGTTAAAATTAGTGATGAAGCGATTAAAGTTGGAATTAAAACGGAAACTGAACATTTGGACGTCGGCCCCACGTGGCCTCACACGACCTGACCTTAGTTACTGACGTCGGATTCTCGGCCGGATTAGCCATTTGCCGACCCTTTTTTGCACTAGTTGGGCCCTTGTTGAGACCAAATATTGCCAACCAACGCACGACACTTTACTGATGCCACAGATACACATGACCATGGTAGGTCGAAATATACAGGGTGTTAATAAATAATGGGATCAAACTAGGATAATAGAACTCATTAAAATAAAAATAAATTAATAGAAACATGGGTCCGCAAATGCTTAGTTTTCGAGATACAGGGTGTCCAAACTTTGGAAAAAAATGTTTTTTTTTGCTCAGAAATCCCTTTGCCGATTTTCTTCAAATATGGCAGGTTTGTTTGTAAAAACAAAAGGTATCTTGACTCAATTAGATTCACCGTAATTATTCCAGTGGCGCCCCAGAGGGCAAACTACAAAAGAGATACGAAAAAAAATCGAGAGACAAAAAAAAAGTAATATGAATTGCTTAATCTAAAAAAAAATATGAAAGTTATAAAAAAACAGTGACGTGCCATTTCTTTTCTACTTTTACCAACGTAGTTGCCCCCAGAGGGCGCCACTGGAATATTTACGGTAAATCTAATTGAGTCAAAGGATACCTTTTGTTTTTATAAACAAACCTGCCAAACTTAAAGAAAATCGACAAAGGGATTTTTGAGCAAAAAAGACATTTTTTTTTTTAAAGTTTGACACCATGTATCTCAAAATTTTTTTTTTTCTATTATTTTTTATTTTTCAAAAAATCTTTTTCTTAATAGAAAGTCCTACTAGACAAACAAACCTGCTGGGTTAGATGGAGTCTCTGGTGACCTTTTAAGGGCATTAGGGCTGGGATTCTGTAATGTATAGAGATCGTGATCCTCATCGCTATATGGCACTTGAGGGGACGTGAATAGAGATAGAGAAAATATCTCTATTCGTTGCAGAATCCCAGCCCAGGCGGCCGTCCGCTAGTCGAGCACACATACAAGGTTATTGTTAAAACATGGAACACTAATATGATATCAACAAATCTGCTTGACGCCTCTATTGTCACTACATTCAAGAAACGCGATAAGGCACAGTAGTGTGGAAAAAAAAATGTATATGGCAGTTATAGACCATTGTCAAAGTATTTGACTCTATTAATCGAGCAGCTCTTCGAAAAATACTGGCATTGTTGTCCGCTTGAACTTATCAACATACGTTTGCTTCACGATAACATGAACGCCACTGTCCTCACCAACAACGGACCCAAAAGCCTTCAAAGTCACAACCAGAATGAAGCAAAGATAGTGTCATTGAGCCAATTCTCTATTTCTTTGCCAGGGTTGTCAAATAAAACTGATGGTAAA
Source organism: Ceutorhynchus assimilis (assembly GCA_917834065.1). NCBI lineage: Eukaryota > Metazoa > Arthropoda > Insecta > Coleoptera > Curculionidae > Ceutorhynchus > Ceutorhynchus assimilis. The sequence goes on from OU892277.1 coordinate 9,896,660, forward strand.
CGCAAAATATCTTAGCAGCCATTGTCTGTGAAATTTGATACCCTGATGATAACGCTGTCCTATATATAGATGGCACCTATCCTATTGATTTTGTTAAAAAAGCTTTTTAGATAGAGACATTTTCTACAGCTTCCCTATAATACCGCGGTGCCCAAATGGTATCATATCGGGTCTTAAAAAAAAAAAAACAATCAAAGATTGCTTTGATTACGAAAACCTCGACGAAAACGTACGTCGCATTATTTTTCCCTTATTGGTCAGATTTTTTGACATGTCATTTTGACATTAAAGTTCCTTGACAAAATTATTAATTAAAGAAAAATATTGCTAAGACATTCGTTTAAAAAACCATAGGAATCTTTGATTGTTTTTTTTTTTTTGAAGAACCGATATCAGGGATGAAAGGTCAAAGCTGAATGTATCACAATAAAAACACGAATAATTGAATTATTAGACCTGCCCGCACTTTTGATCTTGGTTAACAAATTGGATCCGTTTAATAAATTAGGATTTTGAATGTACTGACCGACTCATACGGGCGTCGGCATGTTCAAATAAATGATTAACTTAACGGCCTATCAAATTTGTTAACGAGCGGGTATACAAAAATGTATAAGAACGTTTTTTTCGATACCAATAAAAACAAAACATCGACAGGCTTTTTGTTTGTAGCCTTTCTTCTTGATTGCTACTAAATTTTTTTCTCAAGTTGTAGCAACTACGTCGTACTATTTGAAAAACTTTGAAAAAATGTCCAGTGGTATACCGGGTGTCCACGAGATTACTTTCCGGCTGCCATTTTTTTATTTGTTCATCGATATCAACGAAATTTGGTAGGGTTGATATTCTAACCAAACGCCATTTTTATGCATTTATGACAACTTTTTCTGACTTCCGGTTTCACCGGAAATTACGAAACTTTTGATTTTCAAATGGCACACCCTGTATATTTTTTGTTTATCGGATTCTACAGATCCGTTTTACGTCCTAATGAACCACTTTTAAATCGAGTTTTGTCCAAATTTCGTTTTCAAATTAAATTTTAAGTAGAAAAAAAAAATTACCTACAAAAATAAGTATATGAACGAAAATTGAGAAAAATGTCGTAGTGTATTATATCGTTGGATTCGCTTCAAAATACTGTATTTAGTAATGTTATGAAAGCAGGGCCGTAGCTAGAGTCAAATGTGTGATAGGGCATGACAAATTTGACATAGGGCATACACTACTTGCCCCCCCCCCCCCCCACCTTCAAATTATAGCTAAACAATCTGGTGGTAATGGCGCCGAAGGCAAATTTTTCAATAAATAACATCCCTGGCAAGTAAACAAAATGGCGCTGATTCTCGTGCCGCCTTGGATCATTCGCACCAAGAATAATACACACAAATAGTGAAATCCATTGGTAAGTTCAGTGCACACTGAGTGCATTCGTGTCCTACTAGCATGATGTAAAAGAAAGTGACAGAAATACATGTATTTTGCACTAATTTCACCAATGGCGGTCTTCGCCATAACTACTACGACTATTACAGGATAGCTTATCATCATAAGGCCTGCGTATATCAAATCTCAAGCCCCCCACCACGCCAAAGAACCAGTGATTACGTAGGCAGCGTGTCGTTTCTCGCCTTGACGTAGGGTGTTTTCACAACAGATACCATGATAACATTTTTCATCATGAATGTATATTCTAAACTACGACTCTACGACCGCTGGCGAAAACAGTTGACGACGTAGTTGATGATGTCATCACTAGTGTTATACCATATGGCCGCAATTTCCACAGATGAGGCCGATAAGCAATCCTGTGTAGTAGTGTGTATTATCGTATTATCCTTGCATTTGCACTCTTCCGAAACGAAAAACTTCCTCTGTGTAAACGTCAAACATCGGCGTTGCATACATTTAGGAGTTTTCGGAAACACCCTCGCACTTACTGGATTTCAGGCCTTTTCTTTCATTATCTACTCTCAAATTTCCTAGAGAAACCTTAACGCATGTTGCGCTTTAAAGGTAGGGCATGATCATTTGAAAGGTAGGGCATTGCCCCCCAATGCCCCCCCCCTGGCTACGGCCCTGTATGAAAGTGATATGTTTCTATTCTACTTTTTGAGCTAGGGCAAAAAAACTGAAATAATGGAGTTTACAGCCCTGTATCAAAAAAGTTTACAAAGATAAAATTGAGTATTTTACTGAAATTAAGTAAAGTATGTAGAGTCATTTTAGGATGATCATGGCACTCTAGTTAAAAAAATAAAATTTGGACAAAAATCGATTCAAAAGTGGTGCATTAGGATGTAAAGTCTTTGGTAAAACGATCTGTAGAATCCGAAAAACAAAAAATATACAGGGTGTGTCATTTAAAAATCAAAAGTTGCTGTCATTTCCCGTGAAACCGGAAGTCGGGAAAACTTGTCATAAATGCATAAAAATGGCGTTTGGTTAGAATATCAACTCTACCACAAAGCCGATTAAACGCGATGGAATATTGTTAACCGCGGTTATATCTTTGGTCAGTCCTTTGGTTATCTTTGAAACAGCGATTGTCGACCCTTTTTGATTAACCTGAGAGCTCGCGTTTATGCTATGGTTATTCCGTTAACCCCAATTTTTTTGTTTATTCCGTTCTGTTCTGTCTTGTGATTGTTTTTTGTTAAATTTTCACCTAAAGTACAGTACATTATTATTATGTTTATTATTTGGTGAAGTTTTAGTGTTTAGTTTTGTGTTAACCTAGATCAAATCTTCAAAGATTGATTTTTCGATCAGTTCGAAGTTCATTTTTTGGAGTTGCACAAAAAAACACAACATACAAAACACAACAGAACAACGAAAAACCCGTCAAAATCCGCCATTTCGGGTATTTCTCCTTTATTTACTTTTTCAGACAAGGGCAGAACATAATAACCTAGCTCCAGAGGTAGGTTAAAAATGGTTGAACCAAAGATAAAAACAGCTGATTCAATACGTCACAAAGGGCCAAATGATGACGTCACTACCGAATGATCAAAAATAACCAAAACCGCGTTTACGTGAATGGTAATACCATTTTTAACTAGGTTATTAATATTCCATCGCGTTTAATCGGCTCAAAGTTTCGTTGATATCGATCAAAGATATCGATAAATAAATAAAAAAAATGGCAGCCGGAAAGTTATCTCGTGGGCACCCGGTATAGAAAGATATCCAAATATACCAGAGCCTAGACTAGAGGATAAATTAATCGTAAAGAATTGTGTATGTGGGTTCATCTATGGTAAAGCCTACTTATACTCAAAATATTGCTGGGTCTATTCATTTTCAGATGCTAATTTAGAGTACTATTACTGATGAAAACAACTGCATTGGGGAAGACCAATCACCTAGTTTGATTACGGTATCAATTTCCATTACTTATAACATTGCAAAAAAAATATACAGACAGTCACAGTATTTATTTATTTCTTCATTATGGGAAAGCCCAATAATTTTCAAAAGCATAAAAGTATGTAAACATATTAACATCTATCTTATAACCACTAACAATCAGACATAGTCAGGATCCAATATAATATATCACTATCTAAAGTTAATTCCTCTTAAATTCCTTTTGATGATTGACATTAGGTTTATGAGAGCAAGCCCGCAAAAATGTATGCTGAATACTTTCTGCAATATGTACTTACTGCATAACTGCATACACCATACCACCAAAGCGTATTCTAATCTAGACCTAACCAATGCGCAATAAAGACCTCTAATGGTGCACATAGCGAAGTCTCTACAGCTCCGAAATATAAAGTTCAGCATCTTAGAAAACTTTATTGTAACAGCATTGATATGCTCCATAATTTTGTAAACATAGTTAAGCATTATCCCTTGTAACAAGTAAACAGTATTGACTTTTTGACCTTTTTCCTTCCCTTAAAAGCCAATGTAGCAACGTTTGGAAATATTCAATTTCAGCTTATTTATACTACACCACTAATCCAAATCTATTCAGATCCTCCTGCAAAAGTTCTTGATCTTTTATACTGTCTATTATCCTAAAAAATTCAAATCATCTGCAAAACCGAATCCTTCGGTATTCCGAAAACCATCAAAAATACTGTTTATAAAATGAAATAAAGAACAATGAAGAACAGTGCCCCCTTATTGGGGAACCCTTGAGGTAACATCTATTGAATCAGACAGATATGATCCTATTTTAACCTCGATTTTAACCCTGTGTTGACGATTCGACGAACAGTTTTCGATTCATTTTAACCTACCCATGCCAAACCCCATATTATAAAGTCTTCTGAGAAATGTTCTGTGCGTCTTCTTGCACGACCTTGAAGATAGTTCTCAGGATTTTTCTCTCAAAGGTAAGTAGGAAATTAGCGTCCTGATTTGAGATTGTCCAAGTTTCCGAACCATACGCGAGGACTGGTAGAATAAAAGTTTTGTGCAGTTGGACTTTTGTTTTCCTGATGGTTATGCTGGACCTACGTAGCTGTTCTATTGTTGGTGGAGTTGACCAATGATCCCAGGTAGACAAACGCATGAGTGACCTCGAAGTTCTCGTCTGCAATGGTAGATTTTTGTCTGATGTTTCTTTCACGTGAGTTTGTAGATGCTACCATTAGCTTGGTTTTAGAATCCTTGACCTTCAGGTCGACGCTTTCAGTAGCACTTGAAAGTGATATGGAGAATTCTCTTTGAGCGTGGAGTGACGTTGGTATTATATTGACATCATCAGCATATGCAAGCAGCTGCACCGATTTATAGAATATAGTGCCACTTGTATTGATCCGTGAATCTTTAGACAACTGAGAGCAATGTTGAAGAGCAAACAAGCCAGCGCATGACCTTGTCTAATGACTCTAATGCCATTTTTTGTCTCGAAGTTTTTGCCGGAAATATTTTGTATTTTTAGGCTGTTAATTACAATAAAAGCTCATGCAATCCAGTTCACTGTCCAAGAAATCATTGTTTAGATTGGCTCGACCAAAATTATAACATCATAAATAGAGCTGTTCACAGCCAGCTCGCTTGAGATAACCTATCTTCGTACGTAGACCGCTTACACCCCGGTAATAAATAGCTAATAGGGTTTTATTTAGTTTTCCTGAACAGTTTGTTTTCTAGCACAAACTGTTGGTACCTCCCTCTTGTATCTGATTATTAAGTCAACTTCCCCATTATTTGTCATGTGTAAAAGTTTTACTCGGGCTGCTTTTTACGCTTTCCAACATTCATGAAGAATCCCATGATATCTTATATGGATAGTACCCAGTTTTAAATTTATGTTTTAAATGCATTTCCCTATTAGATTATTCTCGATTCTAACTATAAAATCTTGTGATAAAACTCAAAAAATGTTTCTATGTATGTCCGTTATAGACTTTGAAACCATCCGACTGATGCACCCCAAACCAGTTTAATATGAAAGGCAATAATGAGAAGAAGCTTTTAAACCACTAATGACAAGTGTCAGCTGTCAAATGTGACAGATGCAGATTTTTGAACCATTTCTTCGCAACGGATTTTGCTGAAATTTTGCATACACTTTAAGTTCGGGTGATAATACAATTTGGAATACTCAACAGCTGTCAAATATAGTTTTTGACAGATTTCAGCTGTCAAAATATGACAAAAGGGCGTCATATGCCTGCCCGGTGTTCAGAATCGGAAACGTTTTTTTTTTAAATTTTGATTTTTTCAAAAAATAAACAAAATGTAGTTATTTTTTTTTAGCGTAGTAGCAACGGTAGTAGCACACGCCGGGTATCCGCTAGTAATAAATATTGCATCGGTGTTGAACCATTTTTGATAATCGAAAAGCGGTTCAATTCTATACCAGCATTCTTCGAATAAAAGTAGTTTCAAGAAAAAAGGGTAAAAATTAGAAATTAAATGGATATGATATATTATACAATACATAAAACAAACTCTTTGCCCTTATTTTTGCTAACTAAAACCAGTTAAAATTTAAGAACAATTCGTAATTCCAATTATCACATACAGGGTGTCCCACGGTGGATGGCGTATCAGACGTTTATGGAGAACTAAAAAGCGGATCATTTTGAAAATTTGGCAACCGGGATAAACAACCATGATCTACAGTTTAAAAATATTTTTGTTTATGTGGTGTTGCCGCTTGTACTCTAAACCAGTGGCAACAGCGCTATTTTGAATGGAACACCCTGTATGTGATAACATATTTTGATACTACGTAAAATTCTGAGCAAATTTCATGTGATATACCCTATACCTAAGTTCAACTGTTTTGGAATTATTGACAGTTGAAAATTGACTTTTTGCAACATTGACAGGCTGCAAAACCTAAACGGTTAATTTTAGAGGAAAACCGATTTCACATACCTATCTTAGATTTTCATAGACTATCATTTGAAACCAACTTTGAATTTAATCGGAGATTAAATTTAATTGGAATTTTCAATCATGGATTAGATTTGAAGTTGGTATCAAATGATAGTTTAAAAAAATCTAAGATAGGAACGTAAAATCTCTAAAATTAACCGTTCAGGTTTTACAGCCTGTCAAAATTGCAAAAAGTCAATTTTCAACTGTCAATATTTCCAAAACAGTTGAACTTAGGTATAGGATATATCACATGAAATCTGCTCAGAATTTTACGTAGAATCCAAATATGTAATCACATACAGGATGTTCCATTTAAAATAACGCTGTTGCCACTGGTTTAGAGCAGAAGCGGCAACACCGCATAAACAAAAATATTTTTAAAGTGTAGATTAGGGTCGTTTATCCCGGTTGCCAAATTTTCAAAATGATCCGCTTTTTAGTTCTCCATAAACGTCTAATACGCCATCCACCGTGGGACACCCTGTATATACTAATACCCAGAGTTACAACTTTATATTTGTTAAAGCTAACGCAGAATGCACACTTCAATCAACACACCGACCTGTGCCAAAACTTAATAAAAAAACTACAACCTAATGTATAATGCCTGCTAATCTTTTTTGTTATTATGATTATTTTTATTAAATATGCTCTATTGATCAAGAAACATTACCTAAAAATAATTCCTTATTGACAAAGTGATAATTTAGTTTAATAATACCATCAAGCAACTAATAAACATACGATAACCCAAATTGTAATAAATTCTCAGTATGTATGTACATAGTATTCAGTGTATACCTAACTGCGCAAAATAAAATAAAATAAAGACAAAAGAAACACAGAAAAGCTTATGATGGGTCTATGAAGTGCGGACTTGTGCTTTTCGGCATTGATATTTTCATCGACAGATGACTACATTCTTGGGGAGCTCCATTGATAAGTAAAAGCTTTGTGCTTTGGCATTGGTGGCAGGCTAGGTCTTCTTCGTGCTAAGTTCTAGCCCAATTCTTTCGTATGCTTGCCTAAATGCATTTTACAGTAGTTTGTATATAGGTCCTTCCCCTCCAGCGCCGGTTTAACCATTAGGCGGACTAGGCGGCCGCCTACACAAAAAAAGAAAACGTTTAAGTTAACTAAATTTTGCGTTAATGTAACTAAATATATTCTTGATATAGGAGAAACTTATTATAATATAATTGAATTTTTTTAGAAAAACTTATTTAATGTAAACACATATTAGTTAACGGGAAATATACATTAAATAATTTTTCTTTGGATTAGCTTTTATTCCAAATTATTATTTATTTGTATCACGCATTTCATGTATTTAAATACAAAGATCAGGTATTTGGCTTAATTTCTGTGTTTTTTAGAAACCAGAATATCTATTTTATCCAAATTAATATGTGTTGCAATAAATATATCATTTATTCGTTTCAAATATTTGAGTTGTTCAAATAATTAGATGCCTATTTGATATTTTTCACCACATTTTAAGGGTCCAGGGGAAAAGGATGATGCTCATATGAAAAAAAAAAAATTTATTTTAAAAAATATTTACAAACAAAACAACAAATATTGAAGAAAAATTGAAAAAGAAAAACTATTCGTATAAAAAATAAAAAAAGTAGGTATACTTAGTCCAAAATATACCTAACTGGTATAAAACAAAACACCGTTTAGATATTGTGTTCAAGGTTTTGTCAATTTTTTTTGTTAAAGAACCGAACAGCTATACTTAGATCTAGGTAAATTGAAACAAATACTGCCTAAAACAAAACTAAACGCAATTCTCAAAAACTGAAAAAAACACAAATTATTCACAATGTTCTATCACAAGAATGTTCAATGTTTGGTTTGCTACCGGTATCATGACGATTACGCGTGGCCCAACACAGCACTTCCAGAACCAGACTGAACAACAGAAACATTCTGAAACTGGAAACGCAAACGAACACAACTATAGCAGAGACGAGCCCGCTAAAAAGTTCATGTTCGAATCAAATTTGCATAAGATTAAATAAATTAGAGCTTTGCCCTCCAAATAAACCAAAATTACTTCAAATATATAAATTAAAAAAGTAATAATTAACCCTCAAATTTTGTTACACAAATAAATATTTATTTAATGGCTAATTTACATTATTTCAAGCAACTACATGTTTGTACATATTATTTATATTTCTCTATTTGATGTAATATTCTGTTCATTTGGTCCAAACTTTAACTAATTGACTCAAATATATTTTTATTTTGTGTGTTAAATGTTAATGAATCATTTGTATCAATTTTATACGTTATTGGTCTAATCTATTGGTGCTCAAATAAATGGGCGATTTAGGGCAAATAGATAAATTTGTTCGAAAGAAGCGGATTTTGATAGTTTTAAATATATACAATATTGACTTAATTCAATATGGGCCAAATAGATGATTTATTCAACTTTCGATGATGAATTTTTTTCTGTGTAGGGCCCGGACGCACAATGGGACCCGAAATTCACTCTGAAATCAAATATCTTATTTTGGCAACCTTGCGCCCTGAGACGCACCACACCACCCGAATTACGCACACTATCGGCAACACTATTCTGTAGCTGTGGGATTACCAACTCAGGTAGAGTCCACCCAACGTTATGCCATGTTGATGATGAACATCCGTTATAGAGTAATAGATAATAGATACGAGATGTTCCACTACCCAGACAGCACAGTCTTGAAGACGTCTTTTCTAGGGTCTGCATTACGTTTGAACGTCTGAAGACCAAAAAAAGACGCCTAGAAGACGTTGTTTTGAAAATGTCCATATAAAATGACGTAAATTCATATCTTTTTCTTCTTCAAGACTGAAAGTGAATAATGAATTGGGTATTGGAAAGGGATGTCTTGAAGAAAAATTTCCCACATAATTCGTTTCTCATTTAATTTAGAAGTTACTGGAAACCATTTAAAATGCTACAGAACACTTTAAAACTTCAATAGGCCTTTTGGAAAGTTCAAAACATTTAAAATTAAATTCAGGATTTCCAAAAGCATTCTGTAGAGCTTCAGAAAATTTTGGAAATTTCAGAACCATTTTAGAATGCCTCAAAACACTCAAACACCGATTTCCAAAAGCATTTTAGAACAACTCAGAAGTTTGAAACCCATTTTATAGGACGCTCCAAAACACTCAGACACTCTAAAATCCTCGGAAACATTTTGAAAAGCGCTAGAATCTTAGGATTCAGATTGAGGCCCAGTTGTACAATCTTGGTTCAAAACAGAGCTCAGCTGAACTCGACTGGTACCTACTTGAACTTTCCCATTTGAAATGCATTGCTGTCAAAATTGATAGAGTTTGAATAATAGCTGACAGCAAAGTATTTTAAATGGGAAAGCTCAAGTACCAGTCGAGTTCAGTTGAACTTTATTTTGAACCCAGATTGTACAACTGGGCCTAAAAGTTACAAAACGCCTTTCAGAAGGCTTTTAAGAGCAAATTTAGATTGCTGTAGAACTTTAGGCATTTAAAACAGTTCAAATCTAAATCAGAATTTTCAGGAGCATTTTGGAGCAATTGAGAAACTTCAGAGTTATTTTAGAACAATTTTAAAGTTCTAAATCGAATCCTAATTTAGAACTGGAAACCTTTTAGAACTTTTTTGAACCAATTTAGAACTTTTTGGAGCTTCAATAGAGCTCTAAAATACTTAAAAATCTGTCAGAGCAATTTGGAAATTACTGAAAAACTTCTAGAATGCTCCAGAACTCTTCAAGCCAAGTTAGAACACTTTAGAACTTCAAAAAGCCATTTAGAACGTTCCAAATACTTTCCAGAAGCATTTTGAAAGGCTTTTTTTCCAATTTGGACAAAAACAGTAAAAAGTTTCTTTGGGCTGAGGCCCCATACCATCTGCCGCCTAGGGCCCGGTAGAGCCTTGAACCGGGGTGCTGTTCCCCTCTGTGTTTGCCAGGTCAGTGTTTTCATCAGCATATTGAAGTTGTTTACAAGGAATTGTTTTGTCTTGAAGTCTGCTAAGCTTGAATAGGTTATACCATCAGTTCTATAGAAGTTAAATGTCATAGATTTGAAGTCACACTTTTTTTTGGGTAGGTTTGCTTCGGCCAGTAGAAGAAGTCGGTTGGAGGGAATCTTGGAAAAAAATTGTTGAGAACAGTGATATTCCTCGTTAATTTCCACAGTCCGCCTTGTTGCCTTTCTTGAAAATAGTGAGAATAGATGTCGGACTATAGGAGTTCTTGAAAATGCTCTTTCTATGAATAGCTAATAGAAGCTGGATCTTTAAGATGCTGACTCCCATCTAGATCTTCTTGCATCCGGACCTCTGATTTATTCTGATGTGGTGCTGAACAAGGCGCTGGTGTTGCATTTATAAAGAGGTCTTCTGAATTCTCCAATTCAATTGACATATCGTTGTCCACGTGCCATTATCGTGCTAGGATTATTTTTTATAAGTACCATTTGAATTGCATAAAATTTTTCGTTACCTATAAAATATATAAATATATAATTTGGCATTTGTTTGTTTGTTTTTTGTTTGTTTAAACCTCGGTTCAAACCTTTTGGATGACATTTGTCCATCTAGAAGTAAATATAGTTATACTTAAGTTATAATATATCCAAAGGATCATTTATTTATACACCTTCAGTAATCAAATTCAAATTGAGATCAGTTTCCTGATCAGGATCGCAAGGATCAAAACAGTTATTCCAAAATTGACTTGCATTAGCTCGATTGTTCAGATGTTATTGTAGGTAGGTACTCATATTTTCACACATAACATGCATAAGCCCTCTAAAGGACAAATTAGGTACTCCATTTTTGATTCGCTCTCAACCTTATAGTCGGGGATCAGACTGCCGAAAAGACGTCTCCTACACATCGAACTGTGCACTCGAAGATATACGATTTAAAAAATATGTAGAGGGTGGAGAATCACCTTGCGGATCTAAATCCGGAGGGCTAAATTAAATTCGTAATTGCAATTAAGAAAAAAAAAATATTTTCGGACTATTTTGAATTATCGTAAAAAAGCTATTTTTTGTGTTTAACTTACGATTGTGACGCCATTTTTCAATATTTTTTCAAAATTCTTGAACCAATTGAATGCCTAGTTATTGTAGATTTTACCTGCATGTGCAAAAAAGTATTTTTTTGTATACTGAATTTGTCAGATTACGCAAAAGAAGGTGCGGTACCAAAACTGAAGCGAAAATTTCAGCATCGAGAAAATTTTTGAACGGTTGAAGATAGATATATGATCAATCGACGAAAAATGTGCCTAAATGAGTGAGGAAGTTTTTGGTGAAAATAAATTTGCACTAGAGGTAACGGTTTCCGAGATACGATTTTTTTTGTGAAACGCCGATGCGCGCCCGCCGCTGCCGTTTCAACGGAGACCTACTCGGTCCGACCTATATACTTCAATAACTCGGTTATTCGATCACAACCTGTAGGAAATGGAAGAACTATTCAACTATTTATTCCGTTTTAATAATTGTTTCGTTAAAGTACGCAATGGATATGGACGAAATATAGGTAACCGCCTTCTCAAGAATATCGTCATGATTGCCGCTGGAATGGTAGAAAATACCTACACTACTTCACTATCTTCAATTTCAATTTATTAACAACAAACTTTAGGTAAAATCTAGTTTTTATTAATCAAGTCAACATTACATAATGTTAGCAATACAATGTAACACAAATTTTTGACTTAAGGTTCTGTAAAAAAAAAAAACAGACATTTTAAATTATATGGCATAGGTACCTCAGCAAATACTTCTAAAATACTGCCTGTACTACACTTTTCCCATCATAATAAAGCTTGCACTAGAATATTTGCTATTATCCAATAATCCAATACTTGTCAAACCTACAGTACTATCAAATAGGGCCGTTCAATGAAATTTCATTAGCACGGTTTTTCACATTTTCATGGGGTATTACTCACTTATAGCACGTAGAAAAAATTCAGCTTAATTGGATAACTATTGAAAGAGTTACGCGTTTTTTAATATTAAAACACTTTTGCCTCGGAAATTCATTGCTGTGACGTCATAGCATCTCTCGAGTCGAGACCGGCTAAAGGCCGTCACACACGGTTTTGCATAACGCAATGTCAACTGATTTTCTACTGACAGTTTGGCACACAGTTTGCGGAACTATGCAATATTTATAATTTTTCGTTTTGCATGCTACTTCCAAAATAATTGTGCTCATAAAATATTGAAACTCAGGGAATTATTCAAATATACGAAATGTGATTCGAAAGAAAAACATCCAGTTCTACCAGAAACATGAAATGCCAAACTGAAACTTGTCTAAACGATACTAAACCAAAACTTGTCGAAACAATGCCCGTATTGTCGAAGTGACTGGCGTACCAGCACCACAAGGACCAACGTGAGAGATACGGTGACGTCACCGCGTGTTTCAAATTTAGAGTATTTTGATAATTTATTTAAATATGAACAAGGGCTCAGAAAACTATGAAATTTTGCATAACTGCTAAACTCAACACGCTCTTTTAGAATATGTAATAAAAAAAATATGCTGTACGAGCCTATTAAAGACACTTCTACACTATTTCCAAATCCAAGCGGTAGTAAATGACATGACAATAACCCATCAAATTGTAAACAAACACCAGCATTCCCATTGGTTGAAATACCCTACCTGGACCAGTGCGCATGCAGGGAGGACATTTGATAGGTTGTAATGAAAATGAACAGTTTGTCATTTACTGCCGCTTGGATTTGGTTCAACTATAGATAACTTCACTACAATAATTTAATGAGTTTCGAAAACGTAGCTAAGTATTTTTTCAAAATTTTGTATGGTAAGCCATCATTTACAGGCGTTCCAAATAAACAATATGTCGTGCGCACATCTATTTCATACCTGTAAATCTGATATAAGGAATTTGCCACTCACAAAGGATGCATTTCATCAGCAAAATCAAATCAGCATGTGCCTACTATTAAGAAAGAGCTGAAGATTTGCCTATGGAATAATTGTGTGGAAGAGTGCGATTCTAATAAATCCAGAAATTCCCAACCCAGTTAATTTTGGTTGGGATCTGAAAGATAATAAAATTAACCACAATAAGTATCGTTAGCGATGTAAGATTCGAAAATGGTGCTGCAAATGCAAACTCCAGATATGCACTAGAAACGAAACAAATACTTACTTTGCAATGAATAAAAGTGAGTATTAGCTTTAACTAAAAATTCAATTAGTAAAAGCTATAGTTTTTAGCATTGTCTTTAAATGGTGTGAATAAAAGTAAGCAATTCCTAATTATATGAAGGAAAAGCTTACATTTTTGCAAGCCTGGTAAACCTTGGCTTAAACATTTTATAGTTGTGTTTAAAAGTTTCAAAGTTTGGCAGAAATGGCTGCGTTTGAATATGAGGTCTGCGAAATTTTATGCCGAAAGAAAAGAAAGTCGTGCCAAAGAATATCACATTCTGTCAAGTCAAGGTTGGCTGAAGATTTTCTCCTACTCCAACACACCACTTATAGATTTGTCTGAATCACTGTTCATTTTCACCTTGAAGCGCTGGCGTTCGATACCGCTACTTGTTTAAAATGGGCACCTACGTTGACCAGCACTCAACTGTTACCAACAGTTGAGTAGTGGGGAAAAGGAGAAACAATAGCGTTCAGCGGCGCTCAGCAAAAGCCGCTTTTTGTCAGCTGCTGCCGATTTTTCTAAGCGGTAAAAGTTTAGGCTCACCAACTCAACTTATGCTATAGACATGCGCAGAAGTGTCGTGCGTTCAGGAAATTTACTTCCGCTGTATCTCAACTATCCTCAACTGCTTTACGCTGCAAGTTAGCGGCTGAGTACTGATGAACGTACCCAATTATTGACTCCTTCCAGTGTTTTCACGCCGCCGGTCATAGCTTTGTTCGAACACATCAAGAAACCGCCAATGTATACCGTCATGATTCTGCGCAAAGTCAAAAAAAGTTGCGTAGAACCCGAAATTCGTATACAGAGTGGTTTCTAGACCATTCATGGGACTGTTTTTGACTTGTTGAAACAAACCTCATATCATTCCGGTTCATAAAAATATAAATATCGGCGTTATCAGTATAAAAACTTGCAAACACACTTTTTGAGAATGCTGTAGATACTTCTCGAAATCTCCGTACTTTCAGTAAACGCTTGAAATATCTAGCTTTTGCTAGTAAGTAAAAGGAAAAGGTTATTCACTTCAATTTCAGCAAATGCTATTAGCAAAAGCTAAATCTACCTAGTAAAAGCTAAAGCTATGACTTTATACTAAAAGTGAAAGCTTAGTTTTTATTCACACTGCCCAAATCAACTTATTTACTTCTTATAAATAGCTAAAATCTCAGGCATGGTGGCAGAAGATCCAAAACTTGAATGAATATAAAAAAATTACATTATTGTTTTGGAATTATATTTTTGGAGAGTCAAGAAGTTAGCGATTTCTTTGTTTTTGAGTTGTTAGCTATTCAGCCGAATCACGAAGCTGTAGTTAAATTTTCAGATTATCTCATTGACAGTTACATATCAGAGGAATCGCTATTTCCACCGTTTATATGATGCCTCGGTAGACCTGGATAAAGCCCGGGACACATCTATTAAGCCCGGGACACATCTATCATGCATTCTTCCGATCCGACTCCGATCATACAATCAGGGTCCTTATTCTTGGAACAGGGAGCAGCGTTCCCAGGAGAACGAGTGTTCCGCTGCTCCCCTGTTCCAAGAATAAGGACCTTGATTGTATGATCGGAGTCGGATCGGAAGAATGTCTGATAGATGTGTCCCTGCCTTTATGCATGCTTCCGATCCGACTCCGGTCATACAATCAGGGTCCTTATTCTGGAAATAGGGAACAGGGTTCCCAAGGAGAACGAGTGTTCCGCTGCTCCCCTGTTCCAAGAATAAGGACCTTGATTGTATGATCGGAGTCGGATCGGAAGAATGCATGATAGATGTGTCCCTGGCTTAAGACAACAAATGCCAGTGAATCTTCCCAAAGTCATTTTAATAGATCTTTTTATTCTGCGCTTACACTTTTCTAGATGTATTAACTCAAAGGCAATGCGAAATCGGCCAACACCATAAGGTAAGTTTTATTGGCAGTAGGTTGGGTTTTATGGTTTGGCCGCTTTCAAGTGTCATAAAAAAGGTCCTCGGCCGAATTCAAGGGTAGGATTACTGCAGTTACCTGGTTTGGGGCCGAATTCAAGTATGCCCCTTTGTCAACTGCCTATGGATTTGACAATATTCTGTAAAACGCTTCTTTGGAATGTAGAAAGTAAGGTTGAAAAATCAGTAATGCATAAATTCCCTACATCCTAAATAAAAATTCAAGTTTTTCTTAAATTATTCAAAAACCACGCCAGCAAAATTGGTTGAAAGAACCATATCACTTTTCTTTTATTCGACATAAGAACGTGATTTTCCATATTTTTCTCGTAGTTAACTGATGTTACATCCATCATTCATTATTATGCGTGGCTTATTATCATTAAAAAGCTCGGAATACGATGACGTTATCGTTTATTTGTAGATATAATTAGTAACTGTTTTGCACTATTTATTAACGTAGTTGCTTCGGCTAATTCGTGAAATTGCTTGTAAAAGTCTTTATTTGAAACGTTTTTATCTCCGGAAAATACGGCACAGTTAAATCATTAGATTTTTGGTCCTTTGAGACTGAGGATGAAAACTTGAATCAACGTTTGTAATAAAAAGTACCTAACCATTTTCAAAAATTTTTCAAATATAATGCTTTATAGATTAAGAGTTTATGACCTAAATCGAGTTTTTCACTGTTTTGGGTCCGCAAATAGAAAAACATTTAGTGCGCTTGAAACGATATTGATTGTTGATAATCATAGAAATGCTAAAATTCTAAATTCACACCCTTTTAATTATGTACTTACACCAAAACTGGTGCCTGCCGATTTGAGTCAAGCATATTCAAGATCAGTACCTAGTATTCCTTTTTTCGGTGTCATGTGTTGTCCGTGTAATGTTTTTCATTTGCACAAGTATGTATCTCTTGCAAACACATTCTCTAATAACATTACTCAGTAACTTCTAGATATGTAACATTTATAAATTATGATTAATTAACTGGCGCACTTTGCACCGTCTATATAAGATTAATTACACAGTGATTCTATTTGAAATATATTTGCTATAAAGAATCATAACTTTCCATGATGGTAAACGAGTATTTAAAAAAACTAAGAAATTGAAATAGTTTTTGAGAATGTTAATTTTTATTAACACAAACCAGTCTGAGCGTTTTTGATTGGTGCAAATCGCCAACAAAAAGTTTGCTGACTATTTTCAACCAATGAAATTCGCTCTGAATGGTTGGTGATTTCAGTGAGAACAGACCCTCCTATTGTCATCAACACTTGACCTTTTTTTTTCTGAATGCTTTCTCAAAAGTACCGCTCGCTATCAACGACCCATAGTAATTTCCTATATACAGGGTGTCCTGTATTGTGTGTTCAAAGTACCATTTTATTGAGCGTTAAATTGCGTAACTTTTTCCTGATCTAACCAACATTGTAACTCCAACCGTTCTCCAGATCCTAATGCTATTCCATCCTTATCTTGGTCACACTGTATATGTATCTTTCATATACCTATTAATAAATTCACATCTCATATATGTAGGTATTTTATGATAATTTTGTATTTTCAGGTGTAGTCTTACTAGATAGAAGACGAAATGAGAAAGCAATGGACAAATTCAAACTGGTTCCACCTGACGGCGGATGGGGTTGGTTGGTCCTTTTTGGAGCGACCATGGTTAACATTCTGGTTCCTGGTACAATCAAGTCGTTCGGAGTACTGCTGGTAGAATTTACTGAAGCCTTTGAAGCTACTCCTTCAGGAGGAATGTGGATTCCTGCGCTGTGTTATTTTTTATATAGTTCCTTAGGTAAGCAAGAATTTAGATGACAGTAGGCATATTTAGAAAACAATGGGAAACTGAAAGTAGCTTTAATGCAGATCTTATAAGCGACATCACTATTTATTACCGTCTTATAATTGTCTGCGTCCTGTTAAATGATTAACAAACACTTAAGAAACAATGGAGTGTACAGATAGGTACTTAATAACTACTTAACTAATATTTTTTTATTGTCAGTTTCATACAGCTCAAGGTATTTGGATTTTTATTCTACTTTTTCATAGATTCCAAGATCATAATGACATAGTTAGGATTTAAATCGAAAAAAATTAACTGCCCAGCTATAAATAATAAGACCTTAACATAAAAAAAAAATCTGACCTAAAAGAATTGACCAAACTTGTGCATAGGATTCTATGCAAAATGGCTAGTTATTATAAAATAACAGTAAAGTCAACGTGATAGTAATTTCCTTTTTCTATTTCAGGTCCAGTCTCCAGTATTTTTTCAGTAAAATATTCATATAGGACAGTAACATTCCTTGGTGGCATTTGCGCTGCAGGAGGCATGATGCTAAGTTTTTTTGCTACCTCCCTACCATTTCTTTATTTCACTTATGGAATTCTAGTTGGATGTGGTGCAGGGCTTTCCTTCCCTCCCACCGTTTATATCGTTACCAGTTATTTTGTAAAATTGAGAGGAGTGGCAAATGGAATATGTATATCTGGCTCAGCATTCGGGTCAATTCTATTACCACCACTCTTACGATTCCTTTTGGAAAACTATGGCTACAGAGGATCATGTTTAATCATGGGTGGGATAACACTAAATGTGTTTGTTGCGGCCCTTTTCTATGAGCCCGTGGAAAAGCATTTTAAAAAAGAGAAAAAACAAGATGACACTGTGGAAGAAGTTCCAGAGCCACCCCAAACTAAATTTCTGTTTAACGAAGATAGTATGACTTCCTTATCTCAAATACCTCATAACGACTCGTTTTTGGCACACCCCGAATTATCTGACGTTGGATTTAATAGAAGCGCCTCAAGTGCAGCAGTACAAAATCTCAAAACTACCCACAGAGAACGAAAGATCAGCATGCCTACTGGAAAACACGAAGTACAAAAGTATAAGCAGGGATACGCAGGATCGAAACATAATATGAATAGTAATATGGCTTTGCATGCAGTGCCTGAAGGGCAGAATGGAAACGGAGATGCTGACTTTTCACATGGACGGTTTCCCAGTACTAGAAGAAATACAAGACCAGGTAATGTTTAATTTCAATATTCTATTCCAATTTTGGTAGTTTTTTAAACCAAATCGCAACCAAACCATGTTTCAAATTATGCACCAATTTTAGCGTTAATAATATCTCAAAATATTGAACGAATCGTTGGCTAATTGGCTTGAAAACTACTACTATCCTTTTCATTATTTATTAATTATGAACTCATAAAATTGATTTGGAATTTCGATATGGGGCTTAATTGTTATGACTCGGAAGTGTACGCTAAGAATACTTATTGAGCACACTTGAACAAATACGGAAGCAGCACTGCAGCCAGAAATGGACAGTTTGAGTCCATAATAGTTTGCATTATTGCCAACCACAGACGAGTTTTGATCTTTCAGATCTCATTAGTGTGGCTCGTGTAGCAAAGAAAACGCAAGTTAGCGACTGAAGGCAAATTAGCAAAATCCAATGGTAGACTTCTCTTATTTACTTCTGCACTTTTTTTGGGTAGCTGACTAATTGGACTTTTGGTCTTCCGGTCGGGCCACCTCGGTGTGTGTCGAGATTTTTGAATTTTGCGCTATGTCTTCCCCAAAGCAGGATCTAATTATATCATGTATATATGTCCCCAATACAAGCTTATGTGCAACAATTTTCTTTAATGTTTCTTGTATCTATAGGACAGAATTAGTTAACCTCTAAAGTGTTTTGACTTGTCAGTGCATATTAACAATCCAACGCGTATAACCGAAATCTCTCAAAAAACAATTGACTATATGTTTGCACTAATTTTCTGAATCCCAAAACATCTTGTAAAGTTTTAAGCTCATCCATATCGGATCACCAAGCGGTCACATTGAAAATTTCTATTAAAAGAAACATAAAAAAAACGCAAAAAAGGAGGGGTAGAAAGATGATAACTTGTGGGCTGCGAATTTCTTCGAAAAACCTCCTTTCAATGCACCATATTAAAAAATTTTGCTCTAACAACCAAGTTTTTTGTTGGACTATTTTTCAAAGTATATGGATCAATTTATAGAAAGTTAATACAAAAGGTTAAAGAACCATATTATTCGGAGAGGCTATCAAATTCGAGTAATAAATAGAAAGAAAGCTAGTTAATTGTTAACAACCTTCGACAATGTAAAAAAAAAAACAAAAAGTTTCGAACTGACTGAAATTAGTAGGAATGACTTGAAAACCTACTAATAATAATAATAATATTAATAAATGACCTTATTGCAATTTGGATTTACAAAAGACGAAGTTGAAGCTTAGCTTCCTATCTCAACCTAATTTAATCTAGATATGGCAACTAACTTATCAACAAGGTAAATAGGGAGAGCTTTTGTGTCAAAAGCAATACACACAAAATTATGGAGTTCATGTGAACATTGAGATAATCTGAGCAATTTCTTTTTTAAATTTAAAGTTAGTAAGTCCTTTTAATATATTTGGAACCTTGTTTTAGCAACTGTAAACTTGGTAACTAAAAGATCTTTCATATTGTGATGTTCTATGCAGAGGTGGCGAAATCAATTGCTTGTGCCTTAGATCTAAATTATGGGCATCATACCTAAATTTAATTATCTGATACAAATACTGTGGATGTGTATTAAAGATGATTTCATTATACAATACAAGGCTATGGAGAAGCCTTTTTTCTTTCATAGAGAGCCATCTAATTTCCCTCGTATTTGCAGTCACGCCGCTATCGTATTTCTTAATACCACCGATTAACCGAACACAGCAGTTCTGGATACGCTGCATCCGCCTGTCATCTTGTTCTAAAAGACAAAGACCATTATGCTACATAATGTAAACTGAGAAAGAACCAAGCTATCACATAATAGCGTTTTTAGTTTCACATCCAATAAATTCCGCTGATTGTATATGAGTTTAAGATTACAACTGCACTATCGCTGATAAAATAACTAAAAACCTGAATACAGACGAATGTACACTTGCATACATGAATCATATCAACATTCAGAATAAATTTTCATTTTCGGCAACAAATATAGATCTTGTTTGTTAGTGCTTCAATTGTTTTCATTAGTGCTTTTTCCGTTTTCTGTATATTAATTTTTTTTTGTAATTTCAATGTCAGTCCTGACAATCTGTCAAAATGAATGAAATTTGTTGTTTTAATGCTTCGTTAGTGCTTCCAATAGTTTCGAAAGTGCTTTTCTAATTTCTTAGATATTTTAGATTTTAGCTTCAAGGTCAGCCCCCAAAAATTTTTTGAATAATGGCCTTTTGCATCGACCCTTTTAAGGAAGCCTTAGCAATAAGTATCCCTTAAAGTGACATTTCTCCATGTAAAAATGTCATCTTGAGGAATACTTATCGCTGAGGCTTCCTTAAAATGGTCGGTGCAAACGGCCATTACTCAAATTTGGTGTCACTTTTTAGTGCTTCGTTGGTGCTTGTTATTGCCTCAAACAGTTGCATTCAAGATTATTTCCTTCTTGAGATATTCAACTTTAAATTTTCAAGGTCAGCCCTTAAATCATATGGGATTGAGTTCAATCTAGAGTCGTTTTTTTGCGCATCATTAGTGCTCTAGATAGTTTTCCTAATGCTCTTTCCGTATTCTGACTATTTGGTATATTTTATTTTAAAATTAGCACCCAAACTTATTCCAAATGTACAAAAAACACAGGACGCCACTGAAGCAAACATCGGTTTAAAAGCTGCTTACGATCAAGCACTTTTCTTACCTAAGTTAAAGTTAGTTTCTTAGCTGAGCTAAGTTGGTTGATCGTACGCGCAATGCATATCTCGTTATTTTGTATATGTGATCTGTTCCATCGACTGGTATATTTAAACTTATTATTTCCTCGTCGTTTAATTTAAAACTGACTTTGAAAGTTTCATATTCAATTTTGTGCAATGGCAATAATGAATAATTAATTTCATTAAACTAAACACCTTTTCAAAGTTCCTTTTCCAACGACCAACTTTCAACAAAACAAAAATAAAAAATATAACCTCAATTTAGAAATTATTAAACATCAAAAATTCAAAAAATACGTACTTCGCGCCAACTTAGGTCAGCTAAGTTATCTCAGTTAAAAATCCGGGTGTCTTAGCAGGGGTAAGGGAGGAGGGCAGATTCTAACTTAGTTGTGACAAATCGTACGCGCAACTTAGTTAGATTCTTCAAGTTAGGGAAGAAAAGTGCTTGATCGTAAGCAGCTATACTATGGAGGAAAGGTAAGGACTCTCTATCTCTCTCTTTTAGTTGCTTTGAGAAGCGCTATTTTTTAATTGGGCGCTGTTTTAGCTGGCGCTGTTTTAATTGGCGCTATTTCGTTCAGACGCTGTTTTAAGTTGCGCTTTTTTAGCATCTCACTCTCACTCCGGGGTAACTCGCCTGTTTTAAACAGAACGGCTCTGCCATTTAGCGCCAAATAAAAAAGCGCACTTTACAAGTTAAAAAATGACGAAGTTTTAACTGTCTGTACCTCGAAAACAGTTAAAGACTGGTACCTATAGGTTTCGTGCACATGACGTCACGACTTTGGCATTGGAGGTAAATTCAACCTTTCTTGTAACAGTTCATTTTCACTAAGCATTAAGATCATCTTTTTCGTTATTTTATTTTTCTGTATTTTGAGATCGAGGTTTCCAAATGTATACGTAATCCTATGTTAGTTTTTCAAGACTTATGTCCGTTTGCACCGACCATTTTAAGGGAGCTTAAAGTGACATTTTTACATGTAAAAATGCCACTTTAAGCGAGAGTTAAAGAGTGCCCTCTACTTTTCCTCCATAGTATGAATCGATGTTTGCTTCAGTGGCGTCCCCGTGTTTTTTGTATATTTGGAATAGGTGCTAATTTTGAAATAAAAAGTACTAAATAATCAGAACACGGAAAGGAAAACTATCCAAAGCACTAATTAGTTATTTATGTATTAAGGGAATTATGCGGGTGTTAATACCCCAGGGCAAAGTTACATAGATAATTATATTTCCTACTAAATTTACTGTATTTTGTCCATTTTTATAAAGGAATAAACCATAAACCAGAATTTCTATTTTTTCTCAAAGTTTTACCTATCCAAGGTTAAAGCGGGAGTTATAAAATCCTTAACTCTCGCGCGGGAGTTAAGACCCTGTTTATGATTATCGTAACCAAGGATAATTCAGTAGGATATAAAAGCACCAACGATGGGCAAAAAAACGACTCTAGATTTAACTCAATCCCATATGATTTGAGGGCTGACCTTGAAAATTTGAAGTTGAGTATCTCAGAAAGAAAATAATCTTGAATGCAACTGTTTGAAGCACTAACGAAGTACTTACAAGATATTTATTAACACTTTCAGGGCCAACTTCACGGACCTGAGGTTTTGCCATGTATTAGAGATATTAAAAATCAGAATTCATGCAGAGAGGATGCAATCTCTGCAAAAATATTTCTTGCTCTCCCGCGGCCTGTACTTCAGTGTCTGGCAGATGCCGTAAATTTCTCCTGGGAGTCAGGAATGTTCCCATTTGAGGTAGGTCAAGGGGGCAAAGGTCATTATAGTCCACAAAGGTTGCGAAACAAATAAGGAATCCAATCAAAGACCCATTTCACTGCTCTCCACATTATCAAAGATCATCAACTCGCGAAAAAAAAAATTTTTGGCTTTCTTAGTGGACAATAACATCCTCAGCCCAAACCAATTCGGCTTTCAGGCAGGACGGGAAGGGCACCAATGATGCGATCTTTGAGTTTCTTGAGAGCGCTTACACGTCCCTAAATACTGGAGTGGCGGCAGCCGCAGTTTTCTTTGACTTATCCAATACTTTGATTATGTAGATGTAAGACTGCTTTGTCAATGAGATTCCCATCTTTGATAATAAAGCTTTTTCTGATTCTGTGAAAAGCAAAATGTTGTCTAGTTATACCGTGCTCATGCCATATATGACTAATATTAATTTGCCCCTCTCATATCCAGAGAAAGGCACACAATTTCTGTGTAATTTTACATAATTGCTCCAGTTGCACAAAAATAAAGTGTAAGCTGTGACCGCGAAACTTTTTAGCGTTCTCGAGATTACCTTGCCTCGGTCGTAAGTTGTCTCGGCGATAACTTATCTCTAGCTACGCCTACAAGAAATTTCGCGGTCTTGGCACACAAATTATTATTATTATTATTGACTTGTTATTACCATAATGCGTAAGAAGAAAAAAAATACTCGCTTCAACTCCATTTTCTTTTATAGGTGTGCCAAAAAGAAGTACTTCGACTAGCTCTTTCCAATATGTAAGCACAGCGTACCATGGAAGTACTTTAACGCTTCAGCCAGAAACATTTGCAAGCTCCTTTAGTCTACGATCCACATCAAAAGGAAAAATTACAGAAGCAGAAGCTCCTCAGAAAATCAAGTTATTTGACGTCACTTTACTGAAAGATCCTCTATACCTTATAATTTTAATTTCAAACGCTACTAACGCCATAAGTTATACAAATTTTATTATTCTTCTTCCTACCTATGCGCAGCATTTGGACTTTGATAAAAATAGCGGTGCGCTTCTTTTGTCAATAGTCAGTGCTTTAGATTTGGTAGGTCGGATTGGAGGATCAGCCTTATCTGACATAACAACCTTTCCAAAATTCTATTATTTTGTCTGCGGACTTTTCATCTCAGGTATCTCATTAGCTTTAATGCCATTTGCCCACAATTATTGGATTATAGCTGCGTTTAGTGCAGTTTTTGGTTTGGCATCTGGAACTTACGTGGGCATAACCGCTATTGTAATGGCAGATATGCTGGGCGAAGAACGTTTACAATCATCCTATGGAATCTCTTTATTTGTCAATGGAGTTCTACAATTAGTTGGTCCTCCATTGTGTGGAGTATGGTTCGAAAAAACCCAGTCTTTTGTATCACTTTTTTGTAGTTTAGGTATAATTTTATCTGTTGGCTCTTCTCTATGGGCATTTGTTCCTTTTATGAAGAAGAAGGCTAAAGTTGTCCAGAACGTCAGTTAAAATACCTTACCATAACTTTACTTATATAATATTAGAGCAAAGCATTTTATGTAAGAAGGACTCGAAAAATAGAATATTCTTATTCTCATTCAATAAGTATTCAATGAAAATTTAATTTTAAGATTTCCAGTAGATCTATTTATTGGTCAAGCTATTTTAAATATATGCTTTTTCAAAACTAAACAATGCTCAATATTCAAATATATATCATTTATGTAAATATACACCTACCAATATACAGAGTGGGGACTTTAACTGGAACTAATTCACCCCTTTTAAAGGAGGGCGCACTATGGGCCAGAAACCCCTTAAAATATGGAAAAAGTGTTAAGTTATGTTTTATGATTTTTTTTCGCATAAAACGCTTAAAACAAACTAGTTTATTAATTTTTAAAATGTATTTGAAGCTTGTCTAAAGTTTGTTTAACGATGTTAAACAGCGTGTGCGAAAATAATGGCACCATATGAAAAACTTTTTTATTATCGACTTAAGCAAAAAAAGCTATCCTTCATGAAAAGTTTTGCATACCCTGGAAAGTCCAAAACTGTAGAAATATTACAGATGTAATGTACAGGGTCATAAAAAAATAGAAAATTGGTTTAGGTACTATTGTAAGAATAAAGTACCCCTAATTTAAAAGATATGCAAAATGTATTTAAAAAAAGTTGTTTAGAATTCAATTTTACGTCAAAATATAAAATCAGAGTCTCCTACACAAAAAATAATTTTCTGTATTTTTTCCTGTTCAAATGGGTTCGGCAACGACTTTTTATGCACCGTTTTAGAAAGAGGTTCGTAACTAGGCCACTGTTTAAAATTTGTTTATGAAAATTTGACAACTTTGCAGGAACATACAAACCTACCCACCTGCCAAAAATAATCAAATCACATCGAAAGTTATTAGCGATAAAAACTGTGGAACTTTAATATGTCCCACATTGTAGGTAAAATACTAGGCAAATAGAAACGTCAATAAATCAACAAGTTGCAAAAAGTTGCACAAACTATTTTTTTTAATGAAAAGTCATAAGGTCAAAGAAAAAAACTAGATATCAACAAATATGTATCCATGTGTAGAACATTCAGTTATTTTTGGTTAAAATAACTAAATATGTATTTAGTTGCAAACATTTGCACCAATATGTAATAATTCAAAATATTCTCGCATCACCAAATGAATGACAGAAAACTATAATGGCTTAAAAGAATCATTGACTTACCTGCTTGAAAGTTATTCATCACAAAATATTTTGTAATTCGCGAACAACAAGTTTTGACCGGTTATAACATGCAACTTCTTGATAAGATTGATTAATAACTGCTAACAATAACAAATACGTCAAACTTTTGTACGCGTTTACGAGTCTCCATGGCAACGCATCAATAAGATTCGATTGTTTTGGGATGATCCATAGCCTACTTAACCATAATTAAAAAAAAATGCGAAGATATTTGCAGTTTCATATTTTTGAATAATTCAATATTTCAAGGGGTTTCTGGCCCGCTGTGGGGCGCGTTTTTTTTTCAATTAAAAATTTTCCATCACACCAAATTAAGAAATAAATTGTACAGCTGATTTTCTTGCAAAACTAGCTTTCCAAAAAGTTGCCACAAGTGGTATCATCTAATTTTAAAAAATCAATTGGGGTAAGATTTCACCCTTTAAAATGGCTGATTTTTTGTTAACGTGATCTGCAATCTCTAAGGGTATTATATACAGTAGTACAGTAAACCCTATTATATATAAAGTATTATATCTACAACCGTGAGGTAATGGAGATGAATATCCGAAAGAACTTAAAATTATAGGAAACAAAATTGCGTCTCTGGCTGGCTGTCTTTCACGTTTGACAGTAGACGAGTAGAATTTCGCTCGCGTCGTTCGGTCAACGTTACCGCACACTATGATGTGAAGTAACTTTACCGCACACTATGCAGTCGACTTTACCGCACACTATGCGATAAAGTAGCTTTACCGCATAGTGTGCGGTAAAGTGCTACTTTACACATGCTAATAAATGCGGTTAAGTGCACTTTATTGCACGCTCGTAGGTAAAATTATTATAGAGCCACTGGAAATATTTGAACTCGCCTAGTATTTTGAAAGCAGCATCAGCTAATGATTTATAGCAGTTATTTGACCAAAATGCTGTTATTTCGATCTGGCGTAAACTTATTTGCATACAGTTTAGATAGAAAGTTAGGTATATAAACATAAAACAAATCAGTCTTTATTTAGTTATATTTTAAGAATTTAAAAGCAATATAACAATAAACTTATATTGCTCGAGAGAGCTCAAGAGAACTCGAGAAAAAATCGATCTCTCGTCTTGTCAGCATCACTAGTTAAAGTCCCCACCCTCTAAATGGTATATGAGCTAAAAACTTTGCAGATTGGCAGAGAGCATTTAATATTGGTTACCTAGATATAGATTATAATAAACTAAGATGGAATAGAAATAGCGAAAATAATTTGCCAGTAAAATTAGTTTTTTTTTTCGAATAATAGGTACCTATATTATTTATTATACATAATTAAAAATGTAACATGGCTATTGTTTATCCCGTATTACATTTATTTATCGTAACTGCCAATCAGAATTTGAAGGAAGCAGAATCACAAATAAATTTTGATACAGGCACAGAGAGAATTTTAAATAATATTTTGTGTATAAGTATGTATTTGACTGAATAACCTAATCACATTTACAGCGCCACTTAAAAGGTCTCAATTTTTTTTTCTTAATCGGACTAGCTTAGGTATTTCATTAGGTGTACTTATACTTTAAATTACATAGTCAAAATTTTATAATTTTTATTTAAGACATTCTCACTAATTATTATTCTTTTGCTTAATAAAAACTATACAGGGTGTAGGTACAAAGAAAGACACCCAGAGTCTCATCTATTTCGACTGCTGAAGGCTCGGCTTAAGGTATACTTATATGGGTAAATTTTTTCAATTTTTTGTTTAGAGTAAGTCATTTGTTTTTGAATGTATTTTTGCAACGCCAACTATTGACAAAAAAATGTACATTTATGTTTTATATAATAATTGAAGAAGTAAATTAAGGTTAATAGGTAGGTGATACCTAAATGGGTACTTATCTAGATGTAACTATTTATCATTTAAATATGTATACTTACATACTCAAATATTGTTATTTGAGAATGTGATAGGTTAAATAACACAAATAGGAATAAAAAAATATACCTACAAGTACATGTAAAATATTTGAAGTTTTCTTAAAATTTGATAGGTACCTACATATCCAAGCCATAATTTGAAAAAATTGATGCAAGATTTTTTTCACCTACCCTAAACTATTTCTCTCCTTTCACAAAAACCTTCTATTTTGGGATGTTTCTATTATACTTCCAATAAAATACCTATAAATATTAGGTATGTTTTCCCTTAAAGTAACATACTCTCCACGTGTTTCACTTTACCAAACAAAAAAGTGACTAAATGCTACGTTTTTGAATTTAAATTGAGCACCTGGAGGGCAAAAGTCATTGTTATTGTCTACAATTGATTGCCGTAAAGGCTACATTCCGATGACAGTTTAGAATTTTGTGTTTAAAATTTATTTTTAGATCTTTTCAACATTTCGTTAACTAATTATTTTTCTCGATGAATACTTCTATAAATTTCCAGATATACAATGAAGCGAAAGTGAAGACAGAGCCGCAGGTAGGTAAAACAAAATTTTTAATACTTTATGCGAGTGTACCACATTTTGTTTTAATACTGATTTTGATGGTGCCTTCTTATGCTCCATCCTACTGGATACTTAAGGGTCTATCTGAGTTACAGAAAATATTGGAGTTGTGGAAAAGTCAGAATACTTAATTATTAGAGGAAAGGCACCAAATTTGAGATAGGCGCCTAATTTGAGATAGTTCTCTAACTCCTAATATATGTATTGCCATCTCGTGAAAATAGCACAAACTACATAAATGTAACGTACTTTTCAACCTACAGCATTTTTTAGTTTCTTCTCGGCCATTATTCGGTAAGCAGGTGCACATATTGAATTTTCTACCTCTGGAGTTTTTTTGGCGTAGTGGAAAAACAACAAAAAAATCAAGGTAAAATAAAAGCAATGCGATATTTGGGGAATAAGGTCTTAGGCTTAGGTAATGTTAAGCTCTATTATTTCATGACAAAATTTTCCCTTAATGTTTCAGACCTAACCTGGAAATATTTTTTAAAGTTTTTTTAATATAATTCCTAATTTGAGATATCTCATGGGTTCCTATTTTTAGAGTATCTCAAATTTGGACCCGAAAACATCTAATACCATTTAGGTTTTTTTGACTTTTAGATGCCACCTAAACACAAAAAATGGAATCCCAACGATATGATAAAAGCAATTAATGCCGTAAGGAATAAACAAATGGGCTATTTAAAAGCGTCCAAAGCTTTTGGAGTACCTAAAGGAACCGTGGAAGGGTACGCAAAATCAAATAAAAGTCCAGAAGAACTTGTTGGGTTGTCGATTGGTCGTAAGCCGGTTCTCTCACCAGAGCTCGAAAATGAGTTAGTTCAGTATGCCTTATCAATGGAAGAGCGCTTTTTTGGCTTAAGGGCACGCGATGTAAAACGACTGGCATTCCAACTTGCTATCACCTACGTACAAAAAGTAAACTGTAGAACTGGAAAAGCGGCGATTATTACATTGACTCCTTATAAAGATGACCTACAAGAGAGCTCAGAAAAAAGAAAGAAGAAGCCAGTACCCAAGAGAAACCTAGGATCTGCTTTAGAACCAAAGTCTTCTTCTAAACAACAAAACTTACAAAAGAGGTCAAATAAAACTCAACCGAATAAGGATAAAATAAAATCTACGGAATCCGATATTAACCAACCGTCTTCATCAGGTATTAAAAACCTAAAAATAAAATCAAAGCGTAAGCGTGCTGACTCCAGTTCAAGCTCAGACAGTGCTGAAAGTGTTGAATTTAACGATTCTTCTTCAGACGAAAGCGGTGGCAGCGACGCTGAGTGCTTATTTTGTATGGGTCGGTACTCTGAAGATAAACATGGGGAAAAATGGGCAAAATGCAACCAGTGTGGTAGATGGGCACATGAAGACTGTGGCGAGATAAAAAGTGACACTTTTATTTGTTCTTTTTGTGAAGGAAGTGGGTTTTTTGAGTAGTATCTCAAATTAGGCATGTGTCTCAAATTTGGACCCCCACATGTCTCAAATTAGGAATCCTCTTTTTGTTTTTAAAAAATGTACTTTGTTTTTAAAACGGCGTTATTTTTAGAAAGGATAAAATTAATTTTATTTTTTTCATTACCAAAGAATTGGACAAAGGTTATGTTAAGTTATTTTCCAGGAAATACACTATTAATTTATTGTTATGATTTTTTTGGATTTTTTTAAAAAAAATGTCTCAAATTTGGGTCCTTTCCTCTATACGAAACACTTTTTTTTCTGTAAAAACACAGCAAAAACTAAAAACCTTTCACAACATGACATGACATATTAATTAATTATGACAACTAACTATCTGGTCGTGTCTAACAATAATGTCCTAACCTAAACTCCTCGATTTACAAATTTATCCTAAAATTATACAACAAAAAAAACTAACTTACACTAGAAAGCTAATATCCAAGTAATTACACTTCTAACATTTCTCAATTTTAAATAACGAGCAGTAATAAATTATGTTTCCTTACATAAGGCTTTTGTCAGGATATCAGCAAATATTATTTTCATTGTTAACATTTTACATCCAAGATCTTTTTCGACAGCAAATCTTTTAAGAACTGTTCTTTAATGTCAATATGTTTCCCGCGATTTGAATTTTAGTACTCTTAACCATCGAAATCGCACTCACTATTGTGCATTTTTAACGTTACACTTCCAAGTTTGCAAAATGTTATCGTTGCAACTCCTCAATGGAAGGATGAGAGTCATCAGGAGGAAAGCGAGATGTCAGTTGTACCTACCGTCGTTGATTGTTGTACTCTACAGTCACGTTTGAAATGTCATTTTTTCTCTACAGCGGTAACATTCGGTGCTCTGCGCGCTCAAGTTACCTATTGAAGGCTGAGATTTATTCAAAGGAAAGCGACTTACTCTACAATCACGGCTAAAATGTCCTTCAGTGCCAGTTTTCAAGTTAGTTCCCCTGTTTGATTCTGATGTTAACATCCATCAGTGATTCTTGGGCGAGTAGTTCCTTCATCGGATCTTTAATCATTTCTCCTACTGGTTCTTTTTTCTTCACTGACATAGCTATTGCTTCAGATATCTCATAGGCCGCCTCGATTTCCAGGGCTTTTATCAAAGTTTCGCGGCTACTTCATGGTTTGCTTGCATAGCATTCTCTGTAAGTCCATATCTCTAATAAAGGCCGGGACACATCTATCATGCATTCATCCGATCCGACTCCGATCATAGAATCAAGGTCCTTTTTCTTGGAACCGGGGAGCAACGGAAGCCTCGTTCTCCAGCAGGGAACGCTGCTCCCTGTTCCAAGAATAAGGACCCTGATTGTATAATCGGATTCGAATCGGAAGAATGCATGATAGATGTGTGCCGGGCGTAACTCGAATTATGAAGTCTTCCGGCCCCTCTAGTTGTTCTCGTATTTCTGCTGTGCTTCCGGGTAAGCCAAATTAACCAGATGGCGAATATCAGTTTCAGATTCTTGAAGGCTTTCTGCAGCTTTCTGTCTTGTTCTTAACTGTACCTGGTAAAGGTGCCGTTGGTGTTGTCATAATGACATTCGGACGCATCAACAAGCGATCCATAGTTTAGGCGGCACTGTTTCTGATAGGTATCAGGGCCAGGCAATGCTACAATCAAGCCTTTAGCCATGTTATGGGAACTCCAACCACGCGCCATTTCAACAGTTTCGAACTGACGTCTGTACCTGGGCCACGATGTCTGTCCGGTGTGTGGTGGTGTGGTGGCTTAATTCTAAAAAATAGCAAAACATAAAAATTAAAATATGGCAGATCAGCGGCTGCTGGTGCGATAGTGCTAAAGTACCTACATGAAGCCATGCCATTACCTTATTTTTCACAGAAATGTTTCAAAGTTTTATAGGAAGGATATAAAACCTTTTTTTTTCAGAAAAAATAAGGTCGTGCCATGGCTCCGTGGCAGCGTGACACTACTTCAGCAGCCGCCACTTTAGGAGATACTGCAAACTATAGGTCAATCACTAGGGATCGTTGGTTTTTACATTCGCCCTTGCAGTTGGTGCATGCGGGTGTACTATAGCTTTCCGAC
Organism: Ceutorhynchus assimilis; assembly: GCA_917834065.1. Classification (NCBI taxonomy): domain Eukaryota; kingdom Metazoa; phylum Arthropoda; class Insecta; order Coleoptera; family Curculionidae; genus Ceutorhynchus; species Ceutorhynchus assimilis. Next base: position 9,928,424 of record OU892277.1, read on the forward strand.
ACGAAAAACATCTGTTGGTCTCACATCGACTTTGAACATCCACACTTCGCTAATCCTCTTAGAGCTGACCAAATTTGTGGTAGCTTATTCCGTTCTGGCTCTCAGCGGTTGTTTATTAAAGTCCAACCCCATCCTCCGATAGAACAGGTTCACCGGGTGACAGCGATCGACTTCATATTCGACCGGCTTGATACGCAGCTCTTCTGTAGTGTTCCATTAGACTGTCTTGTAAGGGTGAACACATGGCTATTGGTCGTTCTCCACTACAAAACTGCACCTTTCTCAATTCATTCACTTTTTTAAGTTTGCTTTTTGCATCACAGGGTTGAATAAAAGCATGTTTAAAAAAAAAAAAAAACAGAAGACATCCTTTTTTTTTTTGTTTTTATTGTTTTAAACTGTTTAAAACATCCAAAAAAAAAGGCAGTGGATAGAGGTCCGAAAATTCGGATCTCTAGTGTTCATACTAAAGATCCGAGAATTTTCGGATTTTCAATTTGTATATTAGGGGTCCGAAAATGTGGATCTTTAGTGGTAATATTGAAGATCCGAAAATAGATGTTTATTTCTAATTCTGTCTAATTAAGGAGTATCGTCGCAAGTATCTACAAAGAATAATATTCGAGATAATTCTGTTTCTGCAGAAATCACAAACCAGTCAGAGTGAGTTTCATTGGTTGATACTAGTTTTCTGACTGTTTCTGACTGTTTTCAACCAATGAAATTTGCTCTGACTAATTTGTGATTTCTGCAGAAACAGACTTATCTTGAATATTATTCTTTGTAGATATTTGCGACACCATTTTAATGAAACTAGCCCAAGCACCAAACTACTGCAAAAAACCAATTAGAAGAAAAAATAAAAAGTATTAAATTTCCTTTAAAACCCAAGGGACATCAATTAACTGCAATTGGACTAAAAAGGTCTAAGAAAAATAAAAGTGTTTTATTCAAAAATGAAGTTCCTAAACTGAGGCACCAGATATTGCTTAATGCAGTTTTAAATACAGATGATTTGGTAAGCAAAGCATTACATAAAAACTTTAAAAATGAGAAATAAAACATTCCTCATCATCAACAAATTGATCCACTTCTTCTTGAAAAAGAAATATCTTTAGCAGAAATGAAACATATTTTTGTCTGGATTCTTATGTTTTATTACAAAAACGAATTGGAGAAAAACAAAATAGTATTCTAAAATGGATTTGTGATATATGTAACAAAGTGATACATGAAGATTGCTTACGGTGTGATTCATGTCTTCGGTGTAAACATAAAGTGTGTTGTTCAGTAACAAAGCTGCCATCTAGTAAGAAAGCCTGGTTTTGCATGCAGTGCAGAAGGAACTAAATCACACCTCTTACCCTATCAACCCTTAAAATGAAGAAATATTTATTTTTAATTAGGTATGTAATGTTTTAAAAAAATAAAAAGGTACTTTTAGTTTTGTTTTTTGTACTTTTCTGTTTGAAATTGCACCAACCAAATATTTTCGAGTAAACTTGATTAGCTATTCTACATAAAAATGATTAGAGGATCCAGGAACCATTTTTTCTAGTATAAATTCTTAAAAATAGAAGCATTTTATCAATTTTATTGAAATGGTATAATATTTCTTAATTACGACAGAACTAGAAATAAACATCTATTTTCGGATCTTCAATAATACCACTGAAGATCCGCATTTTCGGACCCCTAATATACAAATTGAAAATCCGAGAATTATCGGAACTTTAGTATGAACACTAGAGATCCGAATTTTCGGACCTCTATCCATTGCCAAAAAAAAACATGTTCAAAGAATTCAAAACAATGCTTTTTTTACAGCTTCTCTTCAGTGCTGCTTTTAACTGATAGATAGAGCTAAATATCGTTCACATTCGTAGACAACCAAAACTACGCCGCCATAAATATTTCTCCTGGTAAACGATACGCGTTTGTTTCCAAGACGGGGGATTCCCATTTTTTATCATGTGTTTCTTGACCACCGACGCCCGCAACTGGCCTGCTGGATAGTACCTACTTATTCTGTCTTTTTAAATTAGTTGTTGTGTATGCAGTATATTTTTTGTGCTGTGTTGTTTATTGGATTTATAAAAAATAAAATAGGAATACCATGACAGGAAGAAGAAAGGAACCAATTTAGCAGCATTTTGAAAGTTCCAGTAAAACCTGGTTTTAAAATGACCACCAAAGCCAGGTGTAAAAAATGCCAAACAGAATCTTGTTCCCTTAGCTGCACGGATGAGAAAACATAGTACAGTAAACTCGCGCTAGAGTGAATTTAAAAAAATATATACAATAGGTTCTTGCATACATATCCATTGTGAATTTTCCCAGTTTATTGATTGTAATTTTTGTCTGAATCGCTCTAGCTGTCCATTGGATGACTACCGCTTTGTTTTGAATGTTTCTCGGGCTTTCGCTTTGTCATTTACGCTAATATGTATATGCTCATAACTTGCTGCAGATCTAGGATTTTTGACTTGACGAAATGAAAAGGGAATCAAATAAATTCCTAAAAAAAAACTAAATATTTTTCTCTAGTTTGAATTTAATTCTTGTAATTTTTCGAGAACTTGTTTCGTTTCTATATATAATCGGATTTCTAAAACGATAGCGCCATTCAACTCTATATTATCAATCGAATGCAAAAAAGAAATTTAATACAAGGTCTAAGGACTTCAATGCATGAAAAAATGATATTTTGATTATATACCGTAAAATGGGGTTACTTGGGACAAATTCACTTCCATTTTTTCAATAATGTGGTAATTTATCAGAGTTTTTAGGAAGGCAGAGCAACAATTCCTGTGTATAAAATTTCTTTCATATGCATTTAACCTATAAAGCACCATAAATGGCTCCTACTGTAAGAACATTTTGTAGAAAAAAATAAAATATTCACTGTCCCAAGTTACCCCGCATTGGGGTTAGATGGGACTGTACCGGTTTTACACCGAAAATGCATGTTAAACTACTCAGGGGTTACTTGGGACAGCAGAAAAATAAAAATAATACCCCAGCACACATCTTGAGTTGAAATTTTTTGTTCAGCGAATTATTTAGAGCGATGAAAAATCTGGGTTAACATCAATTTATTAAAAATATTTATTTATTCATTATAAAAATATGCAAAATATATGCAAAAATACTTAAATTAAAAATAATGGTGGGTGTCAATCAGGACCAGGGAAATTATCTTTAAATCGTCTTTCTACAACACCCTTAATATCTAGATATTCAGTCCTATGATGTATCATTTTCTGTTATTTTAACAGCAACCTTAAGTTATCTGTCACTGTTTATTCTACACGTAAAAATAGAGACAGGTATAGATTTTGAGCTATAACACAACTGTTAAAATAACAGGAGAGGATACATCATAGGCCTGATTGCTTCACAATGCGTCTTATTTCAAAGTGAGTTAAAGGAAATATCCATTCAGCTGCTCTAATAAGTTCATCTTCTTCCGCTTTTTCCAGAACTGTAGGTCTTCCATATCTTCCTAAATTATGATTTTTACATCTTCTCTGTAAAGTTGATTTGTTTACCTTCCATTTGTCGGCTGCTGTTTTATAGGACTTTCCAGATTGTACGTCTTCTATGGCACTTTTCATATTGTTTCCTTCGAAGGCGTGATATTTATTAGAACCTACTTTGCGAATATATTTTCTTGGCATGTTGACCCCTGAAAACAAAACGGATTAAATAACATGGGGTAACTTGGGACACGGCCTAACTTGGGACAATGGTTGTCCCAAGTTAAAGTTACCGAAAATCAGGAATTTTTTTGAAAAAATATTTCAAAATCTAAAAAAAATTGTCTAAAAGCGGGCAACGACATTGGCAGTATTTATAAAACATACAAAATTAACTAAAAAGTGTAATTGGACTTACCTGTTTACCTTTTGACTCCCTCTTCCAGATAAAGTTTTCGACCATTTATTTTTGCTTTGCTTCTCACCACCACTTATGTTTTTTTTTATACTTTTGAAATATCATTAATTTATAACGAATTCATTAATTTAATCATCAACAGGTTGCTCTTCAACTAACCAAAACATTAAACTGAAGATATGTTTATATTTGCGTTGTTGACGCTAGTAAAATTAGAACATCCGAAGTTGCGTCCCGAGTAACCCCGACGTCCCAAATAACCCCATTTTACGGTACCTAGGGTCGATCGCTGTCACCCGGTGAACCTGTTCCATCACCTGGATATTGCTCACTGGAGGTTGGGCTTTAATAAACAACCGCTGAGAGCCAGAATGGAATAAGCTACCACAAATTTGGTTAGCTCTAGGACTAGAGGATGTTTAAGGTCAATGTGAGACCAATAGATGTTCGTGTCGGAAAACTATATAGTACACCCGCATCACGCATGTACTAACTGCATGCAAGGGCGAATGTCAAAACCAACGATCCCTAGTGATTGACCTATAGTTTGCATTATGTAATATCTTTTAAAGCGGCGGATGGTGAAGTAGTGCCACGGTGTCACGTGTCACGGACCCATGGCACCACGTTATTTTTCTGAAAAAAAGGTTTTATAACCTTTATATAATACTTTCAAACATTTCTGTGAAAAATAAGGTACTGACATGGCTTCATGTACCTCAGCACTACCGAACCAGCAACCGGTGATCTGTAATAAAAAAAAATGAGCAATCATTTTTGATTCTTAACCCCCCTCTATTGGCGGCTTCAAACATGTTTTTGAATTCCTTGACCTCAAATTATATAATAAAGAGTATAGTTATGCCCAAGTAAATTAATTTGGAAATTGAGGAAATTCCCGACCACCATTTTGAAAAAGATGGCGAGATTCGAGGATAATGCACACTACTACAGGATAGCCTATCCTCATAAGGCCTGTGTGGAGCAAATCTGAAGCCTCCACCACGCTAAATCACCAGTTGTGACGTAGGCAGCATTCGTTTCTCGCCTTGACGTAAGCTGTTTGCAATAAAGGTTATGATTGCACGGGTTTTTGCTTTATGCATACTATGGTTTTACTACATTAATTAACATTCTTAAACAACTTTTTTTTAGACCTCGTTTTCAACTTCCTCTTTGCCCATTATGTTAATCAAAATTAAATAATAATTTTCTTCATACATTTAAATTCTGAACTACGACCTCTAATGCAAAATAGCTGACGAGTTTTGCCTCATTCTCACTTGCGCGAAATTCGCTCTTGTTTGACATTGCTTCGACAATTTGACGTTTGATACACGCATAAAACGTCAAATTGTCGAAGCAATGTCAAAAAAGAGCGAATTTGACGTTTTATGCGTGTATCAAACGTCAAACGTCAAATTTTCCAAGCAATGTCAAAAAAGAGCGAATTTCGCGTAAGTGAGCATTAAGCTTTAGTTATGACGTTGGAAAATGATGACACACCAATATGGCGACAATTACCAAAAACGGGGCCGATAAGCAATCCTTAGTAGTGTGTATTATCCTCGGGCGATATTGGGAGTCTTGTGGGTCGTAGAGCCTGGCTAATCGGGTCAGATCTCCTAAAATGTGTTTCTTGAATGTAACCCTAGTTGGCGTTTTCCTCTAGAATTTCGTACGAGGGAACGTAGCTACACTACTTCTTCCATTGCATTCGTGAATTAAACATCTTGCCCTTCTAGGATTTTATCCACGAGTCTGATTTGTTACTCGGATATTACGGTTTGAATTCAAATTTAGAATTTTCCTCATGCCGGTCCGGTTCTTTTTTTTCTTTCTGCCTTCGTCTGTAAACTTTGCTTCGGGCTTCCTCGCTTTTTGTTTTTCTTTCCGTCTTCGGTGTTCTTGTCCTTGTTTCTCTCTTGATCTACGATCTTCTTGTTGCTGTAGCAGTTTGTAAGGCGTCCTGTCCGGCCTGGATTCTATTTTACGAGTCGAGTCGAATTGTCTGTTATGACACACAAAATCGAAAAATAGAATCGCTATTTTGACAATTCGATACGAAATTCGACTCGACTCGTAAAATAGAATCCGGCAGCTTGTTCTTTTTGTTTTCGATCTTCTTTTTCTTGCTTCTCTTTCCGTCTTCTTATTTTCTCTGTCTTCTTGTTGTTGTTGTAAAAGTGCTGCAAGTCGCTCCTGTTCATCTCGTGTTCGGGATTCTTCTTCTTGTATCTTGATTACAATTTTTTTTATGAAGTCCATCAACATTTGATCAACTTACTTTATTTCGGCTATTGGCTGTAGTGTATTTACAATGGATTATTCTGTATTTTTCTTGAAACTTGATTTTGAAAATATAATTCTGTGGCGAAGTCAAATGTCCAAATAGAACACGATGGAATATTCGGAAAAATCCTTCTGTAGACTTGTTTTTTGATGTCGAAACCAATAATGAAGTTATTTTTTTTTGTATCACGCACGATTTTCCAAATGGAATTCCATGGAAGTTTCTAGAACTTTCCAAAATACTTATCTGTATGTTAATCTTAATCCGTTTGTTAATCTTCAACTGAAATCATTTAACAATATTATGTAATCATCATTACACATTCTAGCTAAATCTTAATTAAGGCAAAGTCCAAAACATTCAACAGAGCAGTAGTATTCTTCGAATATTCGCGCTAGAAGACGTAAACCACTCGATTTTTAGAATCCGGCCAACTCTCGACTATCGATGCGATTTCGTATCCGTACATTACCACAGCCAACTAAGGTCTGCACCGAGGTACGCATTTATCGCCTATCGGATATGATGATTCAGAAAGTGGCGCGATCTGCGCGATCATGACCTATGACCTGGGGTAGAGAATGTAAATGTAAACAGGGGATTGGGATTTAGTAATAGATGTTTAGCTTAGCATGAGAGGTACAATGGGTGGTATGAATAAAAACGAAGTACCTGCATACTACTATCTACAATAGGAATGTTCACAAAATAAAAAAAAATCCGTTTAACCATCATCAAATTATTAAGCATCGTTTTATAAGTAAATCTACAAAATTTTACGAAAATCAGAAAATTCTTTCTATGAGAAAAACGGAGGCGAAATATTGATATCCGTTTGAACGCACGAAACGCTGTCTGACGTCACAATGCGTAATGAGTTAGCACGCGCAAGTACAATGGCGGGACTAGCTACTTGGATCAGCCTCTTGTGACGTTGCTTTTGCGATTTTTGTTGGCAATAAAGAATATTGATATTAATATTATTGTTATTATTATTATGATTCGGTTTTAATTTAAAGAGAGAGTCTGGTCAACGCACCGGCGTATCCAGCCCATGCGTCTGGGAGGGGTAATCAGCCCAAGCCAGCGCGCCGGAGGCGAAAATTTTTTTACCGGGTGCCACGCCCAAAATCGCTTATTTTGAGCCTTCAAAAAATTTCTTTTCTACCAAAGTGGGGAAAATTGAACAGTGCAGAAAATCGATTTTCTTGCACGGTGCGGCGAAATTTTTTCCGCACAAATATCGGTGCGGAAAAATCTTTTCCGCACGGCTGTCAAAAAAAAATCAATAACTTACTACAAATTATGTAGGTATGTACTTATTTCCGCACCTCTGTAGAAAAAGTATTGTACCTAACACATGCAGAATATCTGTTTTCCACACTCGGCTGCTCCACCAAATTCCGCTACGCGTCTTTCAGTGAACGACAGACTAGTGCGGAATTTTTTTTTTCAGCACTTGTTAGGTAAATATATTCTGTACTACCAACAAATAACGAAACCGAACTCTCATGGCAAATTCCATTGGAAGGGTTAGTGCGCACTGAGTGTATTCGTGTCTTATTCTAGCAGCTTGTATAAGAAAGAGATAAAAATACATTTTTTTGCACTGATTTTATCAATGGAATTCGCTATGGGATTGCCCTAAAACTTTTTAATTATAGCGAATTCTATTGGTAGAATTGATACAATTTGTTTTTTATGCAAGCTAGAAGAGAAAGACACGAATATACTCAGTGTGCACTATCCCTTTGAATAGAATTCGCTATAAATGGCATGCGGGCAATGCGGACACTGTGCAAACTAGAAAACAAGTTAGGGCCAGTTGCTGAAAAGTTAAAATAGATTTCTTTGTAAGGTTTAGGGTACATATTTTTCGTCCATCGCAACGATCTTGGGGGGGGTAATTACCCCCATTACCCCCCCCCCCCTTGTATACGCCGGTGGGTCAACGTTTAACAAGTATTTTGATATTGCTGTTATCTCCTTCATGTCGATCTCTGTGTTATAGGGTTTATCGAAATTGAGGTAGAAAAGGTACTATGGCTAAAATGAAGGAAGGTTTTCAAAAGGCCGATTCACATAATCTGCCAACTGTGGACGTTATCTACTATTTTTTTGTTTATTTCGTTATCTACTATGGTATCAGAATGTTTGGTCAAGTGTCGACTTGAATCAGCTCCAGTCCATTGGTGTAGAAGTAAAACAGACGTTATTAGATGTAGGTATAGTTGCATTCGAACAATGATATATAGTTATTTACCTGTAACAAGGGCGGAAAGTTATACTTTCCCGCACGCAACGGCATTTGCACGAACGACGAGCCAGCGGAATTCGTGCAAGCTGCAAGTGCGGAAAACATACTTTATGCTCGTATCAGGCCCATTTTTTCTATGAGCGTGTGAAAAACGCGTCTTCACGCAACGATTTGCGTGCGGAAAGTAGCACATTTTCGCACCTCGTAGAAAAACACGCACGTAGATACCACTGCTCTTTTCGACTCGGTTCAACTTTGTTCGAGTCTCCCATCATTACACAAACACAGATAATTGGAGTGAATGAAGCTTCTTGGGATAAAGCAACAGTCAGCAACACAATAAATCCAATGTAAACTTGTAAACAAATCTCGTTAACGCGCCAACGAAGTACCTAGATACTGGCACTGCATTTCGAAACAATAGGAAATACCTAAGTAAATCCTTTCTTTTTAATGTAAACACTGCGTAGAATATACTTAATACTTTTGTAGTATCGCAGACACCGGATTTTTCATTCAATGTAATAATATGTATGTAAGAAAACGCTAGACTTTCAACAATAAAAATAGTTTATTTCAAATTCACAAAAATATCAGGACGACGATGCGTTCAACATGCTGTACAAAATGCAAGTCCCTGTCGAAAATCACTAAAACTACCTAGTCTAAAACCTAACTCTTTTTTGAAGAGCCCTTTCAATGTTACCGAAGTAACAATGGGTCGGGTCATAAACAGTGAATCATACAACCTAAATAATAAAACCAAGGGATCAACTATGGTTTTGCACAAATCCTTTTTGCGTCGCTGTCACGTCTCTATTTTTGGGGTATCAGATTCTCGCACGGCCAACCTGACACATAATTCGTTCTCGAATTAACAGGAGAACGGCCAAAATCTGAAACAGAAAAAAAAGGCAACAGCTCCGGTTTTGTTTTGTCATTAAGCAAATATGGAGCTGTGAGCCGACTACGAGGCCGACCGTGAACGACACAACCAGAGATAATGAAAATACGCAGAATTCAAATCATATCAACGCAGTAACTAAAAATCATATCATCATAGAAATCAAAGTAAATCATCGTAATAATCAAATTATATCATCTTAGAAAACGAAAAATATCATCATAGAAATCCAAGTCTATCATAGTAGAAATCGGAATATATATCATCGTAGAACTCAAAGTATATCATCGTAGAAATCAGAATATATATCATCGTAGAACTCAAAGTATATCATCGTAGAAATTAGAGTATATATCATCGTAGAACTCAAAGTATATCATCGTAGAAATCAGAGTATATATCATCGTAGAACTCAAAGTATATCATCGTAGAAATCAGAGTATATATCATCGTAGAACTCATAGTATATCATCGTAGAAATCAGAATATATATCATCGTAGAACTCAAAATATATCATCGTAGAAATTAGAGTATATATCATCGTAGAACTCAAAGTATATCATCGCAGAAATCAGAGTATCTATCATCGTAGAACTCAAAATATATCATCGTAGAAATCAGAGTATATATCATCGTAGAACTCAAAGTACATCATCGCAGAAATTAGAGTATATATCATCGTAAAACTCAAAGTATCATACAACACACACCATCCAGCTTTTAATGGTTTCGTACTTCATGCAAAGCGTATAAGCTTTCAACACAAACAACAATACGCAAAGCGTGCAAGCTTTCAACGTTTCCATACTTCATGCAAAGCGTACAAGCTTTCAACATAGAGCTACAACGTAAAGCGTCCGAGCTTTCAACGTTTTCATAATTCATGCAAAGTGTAGAAGCTTTCAACACAGAACAACACACAAAGCGTGCAAGCTTTGAATGTCTTAATATACACAATCTTTCTCGCTAGTGACTAAAATATGCAAGAACTAGACACAAACTACTGACATAACATTATCATCATCCCTTCCAATCATTGTCAGATATGATGGCAAAAACAGTGTGACAAAAACAATCAATATCAACACAGTGCTCAAGCTCCAACCAACATACAATGCCTTTGTGACAAACTCCAGAATTCATGCTAGGCATCTAGCTGAAAATACAGAAACGTCACCTATAAAAGCCATCCAGTGGAAATTACCTATGACTGCTGGAAATAACTGCCAGTGAATCTTCAATTGCCAGGTTGAAATCTCTTAAACTATCTAAAATCAACATCGTTGATCTAAACGTGGCACAGCGTCGACTAAACCAATTTTCCGCTGAACTGGATAAACTTATCCAAGAACCATTCGTATCAAGACACAGTACAGTCAATGGTTCACCTCCGCTAATATAATCATGCAAAATATACGAGCTTTCAACACAGAATAAGACGCAAAACGTCCTAACTTTCAATTTTTTAGTTTAAAAGCTCACATCTTTCATGTGCAGCAAAAGTCTCACATGCAAGGAAAATATAAACTCTGTAAATAAGTTAATCAAAAGCTGTAAACTTTTTCAAATGTAAAAAAATAACAAGAACTTTTGATAGTCACTGGAAAAGGCTTTACACAGTCCGCATAGACTATATACCTGAAAATGGATCGGCTCATTGTCGATAAGATGCAATAAACCCTTCATGAGTCATGGGACCCATGTTGTCTTTGTTTACAATACATTCGAGATAATAATGGTCACATTACATTTTCACAAATTTCAAAACAAAAATTGGTAATAAAAAAAAAAACGGTTTTTTTTTTAATTACCAACTTCACATTCGTCGTGAAAACTGAAAAATCTTAATGGGGCTAATCGACTAACTATTAGCAAGATAAATGGGAGGTTTGTCAAAATCCCGAACATCAAATTCTAGATCCAAAGGATCGAACATTCTATCATAATATTGCAGTAAACAAATCAATCTATTCAACAAAAATTGATTTCCTGAAATCCTGGAATGGATTACGCAAATGTTTATCTTTAATTTCCAGACTAAACCATTCCCCATGCCTTTTAACGTTAATAAAACTGAGTCTAAATGACATCTTATTTTTTTCCAGAAGTTTCTAAAGTAGTTCAAAATTTGCTCAAGTCTCTATCAAAAAGTTAATTTTAATTTACAATAAGTTGGCATCTAACAAAATAATAAAATTTGAAAATTACTCTTTTCGAAATTCCCCCATAAAATCAAGGAAATTTTGTGTTCTTTTTTTTAACTCAGACATTTCTCAATTCTAATATCATTGATAAATAAATCACTGAGTGAACCAATGTTCCTAATTACTACTGAACGCTGTAGTTTTTACGTGAATATTAGCGAATTCTAAAAACAATTTCTAATATTCTGTCAATCAAAGGATCGAAATAAATAAATGGAAAAACATATTTTTTTTTCAAGCATACCTACTCACAGAAGGATTTCGGTTTAATGGTATAGTGACTTGAAAAGCTTTACTTTTCAATTCCGTCTAGTAGAACAAGGCTGGAAAACTCGCACCCCATGATTTTTCCACAGGCTTTTACATAGAAAACCATCCCTTGGCCTCCTCCAGAAAAAGTGGCGGCACTTCGCTTGCTTGCTTCATAAAGATGTCACTAGGAATTTCGGTCGCCAACACAGGATCCGAATTTGGAAAAACTTCTTTTATTTTCTAGAGCGTCGCGGCTAGCACTTTCGCTAATTGCTCCATAATCACAAAACTCGCGCTTGGCAATTTAATTTTCGGCACTAGTAAACTTGTGGTGAATTTATCCCACTTCTGATGTAAGAAAACGCTAGACTTTCAACAATAAAAATAGTTTATTTCAAATTCACAAAAATATCAGGACGACGATGCGTTCAACATGCTGTACAAAATGCAAGTCCCTGTCGAAAATCACTAAAACTACCTAGTCTAAAACCTAACTCTTTTTTGAAGAGCCCTTTCAATGTTACCGAAGTAACAATGGGTCGGGTCATAAACAGTGAATCATACAACCTAAATAATAAAACCAAGGGATCAACTATGGTTTTGCACAAATCCTTTTTGCGTCGCTGTCACGTCTCTATTTTTGGGGTATCAGATTCTCGCATGTATGTATATTGCATTTTTTTATTCAGAGGAACGTTTATAATTACATACTGTCAGGTCAATAGATATAGTAGGCTACGTCATTTTGAATTTATAAAATCTGAAATTACATTAGAATCGGCAATCTATTAAATTATTTCGCGTTTTCGCAAAATTATATATTATTATTTTCTAACGTTTTTAAGTGGGTACTTAGTTTCAGAGAAGGTTACTTCATTTTTATTCAGTTTCCTTCTAAATAGGTACACTATACATGCCTAGGTATACCTAGTTACTTTATCTTAGTAGGTACCTACTGCAATTAAACCATTAAATTTTGCTAAAATCTAAAAATAATAATCTTAAAAACAACGCACACCTTTGTCCAATGTTCAATTTCAACAAAATTTATTTAAATCGGATTGAATCCACGAAAAACGTTTTTGTTTGCCAGTTAAACACGTCAGTATGCGCATTTCATGTTAGTGAAACGGTCTGCGACTCATGAGCCTTCGTCGTCCAATCAACAATCGGCTGTTTCGTATGTGTTTGTGCGTTCTGTTTGTTTCCTTGCGATATGCGATGCTTTTTATTTGATCCCTATCCGATGCGAGAATCCGAGGTGCACATTCAAATAATAGCTCTGTTCGGGTTCGAAAAAAAGGCGGTTCTAGAACGGTTCAAAACAATCGCACAGTTTATCAATCAACAAAAATGACAACGGCTCGGGTATCATAAACTTCAATATTAAACTGTGCGATTGTTTTGAACCGATTTTTCAAACCCGAACAAAGCTAATAATAATACTTATCAGAACAGTGTTTTATGATCTCCGACTATCTAATCAAAACGTATTTTAGTGCAGTGCAGTGTTTTTTGTGTACAGTTTTTTTCCGAAACTACAAAAAGATAACCAAAAACTGAAGCCGGTTTTCTACCTGTCATCCTATTTAAACATCACATCAGCTGATTCACTTTTTGTTTACATCTAAAGAAAAGAGAGACTCTATAAGATGAAAACGCTTTAGAGAAAAAAATGTGCACCAATAAACAAAAAATTAGACGGTTGCACCCTTTAAAAACAACCAAGAAGTTATAAGATCAGTTCCAGTTCATTATTGGTTTCCTAGGATTGTAGGTTAGGTAGGGTAGGACAGTGTTGTGTTGTGTTGTGCAAACATAAACAATGTTGTGCCTCAAAAAAGGCTACAGGGATGAGCTGCTCCAGCTTGCTCTTATTATCAGTTTACTCAGGGTAAATCAAGATTCACTATTTGATTATGATATGCTTGATGGTGCCGACGATCTTGATTATAACAATGGCACTACATGGCGAAGTTCAATTACACCTACAGTACTTAGAAGTCACTATGTTAATCCAAAGAGCCTAGACGCAGTTTTACTCAATTACGAACGAGAATTATTTGATGATTTGAATTCTCTGGGAAGATATAATAGAGGCGGTTTCAGACACCCTGAGGTACATACCTATCTACTAAACATCGAACGAAGTGCTGTTGCAGCTCCCAATCCTGATGATTTAATACCACCTGCTGCTCAGAATCTTGCTCATAATGCTACAGAGGAAATTCTTCAAGATGATCTCACACCGACAAGCTCACCCTCTGACAACATGGAACTCAGTCAAGAGGTAAGTGCATGCCTACCTAACCCCATTTATTGTATTAATTAGTTTACCTCACCAATATATCACAAAATAATGAGGAAAACAATATTTATTGTTACAAATAGTTTCAAATACTATGCCAGTATGATGTATTCCTGTAGGTACCTAGAAAACCTTATTTCTGAATGTACCAACAAGAATAACAATAGAATCCAACAAACCAAATACAATCAAAATAAGATCCCAGTCTGTGCTACTTGTCATTTACACACAATGTAGCGAACAATAGGTACCCGATAAACCAAGTGTATGAAAAACCAAACAATTTCAAATGAAAGAAGGAAAAAAAAGTATAGAAAAATACCTGCATAAATTCAATATTCCCAGCAACATGTCAGAACAAATTAAGTTGCAAACTTATTGAAGTTATTAGCTATGAAGGACCTGAGAAAGGACCTAAACTTTGGTTAAAAACTCTTTTGGTAATTGTCACTCTTACTGACACTGGTAAAACATTGAATATTTTTACACCAAGTCAATAGATCTAAGATTTAAATTTGTTGCACTATTTGGAATTTGCAAATTTCCCTCGAAACGACCCTCCAATATTTAAATGGGAATTGCTCGGGGAATTGATTACCCGTGATATTTGGATGAAATTTGAATATGACGTTAGTGGGGATGCTGTAAGCAACATTTTTTATCATGGTGCAATCTTGTATATATGACAGGTGAGGCGGTATCAGCTGTCAAATATTGGATACTAATATTCAGAAGCAGACCAAATTTGGCAGATTTTGATGAAGTAAATATCGATTTTTATGGAGTCTACCAAGGTAAATCCAATAATGTCAACTTTCTTGACATCTGTCAAACCCCTGCCAAACGGAAGTAAGGTAAAGTACCGAGGGGGAAACCACCTTAGAATTTTGGTGTACAAACTGATAGAATTTTTTAGAATTTCTTAGAATTTTTTAGAATTATCAGTATTTTTTAGCATTTTTTAGTATTTTCTAGCATTTTCTAGAATTATTTAGAATTTTTTAGTATTGTTTAGAATTGAATTAGAATTTTTTAGAAATAATTTAGAATTTTCACCTATTGCGTATGTTTAAGAGCACTGCGCAATCTGTTGGGATTTTTGGAATTTTTTTTGAATTTTTAGAATTTTTCGAGAATTAGCATATTTCAAAATTTAAGAATTATTATTTTTGGTGTAAAAAAATAGGTAGGTGGGTTCCCCCGAGCGGGAAACCTTCTTAGAATTTTGGTGTACTGGGTGATCTATTATAAATGTCACCCCCTTCTAACTTTTTCATTTGACATTTTGGCAAAACTGTCAAATACAAAAGTTTCAATAAATTGTCGAAAGTTTTTAACTAAGTCAGTTTTAGACACAGGGTGTGTCAAAAAAGTGTAGCAGTGTGAAGTTATATTTTTTTAAATGGAACACCCTACATATTGTGCAATATACGATTTGATGTCAATCTTCGATATCTATAAGGAAAAACATGAAAACTCCTTTCAAGGTTTCATATTGAAAAAAGAAAAATTATACCATTTAAGCTTTAGAGAATTTTTTTTATGAACAGTTCATTGTTCAAATTTTATTCATTAATATACAAGGTGAAATATTATATTATAATAAATCCAGTTATTATTATTATTTTTGAAAAAATAACATGAGAGAACTAGCAAGGGATTTTCGCGTTTTTCCCTATAACTATTGAAGATAAACAGAGAGATAAACATATCAAACCGTATATCGTTGAAATCATATTATCTAGTATGGTGCTGGAACTGGCAAGGGGACTAACAAATAAGCGCACAATATACAGGGTGTTCCATTTCACCCTGTACAAACTGATAGAATTTTTAGAATTTTTCAGAATTATCAGTATTTTTTTGCATTTTCTAGTATTTTTTAGCAATTTCTAGAATTATTCAGTATTTTTTAGAATTGAACTAGAGTTTTTTAGAAATAATTTAGAATTTTTATCTATTGTGCACGCTCAAGAGCCTGCCCAATTTGTTGGGATTTTTTAGAATTAGAATTTTTAGAATTTTTTGGGACAATAATAACATGAAAATTAGCATTTTTCAGAATTTTAGAATTTTTGGTGTACAAAATTAGGTAGGTGGTTTCCCCCTCGTAAAGTACCCAGTTGTTGACATGTTAAGGGTATCCTTGCTTATGATCACCACATATTTTCCAAATTTTTAATCCCAAGGCTTGGATATATTTTTTGGCGTGATTTCAAACTCATAATTAAATGTGTAGATATATTATTTACCCTATATTCCTATTATTTGTGTTATTATGCCAAAAATACCTGAAAGGTGACAAAACCCCAATAGTTGACACCTAAAAAAGTTCACTTCGCCAAAAGTTGACACATTTTTGATCCAAAGGTTGACATATATTTTTTTACAAAACCAAATTTTTACTTTTAAGAAATTTTATCATGGTCTGTGGAACTAAGAAGTATATTTTTCTAAGTGTACAATTTTTTAAATGAAATATATGCACATAATAACCAATTATTTTAATTTTTTTTAAGTACATGTTGACACTCTTGACACCAATAGTTGACATGTTGCCTGTATCAGTAGAAACCCTGGTAGAAACATAAATAATGTAAGAATCAAACTTTTTATTAATAAAAAATAACATTGGGCAACTTTTTGTTGGGAAAAAAATACAAATTTCAATTCCAAATTGGTAATAAAAGAAATTGCTTGGAAAGCATTGGAACATTGTGTTTTTTTGCTGATGTAGCTGCAGTAAGCCCCCTATCGCAATCATCCAACGCAGCAATCATGTCTTCTGGTAGTTCTGGTGCATATTTCAGCAATTTCCATTTTTCATACGTCATCTCTTGATTTAAACCTGAAAGCACCAATTGTTGACACTCCAAAGCTCCAAACATTGACAGGGGTAACAGGGGTGTCATCTATTGGATCTACGACCGTTACATTCCCCAAACCCATATCTAGGTTTCTTTTTAATCCAGAGCAATAAAAAGAGACAGACTACAATGTTAAAATATTTTTACCGCCAGAAATCCATAAGTTGACACTAGTGTCAACATTTGGATCATCCCTCGATTTGGGCTTCAATAGTTGACACCCCCCCTTAAAAAGTTTATGCCAGTTGTTTAAGAGATGAAACAATAATAAATATGTATTACAATGTATCTTATTATACAGTAAATATATATTATTCATAATTTATCAACCCTATCTTAGCTTTGAGAACTTTTGTTTTTATATCTTCTTAACTATTTTCACTAGAAATCTGGGAAAAAATTCAAACATTTGCACCTGTTCACTACTTCTTGCCACAATTTTGAAAAAACTTGTCATTTCAAATCCATACATCAGCTATAGTCTGAAAAATGGCTCCAACAATACTATAAGCTATTTCAGTTAGCTTATAACCTATATAAATTCTTATTTTCAGGAATAATATGCTAATGTGTCAACTTTTGGGACCCTGTCAACAACTGGGTACTTTACCTTACTCATATTTTTCAGTTTTCAATATTTCATGATTTTTAACTTGTAGGTACCTATATAAATTATGAGTTCAAAAATTGAAAAAAAATTACGGAACTGCCAAAGCCTGTCATTTATTTTAGTAGAAAAAAAGATTCCAATCTGGTTCTTTATCGTTTGAAGGTAGTTTATTGGTGATAAAACATTAAACAAAGCTCATAGATATCAAAATTTGACATTTACTTTTTCTAGAGATAATTTTGAGAATAGATTTGGATTGTTTTCAAAGTTTTAACGTATTTTCAGTAGTAATAAACCAAGGATATTGATAATTGTCCGAAAAAAAATTATAAGAGACTTCGAAAGCTTGTTGCCTTGAAACAGACTGAAGTCGTAGGCAGAGGTCTGTTTTCTATAAGCAACAAGCTTGAGAAAGTTGTTATAAAATTTTTGAGTATTTATCAATGTTTGAGGGTTATTTGGATAGAACATTTTTTGACAGCAATGTTCGAGGCAATGTCATAGAGTGAAAACAATTTTCAGTATAATGTTGAAATGATTGGATGATTTGTGTCACCTGACAAAAAATTACAAAATTAATTGGCTGCTATTATGGCATATTTTAGCAAAAATTCCACAAGAGCCTTGTAAACACAGATTAGAAGATGTTTATTTAATATCTTCCTAATCATATAGAACTTATGATTTATGAATCAATTTTCTAATATTGTTAGTTAATCTAAATGAAGGTTCTGAACAATTATAACTCCCAAATATTTCTCGAAATATTTAGTGCATTGTACCTCCTTTATTTTATCTTCAAAACCATTTACTTATGCTATTAAAATTGGGAGGAATTGCCATTGTTAGGAAGAAAGCTATGTAGCTAGTTGGTTTTGTCAACATTCAGACTAAGTTTTAATGAGTCAAACCAATTTTCTATTTTATTTAAGCCAAGAGAGGTATTTCTATACCTAAATCTGAGCCTAAATCAAATAGGTAAATTTAATTTTTAATATATTTTATTTGGTGATAAAGTCTAATATAAAGCTGGGCTTATACCTACAACCTCGCCTACAACAGAAATTTTCATTAAACATCAAGTTGTCTGATATCTAAGGCAGGCTTTTATTCAAAAATGTAGCTTTACTTAATTTTATAAGGAGCTGACAAACTTCTTAAAAAAATAATAAATGAGATTAATTACTTAACCGTGGGACAATTTTTTTTTTCAACTTCGAACTTGAAATCGAGCTTAAAATCTAAAATAATAAATATTGTTGTCCCAATTTTTTTTAAAATATCTCTTGATTATTTTTCAAGCTATTTTTATTGGTATTTAACAATTACCTACCAAATAGGTTTTATCTTGGTTTATCAACTTTGAGAAGCCAAAGGGATGTTTTTGTATTCAAACAGTTAACAGATTTTTTCATTTCTAAAGAAAACTTACCACCTACAGATCTAACTACATCAAAACCTCTGATAATTTTGATGTAATGGCCAAAGTTGTATGCTGTGAAACATTTTTTACCTAGTATTGGTGCATTGGATAGCTCTCTTCCAGCTATTCGGTTTTATCCTTCAAGAAATATAAAGAACAACAGACCGAATTTATATCAAATCCAAGAAATCCAACATTTTTAAAAGCATTTGCATGTTTTTGTGGCAAGGGTCTAGTGGCCCAGGGATCTACAAAGACTGCAAACAGTTTTTTTTTTTTTTTATTATCTGAGCTGAGCCATAGTAGGCACAAAACTTGAGCAACGAAGAAGTTCAATTACCTATTAATATCTAACTCTAACAAAACTATGAAGAAGTTCTTTGATTTTCAGTAAACATATTAGCAGGGAACTTAGTGGTATTATAATGTTAAATGGGAATGCAAAATACTGCAAACAAACATGCCAAGTCTTAGAAACTCTGGATATTTCATTTTAAATGAATTTAGCTGAAGGTACCTACTTGGGTACCTATATCTAGATGAGAAATAGTAGGTAACTCAGAATTGACTTGAGCTTAGAAAATGTTTAGTTCCCAAAACACCTTTGGATGGAATCCATTCTGCCACATTTTGAGTGTTTTTCAAGCATATATGAAATATGTTTTTATTTGAGAAAACAAAGTACTACTTACCTACCTACATCACTTCAGTACTCAACTCATAAATTTTTTTTTACTAACATCCATTTATTTTCTCCTTTTTGGCTTTGGCTGACCTTTTAATGTCAGCATAATATGAAAAACAGGCTTGTGCCAATGACCTTACCACACACTACTTACCTACCTATACTAAGCTTGGCAGAAGATCAGATGAAAATATGATTAAATTTAGATTTTTTTTCTTTTGAAGTGCCTTTTCTGATAATATGCATTGATAGATAAACACCTTGTTAATAATTGTTTGTCTGTATTTATCCAGACTGGTCAAAATGCAAAATGGTCACCTTGGCAAGAATATAAAAATATTAGGTTTTGTCTGATCTGGAAACTACACATATCAAAATAGTCTAGGGAACAGGACATTTTTGCTGATTTTATTTATAAAACATTCAAACTGAACGAGCTTTCGAAAAAAGTCGATATAGTGAATTTGATAGGATTTGTTCAATAAATAATACCCACGTTATCTTTAAAAAAAAATTGTTTTGTCTTAAAATTAAAAGACAGATATTTCTTGTTCCCTAGACTATTTTGATGAGTGTATTTAGCAATAATGTAATTTTGGTCAATGTTTAACAAGTTGAACATCTCAATCTGTTTTCCAAGCAGAAATAAGATGTTATTGATTTTACTGAGATATCGTTAAGTTAAAATTAGGCTCTTATTCCAGAAACATTTACTGAATACCTACGCGTTAGTAATTATATTTATTAATATCCTTTGCATTAATTATATTTGGCAGAATAAAATCGAGCATAAATTCAACAGAAATCCAAAAAAGTAGTCAGCAAATGTTTTTATACTTTGCTTATGAAAAATGTCGTGCGACTCGTGCGAGCATCACTATAATAAATAAAATTATCACAGAAGGCCAAAGCATTTTTAAAAACCACTTAATCTATTATTACAAGCTGGTGATTGTGATACCTATATTTACATATTTAACAATAGCTAGATGTACAGTTTGAAAACCCAATTTTTGGCAATGCCTGATTCAAGGTTTCCTTATTTTGCTTGCCAATAATTAGGATCGATTATTCTTTTTCCAGGCAATAACACATTTTATTTTTGACAATTCCAATTATTTAAAAACACCTGTAGATATTTATAAGAAATGACAACACACTGTGAAATAGTACACTTTTCTATATTCTGTCGTAGTTTTACTGCTTAGTAAATGATTTTAATTTTCTTTTCCAGTAGGTAGGCCACGTTTTAGTTATATTGTTTGGAAACCTGTTTTACCAATGACTCATTGTCTGTGTCAGCGAGTAGCAACATTATTATTTTTTATACCAAATACGGACCACCATAACATAATTAAATGGATTGCAAAAATGCTTTCACATAATAGCTACGTATAAAATCAGTTAATAGGTTAGGTGATGTTATTTCAAATTTTGAAGCTAACATTGCTAATGCTAACCCTGAGGCTAACCCTATCATCGGTTCACTATAATTTGACAAACATTTTTATGTTTAATTATATTTATGAAATATGACACAAAAATGATCAAACAAGTAGGTACTAGGTACATCAAAATTTTTGTTAAATTTTTGTTATTAACTAGCGGATACCCGGCGTGTGCTACTACACTAAAAAATTACGTACATTTTGTTTATTTGTTGAGAAAAGCAAATTTTTAAAGACGGGGGTTGTCCTGACAACCTGCCCAGCTCTCCATCTGTCACGTTTTATAGTTGACATCTGTCAATTTTTTAAATGTGTTATGGCGTTTCCGATTCTGAACACCGGGCAGGCCGAGGGGCAGGCATATGACGCCCTTTTGTCATATTTTGACATCTATCAAAAATTACATTGGACAGCTGTTGAGTATTCCAAATTTTATTATTACCCGAACTTAAACTGTATGCAAAATTTCAGCAAAATCCGTTTTTGAAGAAATTGTTCAAAAATCTACACCTGTCACATTTGACACTTGACACCTGTCAATAGTAGTCTTAAACCTTCTTCTCATTATTGCCTTTCATATTGAACTGGTTTGGGGCACATCGGTCGAATGGTTCCAGAGTCTATAACGGACATACATAGTAGAAACATTTTTTGTGTTTTATATACCGGGTTCCCACGAGATTACTTTCCGGCTGCCATTTTTTCATTTGTCTATCGATGTCTACGAAACTTGGTAGGGTTGATATTTTAACCAAACGCCATTTTCATGCATCGATGACAAGTTTTCATGACTTCCGGTTTCACTAGAAATTACAGAAACAAATAGCACACCCTGTTTTTTTTTCTTGTTTTTCGGATTCTACAGATCGTTCTACGTCCTAATGTACCACTTTCAAATCGAGTTTTGGTCAAATTTCGTTTTCAAATTAAATTTAAAGTAGAAAAAAAAAATACGTACATAATAATACAGAAATATTTGAACGAAAATTAAGAAAAATGTCATGGTGTATTACATCGTTCCATCGTTGGATTCGCTTTAAAATACTGCATTTAGTAATGCAAAATGTTTCTACTTGAATTTTTGAGCTTGGGCAAAAATACTAAAATAATGAAGTTTACAGCCCTTCATCAAGAAAGTTTACAAAGATAAAATTGAGTTTGTATTTTTCTGAAATTACGTAATATAAAGTATGTAGTCATTTTAGGATGATTATGGCACTCTAGTTAAAAAATTGAAATTTAATTTAAAAACAAAATTTGGACAAAACTCGATTCAACAGTTGTGCATTAGTAAAACGATCTGTAAAATCCGAAAAACAAAAAATATACAGGGTGTGCCATTTAAAAATCAAAAGTTCCGGTCATTTCCAGTTAGTGATGTGAACAAGGGAACGTTCTGATTGTGCTTTCGAGAACATTCGCGAACGTTCGCGCACGAAAAAAAGGTTCGTGCTGAATGTTACTTTCGGAGCACATTGAGCACGATAGAGAATATTCAGCATGTTCTCAAGCACGATCCTAACCAATAAAATCTCATAACGCCATAGAGTAGAGATATATTTATGGAAGCTGTTGAAGGCAGAGATATATCGAATATTGAGCCCGAGAACCAGGAAGCAATTAGCAGCAATAGTTATTTTTTTTTTGTAAGCAAAGGTAGCGTTGTACTGGAATATACTCAAACTAAAATCACTACATATGAGATTAATTATAGGTCTGTTTCTGCAGAAATCACAAAACAGTCAGAGCGAATTTCATTGGTTGAAAACAGTCAGAAAACTACTTTTAACAATAAAATTCACTCTGACTAGTTTGTGATTTCTGCTGAAACAGACCTTATGTATTTGTATATTATATTTTCCTAAGAAGTTTGAGAATTTTCAGCATATTTATGAAGAATTTTCAGAATATTCAGAACTTTCACGAGAAATTTGGGAATTTCGGGAAATTTGAGAAAAATCAGAATTTATTTAGAAAAATGTTTTGTTTTATTCAGCTTTTGATAAAAAGCATAAATTCTTGGGTCCTGCTCGTTTTTGCTCGATTATTCTCGTTTATTCTCGATGCTGCTCGGAGAACGTTCTCCTAAAATACTTGCTCGAGCATTTTACATCACTATTTCCAGTGAAACCGGAAGTCAGGAAAACTTGTCATGGATGCATAAAAATGGCGTCTGGTTAGAATATCAACCCTACCAAGTTTCGTTGTTATCGATAGACAAATAAAAAAATGGCAGTCGGAAAGTTATCTCGTGGGCACCCGGTATATAGATTTTGTAATCCATGATTTGAAGGGAGAGGAAACCCTTCAGGAATACCTTTAGGCAAATTGTTTTCATCGAGGTTTTCTCATAAAATAATTTAATTTCAGTTTGGAAATATGTAGATTTATTTATTTATTTATTTATTTATTTATTTATTTATTTATTTATTTATTTATTTATTTATTTACGGGAAAACCCCATTAACTGTTAAAATACAATTTAAGAAAAAATATAAAGAATAAAGCATAAGTTAGGTACTATATTATAGGGGAGACAGGGGTACATTTGAACAAAAACTACTCACTCCTTGATAAAATTACCATTTATTATTTTTATTGATTTTCTTTAGATTTGATGAATGGTAACATTTATTGGCAACCAAAAGACAGTATCACCCAAAAAAAAAGCAAAAAATAACTTAGATTTTTTTAAATTTTTGGCGGTTGAGCATTTGTTCAAATGTACCCCTCAATTGGGGTACATTTGAACATCTAAGGGGCAGTTTTGAACAAAATTAAAAAATGCATCTCCTGGCCTTATACCTTAAAAAAAAATATCCCCTATGCTTCAAAAATAAATAATCTTTAAATACATTCACATTATTTTCTCCTTAAAAGTGGTGAAGTCGAAAGCAAAGGATAATATATATGCTGCCCTAGCAGTTCCTCCCGAGATATCTGGTGCTGGGAGTTTCAACCTGATGTCTTCTCTCTCTACTTCACTAATGTCATCTTTTTCAGGGAAGTGAAATTTCCATGTACCCTCTTTTCTCTTCATAAATTTAACTGTGTAGGAACCAGATTTGAAAATGTGTTCAATCTGGCCAACAAACAATAACTGAGATTTTTTCGTATTAAATGAAACGAGAATAAAATCATTCAATTTTAGATCAGTGGTATCTGGTTCTTGATTTTCTAGGTCGCTGAATGTTTCCATTTCATCTGACGAGTCATCTTGGAGAGACATGTCAGCCTCGGAGATAGATTCATCAGACTCATCTTCACACAAGGCTTTGAAAACATTTTTTTTAACATTATCAATTTTTTGTAGGGTTTGCTTCATAGATTTGTTTTTTTTAGATTCTCGTTCCATTTTTTCCTCTTCTAATCTTGTCTTTTCAGGAGTTTCTGTTAAAATGCGTGATTTGCCTTTTTTCCTTCCTCTGGCTAAATCAGATCGAGGCGCAGCCTTTGGATAAGGCCATGCACAATGTAATTGACTGTCCCCTTTCTGCCGAAACTGCCTGACCGACTTGCTTTGGTGCTTGTAGGACTGTGGCCACGCCAGTCTCATCAAGATTGAATATTTGACATGCTGTAAAATTTTTAGATTTAAGGGCCCTTTCGTAGTTGTCAAAAATGCTTCCACATTTGTTTTGTTAAATGAAGTCAACCGCGAGAGTGAGGTATTTTCAGGTTTGCGAATACTAAGATTTCGATGTCGTTGCATAAAGCTGTAAAGCCAGTCTTCTCCAGCTAACTGTTTTTCAATCCAACTGTTCGGCATTTTTAAATTCAATTTTGCTGCATAGTCGTAAGCAAGAACTCTCATCTGTTTGTAGGTAAGACCATAGCACATTTTTGATGAATTAATAGCATATTCAACTAATGCTAATTCTTGTTCTTTGGAAAATACTTGTTGGCTGGAGAATTTGGAATGGAAATTGTGTTTAACCGAAGAAGTAACCGTTCCCTCGTCGTTAACCTTTATCTTCTTTAGGCGGTAAAATAGAGCTGTGTGTGACATACCATAATGTGTAGCTGCTTCACGCAGTGTCATATTCTGATCACGGACAGCCCTAATTGCGGCTTCTACGTCCTGTTCGCTGTAAACAGGCTCTGGTTTTTTTCTTTTGTAGTTACGAACCATTTTGCACCTGAAAATAACATCTACCTTGAAATATCCCCTAAAACACATGCATTTTTGAGTAAAAAGTTAACTGCATAGTGTTCAAATGTGCCCCCGATGTTTTGTTCAAATGTGCCCCAACATACTTTTTTTGCTTACCCTAATATTTTTTCGTGACCAGAGAATAAAACCATCAAAAGCAACAAAACTATTAAGAAGCTGACACTTACCTCTTTCAAATGGTATGACACTAATTCACTTTTTTTTATTATTTATAAAACTACAAGACAATTTCTGTTTTGTGAAAATTTCAGCACATACATGTGCTCAAATTCATTACAATATTCTGGAAAGCTAAAATAATATCTGGAGGCAACCTAGCATAGGGTCATATGTGGTGGAGCAGTGTTGCCACTGGTACAAGTAATTATTGATTTTAAAATGGGAACCTGTTGGAAGTAAAATCAGATGTTCAAATCTACCCCTTGTTCAAATGTCCCCCAGTCTCCCCTAACTATAACTACATAAATAATAAATATTATTTAACTACAAAAATTAATACTACACAATAATATAAAACATATTAAGTACAGCCAAAAATCATCTTTTAAGTAAGTAGGTATTAGTAAAAGTATGTAGGTATTATGAAAAATATCTTGATCTTGATAATGAGTAGTTAACATATGGAAACATATAAAATAGAATTAGGTACAACAAATAATACATAAACCAGAATTGACCCTGTTATACAAAAAATATCACATATTCTTCAGGTACGTTTTTAATTGACCTAGACTTTGGTCATATCAAATATATCAATATTTAAGTTATTAATTAATGACATGTATCTGTCAATAGGATTATTTTCACCATATGTTGTTCGGTGAAAAGGTATGAGAAATGTTGGGTGTTGCCGCAGTCCCCTAGTGGGTACATTAAAACTAACTGAAGAAAGGAGACTTGGACAGTCAATTAACCCATGTACTAATTTGTATATAAATGCTACACCAAAACTATCTCTACGAAGGCCCAGAGGACTCAATGACAATTGTTGTTCTATTGCTCTATAGTCGTGGTCAGCCATAGCAAAGCCATTTTTAAACGCACACACTCTAAGAAATTTATGTTGCACCTTCTCCAAAGAATCCATATGAATCTTATAGAAGAGAATAGATTGATTTGATAGAGATTTGAAATTTGAACCCAAAAGAAACATTTTTTAACAATATCGCCTATTGGTATTTTCAGTACTTATCAACAAAGCCCCATAATAGAATATGAGAAAAGTCAGAAATACCATGTAATTCATGATGAAATGCCCTTGTAAATATCTAAAATGGATATGTGACACACGCATCTCGGCAATGAACATATGGTCACCTATTTTCTTGTTTCTTTGAGTTGTTGCCAACTTAAAAAATGCAATTTATTTTTATTTCGAGTTTATTCCATGCCCCACTGCACTCCAATGGCCAAGAAATATTTTTAAATTGTTTGCGAACACAAAAACAACCTCGTTTATCAAAAATAAATGCAATGGGGAATTTATGATCGTACTTAGTATTTCAGCCTCGATTTTGGCCTTTAAAGCTTCTTGATCTCCTTTTGAAACTGGGAGTGAATTTTACTGGCTATCAAAATTGAGATGTGTGGGATTTTTGCGATTGACTAGAATTAAATAGAACATAACATAATGATAGTTTTTTAATTTAAGGAATGTTTTGTTTTGATTTGTATTTTGGAATAATTTTCTGGGAGTTTCTTACTAAGTAGTCTAAGTACCCCCCTTCGCATTTTCCGTTATAATAACAAATAGTTTTGTTATTATTTTACCGTCACTCTGTCTTATCTACTGCCAAAATGGCCAAGTTCAGAGGACGGGAGGCGCAGAGCTTAGGCGCAGAGCTTAGGCGCAGAGCTTAGGCGCAGAGCCGTTTTAAAAGACATAAAACTTCCTTCCTTATTTCCTTCTTCCACTTATTCCCTATATGGGGATTCCATATAGATAGTCAACTTTTCATTTTTGTCTAACTTAAATTATCTATATTTTGCCGCCCAGACTATTTTTAACAATACCTAATTGTTGTGATTAATCATCTTGTACTTTGGTGAAACCAAGAGTGAAACTAGATAAGAAAAAAACAACACTGATTTTATGTCATATCATTCTATAATTGATAAGCCAAGGTTTATTGAACAACCAAAATATATTTAAAGGAATTGTGTCTCGACTTTTACTAACCACATTATTTGAGATGAAATAGGTGATGCCTATAGGTCCTTATGCATAATCTCGAAATAACTAAAAAAATCAATTTTCTAAAACGCATGGCATCTAGTGAATCTAATAGTTGCTGTTTAGTGAAAAGGTTGCAATTTATGCATTATTGCGTGAAAGTTTAGTCAAGACCGAGGTCAAGACGATACAAAAATCTATTTAGAAGCTACAAAGGATCCATTTTTCATATAAACTCTAGCATTATCATTTTTTTTAAATGACAACAGCACAATAATGATATTAAGATTACTGCACATATTTTTATTTGTCATACATATCTATACTTAGGAGTTCCTTATCTTGAATGTGCTGAGGTTTAATTTTCGTATTTTTTCATTCCATACTCACTTACATGAAATACTTATTTTTTTTAAAAGTTTTGAGGATAGGGAAGGTCTGTTATTACTTAGTAAATTACCTTCTTGATCACATTTTCTGAAACGCATTACTTAGGTATATAAGTTTTCGCTAGACTCGCCCTGAGACTTACCCTATTCAGTATCATTCTATAAATTGTAAAATTTATGAATTGGACTAAAATAGCTATAATTAAAGCACACCAGGCATTGTACTATATTGGTCCGGTCAATAGTATTAGTTTTAACTTTAGACAATGTGAAAAGCCTCCAAATGCCGCTTTTACTATTTTTAGATGATCGTTTCTCATTCGGGATTGGTGAACTTGAACTAGCACTCGATTTTTTTTATTTCAATTCTAAAGCGTAGCAAAGTGTGTAGGTCAGTTTATATCCAATAGTGTATACACGATTGTTGATTTAGTTTCAGTGGAATAAACAACGCTAAGCAATGCTTGTTTAGATAATTTCTTCACAAACCTGGAAAACATTCCGACTGAAACCAGTAGAATCATTCAGATAATATTCGTTTAATTGACAATTTTTTAGGCGCATAAGTAGAATAAAACAATGCAAAATGTTTCCAGATTATTTTCTCAAAAGATACTTATAAATTCTTCGACAATATATTTTTTTTTTTAAAGAGAACCGATTTTCTGATTTTAGTAAGCCCGTAAAACTCTCTCTGTGAGAATATACTTTTTGTGTTGCAGAATTAAAAAAAAAAAAAATATTTTTAGAAAATGCACTTCTACTACTTTTATTATCAGACAAGGCAAATTAGGTGTTATCGATAAAAATGTGTGTTGAAACATGTCATTTTACGTTATTTTGCAATGTATCCAATGTAGAAATAATTATACTTAATTATTGTAAAATTGACACACTAAAACATGGGTCTAAAAAAGCTTCTGTTTTTTTTTCTAGGGACATAGTATATAAAGTATAAATACCCTATCTCTATCTAGGTATCAAAGCTTAAGGTATGTTGTAATTTTCTGTTTTTCTACATGTAGCGCCATCTATTGTACAATAGCTAAATAATCGATTCACGGCGAATACCATGCTCTGCATTTTAGCGGATACATTTTTCGAAAATTAGCGGTGGCTAGGTTTAACCATAATAAATAATTATTAATATTATCTAAGTATATTTCAATTACTATTATATTATAAGGCTTCTGAGCGATAGTGAGCGCGTTTAATCGTTGAGAATGAGAATATTGCCTTATGTTCTATAAAGTTGGATGGGTAGATGGGTATTTATTAATTTCCGATTGTGATTGCTGGTTTAGCGGTTGCTGTGCTGTCTTCCAGTGCATTCCTTGCCTGTGTTTGTTATAAAGTTCTTTTGAATTAACGTGGCACATTTTTTTTTTTCAGTTTTTAACTGTGGTTCGTATTGGTGGTTCTGAATATCGAGTCGATGCTGATTAATGGAGAGTCGCTGCCACTCGACATTTTATAAGTTTCTATAAGGTCTCACCTGTCAACTTCTTTCCGCTAGCGTTGTTAAATTGAGCTGGACGAGTCTGTCCATGGGTGGAATTTTTAATTGAGATGGGGTGGTGGTTACTGTTCTCTGGATTCTCTGTAATATTTACATATTGTTGGAATAGTAGGGAGTTTACATCGGGTGAGCATACTCCAGGTTTGGGGTTTGGGTCTTATTAATGTCTTTTATATCTTTCCGATTAAATCCATAGATTTTGAACTGAGGGTCTTTTGTTATGTAAATAAGTACTTATGTTAATCTTTCCAGTTACGTGTGATAAGTGGGTTTCCGTTTCGTATATTCCTTTACAACATGTTAGTCAATGTGAAGAGTCAGTGTTTGTCATCAATTTATGATTTCTGAAAGCGTCTCCTCTGCCAATATCTCGAGATCCTGCACTAAGGGTCCTTTAGAAAGGATTTTACATCGGCATAAGACATAACTCATAACTCATCTCAGTTAGGAAATTATTATTTGATGAACAAGGACCATGGACTGTATCATGGTGGAACGCCAATTTAAACATCCAATAGAGTACTAATTTTACTAGTAGTTTTATTATTCCTGACTATCTATTTCCTGTCATTCAAGTAATTCGCGAATACACCCAAGGCGAACCCACTATCCAGAAGTGATGAATGGGGTACCATATTGACCACCATGAGGATATCAAAAAAAACAGCCAGTCAGTAATTTTCATAATCTAGATTCTAGACCCACCTCGGTCAATTTGTCCAAATTTATTTCCTGACAAGATCTTATTGGCCCTGAGAAAGTTTTGCAGTCTAGACTAAACACCTTTTTCAGAGATTTTTGGGAAATTATTAATAACCTTGATCGGTAGTTACTTTATCAATGTTTTGATCCACTAGATCCAACATATTTTTTTTCCTGGGAGAATGTATGATTGCCTATTACCAAATATTACATACACCCAAATGCGAATATTTATTTATCAAACCGGTCTTGAGATTGACTTTGGAAATTCCACTAATTATTTTGTGGAGACCATATTCGAACTTTCTGAGGTTTCTACGCAACAAACATCGATGTAATGTTATTATTTCATTCGCTTTTCATAATTATTGTTATTATAGCATATTATTTATTGCAAAGGCGGCTCAAAAACTTAATGCTTTGTTTTATTCTTCTGAAAAGTTATTAATTGTAATCAGGGCGTCCAGGATAGGATTTTTCTTTTAAACTCGAAAAACTAACATCCGTTATTCGAGCCTATCTATCGTCTTTTCATTTGGCCGTTGTAAGAGGGAGGATAAATATAAGGTTGGGAAATCAAGGTCGGTATTCCTGCCAGCTTTAGGGCCATATATTCAATAAAGCTGGGAATACGCGGTCCGTATTCACCTAATAGTCCAAGAGCCCAGAGCCGCCAGACACAACTTATTTTCTAAAGGACAGAATATGTGTGATTGGGTAGCACTTATATGTACTATGAACGTATGCATACCCGCTAAGTTGGCTAGACGGCCAATTTATTGAAACCAGGTGCGAAAGGTGAGAAAAAATAAGACTAACTTAACTTAAATTCTAGCGGTTAATTTTTATATATGTTTTGTATAAAATTATTACAAACCAATATTTAACACTGCCAGACACCTCCCGTCGGCCAGAGCTTCCGCCAGACGCTTTAAAGCACGCAAAAAAAATAAAAATAAAAATTCAACTTTTTTTCTAACGCTTGATTTTTATATATGTTATTGGGGAGACTATTCCATAACTACGTGTGATCAACCAGACCAATCGCACCGGCCAAACATCCCCCCAGACGCAATAATTATTTTTCCGTGAGTGTGAGCGCGAGGGAACTATGCATGCGTTTGAGAGTGAGCGTGAGGGAACTATGCATGCGTTTGAGAGTGAGCGAGATATCTATGTCAATTGATTTCCTCCTCTCAAGCTTACAGTCTAATCCAGGCTAGAGTAGAGATGGGAAAAACCGTTATTTACAAGTAACGTAAGTTTCGTACTTATTATTATTTTTCAAATATAATAAATGTTTTATCCTTCAAGAATCAAGACTGAACAAATCCAATTCTTTTGTATTGAAATATTTTGATAAAGATGAAGTTCAAAGTGGGTTTTCTTCATGTTACAAGTGCCGGAAAAAATACAAGACTAGTGTCCCTAGTGGCAATACATCTAATTTAGGGATCATTTGAAATTTTTTTTATAAATATGTATATATTTTTTAAAACAATCGATAGTATCGATAGCGCGAAGTGGCACTATCAAAATTATCGATTGTCAAAATTTTGCACTATCGCACACCTCTAGCCAAAAGATGTGTTGTTATTTTTAAGCTGTTATTTGGAAATAACGGTTGCAACTGTTGTTTCAGTTCAAAAATAACAGGCGAAAAATAACGCTAAAACACAAAAGGTTCACCTACTCACGTTCAGTGAGTGAACGTGTAGAAGACTGTCGGTCGACGTTCGATGCCTCGATGCCGCATTGCATTTGAGATAACAGCTGTGTGCTGCCTAAATTAAAATTTAAATTCATCATTACCGATAGCTGTTCAACCAATGAGTACATACGCTGCCACCACGAGTAATAAAAAATAACGACAATATCGACAACCTGCTATTTTAGGCCGTTGTTTGAAAATAACAGTAACAGCTGTAACTGTTATTTTTAAATAACGGTTTTCCCCATCTCTACTCTAGCCTGGATTAGACTGTGAGCTTGAGAGGAGGAAATCAATTGACATAGATATCTCGCTCACTCTCAAACGCATGAATAGTTCCCTCATGCTCACACACACGGAAAAATTATTATTGCATCTGGGGGGATGTTTGGCCGGTGCGATTGGTCTGGTTGATCACAAGTAGTTATGAAATAGTCTCCCCAACAACATATATAAAAATCAAGCGTTAGAAAAAAAGTTAAATTTTTATTATTTTTTTTGCGCACTAAAGCGTCTGGCGGAAGCTCTGGCCGACGGGAGGTGTCTGGCAGTGGTAAGTATTGGTTTGTACTAATTTTCTATAGAACATATATAAAAATTAACCGTTAGAATTTAAGTTAGGTTAGTCTTATTTTTTCTCACCTTTCGCACCTGGTGTCAATAAATTGGCCGTCTAGCCAACTTAGCGGGTATGTACACGTTCATAGTACATATAAGTGCTACTCAATCACACATATTCTGTCCTTTAGAAAATAAGTTGTGTCTGGCGGCTCTGGGCTCTTGGACTATAAGTCGTTATGGGGTTATTTGACGAAAGCAAAAACATGGATCCTATACGTTAGCACAATTATCATGCTCAATCAACTTTCAATATTTATGGGCCTGTTCCGGTTTGAAATAGGGACGGTTCTAGGACGGTTCAAAACAATCGCACAGTAGTTTATCAATCAGCAAAATGACAACTGCTCGGCTATCACAAATTTCAATAATAAACTGTCCGATTGTTTTGAACCGTTCTAGAACCGACCTTTTTCCAAACCCGAACAGGCTCTATAAAATTCAATAGCTTTGTTCCAACACACCATAAAACCGTACGATTCTGCGCAAAGCCAAAAATTTGTGCGTAGAACCCGAAATTTGTATACAGAGTGATTTCGAAATCCTTTATGGGATGGGTTTTGACGTGTTGGAACAAACCTAATATAAATAATTCTTACTTGCCAGTGCGCATGATCAGACAATTTACTTGCAAAAGGTCCGTAAACTGTTTAGATAGTTAGCAAAACATCGGCATTTGCAGTCATCGACAGTTAATAGGTTAAAAATATACCTAAACATAACCTCAATCAGTGTCAAATTTGCATTTATTGAAAAAATATTTTCAATAATTCAATAGTTACCATAGACCACAATTATTATGCAGGAAGTACTTAAATAAAACGTGCAAGATCCGCAAACTGTTTCGATAGTTAGTAAATTATCGGCGAAACCAGTGAGAATAGTCATGCAGAAACCTCTGTAGGAACCCTGACGAAAGACGAAACAATTGTGCAGAATCCTGATTACTTCCCATAGTCTCGGACTGATGTAGGAACGAACCTATTAAGTATATTGTGAGTAGCTACACAGGGTTTTCATAAAAAGTCTTTGAATTTTCTTCTTTTATTTTATATTTATTAGTTATATTAGGTAATAGGGTTACACTCTCTTGAAACCTATAAAAAAACTTCATCTTGGCATATTTTACTCATTGATCGATTGTGACGGACAACAAAATAATTTAAAGAGAGATTGATTTAGCTGATACTTGATGGAAATCCATTAGAAATTCGTAATAAATGATTTTATGACAGTATTATGTACTGGTATTTTTCCCAAAAATTTAGAACCACTATGAAATTCAAAGCAAACAAAATCTATTAGCATAATTATTATTGGTTTGATGGTCAATATATAATAATTGTCGTTTCCCAATCCCCTCTATTGAAAATTTCACTAATGCCCTTGACTGTAATTAACATAAAATGATATTTAATTGATGTTTGCTTTTACCAGAAACAACATCTAAATAAGAAGATTGGTGTTTCGCAGTTTTAATAAGTTCTTAAACTAAAATTTATATAGTACGCGCACAGCAATATAGAATATGCTAATCTAGAAAATGATTATTTATAAGCGTTGATTATTTAAATAACACGTGACGTGGTCAGTCCTCTTGATTCATGCCATCCGCGGTAAACTACGGAATCGGTGTTCGTTTCGAAATACATATTACATCGTTTCACTAGAAATTGAGAGAACACATTTCGATTTTGTAAAAGTAATTGTATACAAGTCTCGCCCATAATACAGAAACAATAATTACTGGCCTGGTACCCGCGTGGTTCTGAATGGGAAACGTGTATGTGAAACCTTTATTGCAAAGTCAAGGATTTGTTACAATGTACTAATAACGCGACAGCGCTTCCTAGCGTATCGGTTGGAGCTTATCAATTGATTGTCACTTTGTAGTGTTATCTGAGTTCGACAAAAATTTCTTATTGGATCTGTGATAGTGTGATGCTTTTGTGTTCGGATTAACCTAACTATTATGGCCCTGGTAAGTGGAAAATCCTTACATTCTGTCAATGATGACGTCAAACCGATTTAATCAAGCCAGTTTCATGGGCGCACCGCATACTTTGTATTGAATTGGGAAATCAACACATTTTGACACTTGTCATCATCATATTATTGTATCCTGGATCAGATTTTGACATTTCTTATCGTTTTTTGTTAGATAATAATAATCAGACTGAATTATTGCTTACTCTGGCTTTAGATCATTTGTGAAGTAGGTAATTGAACTAAAGTACCTATGCTAAAAATATTAAATTATAGTAGTTATTCTTGTACTAAAGTTAAAGTTTTTAAAATTTGTATTGAGGCGATTTATGTTAAATAAATACTATTTATACAAACCTGTTGGAACATAAATAAATTGTGTCAAATCAAGTTTCTTTGATTTGAAGTTGGCTCTCAAAGTCAGTCACTGAGTAGAAATCTAATAATAAAAAATGTTGTGCAATGTTCAATGTTTACATCTCTAAAGGCTCTAAAAATTTTTTTATGGTATTTGAGCAAGTATCACACCTGTTGTCTCATAACCTTCCAACTTTTTTTTACAAAATGTGAGTGTCATAGACCTTCAAGAAACTCAAAGAAGATACTTGAGTGCTTCGATATATTTGTATGATATTCTGATGTCATGCTGGTCTAACAATGCAATGTGATTACTGATCATACCTCGGATTAAAAAAAATATATAGGTATATATTTTTCAATTTTTTCAAGTAGGGGGCTCCGCAGGAGTTGCATGGCATTTTAAGTCTCCTAATTTAGGCGTTTCTTGGATGAAAATTATCTGCCCCTTTTTATTCAAATGTTTTATTCGTTCAAATATTAATTTGAGTTCTTGGATTGCCAGGAAAATGTCAATACATTATAGGTTTATTGTACTGTTTTTATATACCAAGAGTTGAAAACCATGATTTTTTTTTTCTAAAAATTCTGGTCTAGCCTTTATCAATTTACTTATCTTTTTATGTCTTAATTTTTTCGAACTGGGTTTGAAAAAAATTTACCTAGTCTTCTTAGCATTTCTAAATAAAACTGAACATTGGGTTTAAATGATTGTCTCGATAAATATATAAGTGAAAGTTCGATTTTCAAAATATGAGAATATCCAGAGCTCACTATGATCTCTTGTTTTTGATTTATCTTTTATCGACTGATCCCTAATGAACAATGATACTTACCTCTAGATTGTATTCTTATCTGAGACATTCCACTCTACATGGAAAATTTTACGAGCATCTTCAATAAATAATGATAACCAATTTCAGAAGCTCTTTCATCTACAGTTTTGAAGAATCTGTTATACAGTGTGATTATTTAAGTGTGCAACATATGGGTTTTTTTTTAGTAATAGCACAACCCAAATACAAACAAGGCCAAAATTTGGTGCATGTCTGATAATCATATTAGGTGCACTTAGAATGGTTGCAAGTCAAACAGCATACTTACAGGGTAGCTCAAACAATATCAGAATTGTACTGTAAAGTACCCTTATTTTAGAAAATTCAGCAAAATGTTATAGAGAAAAGTTGTTTGGAATTAAAAGTTATGCCTAAATACCAAAACATAGCCCCCTAAGATTTTTTTTATTTTTTTTCCGAAAAAATGTACTATTTCTATATTTTTTTTATTTTTTATTTCCGCCCTTAATACTTCCAAAAATTAATTAAAATCAAATCAATTTTACATAACTTTGTTCAAATTCAAGCATATTTGTAAAATTAACTTGGATTTTTAATTTTTTATGGAATCACAAAATTCATGTTTGTTGCAATGATATTCAACACAACTTTAAAATGTCGCAATCTTTTCTTTAACAAGTTGAAACATTACTAATGATAATATGCATATTAAAAAAACTCTCCTTAAAGTGCAAAAGTTGTATTTTATTTAAGTAAATTTTACTACAATTTTGATATTTCTTGAGCTACCCTGTATGCTGTTTGACTTGCAACCATTCTTAGTGCACCTAATATGATTGTATTTTGATTGTGCTATTACTAAAAAAAAATCCCATATGTTGCACACTCAAATAACCTCACTGTATAGTGAAATCAATGGTCCTTTGTGAATCACAATAAATTGTGATTTAAAGAAGAAAGAGAAGTTTTCACTTTTTCTAGTTTGCCAACATTGAAAAGCAATCTTTTTAGGTAGGTACCTACCTATATAGTTTCATAAAATATAATTTGGTTCAGTCCTAAGTTTTCCACTGAAATAAATCTCACCAATCAATAATGTTTTAACGGCATAATATTCCGCACCACCAAACCCTGACGTAAAGTGCTTTTACATTAAGTAATACCTTATTCTTATTTTACTATGTCCAGCTTCGGCGCCACTGCCTCTCTCTGTTTTTACTTTTACTTTGTTTCAACCGTATTTTTTTTTGTAACCTTGCTGAATAAATCCTACGATTTATTTTTAAATTTGAATTCTTACTTAAATTTCTAATTAGATCTATTTTCTAAAAATCTAATTATATTGTAATTATATTTTTAGAAAATGCAATAATGAACACATAACTAATGTTAGGCACAAAAATGTAAATGTTAAGGAGCAATTTCAAAATTTGAAGGTTTGATAATTATTTTTAGAAATTATACACGATTTAATAAGTTGACATAAATCCCTTTAAACCCAACATTTTGGCCATCGCGATTCCCACGTCATATTGCCGCCATTATTCTTTCTGGGCACTTTGGTGACAGGTTCAGCCATTTCAAACTCTTATTAAAATACTGGTTTCTTACTGATATAGCATTTTTTTTTTCATTGGTATTATTAGGCTTCAATTCGATGGCCCATCATTTAATTTCTTTTATCAATATAAACAATAGAGATTGTAGTGCATCACTCTCGCAGAAATTATATATCCAAATGTTATTAATTTGAATATCCTATTATTTTTCAAAGTTTTTATACATGAAGGTTTTTAATGATTTAATCTCAATTTTATGTTATAAGGTCTTAACGCATTAGGCTTCGTGTCTCATAGTTGTTATATGTATACTTACACGTGAATATTTTATTTAAATTAGTAATGGTGAGTTTCACCATGTTTGAATTTCATTGTAATAAATAAAATAAAAATACCCTTACTTCCAGTTGGCTTTAAAATGTCCTATGTTATAATATTGTCGCGAAAATCTGGCGGAAGCGCCACGGGGTACATAATTGGAAAGCTGATTCAAGATTTTACAGTGTTATTCGGGAGAAAGGCTATAGTCGCCGCCACAGATATTTGAGATTCCTACAAAAAATATATTTCTTTGTCGGCGATGCCTCGATAAAAAAAAACCGCAGCAAAAACTCTACAGATAAGGGTTAAGAATAAATATAGTCCAAGAGCTATGTTCTGGATTCGATCAAGTACTTAATTTCTTGCATTAAATCTTTGAAAGATCTTTTGAGAAAATTGAAAAATAATTTCAAACATCATTTACAACAATTTAAACCGAAAAATTTCAAACCAATATAATCTTGTACTCAACTGGTCCTGATACGTGCTCCCTGACTAAATGCAGGCCTGCTGATAATATAAACATGATTTTTTGTAGGAATCTCGAATATCTTTGGCGGATACTATACCGCGTTTATTCTAGATTTTACAAGAATGGATTACGGACATATAAAGACCGGTATCAGTTAATAGTTTTTAATTTTTGAGATTGGCTGTGATATGGTTTAGATAGTGAATATTGTAAAGTTATAAAGAGAATCGATATGCATGAGAAAAACACTAGTCCGGCTGTGAGAGCAGATCAAGAAGCACACCAGGACATTGGGCAAATTCTACATCTTAAAGAAAATGATGAATGTAGACCAGAATGGAGGGAAGTGTCGAACAAGAGTTTGATTTACAAGGCGTTGTGGGCTCAGTGGAACTCTCCTGGCCGTAGAAAATGGTTCACTTAAAAGAGTTTGGGAAAGTGCCGATGGAAAATCCACTCTAGATGATGGATTAAAAGAAATACATGACGGAACTTCAGGGGCACATTTTGGAGTTAACAAGACTTTGGACAAAATGAGGGAACGTTTTTACTGGGTTCTCTATCATGAAAATGTGCCGAAAATGCAACATCTGTGCTACCAGTAAAGGCCCTCGGGGGCCCATGAAACAGTACAACGTCGGTCTCTCATTCGAAAGAATAGCGATAGATGTTGCCAAACCGTTCCCTGAGTC
Organism: Ceutorhynchus assimilis; assembly: GCA_917834065.1. NCBI lineage: Eukaryota > Metazoa > Arthropoda > Insecta > Coleoptera > Curculionidae > Ceutorhynchus > Ceutorhynchus assimilis. Next base: position 9,967,046 of record OU892277.1, read on the forward strand.
AGAGCGTGGTAACAAATACATCTTGGTTATCATGGTAAATGGCCAGACGTTTTCGCTATTCCCAATCAAGAAGCCATCACTATTGCCCAGGTGCTAGTGAACGAAGTTTTCAGTCGTCGTGGTGTGCCACCAGAATTGCATTCAGATCAGGGACGAAACTTCAATCTGCCATCTTTAATAAAATGTGTGAGATCATGGGCATTTGTAAGGCAAGGACAATACCTTAATATCCACAGTCTGATGGCATATATGGTAGAAAGATTTAATGAGACCATGGAGGAACGCCGGACAAAAGTGGTCGCAAAGAACCAGCGAGATTCGGACAAACACTTGCCCTCTATTTTTAATGGCTTACAGAGCAGTGAAAGTCCAGCTAGAATCGTTTTTGGAAGGGAACTCAGGTTACCTTGTGATCTGATGTTTGGAATACCTAAAGAAGAACGAAAAGAAATTCGAGATTATGCCGACGAAGTAAGGGCTCGACTTCTGGGGATACATGATAAAGCTCGGGAGCCTATTTAGCTGGCCAGTGACCGAATGAAAACCAGATACAACTTGAAAGCCAATTCAGCCGGATTTCAAGAAGGTGATTTAGTGTGGCTGTATAATCCAGCAAGAAAGAAAGGAGTGTCGCCGAAATTGGGGAAGGACCCTACAGAATAATCAATAGGATGAATGATTTGGTTTATCGAGTTCAGCGCAACACCAGGAGTTAGATGAAAAGTTGTACATTTTACATTTGGACAGACTGACGAAAAATCATGGGCGCTAAGTTGATCGGAACGATCAACCCTAAGAGGAGGGCAGTGTCGCGAAAATCTGGCGGAAGCAACAGGGTGTACAGAATTGGACAGCTGATTCTAGATTTTACATTGCTATTCGGGAAAAAGGCTATCGCGTTTATACTGGATTTCACAAGAATGAATTACGGATATATAAAGACCGGTATTAGTTAGTTGTTTTTAGTTTTTGAGATTGGCTGTGATATGATTTAGATAGTGATTATTGTAAAGTTGTAAAGAGTTAAGTTGAGTTAATTAGTGAAGTAATTAGTGTCAGAGTGACCTGGAATAAATTATGTTGTGGTAATTGGCCCAAGATTTAATGTCACGCACCCCAGAGCCGTGACAATATATATAACCATATGTAATTATATTTAATAAATACTTTTTAAAAATGCTACTTTTATACCACATATTTAAACGCACTGGAATGGCGTGTGACCAATAAGAATCGTTCACAATGGCTCTGACGCACATCTTTGATGTTTTCCTTGTCTAAGCTCTGAAGAGTGACAATGACGAAAAACCCTCGGAAAACCCTCATTCGTTATTTGCACCTTGTTCGTTTAACTCGATGTCAACATAACCTAATTTTATGTTGATTTTGGGAGTGTTTGTTATAATTTTGGTTTTCAAAAATAATATGGCTTTGTTATACTTCAGGTTTGTCGCTTATGAGAACTTTTATATTCCAAGCAACAAAACACAGTTCCAGAACACAAAAGTTAAAAAATAAACTGTGAAATTAGAGGTTATAAGATTTATCAGCAGACATTAGACAATGCGACGTTGCAAAACTGACTGTCGTCCTTTATCAATTACTAAAAAAACTGTTGTACAACTGAACTTAGTAACAGTTAAAAAATAACATTAATTTTATAACTGTGGTGCAAAAAATATAAAAAAAAAAAACGTTATATAAACAAGGATGAAAGGCAATCTTGGAAATTAACAATGGCAACGACAATCTGACAACGTTATGGTCAAAGATAGTGGACAAAAAAGTATAGTATAATAAATCACGAATTCCGCGGGCCCATTAAACACTTATTTTATTGAACTTATTCAACTGTACGAGATTCACTAATTACTTATCGCTTTTACCTAAGTTCATACAACAATTATCTTCTTCATTCCGAATCCTAAGTCACAAACAACGGGCCTTTTATGTAATAAGAATATTCAATCAGGAAGTGTCTAGCTTGCACCCATTATCGCTTAAATTTAAAAAATTTCCGGCCCCGTTCTTCTTAATTTTCTTTTTGTCTTCGGAATTCCTTTCCTTGCGTTTTTTAAAAATCTCCTATCTTCTTGTTGTCGTGAACGTGCTGCAAGCCGGTTCTGCTCTTTTCTCCTTTGAGTTTTTTCTCCCTACCTTGCTTTGTGTCTTCGATCTTCCTCTTTATGTTTTTCTATTGATTTCCGATCTTTTTGGTGTTGGAAAGTGCTGCAAGCCGGTCCTATTCTTCTTATCTCTGGTGTTCGCTGCATTTCGGTTTTTTGTGCAGGTCGTCTATTACCCATCGCTCTGTAAGTATTTTTTGTCGAATTTTCCAATGGAACACGATGGATTGTCTTGTTTTTCTATACTAATGTCACTATTCTGGGTGTCTATTGTCGTAACCGGGGAACGATTGCTCTATCTTCATCAGTGTTATGGAAATATAAATATAGGCGACTGAGACAGAACCTTCGTTCTCATGAGAACGCTGCTCCTCTGTTACGAGAATAAGGGCCCTGGTATCACTACTGGTTTCCAAATAGAACACTATGGAATATTCTGGAACTTTTCAGAAACCCCGTTTTCCCTAGTGAAATTCAGTAACTTTTTTCTTTACAAGATTCACTGATCACTTGAACTTATACACCAATTCTCTGATATACACTGACTCCCAACTTACCAACTATTGGCTAGCAGGTGATTCAATCGTTTTTAAATTCAGTATTTTTTTTACAAAAAATATAATGTAATAATAATTGTAACCACATTAAGTGGTACTTCAGCATAAGTCACCAACAAAAATTTAGTAACATTAGAATATTTCAATAAAAATTTTATTCTTGTTTATGATGATGCGTTTCCAACATAAATTCGACCTAAGTAGTTTATGAGAGCTATTAGTCAAAAACCTGCATTCGATAATAGTTTTGGTATCCTTATAACTATTTTATATATACCTCTCCTTTTTGTTAATTATAAATTAAATGTGCTGTTTACGATAAAACTTAATGGCGTGTAGCTGATAAACAAGTTGGGAAAAATGACTTGTAATTCTATGAGCTTAAAAAAACATTCAGTGAAGAAATTAGATGTATAATGTTTGGAAAAACCTACTTAGGTATACAATCAGTCGTATGAATAAAAATAGAGCATTTGCTTCTCAGCAAAAGGTAGAAGTATAAGCAAAAGCTTCAAGTGAAAGGATTTGTAGTAAAAGGTAGAAGTAGTAGCATTTACTTTATATCATATGAATAATGAAGACCTTTTACTTGCGAGCATATGCTTCAAAGAGAAAGAACTGAAGTAAAAGATACTACCTGTTGTACCTGTTGTTTCAATCTAAGGCTCGAATGCCAAAGTAAACCACCAGATCGATAACATCTTGTACTTTGACAGTCCATATGAAATGGTTGTAAAAGAAGCTAATCATGGAAGAACGCAAAGCTACCGCTCGCGGACAACGCATCATTGTGGTACACACAGATGGTTCGAAGCTAACGGAAGGAGTCGGTCTGGGAATAATTGCACCAAACTTTAAAGTTTAAACTCTTATTAGCAATGGGTAAAGCGCCCACAAAATTTGAAGCTGAGGTACTGGCCATAGACATCTGTGCCCAAGAGTGTCTTAAAAGAGGCCTTTTAAGAGAGCACATTTACATACTGTCCGACAGGCAATCGGCTCTAAAGGCTCTAGGAGCCATCAAGTGTAATTTTCAGCTAGTTTCGGAGCGTAAAAATATCCTTGAACAACTGGCTAGTATAGGATTAAAGTAATGAGAGCAACGAAGAGGCGGACCGTCTCACGAAGCAAGGCGCTTCAACACCTTTTCTGTGTACTAATGAAAAGCCACGTCTTCAAAGAAATCCGCGGATGAAGAAGGTTCATCTCTGACGGTGCGTCCAGACTTGCACACGCATGCGGTGAGAAGCTACACATACACATACGTATGCAAATGTGGACGGCGCTTTCGAGACAGCGCATGCGGCGAGAAGCTACGAAAGCGCCGTCCACATTTGCATACGTATGTGTATGTGTAGCTTCTCACCGCATGCGTATGCAAGTCTGGACGCCCCTTGAGGTCTGAACAACTTCTTGACGTGAACAGAAGAGACATTAGAAGAGTCGTTGGTCTGATCACTGGGCATTGCCTGGTGAAATATCACCTAAAAACAATAGGCAATTCAGACATAGATCACTGCAGATCTTGCGAACAAGCAACAAAAACTACAGAACACTTAATGAGTGCCCTGCTCACTTCTGCAAAAGGCTGAAATACCTTGCTAACACACCAAGAGGTGTGTAAGAATTGAAAATTGATGATGTGATCTATACCTTTGGAACAAAATTCATAAAATACGAAAGCTTATAATTATTATTATTTTTCACCAAATTCTCGAAAATCTTGAATGTGATGATCGTACGTCCAAATCGTTGGCCTTTATGCAAATTCGAGGCCACTATAATGGAAATAATTCAGTAATGTCAAAAAAGAAAACAAGAACATTTATAAAGTGAAAGAGAGTATAGACTTAAAAGTATCTCTCCGAATTTTTTCCTAAATTTTGGAATATTAACGTCGTAATAAATAACTAAAATTTGAACTGGCTACAACGCTACCAAAAACTACGAGCATACACGAAGGTGGGGTCACGTGCCCGAAGATATTTCCTTGAAAAGCCATGTTTACCTTTGTGAATTTCAATGTGAGTATTTAACTTTGGAAAGATAAGTTAACTTGCAAATAATTTACTTTTGAGTTACTTGAGAAATAAAAATGTGAAATAAAAATTAGCCTAATCTAGCTCACAGAAAGCAATATGTCAGCAGTTGTGGCGATCGTATCTCGCAACGTCACAAAAAATGACGTAGCGAATTTTCCTAGATAATTATAGGTTAATTAGAGGTTCTCTTGGATTTTTTTTTCTGTAAAGGACTATTTATTATATTTTAGAAGGTATTTGAGAAGTTTTGAAGTAAAAACTAAGATGTATGCAAGGGGCCCATTCTCAAGATGTGGAGAAAATATGTGCCAAAAAAAAGGATTGGCCCAGGAGTTCTCTAATTTTTTGTGCAAAATTTCTTGACGAAAGAGGTTGTTAAGTTAAAATTCAAAATAAGAAATTTTTCTCGTGTTTTTCCTCTCCTTATCTTACTTATGAGGAAAAACAAGTTATGATTAGGGTGTCGAAACAAATTTGAAATTGAAATAAATGGTTTTATGTAGTAATATAATGAAGGCTGATTAGCTAGAAAAAGTGACTTATCTCGGAAGCGGTTCAACAAACACGAATTTTCAAAGTTGCAACTGTTATAACAAAAGATAATCGTGTATACTCCATCCACCGATATAAGAAATATCGTTAAATTCGATGAATCATCTGCCTTTTACTATATTTTTCGACACGATGCCTAAATCCCTTATTGGAACAAAAAATAATTTATGGCAGCCCTTTTCAGACCTGTATTTAATTTTGTCTTGAGTAATAACGAATAATTGTGCCAAAACAAAATTTGTAGATCTCTAGTGACACTAAATAATAACCGGCAGGCAAAACTACGTCCATGAACCAGGCAAAGCCATTTTGGAAAAATGGATTTTTGAATACACAGGAATTAAGGGCTATATAAATGCTAATTAAATGTCCTATTCCCGATTTTAATGCTCTGTAATTTTTTTTCAAAAATCGCGGCTTTGCTAGCTTCCGATGAAGCTAGCAAAGCCCAAACTTTTTTTTAACTTTAATTTACTTTATTTGTGCTCACTAATCATTGAGTAATTAAATGCTAATTAAATGCTCATTTTAAGTAATTGAAAATTACATTTTAATAATTTTTTTGTATACAAATGCGCATTTTGAGTACTTTACGCATACAAAATTTTTTCTACTACCAATCAAATATGTGTAAAAAAATAAATTTGGACAAATACTTTATGCACTAGTGCGTTAAGAATTTTCACTTTACGCATTAGTGCGTGAAGTAATTTACCAGAAAAATGCCAAATTGACAGTGTCGACAACTGTCATGACATTACTTTACACACTAGTGTGTGAAATGAATTACTTTACGCACTAGTGCTTACTTTACGCACGGTAGCAGAAAAACTACTATTCCGTCCGTGGCAGGCATATACATTGGCGTTCCGAAAAAATATAAAAGTCAGAAATGTGACACTTTCAAGATTTTAAAAAGTCTCTAATGTCAACATTACATATACAGGGTGGGCCAGCGAAAACGAAACAAGGTCGATATCTCGTATTCATCGTTTATTGAAAAAAATCGCTTGAACCGGTCGATTTTTATTTGGAGGGGGAAATCTTTTGCACATATTTTCAATGTTGTCACTTCAACCCTCTCGCGGGGGTAAGCTCCAACCCTTAAATCTTAAATGGCAGTAGGGGTCGAGCGATACCTCATTTTAAAGGTCATCAAATTCTCTTTTCAACGGTGCCTTTTTTTTTGAATTTGATGCAGTGGTTTTCGAGAAAACGGATTCAAAAATAGACGCAACTAGTACTGTTTTAGTCATTTTGAGCACTATCAATTTTCTAGTTATAACAATTTTTTCTTAAGAAGTGATTTTATGTGTTTTTTTTTTGAAGTCGTGTGCTATCCAACTTGAAATCACAAGGTTAAAGTCTAGTTTTTTTTTTCATCACTCAATAAAATTCAACTGAATACATTCTAATTTCAAATATCTTTTGAAAAAAAAAAAAACTCAGTAAATTTAAAAAAATAGGCATCGTTGAAAAGAGAATTCGATAACCTTTGAAATGAGGTATCGCTTGACCCCTACTGCCATTTAAGATTTAGGGGTTGGAGCTTACCGCCGCGAGAGGGTTGAAGTGACAACATTGAAAATATGTGCAAAAGATTTCCCCCTCCGAATAAAAATCGACGGGTCCGAGCGATTTTTTTCAATGAACGATGAATACGAGATATCGACCTTTTTCGTTTCGCTGGTCCACCCTGTATGGTTGAAAATAAAGGTCCTTTATACGTTTCATACATTTTTTTTTTCTACTACCGACAATATAAATCCATTAATTCGAAAAAATATACCACAACTTTACGCCCTAGTGTCAAAAGTAACTTACTTTACAACCTAGGGTGTAAAGTAAATATCAATTAATGCAAAAAAAAACGAGTTATTGAACGCGTCTCTCTGACTTCTGATGTATCACATCAAAAATGGGCAGCACCAGCAAATATGGCCGTTACGATATCAATATGGTGTTCACTTTACGCACTATTGCGTAAAATATAATTTTACGTCTTTTGAAGAGTGCGTAAAGTGAGAACTTTACGCACGCACGGTTGTAGAAAAAAATATTTCGAACGAACAATGTTTGGTGGTGGTGGTAAATGCTAAATTGGAGAAGAAACACAACGCAATTCTTCAAATTTGTTCTTAAAACCTTTTTCGAATCTATAATTCATTTATCCTGAATACATTCATCAAGTTACAGTACTTTAACATAAAACTGGAAACTTGGAAGCTTAACAGCGGGAAAAAACGAGTATACTCGGAATTACGAGTTTGTCATTTGAGAGCACATTTTCGATTTGGCATAAATCATTGTACTCAATCCAGTGATTTCCACGTCGTAAACACATAGCAGTGTAATGTCCAATAATTGGCGTAGACATTGCATTGAAATCAAGGTTTGTTTTGAGCCCGATCGTTGTACAACAGCGTCAACTATTAAATTATCGTACTCTTTCCTTGTCATCGAAAAAGCAAATTTCAAGCAGTTGTCCTCATTGCTTACCAATTCTTCAGAATTACTTTCGGACGAAACTTGTTCAATAGGGAACTTACACATTGAATTAAATATGGAATAAATAATAAAACACAATAACAATCATCCTAATAATAAATGATGCAATTAGGAAAAAAATATAATATCCTATCTCTGGAGTCCAAAATCTTCAATTGAAAATACCAAATAATTCAAAATGCATGACGCGATCAAAAACGTGTTTCTATGGGTCTTGACGTCACAAGGCAATAATAATCGGGTCGCGCCGCTGTCACGTCATGTGCTGCTGGTTTCGCCAATGTCAAATCTATCCAAAACTGCATACATAACAACATAACCATAATCTTAATCTACCTGCTCGAAGTTCGAAGTGCTCGTCACTGTCATCGGAATTTTGTTGCCGAGTGACGTCACACTAATCGGTCGTTTCAAATGGCAATGTTTCGAGCGTAACTTCAAATATTTATAAAAAATTAACGGCTGATTTTTAATGCTTGATATTTGGCATGACTATGTCTTTAGTATAGTACAACACATTTTTGGAATAAAAAAAAAGGGCAAGTTTCCTATTATCTCTGTACCTACTGCTATTCTCATCGTCGTTATCTTTCTCCTCTCTACCATTTAATAGTAACACACGAATTCCACCATTATTGCCAGTGACAAATGAGTACAAACTACTAACAGATTTTTTTCCGTCCAGTTCATTGGCAATTTTTTTCCACAGTGGTTCATGCTCGCTTAAAAGTTTATTGCCCGGTAGCATCTAAACATTCTGGTATAGGATTCGGCACCTGGGCATATTTAATTGGTCCGTTTGAATTCGGACCGCCAATTGATGCGGAGTGCCGAAATCGGTACTTGAATGTTGAACGGTGCTTAGCCTCAGGGCAGAATGGTCCATTAGCAACAGCCATGTGGAGTGCCGAATCTAAGGTCAAAATGTTAAACAGTGCTGAGTATCAGGTCCGAATGTTGTCATGCATTTGGCGCGGTTTTTATATTAAATCAGCTGTCCGCCTCCTTCGTGTTCCTCTTAGCTACAATTTTGCGGCGGATGCGGTTTATTTCGCCGTTGCTTCATGTGTTCTTGTGTTTAAACCAACTTAAACATGCAAGATGAGTTTTCCTGGATCATTTAAACACTTTCAATGTGGTGAGCAAATTTACCGAGTTGGAGGAAAACGATATAAAGCAGTGGATAGAAGAGTATAGTGATATAACATACACAAATTGAAATGTGAAGTCAGCGAAAAATATTTATAACAGATTCAAATGCAGGTTTGTGTTCAATGTCAATTCAATGACGTAGAATCTGCTTGGATGCGAATAGACTTTGGAAAATACATTTTTTAGATATGTTTTTGTATGCCATCATAGTGCTTATAAAAAAGTGGATCAAGGAAATAATAAGAAGGGAAAATCCAAAAACTTCTGTTGCCTGGCTTCAATTGATATTTTAATTAAACTAAGCACTACAGATACCAAAAAAAAAGATAACTATATTAGGGTATTTATTTTCAAAATTTTCTACTCTAATTTATTGTTAGGTTTCAGGTTTTCATAATCCCCCCCCTGGGTCTGCCACTGCAAATTATTGTCCAAGATTTTTTGAAATTTATCGTTGAAATAAAATAAATGTGTAACAAAAAGTAAATAAAGTTTGTTTGTTGATTTTGTGCCGCACTAACGGAGTAACATTCCAACCTGCAGCTGGGCACTGTTTAACATTTTGACCTTTGATTCGGCACTCCACATAGTATACGTATACCATTCCGACCTGAGGTTCAGCACCGTTCAACATTCAAGTACGGATTTCGGCACTCCGCATTAATTGGCGGTGCGAATTCAAACGGACCAATGAAATATGCCTAGGTGCCGAATCCTATACCGGAATGTTTAGATGCTGCCCGGTAATACAAGCTGCGACTTGTACTCCAGACGTATTTTTTTTACAATTGTCGAATCGACACTAGGCGGACGCCCTCGACGTTTCATTTCTTGGACACCTAATTTACTTGATATATCTTCGAAGAATTACGATTATTCATCCGTGAAAATAGCAAAAAAACCAGGAATGTGAAAATAAGGCCAATTTGGGTTAACCCAATGTCAACACAACTCCCTCCTATTCCGTACACGTACAAATCAGGAATGAAAAGGGCAGGAAAAGAGATGATCCGAAGTTGTTGCACCGGCGCATATTCGCATTAGTGGCGCTGCGTCGTGGACTGCAGTGTAACTACCATAAAATGAAGTGTAGTACCACTGTCTCGGTGTAGAGTCACTGAAACTAGAGATACAGTGACTCTAAAACAATTAAATTATGTAAATGTAATTTTCAATGACTTGCAATGAGCATTTAATTAGCACTTAATTACTCAATGATTGTGAGCACAAATTTTTCAGAAACTAGCGGAGATATCAAAGTTCTAGGAGCATATTCTGGAGCTTTTTTCTTGCGTCATCAGTATAATGATGACAACAAATCACTTACGTTTAGGAAATGCGAAGCGATTTCCAATTTTTCCCCAATTCCAAAGGAGACCTTTTGCCTAATTTCTCAATGATTCAAGATAACGAAAATTGGGAAAAAGCTTTCCACCGGCAGTTGTTCAATTAAAATGCAGTGGCATGACAATTTTTTTTTCCAAATGCCGTTAATGTAGAATATCAACCAAGTTGTTTTTTTTTTTAGTTAAGTTCAGTCAATGACATCTTTTGGGAACAATTAACACTTTTTTGTTCGAGAATTATGATCGAAGAAGTTCATTAATCGTTATCGTTTCACACGTATATATGTTAGGCTGCGATAATTAAATATGTTTGATGTTGATGCGACGAAATTAAATATGTTTGATGTTGCTATTGAAGAAGATGGCCACCTCACTCCAAAATCGAGCTATTCGACTTTTGCCTATACATATTTGAATGTAAATATAAATATTTCAATTTTCAATTACTTATTCCATGCAATTCAGATGAGAAATCGCGACACATATAACAATTTGTTAAAGTTAAATTTTCCAAAAAATACTACATAGGTGTATGTTAGTTTTTAGGTGAAAAACTTACTTTTCGTAATATGTATACCTGCAGGCCACGAGATTACTTACCAAGGTGTATCTTAGGCATGGAAATCAATATCGATCGCTGTAGTTTTTCAGCTTGATATAATTGTAATCTTTGATCACAGCATATGTAAAAACAATCAGCCGGCTCGAGCTTTGCATCCTAAATGGCGGCGTGCCCAGTAAAGATGCGCATGAGAGATAATATGCTGATTGTTTTTATATACGCTGAGCTTCGATAATTTCATTCCTCTTATGGTTTTTTGACAGACTTGGGTGAAAAAACTATGCGTCGCTGTCATTGTTTCGAATTTGGTATTTGCTGTCATTGCAGCTTTTTGAGCCCCCCTGGAAATTTTTACCAAAAACTTATTGGTTATATTTTATATAAGATTTGTCGAATAATCATCTTTTTTTTTTCAATATGAAAAAATTCATCAAAAATTCCTCCAAGTTAATTCAGCTGTAACGATATACAGGGTGTCCCAAAAAGATACCGAGAAACTTTAAGGGGTAGTAGGGGACATCAAAACAAGCATTTTTGTTTATAAACATATGTCCGCAATGAGCCATTTGGGCTGTAGAGCAAAAAAACTGTTTGATACTTTTATTCTTCGCAATAATTAAATTACTGTTTACTTATTAATTTTGCTTTATTATCAAATAAATTATGGTTTAGAATAATTGTTCAAAATGTTGACCATTTACTTCAATGCAAAGATTACACCGTCGGGTCATTGACTGAAAAGTTTAGTCAACGAAACACCTGTTCGTAATGAGGAAGATCTGATAGCAAGGAAACTGGCGAGTTGTACCCATGTAGAAGCTATTCCCGGAATATTCCAAACAGTTCGCGAGTTGAACAATTATTGTAAACCATAATTTATTTGTTATTAAAGCAAAATTAATACGTAAACAGTGATTTAATTATTGCGAAGAATAAAACTAGACAGTTTTTTTGCTCTACAGCCCAAATGGCTCATTTGCGGACATATGTTTATATAAACAAAAATGCTTGTTTTGATGTCTCCTACTACCCCTTAAAGTTTGTCGGTATCTTTTTGGGACACCCTGTATATGATACTTTTACTGAAGTCCCGTCGTCAAAGGTATTTGTATTCCAGAAGCCGATTATTGTATTTATTTCCAATAAACTGAAATGTTTTTGAGCTCATTTTACGTTTAGTAGTGTTATTTAAGCGGATCACAGTCATTAACATCAATTTGGAAACAAAGCGTCGGAGAAACTGCCTTATGGACCTGGATGTTGGTTCATCAAGAGGCTAAAGGAAGACAACCTCCACCACAAATTACCTGTTTCTCCTGGTAGGGGGTTGAGGCATCGGGCTAACTCCCCGTTATGCTCGGAGAAAGTGTAAACTGTTAAAAGATCAACCGACAGCCTTGGAAGAGGAGACAACGAAAATGAGTATTGGCACTTATACCTGGAACGTTCAAGGAATTGTTAGGCAAATAAGTGAAGTGATATCAAAGATCAAACATCAAAAAATGGACCTCATTGTCACCACATCAGAGACAAAAAAGTATGGACAGGGCTCAGTAAATCTATCGATAGACTTCGAAGAGGGGGAGGGGGAGCCACACGCCATTAAATCTTTCTTATCGTGTGAATCGCCTGTAAACCTGTTTTTCTGAGTTGACGTGCTTTCGCATATGTTGCACTGTCGAGAGCTAACAAGCTCGAAACCGGTCTGCAATTAGCGCCAGTAGGTACCCAGTGATTGAGAATTCGGGTTCCTCCATTGTCTTACAAAGCAAAACCGCAAGTATCGTATGAGTAGTTATAATATATTACAATGCTTTGTTTAGCTACAATCAAGCGCGACTAGTCAAAAAACCAAATCACAACTGACTCTTACCATCGACTCGCGTTTCACTAATCATCTAATTATTAACTTATGCGCATTAAATTCACCATTGATTCCTGACACACTACCTTTATCCCTCGATTCCCGACTCCGTTTTATAGCGCATTTTTGCTTCTAGAATTGTCTAGATCATTCGCTTCCGTTTCGAAGTCGGTGGACTATTGCGCGGTAAAATTCTATTCGCAAACTTTCTAGTCATCAAGCAGTGTTGCAAGATTGTGTACAATTACCCCAACTTGACAGATTTTTAACACTAGGATCGTTCTGTAGACATCTCCATGTTGCGTCGCAGGCAGAATTCATCATTACTTTATATTCATTGTAGTAGGTACTTTTCTTGTAATAATTTACCTTGTAATTTACTCATTATGTTGTTTCATGTAGCCTCTGTACTCTTTGTCTCATAATATTACCCACCAAATCCTTAATTTCCATCTAATGTAGGTGATGTAGGTTTCCCCTTGTTGCAAAGGTTAAAAAACATTTTCAAAATACATACCGTCAAACGGGGTGACTAAGGACGGATTTGACACTTTTTTGTGAATATTTCATGACCAGAATTAGTAAATGGCAATTTTAAGGTGGCTACATGTTTCTACATATTTTGGGAACACGTATGCTAAAAATAATATTTTTTCGAAAATCTTAAATATTTTTTTTTAAATTTTGAAAATTGTCCCGTTTCACCCCGTTTTCGGGGTGACTAGGGACAAGCACTTATTTAGCACTAGAAACCATTGTAAGGCGTTTCTGGAGTGAGACGGGACAAAAATAGAAATTTTTAAAAAAGTAAACATTATTTTTATTGATTTTTGAACAAAATAAAAAAATTTCTACACAAGAAATTATAAAAAAAAAGGTCATTTCTTTCGATAACAATAATGGGTCTACCTAATTTTTCAAATTTATTTGGAATGGAAATTTAACTGCACCTCTTCGCAGTTCCACAGGTCTTGGAAGTATTTTCAAAACCTGGGAAATGTTTACTGTGGATTCATCGGGAACTATTGGAAAAGCAAAGCCATTTTCTATTTTCGAATGTTCTCTTAAAAAAGTGATTCTTATTTGGTCACCAGATTTGTCTAAAATTTTTCCCACAAAATTTTTCGAAAACTTTCCGTCTGTAAATTTTACAATTGCAAAATCTTCAATGTGCAAATCAGTCACTTCCTCTGGCTCTTCTTCCAGGTTTTCCACATCTTCATTTTGATTTCTTTCTTCTCCCTCAGACTCTATGTCTTGTATGCTCCCATTATCATCAGATTCACTTCTATTTAATTCCATCTCCATTTCACTATTGTCAGAATCGGAGTCAGAACTTCTTTCACATGTCACACTTCTACCGGGTGTTACTAGAATTTTCTTTCCTTTACCTTTCTTTGCTGGGTTTGTTGGAGTTCGCTGGTTCTTTAAAAAGTCTGTGAGCGTTTCGGTCCAAGCTAGTTGGCCCTCATCTTCTCGAACAGGCTCTGGGGGTAGACGTTTCAAGACCTGATCCCTGTCGAGTGGAATAAGACCACAACAACGAAATCCAGCCTTTATGTTGTCTTCTAGCTTGTCTCCAATATTATCCAAAGCTTTGTTTAATAAGCCTGGAAACTCAGGTTTTGGGAGTACTCCTTTATTTTTTTTCTTCCACTCTAACAAAATTTTTCTCCACGATTGCTTGAGTGGTTTAAAAAATGCTGTATCCAGAGGTTGTGTAAGGTGGGTGCTATTGGGAGGTAGCAAAACGAATCTGATATTATTTTTTTGACATTCCATGATGACATTTTGGGAGATGTGGCTACTCAGGTTATCGCCTATTACAACCTTAGGCCCCTCAAGTCTTCGGAAGTAGCCTAATGCTATAGTCAAAAACCACTGTTCAAATTGATTTGAATCGAACCATCCACTTTTTGTATTTCCATATCTAGAACCCTGTGGTCCATTTCTTATCCAGTTTTCATAGAGATGTTCTGATTTGAACACCACGTATGGCGGCAACATTACACCAGATCCACTAATTGCAAACATGACTGATGTTGATGTTTTACTGGAATCAAGAATACGGTCTGCATGTTTGTTGCTTCTGCGAATAACGACACGCTGACGGCCCGGATCGTCCGTGAAGTTTGTCTCATCATAGTTCACGATGTTCGCAAGAGGAATGTTTTCTAGAGATAAGTTTAGTTCATCAAAATAGACATTTATTGCTTGCCTGTCAACTGCAGCCCTTGCTCGTTTAATGTTTTCGGAAAGTCTTAAAGCCAAATTATTTTTGTGGCGCAATAAAAATGATTTCATCCAGTCCGGCCCTGGCATATTATTTGTAAATCTTTTTATGTTTACACCCATTCTGTCATAGTATTGTTTTACCAAAATCCGTATATCCATTGGTTCTAAGGGAAATCCCCAATCGGCAACACACAACAAAGAATTCACTATTTTTTTTTCGTCTGCTTCAGCTAAGGCCAATTGACCCCCAGGTTTTTTTAAATTTTGTTTGATGACATGCTGATTAATGGTATTTCTGGATACCCCATACCGTTCCTCTAACTCTCTATAACTTGTTTGTTTCGCTAACCTTTCCCTAACGGCCATTTCAAGTCTTTTTTTGTCGTAATTTTGATATGGCCTTGCGCCAAGCCTCCTAACATATTTACGAGGCATGTCCCGAGTCACCCTAAAAAGTGCATTCAATCAGATTTTCTATCACAAAAAAATAAATAAAAATTTCTGAGCAAAAACGACCTTATTACATCTTTAACAACATATTAGCGGACAAAAAAATAAATAAAACATACATGTCATCACTTACCTTGATATATTTACAGACAACAATTGTAGCGGTTTGAAAAAACACCGATTCTCTATACTTTGAAAACAAATTTTTTGTCGCTGTAAAGACTCACCCGGTGCCGCCCGCATTAGGTGTATTAAAGACCTCAAAGTGTATGCTAATCCCCAGAATATTTATGTTGACCTCCCACCTTGCTCACCCCTGTTGCCAATTTTTATGGAAGCGCGCGCCCAAGTGTCCCAAGTCAACCCGTAGTCCAGAGTCACCCCGTTTGACGGTATACTTCCTGTTGTATTTTTTCTCAAGAATTTTCTAAATCGATGCCCTGGGTTTTTTTTCACCAAATCTTGACTTGTCAGAAAAAAATCAATGGTAACATGATGACATGAGTCATAACTAATGTAGTTTTCAAATACTTACAGAAAATCGACTTTTTTTGAGAACTTCAATACCCTGTAACTTGGAACAGCACCCTGTCCGGACTGTGTTTATGGAAACTTTTTTTTCTTATCTCCATAAGAGGAATTCGCCCATAGAATGATGCGCTATAATTTCGAACCATCCGGATACTACTTCTATATAACAATAAATTGTAGAAATGACTTGAAGCACTATCGGTACTTTCTTTGATAGCGCATTCACCACCGTATCAGGTATAGAAAAATATTAAACTATGTATAACATCGCAGTTAGTAGTTATTCAAAGATAGATTTTTATTCATCTGTCTACTATTTTTTAAATTTTAATTTTACAAACTAATATTTCATTTCATTTAAAAACCAAATTAACGCACACATAATTTAATCGGCAAGGACTTCGCCTGTCTGTCGAAATCAAGAAGTAATATGGCATCGGACCTGTATAGATCTAGATAAAATCACAGGCATTGTGAAGCGGTATCACTGACACATCGTGTATTTTTTTTTAAATAATAGAAGACATGACAGTAATATTAATAGTATCGAACGGCGAACCTATGTTGTGCTAAGGTGGTCTGCGTCTCTAACAAAAAGGCCGACAATGTCCGAAGTGTCTTAACATCATTTGTCATTTGGGCCTTGTGACCACCCCATAACTCGAGAAAGTCATTTTTCAAAAACCAATTGTTTTCCTTATCCTTAATCGTCTGACCACAGTTTACAACATCTTTACAACCCTTTATATTATACATTGGGCACATTTTTATACCTGTACATTTTGTACATGCATTATCGGTCTTGAAATTTGAATGAGCATCGGAAATTAAAGGATTACATTTTTTAGGTAAAAAAAATACTGCAAATAACTTATTTGGTATAGGTAGGTATAATGTATGTATTTGGTTTTTGAGTTTAAAATTCTGATAATTTGAAGTATTTTTTGTTTGGCATAGGAATTTTGATAAAGATAGACATTCAATGCATTAGTAAAATCGCAAAATAGGTTGCAACCACTTCAAGTACTAAGTTACTTAGGGTTCAGTTTATTAATTAGTTAAAATTTCAGGTTAGTTCCAATTTTGTTGGACCAGAAAGTTGACTTTGCTGTTTTTGATTTTGATATCTATTCTTGGACTATTTTATTTTATTTCCACTGTGACTTTCATGATAAAATTGAATTTCCCGGGAAATGAAAAATAGGTAATTTTTCAACACCCTGTCAGTTTGCAATCTGGATTACGACCTTAGCAGTATCAGATTTCCTATAATTTTTGAAAATTTTATAGGCTTCTTTTTTTGAAAAGTAGACATTTTGGTGGTAATTTATTTCAACTTCAACACCAAATTCTGCTCACACTATTATTGTTTTTTTTTTTGTGAATTTAGGTCATGCCATTTTCATATAGGCAAGCACAATTTTCACTTCGATAAGATTTTTTAAAAAATTAGGATACCGTTCCTGCAAAATTATTCTTTTTATCACTTTTGGATACTCTAAAATGTAAATTTGAATGAAAAATAATGCATTTGATTGATTTTAGACTTAGACACTCCACTCTTGACTTTAAGTATCTGACTAAAGACTCGAGACATTTTCAAACAAAAGTTGATAAAAATGTCCTTGATATCTTCCAGCCGATATTTTCGACACTATGGCGAAGTAATACACTAATAAACAAGATATTAAATATTTTTTTTTCCCGCGTTGTATCCGGATACTAAGAGGATTGGATTAATCATGGAGATTAATAATCCTGAAATAAACACCCAGGATTAAGGAGTTTATCCGGATCGGAGTACTTAATCCAATTCTCCCAATTTGTAGGATTGGACTAATGGACTATCTCAAATGTGAAATAAACACCTCAAATCTCGGATTTAAGAAGTTTCCTGCTGACTTCAATTTAAAAATGATATTTGTCATTTTTGTAATTTTTTTGAGGGTTGATGTTTTTTTTTTTTTGATTTATTTGAATATTTTTTGATGAAAAACAGGTGTGAAATAAGAAAATGTTACCTTTCAATGTTAATTAAAACTAGTTTTCATTATATGAAACTAAAGGTGGGTTTATACAGCACATAACATAACATAAGAAATAAGATGAAATAAGACATAACATAATATAAGAAATAAGAATTTTGTGACGTTTATACAGAAAATAACATAACATAAGAAATAATTTCTGACCAATCAGCTGGTACGTGTACTTATGTAAACTCTACCGAAAACACTATATTTGATCAAAAAAATTATTAATTAATAATTTAGCAGTAACACAAAATCAATATCGAATTCCAAAAAATTACAATTAGCTGAAAACAAAATCAAAATATTTTTTTATTGGTTGGAATGTTTTGTTTACTACTCCGCCATTGCCGACATCAAGGGAGGAGCATGCGCAGATCCGTTTTCACATAAAATAAGATATAAAAGTTAAAAGTTAACCAACTTTCTTATTTCTTATGTTATGTTATGTTATGTTATGTTATTTTCTGTATAAACGCCATAAAGGATTTCCATAAAGTCAACTTTTTATCTTATGTTATGTTATTTCTTATGTTATGTTATGTGGCTGTATAAACCCACCTTAAGGGCCGGTTTATTCACCTTCTGATAAACTGTCAGGTACCTATGCAATCTGACAAATAAAAACTCAATTTGTAATCCCATTGGTCGGCCAGTTATCCGCCGACTAATAAAATTATAGAACGCTAAATTTATCTTGCAGATAGTTACCAGCAAGATTATCTGAAGATGAATAAACTGGGCCTAAATAGGCGGAAATTAGAATTATTTGGTTCCCTATTTACTGCTTATTGTTTATGCTGATTGCTTTTAATGAAGTTATGAAGTTAGACAAAAACGACACAAAGCAAGTTGCGTATGCGCGTTTAACAAGGCTTAAGAAAGGATTAGCACTATTTAATTTCAAAATCCATTTAAAGGTTGTGAAATAAACGAATATGGATTAAAAATTCTTAATTCACTTAGTATCCGGATACAACGCGTGAACTAATCGTGGTCATTTATTAGTGTAGAGTTTTTTTTTTCATTCAAAAATTGTGTCATTATTTTGTATCACCACTATAAACTTTCAATCTGTATAAGTAGTAGAGGTGGAGAACTATCGATAGTCCCGACCATCGATATTTATCGATAGTCGGGACCTTGACTATCGATTAATATCGATAGTTTTTGATAGTAATTAGTTACAAGTTATAAGGAAATATTCAAGATATCTGTACGTCATATGAATGTAAATTACATTAGTTAGCAAAGGATAGATAGATAGACAAAAACCTTATTTTCTTTTTGACGTACTAAAAATAGGAAATAGTTTAATGATCTTTAAACATCAACATTTATCATTTGCGGAGAACATATTTTTTTCGGAAAATGAAAATATCCTATTCTGAAAGCCTAGAATTTTTGTATAAAAATCATTATCATTATCGATTATTTCAACATTCTTCAAGAACTTTTGTCAGAAATAATGGCACCACGCACCACAGTGAAAGTCTTTTTAGATTGCTTTTTATAAAAAATTTCCATTTTTAAAATTAGCTTTTCTACATTTAAAATCGACAAAAAAATTAATTCAAAAGCACAGCCTGAATTGCAAGCATTCCATTGAGGCCTGCGGGTGACGTCACCGCTATAAGGTACTGATAATTGTGACGTCACTCGCAGGCCTTGCCCACTTAAGAACTGGCAAACTTACGCCTTATGAGAATGAGCAATCGTTAGTAGTTTACGATTCTTGTTTTTGCAGTTCAGTTTCGTGCATCTAACCTAACTTTCGCTTATTAATGAGCGTTACAGCCAACTATCGAAAACTATCGATGGTTAAAAAAAACTATCGATATATTTCGATAGTCAATACTATCGATAGTTATCGATAGCGCCATCGATAGTTCTCCACCACTAATAAGTAGGGTTTAGCTAGATTAAAAAAGTAGGTATTTTAGAAACTGTAAATCAGGAAAACACCAACTGAAAAAAATAGGTAAAATATTCCTCTCTTTGTTATGTAGATATGTTGAATAAGTTACATTATAAAAAAAAAAACACCCATTCGACCTTTCTGTTGACATTTTCTATCAAACCATCATCATCGGAGGCGGAGACTGCAATAATTTACAATATTATCTTGTACCTATATTAAATAATAATATACATAACCAATAACCATTCCATATCAAATACATTATTATTATTCATATTAAGTTTATGCCATTGGCGAAGCATTTGTGTCTACGTCTTTGATTTGCCGACTTCAAGAAATAAGACAAATCGTTTTCCAGTATAATTAATTTAAATTGCGTTTCTTTTCGAGGAGAAATTAAACAAGGGAGACGGGTATATGGTGGAGGCTATCTTCAGAGTTGGACTAGGAAGACCTACCGTAGCATCAAAAAGAATTTACGAATATGTATTTATTGAATAGAATTGCAAATTTCCTTGTAAAGAATGGCGAGCATTTATTGAGGACTTGGGTGTTTTTTTTTGACATTTTTGTCCAAAGGTCTTACAAGTGTATTAAATGGCGTCTACAATTCTGTAACAGGAAAGCAATATGCAGCATATAACGTTTGGTTATTGGTGTCTTCAAATCCTTAAATCTACAGAATAACAAGCTTGCAGACTACGCCTCTTTGTAAAACCAAAGTTTGTGAAACTGACATATTATTTACCAGTACCCATAAATTCAGCAGCTAAATTTCCATTCTGTAATGATTTTCTGCTCGATTTTCTGTATACCTAATTTACATAAGCGCACTTTCCTCTATCGAATTATTCTTTTGATTTTTGGTAGCAATAAAGAGTGCACTGCTCACTATGTTGCCAAATCTATATATATAAAAATCAAAGTTCGCGGGGTATCCGGATATGCGCTCCAAAACCACTTATCCGATTACGATGAAACTTTGGTAGGTTGTTATGGCCATTTCAAGGAAGGTTTGTGGATAGGTTACGCATCTCGGAAAAAGAAATTAATATTTTGAATTAATTATTAATTTAATTGTAAACAAACTCATTCACATTACATAACAACATAACCCAACGTTTTTTGACAGCATGAAACAACGTTGCCATATTTCATTTATTTAGGCTTGCATTCAACCGACGTAACTTTGACGACGTTGATTTGGGTTCAATTTAAGTGAACTTCTTCTGATCTAGATCATTTTTTTGTTGATGAGGGTGTACTGATCCAACCTCAATCGAACACAGTGTGGTTCACTTAAATTGAACCAGATCGATCTAATCCGGTCAATCGAATCGGCTATAGAGGAGAGTGATATAGGCTATTTTTTATCCCGAAAAATAAAGTTCGGTTGCGTAAAACTCTGATACACTGGAACGTCTATAAACAGCCCGGGGCGCTCTAGAGCAGCTCTGGAGTGCTTAAAATGCGTCACTGAACTGGCACTGGCAAGCGACTATGATATCGGATTGAAAAAAAATTAAATAGAAAATCAACAACAAAATTTGAAAAGAAGTGTATTATTTCAAAATGTATTTACATGCTGGCAACGCAGCGGGCATTAGCTAGTGTTTAATAAAACCGAATTCATAATAAATGTTTTCGATTATTTTATTTTTGACTTAATTTGTATAGGTAATAAGTTTGAAATTTAATATATAATTGACTTTTCTATACCTTAACTGTGAACACGAGTTGGTTTAACATTTTAAGTTATCTGTGACGGTTTTTTTCTCGAAAATGCTTATCAACCTCTGTGATAGACTTTTTTGTTCAAAATGGTACATATTTTCAATAATATTTGAAATCCAACTTGACAACAGGTATAATGATACTTACATACCTTTATATATTAGCACAACTTCTTCACAAATCGCAACTGAAAAAAAACACTATCTACATAATTGGGCTGAACGGTATCAACAATATAAGTGAGATGTTTACCGAATTTCGAAACGAATAGGTACTGTAAAAGTTTTCTTCGACGAATAACGTACAATATTTTATTTCATACTGTCATGCCTCGTTTACCTGTATGTTTTGGAAACGTTTACTGGTGGATTGTCAGTCTCGACGTATACGGTTTGAATCTCAGTCCCGTAAAAAAAATTACTGGCCTAGTCTTGGATTCAGTCAGTACTCTAAAAGTTCATTTTCCGGACTAAAACCAAGTACGTAAATGCGTGTTTCACCATACAGTAACTATCTAAGACAGTTCAGCTACAAATTAATTAGTGAACCTGTATATATTATTATAAAATTAATTAAAGCAGTTTTTTGGTATAAAATGGCTACTGTGATGGACAGTGGACGTTTTGAATGACTAACTAGCTATATTAGTTTTGTGCAAGAAATAGCCAATTATAGGATTATTTTTCCTTTTTATTATTGTCCAGGCTCTGCTGTAATTAAAATTCTTAAAAAAAAAAATGTCAAAAGTCCGTTTCTGTTCGAAAACCCGGATGAAGGCATGGGGCCGGAGCCTGGAGGTCAGATGAGGCAGACGGCAATACATGAAGCGTGACTGCTGGAGAAAGAAACGCCGACATAATCAGCTCCGACCAATCAGATTCGGGCTTTCAACGGTGCGGCTCTCTACGGGTCTTGGTCGAGGCCCCGCTTCCATTTAATACATTATTATATGAGGGAACAACCGAGAATCGAATAATGTATATTCTATGCACAGTGGTGGCGCATCATCAAAATTAAACCAGTTTATATGGGCGAAAACCAATCCATTGACTTGATTTTGATGAGAGATTCTTCAACAAGAGTACCAATACCTATACACGCCTATTATAGGTACCTACCTGAACATAAATTATGTTCCAAAATCGAATATTCTAGAACACAAATTTGGTATATTAACACTATTTTGGAGAACATTTGAGTTGTCGTTTATTTTTTAGTTAGTTAGTAGGTTATGTTAGACATCGTGTTAAACGAACAACTACACGGTGCAAATAGCGATTGACGAATATCATCATTGTCACTCTTGAGAGCTTAGAGATGTGTGTCAGAACCATTGTGACCGATTCTTATTGGTCGGTAAAGAAGTCTACGTCATACACTGGCACCATTCCAGTTCGTTTGAATAAGTAGTATTAAAACAGTAGGTATATTTTGGAAATTATTAATTATTAAAATAGGAATCTTTAAAGTTTAAAGCCAACTGATTACTGAAAGCAAGGGTATTTTCATTTTGGTTCATACAATTGATTGAAAATATCAAGCGCTGAAATTCAAATAGGATTAAATTCCCCATTCAAGCATAAAGAGTAGGTTTACACTAAGCTTATTCCCTTATTCGTCTGATCTCAAACTTCATTTTTTGAATCTTCTAATATATACAGGGTGTCAATTTGAAAACTTCCAATGGCTGTATCTGGGTAACCAAAAAAAATATATGAAAACAGTTTCTATAATAGGGAGGGGAAACCAAAATGATGTAATAACCAACCTGTTTTCACTTACCCCCTCACCCCCAGCCACCTCTCAACTAAATAATCTCAAATAGCAACCCCTACTTGTGATACCTTATCTGAAAGCTCTTAAAAAATGCTTTTCAGTGGTACCCTACAAGCTAGGATTCGATATGATAGTTTTTGGTTTATTGGCTAAATATAACTTCATTCAATTAAATTAAAATTGTATTTTTTTAAACTTGTCAATTTTTTTAGCTTCCCAAAACAACGAATAAACAAAAAATAATACAAGCCTGAAATGTTTAAGCCTCAAGATTAATGCTACGATAGTGAAAAAATGTTTATTTAATTATTAGTCAAAAATTCAATTCACATTTCAATGGTTTTATTTTGAAAATTATTGAATTATTACATCGAATCCTAGCTTGTAGGGTACCATTGAAAAGCATTTTTTAAGAGCTTTCAGATAAGGTATCACAAGTGGGAGGTTGCTATTTAAGATAATTTAGTTGGGGTGGCTGGGGGTGAGGGGGTAAGTGAAAACAGGTTGGTTTTTACATAATTTTGGTTCCCCCTCCCTATTATAGAAAAATTTTTTCAATGATTTTTTTTTTTGGTTACTCAGATATACATTGTAAGTTTTCTAATTGACACCCTGTATATGTATAAATATCACGTGACTCTGATAAATTTGGTATGTTGTGTTGTTTTCAATAAATAGCTAATGACGTTAAAACTCAATTTTTTTGGTAAAACCAATAAAGACTCATGCATAAAAGTATCGTACTTGCAGAATATCTATACTATTTCTTCATACCTAAGTATATTACCTATTAAATTTAGTCTCGAGAATTCAATTCAAAATAAGATAGCTGGTCAGAAAGAATTTAAGAAACATGCCAAAAAATTAAAATCGTGCCTTTTTGAAAAGAAGAGAGACACTTCAATCTTCAAATCATCCAGGATTATATTTTTGTCAGGCAACATTGATAGTTAGTGACGCAACAATCTGTTTTTTTTTTAGTTTGAGTGAAATATTGGGATGTAAACTTGAGTCAGTTTGCTAATCTATATCGATAGTCTTGCGAACAAAGAATTGCCATGTCTTTGCGTGAATGTTTCGATTTTTCTCAAATTTTCTAAACGCGAGATTCTGCGGCATCAAATGGCCCCTTGACTTCCACCCTCAACTTCCCTACTTTTACTCCTCTAAAGGGTGAAAAAAGTTTCTCCCATAATCGTCGGCAATTTAAGTATTCAAACATCAGGAACCCGTTTTTTTGCAGTTTTTGTACATTTCAGAGCCCCTTCACATTGACGAAATTGGTTTCGTATATTTTTTAACGTGTGTCTTGAGGCTAATTTAAAATTTTTCTGGTTTCAAAAATTCGAGCAAAATACGTATACCTATAACTAAACTTAAACCTTACAATTATTAAACAACATTAACTTGTAATAATCCGACATATATTGAGGATATCATTTATATACAGCCACCCCTATTATACCATAAATAAGTATTTATGGTATGATTGGCATGCATGGGTGGAGTTTCAAAATGGTAATATCTCCCATGGCCGCCTATATACCATCGAGCCAAAAAGTAATGGATCTTTCGCTTAATTAAAGTAAAATAGGGTACCGCTTCGGCTTTTATCCAATGAAGAGGGTCGATAAAGCAATTCAGACGAGATCTGGATTCCTATTAAGAACTATCATTTATCATCTGTCTCCAAGATACTCTTCACAAATAAAAATACATACGGGCCTCGAACACTCAACAATACAGGGTTGTATTCTCCTTTCGACAACGCCATCATGTATGTATGCGAATATGCACGACTTAATTACTTATATTTTGGGGGAAAGGAAATTTAGATATGGTTATATTGTCATTCATATTTTATGTGTTTTTGAAAAGCACTTTCAATTAATTTTAAAAAAAAGCTTGGTTTAAGCTCCTTGTCCGATCAGTGAAGGGTAAATCATCGAACATTTGAATCATGTTGCTAAATGTCAATAATAATTCAATTGGAATTCCTTGTAACAAATCACTAACTTGTTTTCCGCTGCAATAATCAACCTGAGAAAATACGAAATGCATATTGCTATTGACTATTGACTTTCTCTTGAATTTAAATTCTATGTTAAAAGTTATATTCAAAGTTTTCGTTTTTCGATGCTAGAGTAGAAAACGAATAGGAAAAATTCCCTTGGTACTAACTAAGTGGAAACAGAGTCCAACTCGGAGTCCAACGAAAGCTACAATTAAGCAAATCGCCGCCTTTTTTATTTACACTTTTTTGCTTTGCATAATAACAATGTTTTGGTTTTTTGCTGAAAGCTCTCACATAAGTACAGGATCTTTTTTTTTCGATTGTGATGGGGTCACTATTTTGTCAATAAAGGTATATATAGGGTGTTTGGCTTGGCGGTGGGTTAGCCAAACTTTTTTTTTATATCATTGCTTTTGTATTATTCTCAAGAATTTTCAAAAATGGACCTTTTAACTTCTGTAACCTTTTAACTTTCTGATATTATCAAGGATACCCTACAGACCAAAAACACACGTAACAAACGTTTTCATAAATATTTTAAAAAATGTTACAGAAGTTGAAAGGTTCATTTTTGGAAATTCTTGAGAACAAATGATGAAAAAAAAATGGAACCTAAGGACACAATTGTATTAATAAAATAAAATATCTTCGAAATGGGCCTATCTATACGCCCACCAAGTTTGGCTAACCCTCCGCCAAACACCCTGTATAATGTTTTTTTGTTGAAATATCCCTACAATAATACCTATAAGTAATTCCATTTAAAATACCTATTCATGCATAAATATATGGCAAAATACCCATTGTGCGTTGAATTCGCATTTAAGTAGGTGATAGCATAAAGTCGGTTCTATAACACCAAACTAATTACGAAGCTAATTTACATGAAAATGATTGGAGCAAAATTGGTTGAAATGTTCTTTTGTTTTCTGGGAGCGATATAATGAGAAACGTATAGAAATCTGCATGATAAACTCATTTATCAAGCTGCCATTTTTTTATTTGTTGACAGTTGGTACACCTACCAATCCAATCTCGTTTCTATGTTTATTTGTTAATTTAGAACAGCAATTACTTTGCTATATACGTACTATGTATTGTAGATATTATACAGTAGGAGCTTGATGGGAATACAAATTTACGTTTGAATCATTATAATATAAATTTAATACATTTCTAAAATCTCGAAAAAAAAAAAAACATTGTAGATCAAAAATATACATATAGGATGCAATTGTAGCTTTGTAAATTTAGAATTGATAACATATTTTTGATTTACAAATTTATCACGAAGGAAGGTAACAAGTGAGGTGCCAAACCTTACTGCAATAGAGTTTCAAGTATTTATCTCGACTTATTGTCAATTTTATGTAAATATATTTACAGATTTAATTTGTAGAGAAGAACGCTTGGATGTAGGATGTAGCCATTCATCCCTGCAAAAGATAATTTCATAGAACAAACAAAGTGATTAAACATTACATAAATAATATATTTAGACACTTTTGGAAACGAGATAATTTTAATATTTATTTGATAGGATTTCCGAGGTGGTGCAATTCAATACAAAGATCTAATTTTATTTATCCTAATTAACAACAAAATCACTTACACTCAATTCTGTTGCGAATAAGGGTGAACTTCTGCGTTTACGTGTAGCTCACATCGATTCATTTCTTTATAGCGGGAGTGGGCTTATTCAAGTCAAGTAATATAAAAAAAATTCCCCGCATTCTAGGTCTTTCAAATTCGTCTTGAGGGCCTTCTGAACCAAGATTGCAAAATGTCCAATATACCCACGTCAAACAGTGTCTCAGAAATAGTGTTACAAATTTTAACGGCGGATATATACTTAACTCATCAAAATAAGGAAAAAAGTTGCTATGAATCTGGTTCCGGAAACGTTTCATTTCCGAGGTATATAAACTAACCCAAAAGAGATCAACCCCTTGATTTATCGGAACGAATGTGGCCATTTTTGATGAGTTATATCTCCTTGAAGTTTGTAACACCTTGTATTTATACACATACAATTATACAAATTATTAATATTTGAGAGTCGAATCATTGGCAAACCTGTACCCAGTAATCGCTGCGGATCCAACTAGAGACGTGTTTCGGTGTTCTTGCACCACGTCCGTGCAGTGTAGGGCCAACAACAAAATCCAGAACCAGTTTACCAAAGTCAATAATTTTCACTGTTTAACACAGTTGTTGGTCGCGAGTATGATTTATTTGGCGAATCAACGTCAATATGCGGATGATAACGGCGTGGTGGCCAATACAGAGCCAGATCTTCAGGCAATTATTAATACATTCAACCAGGCATACAGGAGAATCAATATCAACAAGACGCAGATTCTGCGCCAACCCGCACCATTGCACTAGTCCCCAAGCCCCAAATATAACTATAAATGACCATCCTCCGCAGAACACTATACTCATTCCTTGGGAGCCATCTGTCAGCGAATGCAACGATTGAGGCTGAAATCCAAAATCGCTTGGAGTGTGGTAGCGCGGCGTTCGAGCGACTTCTAAGCAGAGTCTTCAACAATCACGACATCAGCGCTGAGACCAAACTTCGCATCTACAATGCAGTTGTTATACCAACACTTACATAACATGGCTGCGAAACATGGACCACCTACAGAAGACACATAAAAAACCTAGAAAATTACCACCAGCGCTGTCTAAGCGGGGTCCTACGGATTAAACGCGGCAGGACCGACGAACGAGCATTAGTGTTTTAGAGGAGGCTAAAACAATTAACATGTAAGCCCTCATCATTAGGCACCAACTCCGCCGGACAGGTCACCTCGTCCGCATGCTCGAAACACGTCTTCCACGACAGATTCTCTACAGTCAACTGAAAAAGGGAGAACGAAATCAAGAAGGTCAACAGAAACTCTACAAGGATGTTCTTGGGGAGAATATGGCAGAGTGCCGCATCGATACCAGCAACTGGGAGACGATGGCAAATGATATGCCCTCATGGCGTCGAGTAGTCAACGGACCACAAACTTTTGAAGAACAGTGACGCAGACACGAGATCGAAGAGAGGAACCGCAGGAAGGAGCGAGAAACAGAAAAAGAGGCGATGCTGCCAGAGACTGAGTGTGCCAAGACTGTGGAAGAGTATGGTTCGGCTCCAGAATTGGTTTATATAGCAATCAGAAAATGCACAATCGACGACAGATAATCATACTCGTTATCGAGTGATCGCCTATGATGATGATGATGATTTGGCGAATCCGAACCCCATCTCTCCGAAATTTTCTCTGCGGATCTACCAACAGACTCTGTCTCAAGTATAGTGCACCAAATCTATGATGGGGCAATTTTTTTATGCAATATTCAAATCTATTAGTCAAACACTAAGTTATGGTGCAAAAAGGTTAATAAGTAATATAATCTCCCAGTTGTACATTGAAACCCAAATTCAAATACACCTTAGACAGTTTAATAACTAAATATGAACGTATATTTTCATTGAATTGTAGGTACGACAAATTGTTGTATGAATCCAATTTTGCGATCCCTTTTATGTTCGTTAAAATATAAAAAAAAAGGTTAAATGGTAAGTTTGGGCGGAGCGTGCATAATAGAGACAATGGATGTGGTATAGCTGTGGGGTAGCAGAATTACTCCGAAACACACCTTTGTCTCCCGCGTGGTCGGTCAAATGAAACCCGCGTTTCAAAGCGCTCACGAATGGACGCCATCTTGTCGACCCGCTGGGATACATTCTATATGGGAACACATGGTCGGCGACACAGCTTATTTCCTATACCTAAAATAATCAAGAATTATTTTAATTAATGTATAACAGAAGTGCTAGTTTAAGAAGTCAGAAATTGAACTATTTCTAAATGTTATTATTTGGCACCTACCTACACGATATATGCTTTTCTGTGGCTGTATGGATCAAAATAAAAATACCCTTGCTGTAAAGTGGCCCTAAAAATTCATAATCTATTTATAAATATTCTTTTTTTTTTTCAAATTCTGTTTCAAATGTTCTGAAATGGCGCCAGTGTGTGACGTACACCTTCACCGACCAATGATGATAGTTCCCCATATTTTTGACACACATGATATTTAATACCTTCCTTGTCCAAGCTCCGAAGAGTGACATTAGGGAGCTTTCAAACCCTTTATTATTTTGGGCATCCCTATTAACGCTCTCGTTAATGTGAGCATGCGCAATGAGGTGTTTCCTATATTTGAACGTGCTAGGGTCCGCTAGGATGCCAAAATAGTTCCAATCACCAGATTTGTTAACCTAATTTATGCTTTTGTCTTTGACAGCTTGTTTTGTGTTGTGTTTTTGGTACTTATTTCTTGTTTGAACAATTCACAAAGTGGCGTTCAAAAACAATACACGAGCGCAGGGTTAACAATTGACAGACAGACAAGAGACTAAGAGACGAGCAAGTTTGGCGCGTTTCCAAAAAGACATAGAGGGTCCGCTAGGATGCCAAATTGTTTCAATCACCAGATTTGATAAGTTTTCCACTTTCAAAATATAATAAGTCTCCTTAACTTACATTCACACCCATTATATGTTCAGCTTGTAGAATTGATGTTTTTGTTCTATTTTGATACTGATTGATATAAACATACGAAAACATTTGGTGGCAACCTTGCACAGCTTATCTCCGGTTATTAAACAAAACTTGTTAACGTGGTACGCACCCTATCGCGCAATAGCGTAATCGGTTATGTTTTTGCTACTGCGCATGAGCACAAACCGATAACGTGAATTGAACGTTAAATATGAAGTTTAAAAACTGCCGATTGACGAAATTCGTCATTGGCACGTATTTCGTTAACCCTCTGTCTTTTATGACCTTATTTTTTGTTGATATTGTCCAAAGAATTTTTTTTTAAAATCACTATTCAAATCACTGTTCAAATCTCCGCATTTTATTGATTTTTTTTTTGTTTTTTTTTTTTTTTGAGGTTTTTATCAATCACAAGCTTCCAATCTCTTCTAGAAATATACTGAAGTAGTTATTTTTCGTAGAGCAGCTATTTTTACCAAAAATCTTGGTCTGCAAAATCATTATAGTACGAATCGATTATACTCTGACCAAGGCCTAAATAAATCCCTCAATGTTGCCCCTTATTGTTTTTGTAAATATTATTTTTAGTAGATTATTAACTGAAAAAAATTATTATTGATCTACGCTACGCCACTGATATAACCGAGCTATACACGTTAATATCAGGCAATACCTCTGATAGGTTTTTCGCTTTTTTTGTTATTAACTTATGATATAACACACGCAGAGCTTTAATTTTCTGCCTCTATTAACCATAATGGAAAAGTGGGTGTTGTTTTGTTCTCTCCGCTTGCCTTCCTCCATCTATCAACTACATACCTACCTGCCGGTGAATGTTAACATTACATGCATATAACCATTAAAAGAATTTTCAAAAACATTTTTTATTGGTTATAAGTAATTATTTATGTTGCGTTATTGCGTTATTATTATATTCATTATATTTTATTTGTCTAAGGCCCGGTTTATTCATCTTCAGATAAACTTAATGCTGGTAACTATTTGCAAGATAAATTTACCTTTCTATAATTCTAGTGATCGGCGGATGACTGACCGACCAATGGGATTACAGATTACGTTTTAATCCGTCAGATTGCATACCTGACAGTTTATCAGAAGGTGAATAAACAGGCCCTAAATAGCTTAAGAGGGCGTTTTGTGGTTCGTATGCCGATTCGATACTGATTTTTTTATTTGTTTTTCCAACAGGCACATTAATAATTCAATTGGATCTTTTTTTAAGTAAGATAAGAGGATTTTTCAATCAATTTAAATTAACTCGAACCCACAAAAGCAAAATTTTTGTCGAGGACCTATTATGCACTCTAAAAGCCGGTATCTATTGAAGTATGAGATAAGGGTTATCGCGTCATAACACGAAATACATTTTATTATATATATGGTAAACTGGCCTCTAGAAAATGTAATCGCTTATTTGGACTGCTCCAAAAAACTGGGACTGGGAAAGAAAGAATTAGTAGGAGCCTCAAGAGCCAAAATACTTTTATTGTCGATATTGAAGTGATCATCATAACATTCACTAAACGTAAAACGGATACCGATAAAATATAAGCTGAATGTTCTTTCAGTATTTTTAAAAAACTAATGTACTACAAAAAACTATATTATTATTGGCTGGGAACGATATTCAGTATGAGAATTTATTAATGACACAATGCTTCAAATGTAATGTTTATTACCATAAGAACACGGCTTACAACCAAAAATGTTTGTGCCTATATTGTAGGGAAAAACAAACTGGAGTGTAACTTTGTTCAGACAGGAACAGGAAAAAAAAAGCAAATTGTGAAACATCTAATCAAAGATAGAAAACTAGCCATAACCAAACCATAACCTGGATCATGAAGCAATAGATACAACATTGAAATATCACCTAGAAGTACTACGTAGCAACTATGCTTTATCAACAAGAAGATCAACAACTGCTGAACGCAATCACCAAATATAAATATCATGCGCATATTATCAACATAGAAGTGCATGAAAAAACTTCGATGAGTTATTATCATTTTTAGAATTATAAAAAATTAATTTCTTCGGTATTCTTATCTTGGGTGAGTGCTATCAACTGGATTCATTCACTGAATTCTCAATACAGGGTTATACAAGTTATTTATAACTATGGGGATATCAACAAAAATGATGGAATTCTTATATTACCACGAACAAACTTGAACGCCACTGTTACCTTTCACAAGCTTGAGAACTTCAAAATAACCATGAGTGGGACTTATTCCACTCAAAATAATTCAACATCATACGGCATTACAGGTATTTGCCGTTAAGCTCAAACCATAATAGATGAGTTTATTGAAGACCGACACCTATATCTCTAGGTCTGTCATATCTATGAAAACACGGAAATTATTGTGGAGATACTAATGTAAATCTCGTGGATAGTGTGGACCAGAGGGTGATCAACTATTTATCGACTCTGGGTTTATATGTCATGTCATCAGCCATACATAAATTGAGTTACTAGAGAGATGTCAGGGACCTGTCTGGATCACTTTTTTGTTAAAAATCTTAAAATTAGTAACCTAAAAATCGATTCCTATGTGATAAAGGGTGAATAACAGACCACTATCCGATTATGCTTAACTTCTCACAGAGAAAAAGACTACAAACGATATAAGATAAACCCCAAAGAACAAAAATTGAAATGAACGCAACAAAACGTTCTCAACTTTTTTGCCAGGAATCCTGGCATGATATTACTAATCTAATGCAGAAGCTGATGCCTATCATGCTTTTATAGACAGATATCTCAGTTTCTTAATGTAGGACCATAAAAACCATAACAGTTAAAGAATACACAAAAATTAAGACACGGATCTCAAATAGAACCATTGTACCGATAAAAGACAGAAACAAATTGAAAAAACAACATATAATCACAGACAAAACAAGTTCAACGAATTTAAAAAATATCGAAATAAGGGAAATCATAAACACTGCTAAAATCAAATATCATAAAACAAAATTTATAGACAATTGAATTGAAGTAACTTTAAAAAAATATATAAACTTGTTGCGGAGGCCATATATGATTGTCAAAATCATAGCATAACAA
The DNA here is from genome assembly GCA_917834065.1 of Ceutorhynchus assimilis. Lineage (NCBI taxonomy): Eukaryota > Metazoa > Arthropoda > Insecta > Coleoptera > Curculionidae > Ceutorhynchus > Ceutorhynchus assimilis. The sequence goes on from OU892277.1 coordinate 10,000,105, forward strand.
ATAACAATAAATATGTTGAACAATAACCAACAATGACAGAGAAATGGCAGACTACGGCCATAACTACTTTACAATTATTGATCTTGACATATGATATATGACACTATGACAGTATCCCAGATATAACTTTATGAACCTTCTCTTAGAGTGGATATATGTCCCTCTTCTCCCTTGTAGCCTTTTTGCTCCTGAAAATCTACATTTCGAAGACATTGGAATGTTTTGTTGGATGGGTCCAATATAAAAGCTATAGGTACCTATTACGCTATTACTAAGAACTTCTTGAAATACAAAAAAAATAATCCAAGGCCGTATATTATACGCTAAATATAACAACTGAAATAAAAAAATCTTATCTTTATCGCGCTTCAATTAACTTTTCTCTGTTATCTTTAGTCAGTTTTTAGCATCTCGCCATGTTGTTTGCAAGCTAAATTTATTTAAATGCTAAATGTGATTTTCGATATTTTTGTGCGTGATTAATTTTTTTTCAATAGATACATTTTTTCCTGCTGAATGTCCCAGAAGAATGATGTAAGTACCGCTATTTCAACTTTTGCTATGGGTATAGAGGTCCCTAAAAGATGTGTTTCCTTTTAAAGATAAGAATATTGTAAACTATTTTTTCATTATTGCGCAATGAATTATAATAAAAATAAAAATGTTTGGCGTTTTCTCCAAATTTTGCTAATAATAATATTATCATTAGGTATTTAGTTTCGCATTAAGTGTCCCTGTATCTATAGTATACTATATATATACTTAGATATAGCCAAAACAATGTTCCCATTTTCATTTTATCAAATATATAATCCTCGATTTGTTAATAAATTTCCACAAAAATGATGTATATTGAGCAAACAAAACATGGAAACCAGAAACAAAAAAACACAGGGCAAATTTGTGGCATCAGCCAGCAAACACCTCGAATTTTTTAACACATCAATCAAACTTCACCAAGAAGAAAAAGGAAAATTCTATCTCCTAATAATCAATTATAGCAATAACACGTGTCGTCGTGTCATCTAACTTTGTTTTGACTTTTTTGCACTCCATCACTGTGGATTTTTCCCATTACATTTGCTTCTCAAATTAATGTCTAATAATTTATCTTTTCTTTGTTCCAGGACATGGATCTTATCGAGGTTCTGTGGAAGCAGGACGTGGATTTGGGGTTCTCCTTGGAGCTTGCCAAACAAGAAGAACAGCTGAAAGAGAAATCCAAATTAGCAAATGACATTTTCAAAGATGGCGCCGACCCGTCCACTTCTTTGCTGCTTGAAGAAGATGGAAAAGACTTCGAAGGAACTAACGACAAAGAAATTAAAGTAAGAAATTAATATTAATTTTTCTTTATTACTCGTATCATACACTCACTACTTTGTTTGTACCTACTCGAATATTTTAAATGATATATGATAACAAAAAACACATTCGCTGTGCTTTTTTTCGCGAATTGTCGATCTGGATACAGTTGTATTTATGTTTATTACACAAATCCTAGTGAGAAAGAAATTAAATCGAAAAAACTGTATCTATATATTATTTTTGACACGCTGTTAATGTGGATAAAAATTTTCAAATGCAGCAATATCCATCAAGTCAAGAATTTTTTTTATCGCTATATCTGCTGTGTCTATGCAGCTAACCAAATTTCGAAATTTATCATATTTCCTGAACTCCCAAGTTCAGCAAAAAAAAATAAACTGTATATACTTGACGTTACGCACAAGAATTGGCTTCAGTTCTGTACAAACTGTTTTCAATCCCTTATAGTCTAAACGTTTTCCCGTTTATCTGGAAATGTGCCAGCGTGCAGCCTATCCCGGAAAAGGGCAAGAAAACTCTGCCTAGCAATTATCATCCCATCTCACTTATATTCGTAGGTAATTTTGAAAGTGGTAAAGGCAGTCCAGCTGAAACTGGTTAAATATCTCGAAGCCAATAAGCTCATCTCTGACAAACAGTACGGGTTTCGTTCCAAAACAGGGGATGTGCTGGCGTACGTCAGTCATAATATTATTGGGACTCGACTCTCGAAAAACATGGCGAATCCAGAATTGTTGAATTCGACATCTCCAGGGCTTTCGATCAGATGTGGCACAAACGTCTCCTCAGCAAACGTCCATCGTATGATCTTCCGAACGAATTTTGCCATTGGCTGGATAGCTTTTTGGAAGGCAGTTCATGTTGTGGTCGATGGTGTGTCTTCTGATACACTGCCTATAAATTCCGGCGTACCCCAAGGCTCAATTCTGTCCCCAACACTCTGTTTCTCATTTTTTCTTTTCTGATAAACCGATTACTGCAGTCACTTCCACACGCCTCGCCCCAGAACAGATTCACTCTATCAACAGTGATCGTGACACCATTAGACAACTGGGGCCTTAACAACCGAGACAAATTCAATGCTTCCGAAACTCAAGCAACAGTATTCTCAAATAAGAAATCTTCCGCCGGTGATAACCTAGTTTTAAGAATATCGGGACAAAACCTTTCTATCAACCCCTTACCTCAGTATCTCTTCTTGGGGTGACCGCATCGACTAACTTGTCTTGGCATGACCATGATCTTCGATCGCCAAAACCGTTTCTCAAAAATTAGGTATTTTGTTTCGTGCAAAAAAAATTCTTTACTCCTGAACTTATCGTTTATAAGGCTCGAATCAGACCATGTATGGAATACTGTTCCCACATCTGGAGCAACGCTCCCAAGCATTCGTTATCTGTATTAGATGCAGTACAAACAAGAGCAGTGAAAATGATCCATAAGCCAATTCTTAGCGCGGGTATTATAAAACTATTTTGACAGTTAACTTAGAAGTTAACTTCGGAATGACGTTACTTCCCATAGTAATTCTAGAAGTTAACTTTTTACTATCTGTGCAGGAAATATGAAAATAATAAGTGGACTGTATAATTGAGGTAATAAATCGATCGCGATATGCACAAAATTTGATTTTAATAAGAACTCACTCACCTATCTTGAAGCGTATCACTAGATTCTTGAATAAGAGGGCCCTCTGATCACTTCCTTTGGGTTGCTCAATCCACCCAGCACAATAGTTGAGTTAGTAAAGTTTTTTGAGTAATTTCGAAAATCCGAAAGCCGAAAGTTATTTTGTCACCACAAATTAAAGTTAATAACGAAAGATAAAGGCAAGAAAAGTTGCACGCCTTCATACGCGACGGTACTTTTCTGGTTCGCTGTCGCACGGGTTCAATCGCAATGATTTTACTATTTTTAGGACCCGTATGTAGTACCGAAAAGGTACAGGTTTTTGCGCTAGTGACGTATATGAGTTTTACCATTCAAACCTGTGCATATTATCAAAAATAATGAATGCTATGCGCGCGAATAATAATCTTCAAATTCAAAAATATTGTCACCAACGATAAGATGCCAACTTTAGTTAAACCAACGTTAATTAATAATTAATTACACGCTAACATAAATTTAATAAAGATTCTTCAACACTATCTGTCAAAATAGTTTTTTAATACCCGCCTTTAGAGATTCATTGCAATCTCTCGAACATAAACACAAGATAGCCGACTTGCCGTTATTCTAGCGCTATTATCATGGGAGATATTCTGACGATCTGGCCAGCCTCATTCCAGTTATAGTCCCAGAGACGGCTGCAGAGAATCTGTCGTCATAAGGTGGACGAACGAAAATAATATGAATATTAGTTGAGGCACTAATTAAGAGAATACGCGAAGGTTGCCTGCGAAAATCCTGCCGAAACAGTGTTTTTCAATTTTTTTTATTAGATAAATTTTTACAGTAACTATCTTTTAGAGGTGGACATGAAATGAAATCACTATGTTTTAGGAGAGCGTGAGGCGAATTCAACCATATAAGGCTGCCTGCCCCCACCCTGCCGCAACACCCTTGCAGCCTGGCTAAAAAGGTCGGTTTTTTATCAATAACTATCGTCATCAGGTGGACGCATAAATTAGGTCTCAAATTAAAGGTCTCGATCTCCTCTTTCCATCAAACTAAGGCTGCCTGCTCAAATCCTGCCGAAAGATGTGGTTGCCTCGTTTTTAAAGTTTCCAGTACGTGCGCCGCGCGCTAGGTATTTGCGGAGCGCGAGGTGTTTAGTGGCGAAAAAGTCGTCTACAAAACACCGAAACGAGTTTTTATTTTTGCTCCTTGTCACTTTGTGTTACTTCTCATATTTAAATTATTGATAAGAATCTATAAAACAACACGTCAGGATCTAACACAACGCGCCGCGCGCGTGCTTTTTGCGAAGCCAGGCCTAGGAATTCCACCCTCTGGCCGCTAGGGCTACCACCGCAAGTGCAGTATCTATTTTTAGACGTAGAAGTCGTCGAGCTTTCATTTCCGATTATTTTTTTTTTAAATAAACGTGAAATTCGTGCTTGTTTTAAGATGAATTGTTTTCTCTATAGGAAAGACAATGGAGTTGTTCAGCAATTTTCTAATGCAGCGTTGAAAAAGTGCATAAATTTTATTGCTTATCGTCGTGAGAAGAATTTCAAATACAAATATTGTGAAGGACTGCTTTTGTAATTTTTTTTTACTTGCAAGTTTCCTATTGACAGGTTTGTTTACAGAATCGTGACGTCAAAAAAGGTAGCCATCATGGAAGTATTGTTTTGGCGGGAAATTTTTGATTTCAAAGTTAGTATTATTTTTTGTGTAACAAGAGCGGTATCAGTTAAATAAAAACTGGTCATATAAATATTGTGCAGTATACACTATCGATTTAAAACAAATTTGGAAAATTTTAGTTCACTTGCAAGTTCCCTATTTTCAGTGGTTAAATTCCCAGAGAAGAGAAAACCGGTCAGCAAAAATCTGTCATTAGCTGACCGTCTATTATTCATCGATAGACTATCAAAATTTATATTTTGAAATTTAGTTAGGAAATGTCATCTTTTTGACATTGACTTTAGTTGTCAAAAGTTGTTCATTTTAACACACACGCCAAAATAAGCAGGTGTTCTAATACAGTGTTAAAATGAGATCTCATTTCATCCCTGAGTGTTGGAATAGGATTTAGAGTGCGTTCCGCGTGAGTGTTAAGATGAGTTTATAATGGCCGTTTCCACCAACTATTTTAGGGGAGCCCTAACGATAAGTATTCCCTAAACTGACATTTTTCTATATAAAAATGAAATGTCATTTTAGGGCATACTTATCGTTAAGGCTCCCCTAAAATAGTTGGTGGAAACGGCCATAAGTATTTTGAATTTTAAATATTTTGAATGAATCACAAAAAATACTGTATGAAACACGTCGCAAGGCTGGTTTTTTGCACGTAATGTGTTGGACCAATCTTCACATGAAGCTTTTGGCAGTTGTGAAAATTATGGCTTTTTAAAAATTAGGTTTAACTATTTTTAAATTTTGAAATGTAGGAATATATGCAACTTGAACGTACTTTAATAAACGTTTCTTTTCAAAAAGTTCATGCTTTTTTTTTTAAGCAACCAATCAACATCTACCCCTCAACCCCCCCACCCCATCATGGACCTGAATTCCTCTTGATATCAAACTATGGTTTTCATGACGTTTTGTTTTATAGATCCTTATCGATAATTTAAATATTAGAAGTAACGCAAAGTGACAAGGAGCAAAAATAAAAACTCGTTTCGGTGTTTTGTAGACAACTTTTTCGCCACTAAACACCTCGCGCTCCGCAAATACCTAGCGCGCGGCGCACGTGCAGGACACTTTAAAAACGAGGCAACCACATCTTTCGGCAGGATTTGAGCAGGCAGCCTTAGTTTGATGGAAAGAGGAGATCGAGACCTTTAATTTGAGACCTAATTTATGCGTCCACCTGATGACGATAGTTATTAATAAAAAACCTACCTTTTTAGCCAGGCTGCAAGGGTGTTGCGGCAGGGTGGGGGCAGGCAGCCTTATATGGTTGAATTCCCCTCACGCTCCCCTACAACATGGTGATTTCATTTCATGCCCACCTCTAAAAGATAGTTACTGTAATTATTCATCTAATGAAAAAATTTGAAAAACACTGTTTCGGCAGGATTTTCGCAGGCAACCTTCGCGTATTCTCTTAATTAGTGCCTCAACTAATATTCATATTTTTTTCGCTCGCCCACCTTATGACGACAGATTCTCTGCAGCCGTCTCTCGTACTATTAGGAGAAGTTATTTAAGAACCGCAAGAACCTCACAGGCATCCCATCCTTATGTGGTGAAGTTGGCTACAGTGAGGACCTCTAAGTATGGGACTTCTTTTTGTGGCGTTCTTTCCCCCTCTGGAACTCCTCGCCTCCAAATTGATTTCCTGAACGATTTAACCTTAACGTATTCAAACAGAGAATTATTCGCCACTCAATTTCTTCCACTCATAGTACCGCTTAGGAAGTATAGACTTGTCTTTTGTGAGCGGTCCAATATTGACGAAAAAAAAGTCGTTGATATACTATATCAAGAACAGAACTGGGCCCAAAACGGATCCCCGGGGTACCCCATGATGGGAAAACTTTCGTTCTTAATATCACTGCTTCTATCACCTCTAAGAAAATTTTGATAGATATCACCCAGACATTAAGGCGATTTGGAAATAAATTCGGTCCAACTGAGCGTCAATAATTCCTGCCCAAAATTAACAGAAAATTTATACTGGTGATAACCTTTATAAGGATTTCCTTCGAGACTTTTCTCGAAACCAGCTTGCACTGTCTGCGATCGATAAGGATAAAGAGAATGGTCCTGAGTTTCTAACTGAAAACCGACCGCCTCTTCTGCTTTTGCAACTGCCTGTTTCCTTCTACCAGATATGCAATCTTGTGGAGACTTATCTGGACGTGTTATTCGTTTTTCTGCATATAAACATCATACCATCCGTACATGTCTGTTTGGTTAATCTTATACAAAAATTTCAGCTATTTCTTTCAGAGAAATAATCTTAAAACTAATCTAAACATGAAACATTGAGTATTTAGCAGGTCCGTATTGGTTATTTTTGCGAAATTATGATACTCTTTACCCGGATCTTTTACATTTTACGAGGTTGTTAACAATATTTAATTGATTTCTATCTAGGAAGAAAAGGCAGAGAATGAAGCTCCCGAGGAGGACATATGGGCAGGGGTTGACTATACCATCGATACCGAAACTGGTAAGTGTTTTTCGTTATCCTAGTAGCTTAATAAATAGTATTGTTACATAAGCGGGTTCGTACATTAGTGAGACTACTTTACAAAACGAAGATAAATTTTATTCAACACAAAACCAACACTACTATAATACGCGACATTATTTAAATCAAACTTATTTATTTATTATTTACTTCATTTCAACTCGAAATCGCGCCTTGTGTCCCAGTCGTCACATTTTTCGACATCTCCACGATAGTTCATCCAGTTATACCGATCTCTTTACTCCAGCTAGCCTTTCATTGACTCCTAAGTGACCCACTCCGACTACTAGGCAATTCACATATCACTCTGTCCAGCATGGTCTGTGGCCAAGCCGGTCTTATTCTACTCGTTTTCCTTTCTGTCGCCTTTATTCGTCTTCCTGTATACCTTTCTGTCGTCTATCTTCTTTTTCCTGTTTTTCTCTCTGTCGTTTGTCGCCTTCATGTTTTTCTTTTTCGCCTGTTTTCTTCTTTTCTTTTTTTTTTTTCTTGTTCGCTTGCTTCCATAAATCCAAGTACCTGGGCTCATTTGATCTTCAGTTTCGGCAGTCTATTGTATCGGTTTCACCATAGACAAAAATTTCTTCACGCACTTATCCCTCTTCTGACCCAAGCGGGTTCGTAGGTTCCAAATATGAATGAATTTTATTCAAGAAAATAACACAAAAATCATGACAAATCTAGCACTTCTACAACACGCATAATAACTTAAATTAAACTTAACTGTTCGCAATACTATATCGCTATAATAATATCTGTTTCACGGTCCAATTGCAAACTCTCCTCGTTTGCATCACTCGCCGTTTGAAGCATTCTTATTGCATTTTCTCGAGAATTTTCCGGTAACGCCGATCAATAATTCGCCGAGTAGATTATTCCATCAAGACAAAACTGCACAGTATTTCAGTCACTGGATAGACGGGGGTCGAGCAATACGTACATTATGTGTTTAATTGCTATATCTCTGTTTATTTTATAATGTTTCATTATGAATATTGGTTGATCAACATGTTGTGTGGACTGCGCCAATAGAAATAATAGATAAAATAATTATGATTTATTAGTTATTATTAATCCAATTGTATGGACGAAATAAATATCAAAAATATTTTTCAAGTTACCAAAACATTTAAAAGAATCCAGTGAATGACCGAACTGGTATACACACACAATACCTCATCCTCGTGTGTGGTATTTATATCAATGCGCATATTTGATACTCATGCATTTATGAAACGCCTTGTCACATTATGACAGCCACCTATCATCATGGTAATTTATTTTAAAAGAGTGTGCGTTGAAACGAATTGTAAAATTATTGTACAAATTGTAGGTACGAATTAACCACACAAAATTGTAACACATGTGTAAATCATTTGATTGGTTAATTATTGTTTATTGTAGTCGACGTCTTCAATTTTGACGTTATGACGTTCGGGAGCATAACCATCTTTTTTTCAATAATACAATGAATACAAATAATTTTAAGGTCTGAATCTTATATAAATATAACTGCCAGCTGGCTTGACTTTTATCCACAAGGAAAGAAAATGTCTCTATTCCCAAGAGATCTAAAAAATAATTCTTGTCAAGAGTAAATACAATCATTAATACAGGAGAGGGATAATAGAAAATTTTTGCTGACCTCATCCGCATCGAGAAGGACCATTAGTCATAAACGTTATCCTTCCCGTTGAAATACCCTACAATAAGGGCCTATGAGGAACTGAAACTTAGATCCCTCCCTTAGAATAAATTCCGAATAAACCCGGGGTATAATTATAGAAATAAAAATTCAGTCTGTTTAGAAATTATTAGTACATATCTATATTAATAATTATTATTTGATATTATTGAATGAAGAAGCATTAGTATCTTATTTTCAATTTCGGAATATTTTTGTAGTCAACGAGAAAGAAATAACTAAGTACTTCCAGGGCACCTATTATCGGCATTGAATAACACTGATAAATTCAAACATAATCCAATGTGAAGGCGAGGACATGCAGTCCTTAAATGGGTTAGTTTGGGTTAGTGACCTGCTTTGCTATGGCTAGTAATGTTCTTTATAAGATATAGGTACTTGTTTTGTCCTAAATAGGAGTAGGACTAATCAGACGAACTTAGGTTGAATCTTCCAGTATTTTCAGCTTGCAAGCAAGCTCTATCACAAACAAAAATTTCTTAACTTGTCAAATAGCAATTTTTGGATGGCGCATGTTTTTTTGTCGTACTTTCTATTGACATTTTTGGCAATTTCTGGTGATAAAATCTAATAAATGTTAAATACTTCTGTTGTGATACGTTACAAACATACACACAAATGATTAGGTTAATACATAAGAATTATTTATGTTGATTTGGAGTGGCGTCAAAGAAAATTCCAAGTCATTTTAGTCTACACTACGTCTAGAATTAGACCTGTCCCCAATAGTAGCCACCTGAATGAATAGTGTTTATATTGTTATATCATCTATACTACTATACGAAGTTTAGAGTCATGTACTAAGAAAACACCAAAGTCTGGCCAAGTCATGCAAACTTGCACACCATATACAGTTGCTTTTAAAATGCCGAGTACTTCTTTACAAAAGAGGTTTGTTTTTTGTTTGATCATTGTTGATTTACTGTCGGATATTATTAGCCAAATAGTAGTTGATCTCGTGCTTTATAGCGATAGTATTTACATCGATTCAAGAATCAACTAATAAATCGTTTTAAGTCTTAACATTATGTATCTAGACTTTTCTGTTACATAGTTTCTCAAAATAAAAGCCAAATAATTGTATGGTTTAACTTGATGAGTTTTTTATAATATTTCACGTTAATTGTACCGGCTTTAAATGTTTTCAAATAAGTGAATTTAAATTCATGTTATGGGGCGCCATATGTTCCATAATTATTTCGTCTTATATGCAAAATATTTTGCAGGAAAAACAATATATAGATAAAAATGACCACTATTTTGCATATATTTAAAATAAAAAATAATATTTATATCGAATTTAGCAGCATGCAAAGTTCGATATATATAAAATAACTTTGAAAAAATAAATATATTGAATTTGGCCCCATGCAAAATTCAATATTTATAAAACTTGAAAAAATATTATACATATCGAATTTGGCACCGTGCAAAGTTCGATATATATAAAACTTTGAAAAAATATATATATTGAATTTGACCCATGCAAAATTCAATATTTATAAAATATGAAAAAATATTATATATATTGAATTTGGCATTGTGCAAAGTTCGATATAAAACTTTTTAGTTTGAAAAGTCCCCGAGAGATGGCGCTACCTTTGATCATAATTTTTTTTTGTGTATGGTGTGTTGGATTGAAATAAGGTATTTTGGAGGGCCGTTGATTTGTAATTTAGATAGTTGCAATTAGGGTGCATTGATAATTGCGTGATGATAATTATGTATTGTCATAAGCGCGGCAACGGCAACACTGGTGAATGATAACTGAGGTTGTGTTGTGTTCCTTTCCTTCCATTTGAGTGCCCGCCGCGCTCGCGTACCGCCTAAAGTTTGTTTTTTATTTAAAGATAATTCCCCAATTATAAAATTTACTAAGTAACTACGTTTTCGAGTTTCAATATTATTTCTCCAGTGAAGATTTTCGATAGATTGTGGTATTTTTGAATTTTATGGGGACCCTATGCCAAAAAAAATAGAATTTACACTTTTGTGCACAAGTGAAATTTTTCTTTTTTTTGCAAAAAACCTCTAAATAAAATCACAGAAAACCATGGCAAAATGAGGAAAAACAATCCTCTATTTATAATGGAAAGAACTGTGTCGGTAATCGTATCGTAATCAGCTGATGTTTTGCCCATATGCTCATTTTCGTGTATTAGAAAAAGATGCACTGACATACTACAACCAGTAACTATCCCTCGTAGGATGGTTACATGTTTACTGCCGTGCCGAGTTTTATGTTGTGTTTTATGTTGTGACGTCATACTCTTTTAGCCATGATCGCTAAACAGTGTTGCCAGATCTCACGATTATTCGTAAGAGTACACGATTTTGATCAGAATTTCACGATCTCACCAATGAGGTAGCAATTCTCACGAATTCTCTTAGTAGTTAATCAAATCACTAATCAAATATAATTTAATCGAAATAAAAATCTACTATACAATATTTAGTTATGTTACGCTGCTCCTGGTACATGTGCGCCTGAACACCTAACGTAATATAGGAATGCTTATTGAGCTGAAAGTGTTTGCCAAGTCCACGAGACCCCACTATCTGTGACGTCAGCTGTAGACCTCAACTCTTGGAAGGAAATGCATTATCCGAGTCCAAAAAACGGATTCATAACTGTGAAATCACCTGTTCTAAATTGAAAATTCCCAAAAAAATCAACTCATAAGCACAGCCTAAATCGCAAACAATCCATCGAGGTCTGCGGATGACATCACCAATATCAGTTGCTGATAGTGGTGACGTCACTCGGATAGCGGATAGTGAAAACGAGGTTCAGCTCTCAGAAACACTTGCTAAAGAACGGAAAAACAAGTATACAAGATTTAATGATAAAATGTTCATTTCTTATGGATGTAAAATCATGTTTACTTTGTCAAAAATCTATGCAAAAAACATTGTTGTCCTTTATTTTCTTACAATATTAAGCAATTTTTGGTCTCACGATTTTCCTCTCTCGACTCTCACGATTTTTTTAAAATTCATCTGGCAACACTGTCGCTAAAATGTAGTATCCCAAGTAAATACAACATACTACTGGGTTAAAATTCTCGCTAAAATACGCCTATAGTTACTTAGTAAATTTTTTAATTGGGGAATTATCTTTAAATAAAAAACAAACTTTAAGCGGTACGCGAGCGCGGCGGGCACTCAAACGGAAGGAAAGGAACACAACACAACCTCAGTTATCATTCACCAGTGTTGCCGTTGCCGCGCTTATGACAATACATAAATATCATCACGCAATTATCAATGCACCCTAATTGCAGCTATTTAAATTACAAATCAACGGCCGTCCAAAATCCTACCTTATTTCAATCCAACACACCATACACAAACAAAAATTATGATCGAAGGTAGCGCCATCTCTCGGGGACCTTTCAAACTAAAAAGTTTTACATCGAACTTTGCACAATGCCAAATTCAATATAAATAATATTTTTTCATATTTTATAAATATTGAATTTTGCATGGGTCAAATTCAATATACATATTTTTTCAAAATTTTATATATATCGAACTTTGCACGGTGCCAAATTCGATATGTATAATATTTTTTCAAGTTTTATAAATATTGAATTTTGCATGGGGCCAAATTCAATATATTTATTTTTTCATAGTTATTTTATATATATCGAACTTTGCATGCTGCTAAATTCGATATAAATATTATTTTTTATTTTAAATATATGCAAAATAGTGGTCATTTTTATCTATATATTGTTTTTCCTGCAAAATATTTTACATATAAGACGAAATAATTATGGAACATATGGCGCCCCATATCATGTGATCAATCAAATGTAGTTTAGTCTTTGGTTTATGTAATAAAGTATAAAAAATATACATTTTCTAATACATAAGAAATAAATTATGACCCTCACCTATACTGTCCAGCATCTCGTGATGTCTCGTCTGGTCTTATCCCCGAAAAGCTATATGTTATTAAGTTGAGATCTTCTGGTCCTTTTTTAAGTGGATTAACTTTTAAGGTGCATGTCTTTGTTGGGATGAACTTTGTGTATCTTATTACGATGAGAGTGGGTCCAAGGCATTAAAAATTGATCCATTGTTAAATTTGCTTTTGATTTTTTCTGCTTTTATTTCCATTGGAGCCTCACTACTTTTTAGTTTAATAATTTGTAACGTACCTGAAGCACAACGTGATAAGTTAACTGTTTTGTTGTCACTTTTTTCACATGAAATGTTTTGCCACTTTTTACACATAAACTATTCAGTGACGCACAATATATAGGCTTTTTAGATAGTTTAAATTGTATAAATCGGAGACTGATAAAAATAATATTAATTCTTTTGAGATAAGCCTAGTATTAACTCTCATAAATTAGTCTCAAATTTCTCAGGATTGAATTCAATTGTGGAGATATGTAATGTAGTCAATGGCAGGGCCGCAACTAGGGGGTGGCGAACTAGGCGCCCGCCTAGGGCGCCGGAGTATCGGGGCGCCGAAGGCGCCTAATTTAATTCATCCATATTTCACAATCCAAAAAAATGCAATGGTTTTACGCGTCATTTGTCGTAGCACGGAAATTTATTTTGCTTGTGTTACATCTAGCGATGCAACGATGCTATCGATACTTTGAAAGTATCGATACATTCTCAAAATATCGAGTACTTTTTATACTCGATATCTTTTTTCTTAAATCAAGTAGGTATCGATACTATTTGTCTAACATCGATACTTGAAAAATCTTACTAAATACTGAAACTGGCAGGAAGAAGCGACATTTTTGTGTAATTTGAAAATGTAAAAAAAAGTGGATAAATGACCCGTTTTAATCTATATCTTTCTTTTCTGCACACAAGTCTATGAATAAAGACGTATGCTGTTGGGAACTGAACCGAAATGCATGCACGTCAGACGTCACTACGTCAGCAAGAAAGATTGGTTATGTTCCTGGAATCTGACTGGTACTGGGAGGAAATTTTATAGTGAATCAATGTCTATTTTTTCATGCCGGTGCCACTGGAACCTAAGCTAGAAATAAACTTTTAGACAAACGTTTGGAGAAACTACTATTCCTCGGGTCGATTTTTTTTTGTTTTGTTTTTTTATACGTACCTGTATGTTATATACATATAATAAACATCAACCGAAATTATTGAATTATTGCAAAAGTAATCGATACCCAAGAGTATCGATACTTTTAAGCACAATATCGAGTAGTATCGATAATATAACAAAAAATACTCGTGAGTACATAGTATCGATACTTCCCTAGTATCGTTGCATCCCTAGTTACATCTCTCTTTGTCAACCATCAACAATACAAATATCGATAGTATTCACATAAATTATGTCAAACACAGTGCGCGTGCAAAAGGCAGCAGCAAATTGCAATTTCTGTGATAGGTTCAAGTATTGATGACGTAGCGCCCAACATTCATTAGCCAGAGATTAGCTTCGAGTCGAGCTTTGATCCGACCAAACTAAGCAAGAGCATTGTAGGCGACGTGGGCGCCCTCTGCATGCTGCATGCATCATCTCTTTCGACTCTTTTCAATTTAGCCGTTTACGGAAACTATAATCGGGTTGACCCGATCAGCAGCTGAATGTTTTCTATCTTTCCTTAATGAATACGATTGAAAAAAGACAAAGTACTTCTGCTGACGATCGGGTTAACCCGATCTAAGGTTCCGTAAACAGCTTTTACTTTCACAATAGCTTCGTTAGCGGTAAGAATTCTGAGTTCGAAACTATTTCGCATGCGCAGTTCAATTAATGGCGTTAGCGGATCACAAAATTCCGAACTTTTAGTTACGATTCTGGATTCGTAGATCAACCAGAATCGGTTCGGAACCGTATCTGAACCAGTTCTAGCAATCCTAGGATTTTAGCAAGAACTTCAGGATTGACACATAACGTTCGTTTACGCATTAGACAGTTTGGAGAACTCGTTCCAAAACTGTTCGCGATAAAATAATGGCGTTCTCCATTTGTTGCGTGGAGAGCCAGTGCAGTTTTTTGTTTTTATTTACATGTACCGTGCATAAAAATTTGAAAAATATCTGCTAATATTTTTAAAGAAAAAGCTGTTGCACTTTTGGATTTATTATGTAGCATAAGCGAAGATGAATCCGATGACGAAATTATATTATTTGAATGAATTCTACAGCTTATCTAGGTTGTTTTTAGATAAAAAAAATTTTACATACCATTTATTGTTGTTTAAAAAAAATTTGAAAATGTATTGAAAAAATTTCAAGCAAAAACCAAAGCATCAAAAAATATATCTATTGTGACTTTTGAGAAGTCGATGGAGGGGCGCCAAAACTTGGACTTGCCTTGGGCGCCGAGGGTTCTAGTTGCGGCCCTGGTCAATGGGAACCTACAAAAAGACTTCAGAATTTATTCGATTCACCGATCTCTTTTAATGTTCAATTTGTGATTATTCCCGGCTCTTGATTCGAATCAAGAGCTGGGAATAATCACTTGATTGACTTATATTTCAATAAGTAACTATTTTAGAATGTTGCTACAATGAATCCGCAATTTTCCCATCATTTGATTCTTTAACGTCAATAGGAACCTACAAAAAGGCTTCAGAATTGATTGGATTCACTGATCTTTTCCGCAATGATCAATTTTTGATTATTCCCGGCATTTTCGATCAAAGGCCGGAAATAATCACTTGATTTGTGAATACTTGAATAAACAACTATTTTAGAATGCCATAAATCCGGCATTTCCTGCTGATCTTTTCCATTGTTCAATTTGTGATTATTTTCGGCTCTTGATTCGCATCTATAGAACCGGGAATAATCAGAAATTGAACATCGGAAAAGATAATAAGTCGATTCAATTTGTAGGTTTCCATTGATGTTTAAAGAATCAAATATCGAGAAGAAAATGGCGGATTTATTGTAGCAACATTCTTAAAGAGTTTCTTATTGAAATATAAGTCAATCAAGTGATAATTCTCGGCTTTTGATTAGAATCAATAGCCGGGAGTACCTAATCAAAAATTGAACATTGGAAAAGCTGAAAATGCTGAATTTATGTTATGGGAGCCACATTCTGAAACAGTTCCTTATTGGAATATAAGTCAATGAAGTGATTATTCTCGGATATTGCTTCGAATCAAGTGCCGGGAAGAATCAAAAATTGAACATTGAATATGATTATCCAATTAAGAAGAAAATTTAGCTGAATTTTTGGACCAGTCAACAAATACGGGAGTCATTATAGTTCGATCGTTATAGAAAATTATTGAATTTGTTTAGCTAACTCTCAGTTGTCATCTTCCAATCAACTTGCTGATAACCGTCTACAAGACAGGCAAGATGATAAATATAGAATTTGCAATATGCAACTAATAAAGGCTCCTGCCTTAATTTTAAAACTCCACCATAATCCATTTTGGTTTGTATGAAAAAAAAAATCGTACAAAGAACGATCGCCGTCGAAGAATTTTTCCCTATTAAAGGAAGGTACCGTATAAGGTTCTGAAAGTTTTAAATTAAGTAATTTAAAGGCAGGTGTCGGTATAAATAAAAAACCAAAAAAGGCATGGGCCTTCAATATAAGTTTTTATTCGGCCCAGCACACACCATGACTTTACACTTTTAATATATAGGATGCGAATGCTTCTCAGAATACCCACCCCGTGTCAGAAATGATTCCATGGCAAAAGATATGGGCTTATACAAAGTGTCTGATGATGATTTTTTTTTTTTAATTTATTCACTTGCTTTCAGTTGAAAATTTAAAACTTTTGACTTGATGACAGTCAGTGTGCTAGAATTATGCTATGACTACAATAAAAAAAGGAGTTATCGGAAACATCTGAAAAATCATTGATCCTGAATTGGGCATGCACAGTCTTTATTCCTCCTATGTCATTACGGACGTAATAACAATTATTTGTATTTGCAACCATGTTACCTTCCGAATCAAATATGCCCTTAGAACCTTCAGAAAAATGGGCAACTCTAAGAAAAATGGTTGTAGTAAAACCGTCGGGGAGCATCCACCGTGAGTGCCCAAATTTTGACTTAAAAATATCACCTAGAGTCTTGCAAAAATTTCTCGAAAGGTTTTGGATAATTTCGTCAAAACAAAAATCTCTTCAAATAGCACATATTGATTTGCTCTTGTACGCCGCTGACTGATTGAAAATATTCCTATAGCTCCACTCTCGATCTTATTATACTCTTATCACTAAGCAACCCCAAGTATTTCCTTCCCCCTCGCCTTAGTTTTCCATCAATACGAATGTTCTTGTATTTAGGGGGAGCATGCTGTCGTAAAAAGAATTATCTTTTTTTTTTCTCTTATCTCTGCTTCGCTTACCCCTAATGCTTGTTTTTTAGTTCTCCTCCATTCATTTTTCCATCATAGCGTTGCTTTGCGTCCTTTGAGGATGGAATCGAACACAGGAGGATTTTCTTTTATCGTAGATTTTTTATTTATCCCAGAGGGAATATATTCTTATTATTAACAGATATAGCTAACTTCTTTGATAAAATTAGCAAATTTGTTTGTTTGTAGTTTGTAGCGCTTCCTACTCTGTTCACTTTGTTTCTAAAACAATTGACGTGTCTCGTAATACCTGGTGTGCGCGCGCAACTCGTAGGTTGCAGGTGAGCGTCCAATGAAAATCGAGTTAGTTACGGGCTTGCGTCATATTCGTATTCAGGGACAAGTTCAGAATTAATCGTTCCTTCTTTTTTTTAAAGCTGCGTCCACATTAGTAAAAATTTACGTTGTGCGTGGCATTCGGCACAAATTTGTGTGTGCGATACAAATTTACGCGAGTGTGGACCTCTTCGCCGCATACACTGAAAAAAGAGTTTATTTAATTTTAATAAAAATGGAGTTTATTCAACAACATATTTGTTCCCTATATGCGAAACAAATGTTTATTTGAACTTTTACTTTGACTAAACAAATAATTATTTAATTGAAATGAACAGGTTTCTGAAGCAATGGCATGATTTATTTAATTGAAATAACTTTTTCTTTACATAACTAGCATTAGTTTTGAAATAAATTCCTTATTTATTTGGTTTGAATTAAAAGAAATATACTTAAATAAACGCAGTTTTCTAACAAATTCATGATTTATTTGGTTGAAATATTCTTTGCTTAACACAACAAGCCGACTTATTAGATTTAAATAAATATTTATTAATTCTGAACATCATCCACATCCCCTGGTGTTTTTGCATGCACACAATATATTGCATCTCGAGTCTTAGCTATGGATGGCTTCCACTGTTTCTTGTTTTTCAATCTAGTTCTTGCCTTGGATGGAAGGAGACTCGACAAGAGGCATAGTTTTAGAGAGTTGAAATCCGGAAAAAAAATACTAATTATAGTATATTGCATTACCTATTCAATTGCTGATTATTCTACGATTTATCCACTAAATTTTTATATGAAATAAAAAGTTTAGTATATAAATTCAGTTTATCCTGGACTATAAAAAGAGAAAGAGATTCAGGGTGTTAAATTTGGAATACTTTTTTATCTTATAAAGAAAAAACTCTGTATTATGTTTCCATACCTGTTGTTATGTTTCAAGAATGTAGCGATGGAGCTGTCTGTTGAGTTGAAACAACCATGTTTTAAACAAAATACTTTGTCAAATAATTTGTCAAATTGTTCTTGCAGGGGCAAATTAGCAGATTTGTGAATTTGTTCAAAATCATAGGATATCTGGAAAAAAGAAATGTTCATTTAATATACATACTAGACTTTCACTATAAAATAGGTAGGTACAAACTTACCAGTTCATATGCTAGCTGCGTTTTTAGTACAGGCCAGTCATCCAAGTATTTTTCTGTTTTCGTGTTTGTTATCAATTTCTCCACAGAAAACGATTGCCTCCAATGATCTAAAACCTTCGCTGGTGGTAAATCTTTACAAGTGAAACGTGGAACGTAGGTGTGTGGTGTGACTGGTGGTATAAGTAGTACGATGAAAATGAAAAGCGATCCACACCTCCAGCAAGGCGTCTCGGCGAATCATAAGCAAATTCGCATTGCAAATACAAAACTAGTTATTCTAAATAAATATTTATTTTAAAGCAATAATTCTTGAAAAAAAACTTGCAATCAACTGCACTTTGTTTGATTCAAAAAAGGCATAGGTGAAGCAAATAATAATTATTGAAAAAAGAGCAAGGGACTCATTTTTTTGCGAAAACCGTAGAATATTGCAACCAAATGATATTTATTCAATGAAAACATCATTTATTTGGTTCAAAGTACCAGAATCATAGATACGAGATCTATTTCACGTGAAAGTTTATTTGTTTGAATCAAACAAATAAAAATCAAATAAATTTGATAAATTATTCAAATACTTCAGTTTTTTCCAATTTAATAAAGTTTGTTAAACATAAATATATTTCGTTTAGTTCAAATCAAGGAAAATCAAATAAATATTTATTAGATATATTCTAAGAAAATTTTTTCAGTGTACGGACGCACGCAAAAATTTTCGCGGCATTCACCGCACGCAATCCGCGGCTTGTCGGTTTTTTTCAAGACATCAAAGGGATTTGCGGCGCAACATCGTTCTAGTGTGGACGCATTTTTTCTCGAACGAAACAAATAACCAAAAACAAGAAACGCGCACACTGAAATAAAATAAGCACACACGCGTTGAGCAAGAACGCACGGCGCACAACACAAATATTTATGTCGGTCAAGATACCAAATTTGCGCCACAAAAATATGTGGCGAATCCCAAATTCAACGCAACGCATTTATTTACAAATCTGGACGCGGCTTTACGTGTACGACGACAAAGAGCAAACTAATACTTTACGTATTACTTGAACTTATCGCAGTGTCGTTTAAGGTTATGTTAGATTATACTTGACATATTCCTTTGCAATTTCATTGTGCGATGTTGCCGGATGAAACATTTATCAAAATAAAAGTGCCATCGATGTCAGCATACACTTTAAAGCTCTTCTTTTGTCTGATTTGAGGCGTTGTAAAACACTTGACAATATATCACTTCTTTAATGTTATAATGTTCGATTTGTATTGTCTACATTTGTTTTGCAACAATACAATCTGGGTACACTGCAGCCACGAGTTGCGCGCGCATGTCATTTTTTATTACTTTCTAACTTGTACTTATTACAATTAAGCTCTCTTTTCCTATTTCTACGAGACACGTCAATTGAAGAACCAAGGCCGGAGTTACCCAATTCCTTAATTCTTAATATTTGTCCTTAATTCTTAATTCTTAAAAACTTCAATTTATTTAACATTGGTGTTTTTAAGGATTAAGAATTAAAAACAAAAATTAAGAATTAAGGACTTGGGTAACCCCGGCCCAAGAGGAAAACATATCCTAATGAAAGATATTTATGGACTTTCACCAATCTGCAAGAGTCTGAAATTAGTCTTAGGTCGCGTTCCGTAACTTATCTTGGTTTTTCCAACTCCCGTTCCATAACCTTATTATGCCTGAAATATGATTAGGAAAAGCGGGTTCTCCAATAATTCCATTCCGGTGTGGAATGTTTTCAAGTCCAACCTGAGCCCTGAACTGGTACAGAAGATTTAAATATTTGTATTGGGCACAAAAATTCAAACTAATTTTTTCCAAACGGATTTGGAGTAGAGGTGGGTCAACCTTCGATTTTAATGGAGCTGTGACAAAACGTGACTGCTCCAGTCGTGTCACTGTGACAAATAGCAGTGATTTTTTGGAGCAGTTTTACCTTAGTTGGCGGCCGTACTGATGCTATTATTATATGTTAATGCTACATCGTAAAATGGCATAATCGCAGTCCGCAGTCACGGCCTAAAGAGATGCTCCAGTTTCCAGCCTGCCCTTTGCAGTAGCAGTTTCTATTTGGCGTGATCGCGATGAAATTTATAATATTATTATTTCATTTACATCACTCAGCTCGAGTTCTGTCCGCGCTGCATCGGGCGGAGCTTGAAGCAGGCTGTGACAAAATGTCACTGCTACTTGACTGGGACTGGAGCAGGCCGTGACTGTGACAGACGAGTAGCAGTGACAAAGTCACAGTTCGTGAAATTGCAACCCACCTCTAATTTGGAGGAATGGCGCAACAGAATGGCCGTCAAGATATGCAGGTCTTCACACACCCACTAAGTGCATACCTTTTGAAGGGTGAGTTTGGTAAATGGTCAAGGTGTTTTTATTAGATATTATCAACTAGCTACTTAGTGCTTGTAAAAGCAGGACTCTATATTTACCTAATTATTCTGTTTATTCATTGGCGAGTCAGCAATAAATAAATATAAATAGTGGTAGGCAATGAATTACATATTATTACCTCTATTCGGGAGAGCCCCTCTAGACTCAAGACTCAATCAGTATCTCTATATTTGGGATATCTGATGCACTCTTAGCCGAAACGCATGAGCATCAATTATAACCGCTCACCCAGAAAAGACGATCTAGATGAATTCATAAAGGAGCAAGACGTCAGAAATTTTCCAAAACAAGAATATACGGAGACGTAAAAAAACCTATCATAAGGATGTATTTTCAGCTGAAAAAACTGCCCAAAAATGGTAATTCCAAGGAAAGAAGATTTCAGCAGATGTATCTAATTTTCAAAGAAACTGACACAAGAGCTGAAAATTATTATGACCAATATACAAGCAGAACATGGATTGTAGATGCAAATATATAACGCGAAAAAACCGGCTCAACATAAAATCACATATTTTTCTAGGCAAAAAAAAACTTCATTTTAAAACTGTAGGCTAACACAAAAATATTTTATGAAAAAAACACAATTGCATAATATCTGGAAAAATGAAAATTACCCCTATATAATCTTCTAAACAGGAAGAAATTAATGATATTGATACACTGATTGAGAAGATCACAAGCAGTAAAAAAATCCTTCTCGACTACTATAACATTTCTGCCAAATCGGCAAATGACAGAAAGCAGGGCAAATAATTATTGACGAACAAAATCAGGAGATGCTAGGAAACAATATGATTGACCGTTGTCACTCATCGTGGTGGTTGGTGCTCATCAAAAAAGGGTTGGAGAAACCAGATTTTGTGTGGACTACAGAAAAATCAATAGAGTGATAGGGAAATCAGCGTATCCAATAGTCAATATCGATGACTTTCATCGTATCTGAAAGAGGCATCTCCATCTCGATTCAGCACTTAGATATGTTTTTTTGGAATACTGGCAAGTAGGTACCTGTCGAAGAAAGCTACAAACTAGTTAAACCATATTCCGTTATAGCACAAAGATACGGGGTCTTATGAATTCAATGTGTGTACTTATTAGCTTTGAGGACTATGTTACGCCACAGTAACCTTTCAAGAACTATAGTTGACAGAATCTTCAGGGATGGATGGAAATATTGATTCAGCTAGATCAGTGGTTCCCAACCTCTTTTTAGTCACGACCCTTTTACAGATTTGCTCATAAGGTCGCGACCCCCTACCCATTAATAAACAAAATTTCATCTTTCGTTTTGCAATTCTTGGTTGAGTTTTTGTTAAAGCCAATCTTATGTGATCTTGAACGCCCAGTCTATTTCTGGCTTTTGTTCTAATTTGCAAAAGAGTTGAAAAATCACTTTCACGAAGGTAGGTAGAGGCATATGGTATTCGCATCTGAAAAGAATGCACACGCAGGGCGACATAGGGATATGAACTATGCATGGCACATGGCACATCAAAATTCAGTGAAGAATTTTTCCTGAAATAGAGCAGGTGCTGTGGAATCATTCCCCAGTTCTAAAAATGTATCCTGCACTTCATCAGGAACGGAGCTTGGAACGGGCTCCTTACTACTGCAGCTTTTTGTTCAGATAACTCGGGAAAATACCGCCCATTTCATTTAAAGGGATTGGACGTGATAATCAATTTTCTCTTTTAGATTCTCCACAATTTCTCTTTCTGATGCTTCAACCATTATGCATAGCTACCTATATTCAAAAACATGTGACTCACAATACTCACAACCTGTGCTATGCGCTTCGTCCGTAAGGCCAATGCAACGGTACGTGGCTTTTGAGCCGGAGCCTAAAGACGTGTTGCCAAATGCAAAAAAATATATATTAATATTGGCATTGCGACCCCTCCAAAAACCCTTTGCGACCCCCTTAGGGATCGCGACCCACCGGTTGGGAGTCGCTGAGCTAGATGATTTAATCGTCTTTTCTAAAGCAATTGCGAATACATAAGGCAAGAAATCAAAATCGTAGGTTTTCACGTCAGCGGAAAAAAAAAAAATTCTACCAGATAAGGTAGAAACAAATCGCGTCGAGAGGTCAAAGACGGCCAGAGCTTCCTACTTCTATGCAACTTTTATATAGGGAGTTTATATGCAATTCTTCAACACCAGCCAAGACATTACATAACAAAACAAAACACAGACCTCCAATGGGATACTTAGACAAGATTAAGCATTCAAGGCCCTCGAAGAAGAACTCACCTCCGCACCTGTACTCAGTGGCGTAGCCAGGATTTTGTCTTGGGGGGGGCAAATTTGCAGGAAGCGTCTTTTGCGGCCCTACCGCGACCGCTGCCGGAGGAAAAGCGCCGCAGGCGCGAAATTTTTGGGTGCCACGCCCCTTTTTCAGGTTTCTTTACGCTATTTTTGGGACTGTTTATCTTAATTTTGAAGAAATATTCATAAAATTTAAGGGTCTTGGGGGGGGCAAATGCCCCCATGCCCCCCCCCCTGGCTACGCCAGTGCCTGTACTGTGGCAGCGAAAGCTGAATAATAAGATTCTGGATGTAAAGTTCGCAAAATTGAAAGATATACCTGAATTAATTAAGAAGGGGCTCAATAGAATGGCTTGCCAGATTTCTGAATCTCACACCTACTAAGCCTAATCCGTTTTAAGAAACAGCAGCTTAGTGAATGGATGGAGATTTTAGGGATGTTTCTGGTAGAGCGAACAAAGAAACCCGACTAAATGTTTTTTTTTACACTAGATTATAGATTTTAGAGATCCATATTTGCCTATAACAAAGCATTCTAATTGATTGGCCAAGTAGAAATATTTTCTCTGCTTTGAATACAAAAATAATTAATATAGGACCAAAATAATCATCTAATTAAGAAAACCATTTTTTTAGCAAAATATATTAGACACGCAAAGAGAAATATTACATGAAAGAAAAATCGTGCGTAAAAACTAATGTAAACGGAACTGTCTAATCCATATGGATAAAATGGAAAAAAAATATGTATACTTAATGGAAAAAGCATTGGTGAATTCTTTGGATCGAGCCAAGAGATTAATGTTGAAGTCGCTATAATAGTTGGGGTTAAATGTGCTCCAGCCCCCCCTTGTGTATCAGCCCCTCTGCGATTCCCTTTCCCTGGCCCCCATTATCTGAAATGGCGGCCATATTCGAGTTCGCTCTGTTGCCTCTGTTCTGATTGGCTTTACCAGTTTTCAACTCGGCACAGTCTGTATAGTGAATGTTCTTTTGATCTGAACTGAAGTATACACAGCATAACTCGAGTGCCGGTTAACAATATTGTTTTTTTATTCATTTTTTTTATTTGTAATGGTGATTTTGTTAATGTGCGTTATTTTTTGATATATGAGCAAGTGACTGTTGATTGTATGTGGTTGCTGTATTTAATTTTGGATTTTTCATAATTGCCTTCCGCCCTCGTACACCTTTTTTGGATATTTATCTTTCAAGGTAGGTGCTGTAAAATAGATAAGGGTTCTCGAAAATACTTTTCCGAATTTGCAACTGAAAGCGTTTGGTTCGGACCGGCATCATTAGGTACCACAATAGGGTATATCTATGAAATATTAATGATTTTTGTTTGGCGCACATTTTAAATGTCAAAAATCTTATATTGTATCCAAATTTATGATTAATGGTCAAATCCTAGGTATAATAGTTATGAAGATATGCCCATGAGACCTAGCTGCATGACTTAGTCAAAAATTATTTCTGATCTTGAAAAATGAAGCTATTTTTCGCCCTTTGGGGACTTAGGTTCACCCGTCTCTTCCTGGTCATCGTTAAGGTACCCACATAGGTACCTTATAATATCAGATGAGCCAGTCAGTTTCTTATTTTCTATAGTATAATGCGCGGTTATATCTATACTTCGAAAAATGAATAGAAAATTTATTTAAAGGTATAGATTGTCGCATTTTTGTTAGGATCTTAAATGTCGGGAGGAAGGTATAGGATGTAGCATAGACGAAGATCATCAAAAACATAAATTGATTCAATCAGAAAAATGACCTATGGTCATGACAAATATGAAAAACTAACAAATATGGTAAAAATAATTTTAGACCGAAGCCGACGGGAAAATACAATGAAATACCAAAACTACGGAAATAGTTCACTCAAATTTTTGATTAATTTTATAGAATATATAAAAACGGGTTTTCATCTCCAATACCCGATGCGACATCCGAAAACCCCTTCAATTTTTTTTTCAAATATCAAACTGTACAGACATTGTAGGGATCTAAGAAATCGTTCAAAAATTGCCTCGAAACAAAATAATGAATTACTTATTTTGCACCTAAAGACAAACAAAAGTGATATTGAATCCATAAGGAAAACAGATAAACTAACACCTTCTTGAAATCAAATTGCAAATTAAAGTAAATATAAAACCAAAAATTGAACATCAACCTTCTGAAAATTATTAAGTGAAGATGAGAGCATAACGGTCCTTATCCTTAACCATTTCTTTGAAATATCAGACAAGTAGCACTTGTCACGACTAAAATCCAACAACAAAAGGGTCATCATTCCATTGTAGTGGGTAAAGTGTCAAAAATTGCATTTTCTATGTTGAGCCAAGAAAGTAAATAAACACTGGGTGACGTTGATGACAGCGGACCACATTTAAGAGAGCTCGAAAGGCACTTGAGACTATCTAATAACGTTTTAGATAATAATCTTTTTAGAAACTCTTATGAGTAGCGCCAATTTTAAGGGCTCCATTTGGATTCACTTTAAAATGACTTTCGAGAAAGGCCGACAACCACCGTAAAAGGGTGTCAATTTGACGTTTTGATAATAATTAAGATTCAAGATTTTGTAGATCCTAGTCAAGGGTTTATATTTTTATTTGTCAAAGTTTTTGCTTCTTGATAAGATATGATAAAATTTAGGTATATTCCAATTGAATTTTAAACGGATTAAGCCTCCTTTTCTCAATAAAACGCTGTCAAGCTTTAAACAATACAACTGCCACTTGTAGGTACTCATTCAAAAATCCTTTATAATTTCCTGTTCGGTATTTTGTAACTTGAGATATCCATAACGAATTTCATCGAAAAATCCTTTCTCGTGGTTCTGATTAGCAACGGTTTTTCAAGGGCGACCAATGACAGTGGTAATTTGTATTTTTATGCTTCACAAACGTTTTCCTACTAGTTGTACGAAAAAAAATTGGTACGAATTACGAGCTTTTGCCGATTGCCCTTGAAAAAACGAAATCTATAGTTAACTACAAATACATACCTAACTTGAAAAATTCAAAGAAGTTATTTATTTTTGCTATAAACCTAAAAGGTCTGATCGGTGTGCATTCTGATACGACTCCTTCAAAACTGCCTTAACGTTTATTTGCTGAAAAGCTCATTAGACGACAATTTTTTTTAAAGTACAAGATCTAATTTAATACGGCATTAGTTTCAAACAAATTCAATACAAAAAAATTAAATAATATATTCCCCATTTATGTACTTCCCAAAACTTCTCCGCACTGTCCTTCTGGACATTAAATAACCGTGGTTTTGGAATCTGGATCTTTGAAAACAGCTTTTTCCATTTGAACTTCCCCTTACTTTCTCGAATTTTCATACCATCATTCCTTACTCTCTCTGCATTTTCTTGGATGGAGCTAAAAACTTTTCACGTTGTTTCTTTTCCGTGTTTTATCGTTTATTGATTTCAAAATGAAATTATTTTCATCCACCCACCCAGGCCACCCACCTCCAATGCTCACCAAAAATGGTGAGTACCACGGGACAACCAGCTTCTGCACCCAGAATGTGGCTTCAAACAGCTTTCGAACCGGGTATCAAATCCCACGCAATAGCAGGAGGCTAGAGGGTTGTTCTCGGTAACCGCACGATCCCATAGAATAGGGACAGATGAGGTTCATCAATCTTTGGGCGAAAACATAAATTTTTTGCTGACAGGTCATTTCCTTGCGAGTGCGCATATCCGTAAAAAAAAAAAAAAAAGGTGACATTCAGAATGTTATAAAGTGCATAAAACACACCTGACAAGATTTCAACACCAAAATAGGAAAAGAGAATTTGGGCACGGTGAAAGAAATGCAAAAGGTTCCATACTGATTTCCTTCCCCGGAGCAACAAGTCGTATATGCCGTGAAAATGTGAAAATCAACGAGGAAAGTGGATATATGGATGAGCCCAAAATAAGCAACAAAAAGCAGAATCAACTACAGTCCTGCTACAGTAAAACACATCATATGTATGTAGTTAAATATGTTACAGTTTTAAACAGCTTTGGTAGATAAGCGATCATAGAATGGTCAGAACAAATGGCTGTTGAGGCGATTTGAGATGAAAAATAGAATAAAGGATAACCGGTAAAAGCTAGACTAGACACGAACAATTCACAAGAAAACAAGAAGAGAAAAAGGCAAGTTAGCTAATGGAGAAAAGATGACAACTGAGCAATGAAGGGAAAAAGGCACGATGGAATACGCTAAATCCAAAAATCATTAGGGAATCCATGAAGGAAGACAAGAAGGGGAAGTCTCGACGATTTATTATTAGATGCAAACTTTCTGAATTCTGCTCAACATTTATAAAGAAGCAACAACTACTATTCCAGAGAATCTAGGAAATAAGCGCACGGGAAAAAAGCGCACAGGAATATCCGCACAGAAAAAAACGCAGAGGAAATAACCGCACACGGAAAAAAGCGCACAAGGAAAAAAGCGCACAGGGAAAAAAGCGCACATGGAAGAATGCGCACAGGGAAAAAAGCGCACATGGAAGAAAGCGCACACGGAAAAAAGCGTACACAGGAAAAATATTCAGTTATTATAAATAATAAATATACGTTTACTTTTATTGTACCAAAATATCGTAAATAAATAATACTAATAATACCCCTACTATCCATACAAACACAGTTATACAAATAAACGAAAAATCACAGAGTATGATAAATTGTATTAAGGGCCAAATTATGGACCGACTGATAAGTGTCAGGTTATTACCTAGCAGGTACTTTCCATGCTCTAGAGAATAGAATGTACCTGCTAGGTAACAACATGACACTTATCAGTCGAATTTCGTTGACCAGTCAGAAACAACTACTCCGAGGGCAAATACCCCTACCGGCGTTGAACTACACTGATTGGTCTGAGCTTTCGTTGGCAATGGAAATTGTTAGAAAGATTTTTTTCAGGTAATGACCAACGTGAATACAGGGACACTGCGGTCCCTGTTCGGGAATCGGCCCACTGAGCAGTGGACTCAACCTTCCCGTGCGAATCCTTGACGCGTTTCGTCCTTGTTATAGGACTCATCAGAAGGACATAGGCTGAAGCTCCCTGTCCAAGCGTAGTGTCCCTGTATTCACGTTGGTCATTACCTGAAAAAAAAAGAAAAAAATCTTTCTAATAATTTCCATTGCCAACGAAAGCTCAGACCAATCAGTGTAATAATTCAACGCCGGTAGGGGTATTTGCCCTCGGAGTAGTTGTTTCTGACTGGTCAACGAAGTTTTCTGACTGGTCAACGAAGTTCAATTTTGCTTGGACAGGGAGCTTATTAAATGAAAAAGAATATTTCCAGAAAAGGATCATATTAAGACCCCTTAAAATTTAAAAGATAAATTTACATTAACAGGTACCTACTATATTAATAGATTTGCCAACTAAAATTGTTATCTAAATTAAATTTTAAGTGTAAGCTTTGGGAGCAATTCCAGGAAATCTGAGGTAAATGATCTCTATGCAAGTTTTATGAAACCAAGAATTGTCAAATTTGGCTCCCATACCTTATCAGGAAATATGGTCACCCCCGTGTAAATTATACCTATCTCTTCTAGTAGTGAATACTTTAACTGGTCGATAATGAATAACAGAACTATATCGGAAGCAATTCAGAGAAAAATGCAACATTATATAAAAAAAATACATAGAAATGCTACCAATACGCACGTGCGATTTTTCTTGCATGCGCTTTTTTCCGTGTGCGTTATTTTCCGTGTGCGTTATTTTCCGTGTGCGCTTTTTTCCGTGTGCGCTTTTTACCGTGTGCGTTTTCTTCCGTGTGCGGTTATTTCCTGTGCGCTTTTTTCTGCGCGCTTTTTTCTGGTGCCCTTTTTTCCTGTGAGCTTTTTTCCGGTCACGTATTCCAGATACGCGAAACCAATAGAAATTGAATGAAATGTAATCAGATAGGAAGATACCATATCACTGAAAAGTGGTAAACCCGATAGACAGTGTTTATGTCCTGAAAAACAAAAAGCTTCGACATTACCTCAACAAAAATATTTAACCGATACATTATTCTAGTCCTCACCTGATGCGAATTAGAAACATGAACATTCACCAAGGTAACTATGGAACGAATCGCATCTGCCTAAAGAGAAATGGAAATACAATTATGTAAATACAATAATGGTCGGCCGACCATCCAAAGAAACAAGGTGGATGAACTTGGCATTGAATGGAAACCAATGGACGCAGATGTCCAAACGTTGCATAGATATAGTTAAACCAGGAAAGTAAATTCACATCCAAATTAAGAAAAAGTATTACTTACATATATAATTATCGCGTTTATAACGTTCTACATCTTCCGATTCCCGATCTCCAACCATCTTTGTCAATCCAGGCATCCTCCTCTAAGCCTCTGTCTCTTATTTCTTCGTCTTCTCCACTTCTCCAGCTTCTTCTTGGTCTGCCGCGTCTTCTTCTTCCCCCTGGATTCCACTCAATAATTTGCTTGGGTATTCTTGTATCTGCCATTCTTTGTACATGTCCGAACCAAATCAGCTGTTTGTCCTTTATATCATCTACTATTGTGTGTTTTACGTCCATAATCTCTCTAATTCTCAGATTTGTTATCCTTTCCATTTTTGACTGCCTGCCGCTCTCCGCCAGAAGTCCATTTCAGTTGCTTCTAGCATTTTTGCAATTCTGTTCTTTAGTGGCCAGACTTCTGAACTATATGTGACTATGCTTTTCACTATGGTGTTTCATATTCTAGTTTTGTTGATATTTTGGCCCCACAGTACACCATTTAGTAGGGATATTGCCTTGCGTCCTTGTATATTCCGATCTTCAATTGGTTCTTCTGGGGTTCCCGCATGTGAGATTTTCATGCCCAAATATTTGTATTCAGTACGTTGTTCACCTCCTATATATTCTGTTTTAGTTAGATTTACTGTCAAACCCCATTTCTCTTATTCCTCTATCAATTTTCGTGTCAGGTACTTTAGGTTATCATAGTCCTGTGCAATTAATACGTGATCATCTGCAAAGCTTAAAGTATTTATTGTGTTCATTGAGCAATATTTCCATGTGTCTGCATTTGTTTTTCCACCCCTTAAGCGCTTGTTCTAAGTATATTTTAAAAAGTGTTGGTGATATGCAGCATCCCTGTTTAATCTTGGTATTTGCGTCACTATAGAGCGTTTTTACTGTCTTTATTAGTTCTAAGTTGATATTGGTCTTTTCCAGTGCTTCCCAAAGCTTTTTCTGCGGAACATTATCATATGCTTTCTTAAGATCTACAACGAGTGAATGGAGTTCTTGGTTATACGCTAGTTTCTTTTCCATTACCTGGGTCAAACTAAATAAGTGGTCTTCAGTTGATCTTCCTGCTCTAAAACCGGCCTGTTCATCTGCTTTACTATCTTTGTTCTCGTTCTCTATTTTGACATTTATAAGTTTTCTATACACTCTGCTCAGGGTATTTGTTATTTCAATTCCTCGGTGGTTCTCGCATTTGTTTCTGTCCCCTTTCTTATAGGTATATCGTTGTTAAATAGCTTATTTTCTACTCTTCCGGTACTTCATGTTTATCTATGCATGTTTGAAATACTTTTGTTAAATGTTTGTAGAGTGTATTGGTCCAATACTTAATCAGTTCTCTGTTTATTTCTCCTGGGCCTGGTTCCCTACCATTTTTCAAGAAGCTACAGTGTTTTTTAACTTCTTCTTGCATAACTCTTATTGGTAATCCTGCAGTTTTCATGTTTCGTGTCTGTTCCTTTTCTTCTGTAAACTCTGCCCGTTGTTCTGTCAGTAATTCTTCCCATTGCTGAGGTGTTATTTTATTGATAATATTATCCTTGGTTTTTGTTTTCCTCATGTTTTTTCGTAATCTCCAACTTTCTGTGTTTCTTTTACCTCCCAGATAAGTATTTATATGCGCACAGTTTCTTTCCCATGAATCGGTTTTTTTTTTTGTACTATTCTATTCCGTATACTTGCTTGTTCTTCTTTATATATTTCTCTGTCTCGTGTCTTATTTGAACTTAGATAGTGTTGGTATTTCTTCCATCCATCTGCTATGTCTGTCTTTATTTCTTGATCCCACTAATAAGATAAAGGCTTCTTCCATTTTTTTCGTATTTGCATAGGGCTTCAAATGCTGCACTGTGAATACTCTCTTTGATACGGTGGTAATGTATTTCAAAGTTTTGGAAGTTCATACTACTTCTGTCATTTTTGATCTAATCTCTTTATGTACAACATCTTTGCTGTACTCTTCTATAGATTTTAGGTTGTATTTCTGAGGCACAATATTTTCTTCTTGCTTTTCCATTCTGTTTTCTTTTGCGGTGTATCTGCCCGGGATAAAGATTTTTGTTTTCAGGAGGTAGTGATCGCTACCACAGGTAGCTCCCCTATATATGCTCTCACATCCTGGAATTTTATGTTCGATCTCCGTTTTGCGATAGTGTAGTCGATAATCGATTTTTGTTGTCTAGTTTCATTTTTCCATGTGTACCTATATACATATTTCTTTATGCTGAAAGTAACCGTTTAGGATTTTTAGGTTATTTTGTTGGCATATTGCTATGAGCCTTTCTCCATTTTTATTCGTTACATTCTCTTCGAATTTTCCAACTTCCTTGTCGTTGATTTTTCTTCCTGTTCGTCCGTTAAGGTCTCCCAGCAATATTATTTCCCTTGAAGATCCTACTTTTATGATTTGGTCACTGAGTTAATTGTTGATAAAATTAATCCTTTTTTATTAATGGGTTCGTCGTCGTTCACTCCATATATTCTCAAGATTGTTATTTTCCTTCCGAATATACATACATTTAGTTTTATTATTATTCCGTATACTGCTTCCCATGTTATATGTTTTCTCCATTTTCTGTGTATGAAGATCGAGACTCCGATCTTCGCTCTGAATTCTTTTTGAACCCCGCTGAAGAAATGATCTTACTCTCCCAGATTTTCTGAGTCCTGTCCTTTCTTTTTGGTCTCTGTGGCTACAAGCAGTTCCATTTTTTGATATTTTATCTCTGATATCACTTCATTTATTTTTCTAGAGATTCCTTGAACGTTCCATGTACCGATACTCATTGTCCGTGTCCGTTTCCTAGTTCGTCTCCGTTTTCGGTCCTGTTCCGAGGCTGTTGATTGGGTCTTTTAACAGTCTACATTTTTTTTTAGTAACGGGGAGTTAGCCCGATGCCTCAACCCCCTACCAGGAGGACCAGGTAATCTGTGATCAAAGTTGTCTTCCTCTAGCCTTTGATGAGCCAACATCCAGCTACAAGTCAGTAGCTTCTTTGCCACTTTGTTTCCAACTTGATTTTAATTAATTCTGGTGGCTACAGACAGTATTTATTACTTGAAAGCAATAATGTCAGCTTTTGGTGGCTACTTCTTCTTTCTCAGTATTTTACATTAATTAATGCGTTACATAAAGTAGCGTCTTGAGCTATCTTGTCTCAACTGCTTCTTGCTGAGCTGTAAAATGAGATACTTTCAGATAAGGCACCCTGTGTGTTATGTATCTAATAAAAAGCCAAAACAAATCACTATAAAATATTCAAGATCAAAGACAAAGTAAGCGAATATTCAACACTGTACAGTTAGCTAATATAAATCCATCACGGATACAGAAAAGTTTGTACTTTTCAGGCTTTAGATATCATATTTTGCTGGAGTTAGAAATATAAAGAGAATCGATCAAAACACATTACGCTCTCAAAGCCGAAAGGTGCTATACCATGTAATTATATAATCCTATATATTAATTATATTCATGAATATATTGCAACTTAAGCCATCACCATGTTTGAGTCTGTAACATTAGTATATGGAAAATATTTGATCCTGCTAATTAAAGTAGCTTCAAAGTCAACATACAATTTTGGCATTTATTCGGATACCCAAGCTCATAATCTTCCATTTTGTTTAAATTTAGCCACATGATGCGCAAGTTGATTAACAATATAACTATGGCGTTCAATCAAATGATTAATGTGGAATTTACCCGAACTAGGCGTTAGGTTTAAAAAAATAAAATTGAACATAATTCTTTGTGCCTGAAAACCACTTACGCGTAGGAAGAATGCACTATCAAAGAAGGCCGCACATGGGAACCATTTTGTCCCTTCTCTCTGTCTTTCTCTCTTCACTCTGCGGGTCTGCCGCTCCAGCTAACCGCTAATGAATTTGATTTGAAAATTACATCTGCCAATGATTTTCTGAATCTTGCCAGTGCCGTAGAACATTAAATTTTATTTGGGATCAACGGATAAAATTTTGCTGTTTCTTTTGCCATATTGAACTTGTTATACACTCCTGAATATTTTGAATTTTCTGATACTTTTTTGATCGCTTACCTGCCAAATGATCAGTCAATTATTGTTCTTATAAGTCTTGACAATTAATCAAGTATGCTGAAATCCGTATACCAGAATGTATAACACACATATTTTTTTTCTATTTCGCAATCCATTAAACATCAACCGCATAAATTTAAAATCAACTTCAAAGGAGCTGATGGGGTGAGTGGTATCTAATTTTCAAAGAACGAGACTGGGGCTGGAGTATCAATCTCGATGTTTCGACCGAGACACAACTGAGCTCAGTTTTCATTTCGTTAAAATTGGTCTCGAATATTTTATGACTGAAATAGCAGAGGGTATACCTATGGTATATAGTATAGGTGATATTTTTTCGCATATAATTTCTCGACCCCTCGTCATGAACAGAATTATGTAGAATTTTCTACTTGATGATAATCAAAGTATATGTTTCAATAGATGGGTCTGTATTTTGACATAAAAGGACACTGATAGGTGGCCACAGCGACAGTCTGAGAACTTGTATGCTTAATTGAATACTGTAATTCAGCATCGCATTTTAAATATTGATACTTCTTATCTTCTTCTTCTTCCTAGCCGTTCGCTATCCTCTGAATATAGGCCTGTCTCACATTTTGCCAGGCACTATTCTGTGACCAGCTACCAGTTTAGTCCTGTTGTTCGCTTGATAATGTCGTCGTACCAGCGTTGTTGGGGTCTGCCGACGCTTTTTCGCTTCCGAGTGATTATCTTGTTACTTTTTCTCTCCAGTTGTTGCTTGTGTTTCTTGCTACGTGGCCGGCACAGTTCCATTTGAGTCTTGTGATCCCTTAGTGTATTACCTATCATTCTCCTTCCGATTGCTATCTGATGTACAGCTTATCTAGGATTTTCTTTGGGAGAGTCCATGCTTCGCTTCCATAGGCAACTACTGCGAGAATACATTCGTTGTGAACTTTAGTTTTCAGCTTTAAAGGTAATTTGGACCGGAATATGTGTCGCATTTCACTATACGCCGCCCATCCCAGTCCTATTCTCCTATTAATTTCAAGCTCTTGATTGAATTTACTTTTCTCACCTGTTGGTTTTCTATGGGTTATTGTGTCCTTATGTTTGCTCATTTGTCATAAACTCTGATTTGATATGTTCATTTCTAATCCGATCTTCTTGGCTTCGTGAAGTAATTCTTTGAGCATGATTTCTAAGTCTGTTTCATTCAGGACGAATATTACGATGTCGTCAGCAAGTCTTAAGTTGAGGTTTTGTCCAGATATATTGATTGATCCCTGTATTTCCCCAATATAGTTCCTTGAACACATCTCCGAGGACTAGGGTGAACAGCCTTGTTTTACGACTCTTTTGATCTTCACTTCGTTTGTGTCTTTATGCATTCTTAATTTTATTTTTGTTGTTTCTTGAATATTTTTGATGTTCATATATCGACAGTATCGCAGGCTTTCCTAAAATCGATGAATGGTATAGCTATGTTGTAATGCTATATATATTCGGTCGTCTTTTCATTTAGTATTCTCATTGTGGGAAGATGTTCTATAGTGCTGTAGCTCTTTTTATTGCCTGCTTGTTCTTTAGGTTGGTGATGATAGAATTTCCTTTCTAAATGGTTGCTGATTATTCTCATAAAGAGTGTGTATATTTGAGACGGGAGGCTTATGGGTCTATGGATTTCAAGATTTGATGGGTCTCCTTTTTTGTATATCAGAACGACCATGGCAGTCTCCCATTCGTATTGTATTTTCCTCCATTTATTGAAAAGTGTTTTCAGTTGTTTTACAAAGGTATTCTCCTGGCTCCTTCAGAATTTCTGGTAGTATATCGTCCATCCTTGGGGCTTTTCCGTTGTTCAATTTGCTTAGCACTTTTGCAATTTCTTCCTCTTGTATATCAAGGATCTCTTCTGACCCAACATTTAGAATTTAGGATGTTTCGCTTTCGGTTTCTTGTTTGTTATTTCCGTTTTTTAAGCATTTTATTTTTTCGGAGGCCAGTAAGTGCTTCAGGTTTATCTACAAATTATTCGCCATCATTTAGGACCTAATTCTATTAGTTTGCTGTAAGTTTTGCATACAGATGAAACATATTTGATTTTTTGATAATTAATCGTTCGTTATCCTTTTCATTTCTGATTCTCCTATCGCCCATCTACAAAACTCAATTTCAAGTATCAGCATAGCCATTGTTTTCAAGATCAAGCGTGTTATAATTATATGTTTCTTCACAGGTGACGTATGTTTTTTTTTTTTTTTTTTTTTTTTTTTTTACGGATATGCGCACTCGCAAGGAAATGTCCTATCACGCTCGAGAAGCGGCAAGTGCGCGGAAATGTCGGTGTATGTTGGTCTTGAAACGGTTCAGGTTGTAACCTGCAGGGAAAACCGTCGCAGGGAGTTTATTCCACAGCGATGCTGTTCTCCAGAGATATGAATTCTGATACAATGAGGTTCTTGGTGCCTCTAGTTTGACAGTAAATTCATGGTTACCGTCTGTTTGACGGGTTCGCCTGGTAGGCGCTACTCTCGGTGGAATCATACGTGCCAACTCTTCAGAGCATTTTCCGTGATAGTACCTGTAGAAGAGAGATAAATCGCCCACAGATCTGCGATGTTCGAGACCATCCAAGTTACGAGTAAGTGCGGGGTCATTGATCAGCTTGATAGCTCGTTTTTGCACGGTGTTCAAAAGCATTAAGGTATGTTTGGGTGCTGCACTCCATATATGTGAGCAGTATTCCATAGTTGGTCGAATCTGGGCTTTGTAGAGTGTCAGCAATTGGCTTGGTGTGTACAGATGTCTTGTACGAAATAGCACCCCCAGCTTTTGGGACGCCCTTTTAGCAATATCTGCCACGTGATTGTGCCAAGACATGTTGGTCTCTGCAGTAACCCCCAAGATGTTCAACTGACTCTGTAATGTGACAGCACTTCCAGATAGCATGATGTTTGGCTCACCGGTGCTGTTCTTTTTTGAAAACAGAGCTGCTTGGGTTTTCTGTGCGTTGAACTGTACAAGGTTTTTGTTACCCCAGTCCTCTATTATCTCCAGGTCGTTATTTATCTGCGATATTTGAGTTAGTCTAAGATGATGGAATTCACGTGCGGAAAGACCTGTGGGTGGTATGAGTGAGGAGACTACATTGCCATCGTCTGCAAAGCAATAAAGTGGATTTACTGTTTTATCTATGAGGTCATTTATGTAAATCAGAAAAAGAGTTGGCGAAAGGATTGCTCCCTGTGGCACACCAGCATTTATTTGGTAAGAGTTGGAGTTCTGGCCATCCAGTGCAACATAAATGGATCTGTCCTTGAGGTAACTTTCAAACCAAGTGCAAAGTTTCGGCGATAATCCCATTGCTTTGAGCTTGTTGAGCAGATTTTCATGCCAAACTTTGTCGAATGCTTTAGATATATCTAAGGCAATTGTTCTTGTTTCACCCCGCAACTCAATCGCTTTTTGCCATAAGTGAGTGACGTATGTAAGTAAATCGCCAGTTGACCTATATTTTCGAAATCCGTATTGCTTATCGTTGATAATTTTGTACTTTTCCAAGTACTTGGTTAGGTGATTGTTCACAACTCTTTCCATTACTTTTGATATCACCGGAAGTAGAGCAATTGGTCTATAGTTTAACGGATCTGTCTTTTTTCCTTTCTTTGGAATGGGTTGTACTGCGGCAGACTTCCATGATGATGGATATACTCCTTGCCTGTAAGACAAATTGAATAATTTTGCGAAAGTTGGGGTGAGTTCGTTGGCGCAATTTTTGAGTACTATTGGGGGAATGCCATCCGGACCCATTGCTTTGTTTGTATCCAGCTTTTTAAGGGATTTTCGTATTTCTCTGTGACAAAAGGGT
This sequence comes from Ceutorhynchus assimilis, assembly GCA_917834065.1. Taxonomy (NCBI): domain Eukaryota; kingdom Metazoa; phylum Arthropoda; class Insecta; order Coleoptera; family Curculionidae; genus Ceutorhynchus; species Ceutorhynchus assimilis. Next base: position 10,037,612 of record OU892277.1, read on the forward strand.
ACCTCTGGCATACTATGGGAAACCCTTTCAATGAACGGTGGAGTTTTTCCGTTTGGCACTGTTAGGTTGGAGTTGGAGGAAAACATTTGGGCCAGCATATTGGCTTTTTCCTCTGATGTTGTGGCTAAGTGATTATTTTTATCTGTAAGTGGTGGTATGGATGACTTGGTGAAGTTAGATCCAACAGCTTTTGCAAGAGACCAAAAGGACCTAGAACTACTTGGACAATTCAGCAACCTGTTTTTTATTCTTTGATTGTATGTTTCTTTAGCGGAGTCAATAGTAATTTTGCAACTATTTCTGGCTTCTATAAATTCTGTGTGGTTTTGAGCGGTTTGTTGTCGTTTCCAAAGGTTATATGCTCTGTGTTTTTTCTGTACAGCCGTTTGACACTGGCTGTTGAACCAAGGTTTTGCATTAGCTCTACGTTTAGTTGTATGTGGGATATATGCATCCATTCCAGATAAGATTACTTGTGTTATTTCATTACAGCAAATAGTGGGATCAGCTGTTTTAAAGCAAACCTCTTGCCATGGAAAATCCAGATAAAACTGTTTTAGGTCATTCCATTTTGCCGATTTATAGTGCCACATTTTACGAGGAAGTGGTTGTTGGCTTGGTGGGATGAGCATTTCGCACTTTGTTATTATAAGTTTATGATCGGACGAACCAAGTGGAGCATCTACTTGAATTGTGTACGAGTCAGGATTTGTGGTTAGGAACAAGTCTAAAAGCGCTGCAAATTCGCCCCTTTCTGAGATACGGGTAGGTTCATCGACAAGCTGCGTTAGACCACAACTTATGGCAAAAGCTTCTGCTTCTCTGCCTTCGTTATCTGTTTTGTTGTGGTGTTTCAGCCAGGGTATATTGTGGACGTTGAAATCGCCTAAAAAGAGAATTTCCGCCTGTGGATAGTTTGACTGTATACTATCACAGCTTTCGGATAATGTCGCGAAAAAGTTTTGGTACTCGGTGTTAGATGGCGGTCGGTAGAGGCAGCAGATAAACTTGGTCGATGACTTTGAGGTGAATTTTAGCCATATGATATCAAGGTTCGCTGGTTCTAGCCTCTCCTCTCGATGACATGAAAGGTCATTTTTAATGTACACACAGATCCCAAAATTATGTCGAAATCGGTGGTGTAGGTCATAGCCGGGATAAAGATAGTTCACAATAGGTGTTGCAGAACTGATTTTAGTTTCAGTGAGAACAAGGATGTCAGGTCTTTGTTCTTCAAGATGTTGGTGAACTGAATTCATATTTGTACTTATTCCTCTTATATTGCTAAAATCAATTCTGAGTTGAGTTTTTGATCTTCTCTTTATATCTTTGCATGAAGGACCCCCAGGATCACCCGACGCCCGGAGATCCGAGTGGTCAGGTATTTTACCTCCGGAATATTTTGATCCTGGAGGCGCCATCATGCTATCTGTTACTCATTGTTGGAACCGGACTGCCAGCGCAGTAGCGGAACGTGGTGATACCACTTAGCGCTACTCAATTCTGGCATGGTGGTATCTCACCGGTCGACGCCCAATGAGTAAAAAGCGTCTACCACCTATTATTGGTGTTTGGACCGCAATATCGGGTATCAGACCCTATATCTTTTTTACAATATTCTTCTGTTGATCTCCAGCTTCTCCTCGAATAGTATTGTCTGTTTGAGTTTTTAGGTGGGTGTATTCACTTAACAAGTTGTCGCTATTTCCATATTGCCAAGTTCAAATTTAAGTTTTCGGCCTCTCGCCCTATACATAGAGATATTTTGTCATTGATTTGTTCTCTGATTTTCGGATTCCTTCAAAAGTCTTGTCGGCATGTATCCTTGTCCTGGACTACTACCACTTTATTATCTGCGAAAGGAATAGAGTCCAATCCATTCCTGGATTGAAGGGATTGGCTCACCGTTGAAATAATGCTGTATTATCGGTACAATCTGCTTTATATGAGAAATATCTTTATTCTTTCATTTTCCGGAACCAATGTTCTGATCATATTATCATCAGTTACAAAATTTCTGTGAAAATAATAGGTCGGTACTTACACTTTTAATGAAGCATATGAAACTGACTTTTAGAAGATAGAAAAACAAATTGCTTTTACTCTTTGATATCCCAACAATAATTTAACTACAATAAAATTATCTTAAAAATTAATAAATTTGCAAAATAAGCCGCTGAACAAGATGGAGGTTTCGATTTTAGAGACATTAATTGAAATTCTGAAGATACCGCAACATCTTATCAGTATCTTGGGAGATCTATTATGAGAAACGTACTTCTTTGACATTAAACTTTTAATCTAATTTAGATATCATACTTTATCAAAGCTCCGACAGCACCGTTTTAAGTGAAACGTTAAATTGACTAACAATAGACTTAAAATAAAGATATAACTGATAATTCTTCGTCTAAAGACAGCTGTCAATAGGGTGGTCAAGCCTTTTTAACTTGTCAGGAATATATGGGATCGGAAAATCGGTATTTGTATATATGTATTTTTTTTTCGCACACTGAATTAGTTTGGGTTAGTTAGTTAGTTAGTAAACATTTACACTTTTCTGCAGATCGTCCGACAGAAGCTGCATTATTTTAGGAAAGTGTAGTTAGTATTAGAATATTAAACTAACCTAGAAAATAAACAAATATGCTTCAAGTATAAGGGAAAAATTCAATACTCACACCAATTTGGCAATAACAACAAACACCATATTTTGTTTTTTTCAAGGAACAGTCGCCGATTACCTATTAGCGTTTATCACTATATATCTTTCAAGTAATTGAATACCTACCTATTAGAATTGCACCTGTTATTCGGTGCCCGTTATATTATATGCATAGTGCCAAAATAAAATTGAAATTTCTTTATCTTGTCATCCTTGGTCAGCAGAAAAATTGTCTAGTCATTTTTGAAAGAGTTTGTAGAGGCATTTATCTTTTGTTATTATCCGAAATACTATTATGTAGGTACTACCAAATAGGTATTACTTTGCTGAATATGAATGATTCTGTCATGGATATTTTCTAATAAGAAATCAATTTCTCTCTAATAAACCATTGAAGAGCATTGTAGTTCTTTGTTTGCTCAATGTGGAGCTATGATGTGAACATTTTTATCTCCATAGGTACCTACTTTCCTTCTCTTTCACTTAATAGAAAAATGAGAGAGTGGACACTAATTAACTTAGTTCCAGTAAGATTTTCTAAGAAACTTATCCTAATATTCATAAGCATATATTTTCCAACAGCACAAAGAGATAGAATTGATCCGACAAATTTTTGCTCAAAAGCCGTCACCAAGAATTCTTAAAATTTAGTCGGCCATTGTAATTACGTAAAACTAGACCATATTCTGGGGTGGAGAAATAAAAGGTCTACGGATGCATTACATATTATATGGGTGCGACCAATGGAATGCAAGTTAATTTCAGACAACTGCAGGTGGGGAGAAGGGGAAACGGTACCATGCAGGTAGGCCTTTTAGTCATGCCGATTCCACCGTCGAACCATCATTATGTTCAGCTTTCAACCATCGGTTATAATTTGTTTCCCCTCCATTGTTTGTTTGCTTGTTCTGGACCCATTTTGACTTTGACGGTTTTTTAATTGGATTTCAGTGCTAGTTTTTGAGCAATTCTTTTATTTTCGGCGTGAACACTATAGTGCCTTTTGTTTTATCGCAGTGTTATTACGTTTGTGACTTGTATTTATCCATATAGTGAATTTAAAGGGATACATTTTCTACTGGTATTGAAAACACCCTATGTTAAACTAATTTGGTGAGTGGTGTAAGAAATACTTTTTTTATAATAATAATGCGTGTACAATTTAAATGAGAATTTAGTTGGACATTTAAATATACACATCTATGTTTGGATATTTACAGTGTGTACAATTTTCGCGAGATTATAATATGAACGATAAATATTGGTGAGCTGTCTTCTGTCTGTAAAAGGGCAAGTATCTTAACTTATCCAGTGAAATGGGAAAATTCAATAGTTTTATTATTTGGATGCAATATAAAGAATATTCATTAACTTTTTACTTGACTTGTTCGGCATGCTTGAAAAATTACAAATAGAAGCTTTGCTATTTTGCGAGTTTTAGTCTATCTGCTCGCCTGCTCCTAAGAGAAAATATGAACTGTTTAGGAATACATATTTCTTCAGAGAGGATGAGAAATGTTATATGTCATTACTGTGTTCATGGATTTCCAAAAGGCATTCGATACAGTCAATATCGAACTGATGTTGGAAAAACTCAATAAACTAGTTATACTCATCTAGAAAGAATCAGTTCACAGTTTTAAATGACGCAGTTTAGACGTTAGATACTTTATGTTCGCGGACGATACAGATTTGGTTCATTCTGCAGCGATTGCAAAAGACAATGAAGCTGGACTTAACTTTGTATCATGAATGGCTGTGCTCAGATAAATTAACAAAAGTAAACCACATATATTAAAACAAAAGACTTTCATAACAACACATATGCTCTAAAAAATTCAGCGCCCGCACAAGGAAGAAGCATTCAGTTTTTTTATCAGCGCAAATAGGTGTCTACTAGAATACATAATAATATACATACAAAAAAAAAAACGAAAATGAAATTTCAAATCAAATAGAGAGTAGTCAAAAAAAAAACGTTGATACAGACGAAGTTTATCTATTGAAATTTCTCCCAAAAGGCATACGTCAAATAAATAATTATTATCTCAGGTATTTTCTATTTTACTATCTGACTATAGACAGTCCCTGTAAAACAAGGATTTATTTTTTATTAGAAAGTCAATCAAAGAAAAAGGCGAACACACAACAACCGGTAAAAAGTTACTTACTTACCGAGACCAATCAAGCAGCGAATTTTAATTGTGAAAATAATTACCTATGCTAAGAACAGATTTTAATTTAACCAGTTATTATATCTGCCTGTCAATACCTTTATCAGCGCAATGTATCTTAATAAAGAATCAATATATCCTGATGCTTATTCAGAAGAAGAAAAAAGATTTTATATTAATATGTAATAGCTAATTGCACTTTGCCTTTATGGTTGCGTATAAGCAATTGGTTTCTTGGTATTTTTTATTATATTTTTATAAATAATAAAATAATAAATATATTTCGACAATAGAAATAAATTTATCATAAGCAATTTATGACCCAGCCTGGTGCTATCATACGTGTACTACAATGATAGCGCTTAATAATAATTGTTCGGCATAAAGATTGAATCTTCAATACTTTATGACATTTATGTCATCGTATACGTATCTTTCTACAAGATAAATTTACGAATCTATAATCCTATTGGATTGGTCAGCGGATAACTGGCCGACCAATAAGATTAAATATTTCGTTTTTATCCGTATAAAGTAGAAATGTAGTTTATAATGATATAGATGCGAATCACGATTTACAAAAGCCACTCCTATTGATCGGTGAACTGTCAAGAGAAGTGACATCTGTCAGAGTTCAATATTTTGCGAATTCGCAATACCTATTTGTCAGCGCATGCGTATTCCAGAAGCATCCTCTGCTCCGGTTGTTTTGCTTTCTTTTCGGCTTTCGCCATTTCATTGAATTCTTTTCTTTCGTCTTCGTAAGTCTTCTAATTTGTTGTGCTTTGCCGTGGGTTTTCTTTATTGTTTATTGAAATACTTTCCATGGGTAGTTTGATTTTATTTTTCTCAAAGTCTCATTTCTTGGACGTAATTATGATATGCTCTTTGCTGTTTTCTATGTAGGTATAGGTACGCCCAAGGTACCTATAGGTAAATTATTTATTTCTTGCGAATTACAACAAACAATAAGAAACAACAAAATCAAATAATTAAGGCTATAACCAAAGAAAACATGTAGATATTAGGAGTGCCAACAGTCCAGTCATCAGTGTCATCAAAAAATAAAGTAAATATTCCTAGAATGATTGCGACGTTCGTATCTAAATATATGAAAGCTTTGAAAAACGCCGATTTTTTCTACAACCAAATTCGTGATTGGCATCTATATGAACTATACGTTTAAGATTGCATTGCCTGATAGTTTATCAAAAGGTGAATAAACCAGGCCTTAGTCGCATTTTTCCTAACCGCACAAACTATAGACATTTTTTTACAGCGAGGCTATTTAATACCTATCGTTTTGAGTGAGAAGGTTATTTGTTTTTCTGCGGTTTTTCGCTTCTTGCTTATCTAAAGACTACCTATTGAAGTTATTAATTAATATTAACACAAGGAGTGAAGATGTAGAAATAGAAAAGAACCTTTGCATTTGTCGCCCTGAAAAATGAGAAACCTTGTTTGCAGGTACTAAAATGCATGAGTTTACTCCCGAAATTTCAAAAAATAATATTACATATTAGTACCTATCCTGTGTTATGTCTCATAAAAATTTGTAATTGACTCATAAAACACTAATAATTTTACTTTATTATTCAGCTGGTAAATGTGAAATTACAATTCGTACTGGTTAGTTTAGTTTCGTTTATCCAGGATGTTGCAAACGATATTTCAAAGAGAAACTGAGGACCATTCTATTCGGCCAATTTTCTTCAACTCTTACCAAGATGGATGGATGAATGGAATATTAGAGTTTAGGCAGCTTCTATAGGGCTTATCATAAGCTCTTAAAAAATCAGCATCGGTTCAAGATATGTTTACTTTATAAAACTTGCTGATAATACTTATGGATTACAAGACAAATCGTATGATATTACCTTTTACCTTCAAACGAATGTAATAGTACCGTAAACTGTTTTTCTGAGGTTAACGCCTAATTTGCATTGTGGGCTTGTTGTTGTTCTATTCTGTTCGAAACAAAACTACACTTCTCATTCTCTAAAGATTTTTAGTCTTCTCAAAAAATCTATCGCTTTCTCATCACTTGACTCTTGTTGACTCAGAATCTTTTATTTTTGATTGATTCTACCGAGGATTCTACCCCTTGAAAGTTTGATACCTATTAGGTAACTGATATAATTAGGTATAGTGCGAAGACCTAGACGTTTTTTTTCAATTTCAATCATTAATTTTACTAGTTCTATAGAAATGTATGATATACTTGAGAATAACATTTCATAAATTAACTGATACCTAGGTATAGTGATAAATAAACTGATAATTATTAGGATTATTATCTAATACATTTATTAAATGTTGCTGATATTCTCCGCTGATATTGATAATACTAGAATTTTATCTTGAATTAAAAAGGCTTTGTCGAATATCGGTGTAAGTACTAAGGACCAGATTCATAACATCAATAAATAGGTAATAGTCACCCAACAAATAATTAACCTCCCCTTCTCCCCCTTTCTGGGGAAAAAGCGAACCAATGCAAGATTAGAAAAAAAAAAATCAAGAAAAAAACAAACTTTGATTGAGCGATTCTATGGAGAAGCAAATCCAAATTACATAAAATATGTAGTTAAAGCATATGTGTTTAGGCAATTAATTTCTAAAGAAAGCAGCTAGATAGCTTGGATTCTCGTATGTTTATAACTTGTGGAAAATCGTCATTATCCGATTTATTTTATGTTCAATATCCTGAAGCTTTTCAAAATATCACAGTTGCGGGTAGTTTTGGGAAACAATGATTTCGGCCAAAATTTGCTTGACGACTTCCAGAAGAACAAATGGCATCTTGTATATCACAGAAATTGAAATTCGTCGAAATTAGTTTGAATTTCAGAAAATGTATTCATTGTCGTATTCCGAACATAAATTTGGTCCATTTTTCGGGCAGTAGTGCCTTCGAGACGAGAGATTCTCGCCTCGACGAATCTTCTAAAAACAAAATTTTCGATTTTATTGAAACTATATATGTATTTTCATGTAATTAAAATAAGCTTGATTATTCTACTGGCGTCCCTAACCCCTTGCTAAGATAAAAAGTACGTAAATGTCCACACCACTGAAAATTTTCAATATTTGCCAGAATCTTGGGTACTATTGCTAATATTACATTTTAGTTGAGGAGCGAGAATAAATTTTCTGCATTTTCTCGACCTCGGAGGCGAAATTAACTTACTATGCGTCAAAAACTCACAAGACAAAACGAGAGAAGAGCTCTCACGTCTCGTATCGAGGGTCTCTCGTGGAGACGAGTAGAATTTTCTCTCGAACCTTCAAGACAAGGCGAGAGTTACCTCCTAAACACATGTAAACTATAATTTATCTGTAGTTATTATTTGTGTATCAACATAGTTATACTCAAATTTCGCTAATTTGATATTTTCAAGCGCCTTAAAAAGAACATTTAAAACACGACCGAATGAAAGCAATTTATTAAAAGCCTGACTGTTTTTATCAACGGTGTACATCAAACATTAGCCTAGAATTCATCATCTTTTATTCTGAAACACCAGGAGGTGTGCCTAATTAACGACTGAAAAAAACTGTATCATCCAGCTAATCAATATACCTACATATTTGTTTCCCTGTTAAATATTATGTATGTAGTGTTAATATTTAAACCCTGTTCGATAAAGTGCGTATTGGTATTTTAATGGCCGCTTATTAAATATTTACATTCAATTTAGGTAATTTTCGATTGAATGTTTGTGTTTTAACATATACATAATATCTAAACAATCGTTTAACAATTTACCATTTGCAGGAGAGTATGTAATAAAAGAAGAACTAGGAGGGACAAATGCTTCATGCGGCTTAGACGACCTCGCCCTACCCCTGCCAGAGTTTCTCCTCGATGAAGCTCTACGTTTGGTCGAACTTGATGATGAAAACTCTCAAGAGGTAACTCAATATTTCTTCAATTAATCATGAAAACAGTAATATTTTCAATAATATAATTTATAGAACGATACCTCAGGACTACTAGCAGGTCTTGAAGGTCTCGAAAACAGCACCAAAAAGGCGGCTAGCCCATCATCAACATCGATAAACACTAGCAGTGACTTAGGGGAAGATTTTGATATATTTGCCGACATGATTCAAACGCCGCAGTTCCATCACCCCCACCATAGGGCTGCATTTCAAGTAAGTTGCATTCATTTTTTATTAAATTACAATGAAATTATTGAAAAAAAAAGTCATCGTTTGTTGTCAATGTTTTTGTATAAAAAAACTGAGAGTTTTTGATGATTATAAAGTGATTTACTAGTTTTTTTTTTGTTAATATAAATTTGACCTTTATGAAAGCATGAGAAGAAACACGTCCCAAACTTAACTGTATTTGGAAAATATATAAAATAAAATAATCATGTTAATTCTTGTAACTACACAAGCACCCCGACTTCCATAGCAAAGGTGTCGACTTCTGCTATGCGCGCAAACGCAAATGTATTAGAATGAAAAAGATACAAGGTCTGTTCCAGCCCGCCAGAAAACCGTGTTTCGAAACCGCACTCTGTATACGAATTTCGTTTTGCGCAGAATCCTGACGGTGAAATGTACAGTTCCCTGCTGGGTGGGAATAAAGTTATAAAATAAAAATAAAAAATACGAATAGAGTATGTAGACAGACAGAAAAAAAATACATCCCAATAAACATTCAGTCTGATTTGCAATAATTCTTCAAAGTTGCTATAAAAGCAACAGAAAAAAAAAATGTTTTTTACTCTTGACTGTGTATTGGTTTTTCCTCAGCTTTCCGAAAAAGGGTTTCTCTGGATGCCAAGTTACAGTCATAATTTTTAACGAGTATTATAAGTCTCTTGGCAGAATCATTATCTGTGGGTTCTTTAAAGGATAAATAAGCCTATTCTGGACCTACAGCTTTTGCCACATCGGGTGGACCAGCTTTTATCAGACATTCTCGTTTTTTCTTATTACATGTTTCATTTATTCTCCGTATGCCTTCGCCTTTGTCTTCCGAAATACATTGAGCCTTGATGTTCGTCGCCATGCGTGTCTAAAAGGAGCCGTAGTTATCAACATCGATCTGGAATATTTTCAGGTTTGTACTAAGGACATCTTTGTTATTGTTTGTTTGCATTGTCCTCCCTTTGTTGCGTTGGCCATTCTCCAGTTGAAAGTACCTAATTTCCTCAAGAAGACGTGAGTTTGGCATGCAGACGACATGACCAGCCCACCAAAACTGATGTTGGATGAGCATTGCTTGTGAATTATTTTCCTCACGGATAATATTGTTCCTTCGGCGATACTACTATTTCATTTTTTTTGTAGATCAGTGTTGGTATGACGAAGAAATTGAAATTGGTAGCTTAGTTCGGGTACTTATAAGTCTGTTCTCACAAGAGTCTCTGGCAGTTTGCAAACTGTCGGATAGATTGCCGGTACATGTTTTCAATGCCGTCGTTCCAAGATAAATCGGCAACTTAACTTAACGATTGTTTCTGACAGTTTGCAAACTTATTTTAACTTGACTGCGCGCGCAACTAGAAGGTCGCAGGTGAGCCTCCAATGAGAAGCGAGTTTTAATAGGTGCTGCGTCATATTTACATTCAGGTACAAGTTCAGTATTAATCTTCCTTTGTAACGTGTAATGTGTAATTCAACAAAGAGCGCGAACTAATACTTTACTTTATTACTTCTGAACTCACCGCAGTGTTGTTAGAGATTATGTTATGTTATACTTGACATATTCCTTTGCACTTTCATTGTACGATGTTGCCAGATGGAACATTTAACAAAATAAAAGTCCAAATGATGTTAACAGACACTTTAAAGCTCTTCTTTTGTCTGATTTCTTGTTCTATTCATGCGAGACAGGTCAATTTCTCACACTTTAGTTGGTGTTGAATTTTTGCGTCAATATTTGCATTTGGTCTAATGCCACACCGTGTTTCGAGTAGGTAGGGTTGCTTAGGCCAAAAAAAAAATCAGTTTGATTCAATTTATGCAAGAATTTTCCTGACTGTTGAGAGCACACTGAAAAAAAGGATCTCTTTAACCAAATGAATATGACTTTCAGTCAAAAGATTCGCGCTTTTGAATAGGTCCAAGAGCGATGTTTCTTGATCCAAAGCATTAACTCTCTTCCTATAGATTTTCTAAAATTAATTCAGGCAAGATTTTATTCTTTTCGTTCAAAGCTATTACTCTCTTGATTCAATACCAACATGTAAGAGAGATTTTGAGGGAAGAGCCAAAAGATTTGTCTTTTGAGTCAAACTTCTTGTTCCTCGGTTGAAAGATTACTTGTTTTGATTGGATTCCGATCTTCACAGAAGTTACACGTTATCTGTATAGCAATAAAAATTAATAATAAAACTTGTCAATTGTTTTGCAGGACACTTCTGTGCCATTGACAATTCTGTACCTGAATAGCAAAGTGTAGGAAGTCAATAATTTTCTTATTTCTCATTTCATCTTCTTCATATAGTGACAAAATAGCGGTCACGCAGATCTGTGGAAATCATCTCAGTGTTCCATATTTTCAATTTGAACTCAGTAGTGGATCCGTCTAATCAGCTGCTTCAATGTGCCAGTTGCTTGATAGCTTTTTCTACATTCGGAAACATTGAAAGTGTTTTTCGATTGCGAACGACTCTAGCACGGTTTCCGATGCGTCGGGACCGCGATCGTTTTCCTTTATATTTAATTTCGGTTCCATTCCTTTACTGTCATACCTACTATTGCCTAATAAAAAGGGATTGTCATTGAACCATCAAAAAAACCAATGACCATGGAATAAAAGAAACAGTCAACCAGAAAGGATACAATAAAACAGAGACTTCTTTGGTTAAAAAATTATTTTGTTTCTAATTTCATTTTTAAGATGTTGATCGTTAATCGTTAATTAAAATTAGTTTAAATGGTTCATAAAACAGTGTTGCCTATATTGTTAATATTTGGTCAACCTAAGTTTATAGTAAACTATTCTAGGAACTTTTTCTCTTATATGTTTCCAAATTGAACTTTAGGTTTTATGATAATAACCTTTGAATGAAACCTAACGTATTAAAATATTATCGATAATTATTAAATTGCTTCTCAACGTCAGTGTTCTCAACTCATCCGATTTGGCTCAAGTTTTTGGCAAAAAAAAATTCTGATAGCTTCGACCGCAAATGTTATTTAGAATTTGGGCTTCTATAACATCAAATGACAATAGGCGAAGCGAAAAACTCAAAAGGTGGTTCATATTTGTTCAAAACCTTCAAATTTAAGAATTATATTACGTGGAAGAAAAATTCAAAAGTCGATTAAACAACATGAGATTTTTAGCTTGCACATTTGCATTCTAGTCAATGAATCGCTTTTTTGCAAGTTCATCTCATACTCGCTCGTATTTTTTAACTGTGAATGAACAATTACGCAGCAATTTTTAACAAATATATTAACAATTTTGGCTATATTTAGAATAGTGAAAACGATAGTAAAATAATAGCTAGAATTAATTTGTTTTAATGTTTTTTTTTTTTTGTTATCTCAATAAGTTTTCTATATTTTTGTCTTTGAATAGATATATCCGCACTTTTGCAGATATCTAATTTATTTGACGAGATAAGTGTCCAAAACATTTGAAAACCAATGTTTCGTCTTTGGCCCACCGGCCACCATCGTCACTTCAATTCTGATAAATTATTCTTATGAAAAGTACCTCGAACAGAAAAAAAAAACAGAGATTTATATAAGGACCCAAAGACGAAACGGTGCAAATCAAATTTCATAACGCCATTTTGACAAGGAAAAATGTGCCCAATGATAAAGTGTCAATAATTGGTAATAATTTCGGTTTTATCCGGATATCAGAGGAAGTGAATAGAGTTGCAATGTCAAAGTGGTATTCTATTAAGCCTTAAATTGCGTAATTCTGCCACCCTGTACATACAGGGTCTTTCCCCATATATTGACCCCTCTCCTACAGGGGTTATTAAAAGAGATATCAAAAAATTGTAAATATTAAAGTTTTGAGGTTTTACCTGAAATTTTTGAATCCGATGTCAAAAACTTTTTTGTTCCTCTAGAAATGTCAAATTTTGACAGATGGTTAGTTTTTCTCATAGAACACCCTATATATTACTTCATAGTTGAAAAGAGTCAAGTGTTCTGATTTTAAATATATATGGTTTAACTACTTTTAATTGAGCCGTTTCGGAAATATCGGGCTCTAAACTTCAAGAAAATTACATTGAAAGACCTCCTGTGTCATGTCAAACAATAACAATGGACCGCCTACCAAGGTGTTTCAATGTATTTTTCTTAAAGTTTAGATCCCGATATTTCCAAAACCGCTTAATTAAAAGTGGTTAAACCATACCTATATATTTGGAATCGTATAATTTGACTCTTTTTAACTATGAAGTCATAATATGGGGTGTTCCAAGAGAAAAAACTAACCATCTGTCAAAATTTGACATTTCTAGAGGAACAAAGAAGTTTTTGACATCGGATTCAAAAATTTCAGGGAAAACCCCAAAACTTTTGTGTTTACAATTTTTGATATGTCTTCACATAACCCCTGTAGTGGAGGGGTCAATATATGGGGAAAGACCCTGTACATATACCAAATATTCCACAAAAGTTGAATTTTCTTTATACTTCACATTTTTGTAATATTATTTTCTAGGTATAAGTATTGTTTGTTGTTGTTAATATGTAATAGTCTCTCGTAAAATGATAGAAAAATGATTATGTATGTATGATAAACAAGATATTACTTATCTATTTTCTAAATTTTCATTATTGTTTTACCTTGGCCTTTTACCTTCAGTGGAGATTATAGATAGGTACCTACTAATTTTTAATAAAATGTAATTATATTTAGTTTTTGTCGTTTTGACTAAAGATGTACATACAATTTTTGTTTAAGTTCTTATTGTGTGTGATATTTATTTTTCATATGATGGTCACTTTTTGAAGGTACATAAATATTTATTTTCACCTGTCTAGTCATTAATCAGAAAATTATCCAATTATTCTAAATTAAAGTAAAAGGGATTTAGAAGCAAATCCTGTTGACTCTCCCTTGTTGTTTTTACAAATTAACCATATGTGGTTAGAGGGTCTTTTGTGAAAATTTTACCATTTTACACCTGCAGTGACAGTTGGGACAGGTACCCAACAATGCGACTCCCGATAAAAGATGAATGTACCGATAATGGTAGTTTAAAACCTTAACAGAACGATAATTTGACAAGAGAAACCCACAAGTAACAAAAGGAGCCACTGCCTCAGACTCCGCAGCTCATTTGTCATAATAAAAATTTACTTTGAAATTTTTACCATCCATCTTCAAATCATTTTAAAGCGTTAACTTTGAAGAAATATTCGAGTAGTGGCGAGGCGGTACGTTTATTCTTTTTCATGGAATTCCTTTTCCAAGCCTTTCCTTACAACAATAGAAGGTATCAAAAATATAAATTTTTAATTTAAAAATAACAAATTACAATTTTTCAAAAATGTTTATTTTTTTGAATTAATCCATTATGTGCAATGTATAGCTTCAAAATCCAACTGAAATAGTATAAAAATAAGTTTGTCTTATTGTGGTACCTACCGGTACCAAAATATTTACATAGCTTGGTTCATAAATTGAAGGGGCGCGTCGTGGGAAGGTTCGTTGGTCCCGCTGGGACAATCACTTATATTCTTTTTACCTGTCAAACTGAAGTGTGCTCAAAATCGGGATAAAATCGACTGTAAAAACAACCTGCGGGTTATTGGAATTTTTGATATGAGATCTAGAATATAAAGGTGGCACCATACATACATATTGTACTTTAAATTAAAAAATAAAATATTTTGTTTCCAAATTTTAATAGGAATATCAAACTAAATTCATAAATAATTTTCTAACAACATTCCGGTTGTTAAAAATTAAAAAGTACACAATTTTCTATAATTAATTATGAAAGAACCATACTTTGAATTTTGAACCCCAATTCTCACACCTGAGGTAACCATCAATTTTTTATTACCAAATAAAGCAAGAAAATTTGGATAGTCGAACAAATAAAAATAATGCGCCAAATTGCAGAGATTTCGAGAAATGGAGAAATGAAATAATGTTCATTTCTTCAATGTATAGCTATTAGAAAATAGGAATGGAAAAATGCAGAAGTTACTTCTGTTACCTTATTACAAGATTTACTTCGCAATTAAAATTTTTCAAATGATACGAATACATTCTAAAATAATTGCAAGAAAAAGGAAATTCCAAAAATTGAGGTAGCAATAGTAGCAATCACTGACGTAGCCAGGGGTGGGGGGACCCACGACCTTTAAATTTTATAAATAATCCTTGAAAATTTAAATAAACAGTCCCAAAAATACAGTAGAAAGACCCAAAAAAGGGCCTGGCACCCAAAAAATTGACGACTGCGGCGCTTTGCCTCCGGCAGCGCTCGCGGTGGTTCAGCAAGAAACATTTCCTGCACATTTGCCCCCCCCCTCATGACAAAATCTAGCAATGTATTGTCTACAGGGTTTCAAATATTTGAAAATAACTTCTTTATTTTATCTGGGTTATCTTGAACAATAGTTATCGTCATACAAACATGTTACGTTTTAGAAAAAGCAATATACCTACATACGAATAAGAATTAAAAATTAGTAAATATATCCTAATAAACTCCAATGCTAATAAATACTAAAGTCACCACGAACGAGTTCTCAGAAAAACGAATTAAAATGTTTGTTATTCTGCACAGTTATCGGTTTTCTCTGCATTCTTTTGCAGATTTTCACTGGAGAAAACTTCAATTTGCTGTCTCGAGTGAATGTGGAAATAAACTACACAAAAAACTTGGGGTTCAAACTACAGAAGTAAAAAAAAAAATCCTACCCTTGACTTCTGCCCTTTCTGTCCCAGACGTTGTTGCCTCCCCCACGGATCATGCGAAAAATAACGATTGCTTTTTTCCATAGAGTCGCATGCCCTTTGTTCGCACTGTCAGCATGGAGCAGCGCTGGCAGGACCTGGCAAATTTATTGAGCCTCCCTAATCCCGGAGAGATACACCCCTTCGGTGCTCACCACGCCCTTCCTAATTACGGACACCCCCATGCGCACGCACACGCCGCTGCTGCCTATGATGCCAGGGGCGTACTTTTGCATAATGCCACTCTACCCACCCCTATGGGAGATTTGAACAGTACTTCACCTTATGGAAATTTAGGTAGGTAAAATTTTTATTTTTTTGCGAATGGGACTTTTTTGAAGCAAAAATGGAGGAAAATTAATATGAAATTGAGCAGCAACAATTAGAGATTGAGTTGACTATTTGGAAAAACATCTTGCAAGCAGATGCAATATATTCAAAGAACACGTTATATTTAACTTTTGTTGTAAATATTCATGTTTGGTCAGTCAAGTCAAGTTAATTGTCGAAACCATGTTAGCACAAAGCTTGAAATTAGGTATGAAAATTTACTGATTTCCTCGCGCATTCGCCAAAACTCAAATGATACAACCAGGTTAGCTTACAATAATTATGCTTTATCAATAAATAGGCTATCAATTCATAAATTTTAATCTAAGACGCCTTCATAATGTTTCTTTCTATTGTGTAAGCTGTAATCCTATTTGATGGATTTGGATTGCATACTTTTTAATTGCTGTTCTAAATCTGTGTGATTTCTTGAGTTTAAAAATATATTTACAGAGTGTTCCGAAATTAATGCACCAAATTTTTATGTCATATTCTACGTCGAAAATAAGCCCTAGTTTCCTTTATAAACATATGTTCGGAAACGCTTCCTTTTCGAGATACAGGGTGTTGAAATTCTAAGAAAAAAACTATTTTTTTATCATAATTTTCAAATCACTCTAGATTTTTCATTGAATTTTGTACACTGCTTTCAAGCAGCAAAATACATTTTTTGATTTAAAATATTAAAAAGAAAAAAAAATACCAGTGACGTCACAAAAATAATTTGAAACTTTAGATGTTTAATGTTCAACATTTTTATCATAATTTTGGCATTTCGCTATGCATCAAAATGGTTTTTTATTTGTTTACTTGAAAACGGTGCATCTTTCGGAAAAAAGTGAAGAGATCAAATTTTTTCCAAATTGAATGAGGATTTCAAAAATAAATTTTATTTTAGGAAAAAGTAGTGGCGCACAACTTTTTTCCTAAAAAATATTCCATACAAATCTGGTGAGGACGTCACAGGTAATTAAAAAAAAAAAAAAATCACATCACAAAAGATCTTTTGCTGCTTGAAAGCAGTGCACAAAATTTCCCATTTAAGACTCCTTCACAGTGTTGCCAAATTCCTTTCAGTTTATGAAATACAGGGTGATTTCTAAGAAACGTCCAAAAATATTTCATCAATTATTTCGAAAACGATTGATTTTTGAGACACAATTTAAAATCCAGGTCTGTATGCCATGCTGTAGAGCGAAAATAATTATAAAACTTTCAAATTTAAATTGTGTCTCGAATATCAATTGTTTTAGAAATAATTGATGAAATAATTTTAGGCATTTTTTTAGAAATCACCCTGTATCTCATAAACTGAAAGGGGTCACATCCGTGGGTGGCTATTTATTTATCTATTTCTTGTTATATCCCGGGATTGAACATTTTCAAGATATAGTTTTGATTCTCTTTCATTTTTGATAAATAAAAAAACAAACTGCACAAACAAACAGATAATTATTTATTTTATTTATAAAATTTTTAGAAAATTTGACATATTTGACACTAAGTCAGGCGTCGCACGCCATGATACTGGAACGGTACAAATCTAGTGCGTGGCGCCCCCGAGGTGCTCTAGAGCGCGCCAATGTGCATACTGGAAAGCAGCTCTTGTAGCTCTTACCGTTAGCAATAGTGGTATCACGTAAAACATACACCCTGTATACCGGGTGACAACGAAATCGTTATACAAAGGCGTCATTCAGTTGTCTTTAAATTTAAAAATTTGAAAATCGGGTGGAACGGGTAAGTCATTGAGATGCACACTTTTCATAAAAAAACAATTGAATATCACTTCCGGTTACTTTGGAAATGGACCCAAGTCAAGAAATTTTTATGGAACCCTTTATATTTTTTTACACAGTTGGATAGAGCTTAAAATTTCCTTTTCAATGACATATGATAAGTGGAATTTGCTTTCAAGATGGCGGCGTGAGAAGGCACTTTCTTAAATTCAATATGGCGGCATTCTGACCTAACCTTTGAATACCTAACCGAAAAATGAATATGCATTTTGGTAGACATTTTTCGGTAGGCCATTGGACACACTTTAATTCTAAAATTTAATAAGTACCTCTTCCTATTCAAAATTTTTAGAAAATTTGAAACTAAAATTAGCATTTCAAAGAAATTTTGAAATGCCCTTGTTTTTGAGCAAAATCATTTTTTTTTTTTTCAAATTCGATCTAAAACCATTTCAAATCTAAAAATTTTGGATTGTTAAAAGTGTTTGTTTGACAGAAACATTATCGGTTACGTCAGAATGCCGCCATATTGAATTTAGGAAAAATACCTTCTTACGCCGCCATCTTGGAAACAAATGCAAGTTGTGATATGTCATTGGAAAGGGAATTTTAAGCTCTATCCAACTGTGCAAAAAAATATACAGGGTTCCATAAGAATTTCTTGACTTGGGTCCATCTCCGGAGTAACCGGAAGTGATATTCAAAAGTTTTTTTATGAAAAATGTGCGTCTCAATGACTTACCCGTTCCACCCAATTTTCAAATTTTTAACTTTAAAGACAACTGAATGACGCCTTGTATAACGATTTCGTTGTCATACAGGTATACAGGAAACTAGGGCTTATTTTCGACGAAGAATATGCCATAAAAATTTGCGATAATTTCGGAACACCCTGTATATTGCAATAGGTATGTCATTTCATTTGTTTTTTTTTAGGTGGTACCATTAGTAACGCAGTAGCCACATCAATGAATCTTACTAATAGCAGCGAACCAATGGGAGAACCTAGTTCAGCTCATCACTACAAAATGGAATCATCCAATGATATGATGTATTATCAGGTAGGGAAATATTTTTTATTCTGTCTTCGATCTTCTTCTGGTTTTTATTTATTTGTTTGGTCTTCTTTGTTCTTGCGAAAATGCTGCAAGCAGGTCTAATTCTTTTTGTTCTCAATCCTCTTGGATCCCCTCTTTCCAATCAACACAGATATGAACCTCAAAGTACCAAAAAACCACTAACAAATCCTGACAGAAGATAAAAGTAACTAAAGCGAGACTTGCACACTTTGAGAACAATGGAGGCTGATAAAATAAGTTCATTCGAAAATTTCTTACTCCCACCCAATTTGAGACCAAAAATCATTGCGTTTTTTTTTTGAGAAATTCAATGATATGGCTTGATTTATCAATCAATCAATTACATCAATGATAATTGAAGTTAGTAGATCTTGATTGAGTTAAAATCACAGTAAAGTAATTTCTAAATCTAATTTAATTTCATTAATTAATCTGATTCAATAAATAATTTTATCAATGCCTTTTTTTGGAGATGTAGATGCTCATAGGTAAAATTTTGTACCTAACACATGCGGAAAGTGCCTTTACCGCCCTTAAGGGCTTGACCGAACTCCGCTTCGCGTCGTTCGCTGCGGTAAAGTATCACTTTCCGCATTCGTTAGGTAAATAACTATTATAGTTATTTACCTAACAAATAACTATTATAGTTATTTACCTAACAAATGCGGAAAGTGATACTTTACCGCACGCAACGGCAGTTGATCGGTCAAGCCTTTAAGGGCGGTAAAGGCACTTTCCGCATGTGTTTAGGTACAAAATTTTACCTATGAACATCTACATCTCCACAAAAAGGCATTGATTATTGATAAAATTAATTATTGAATCAAATTAATTAATGAAATTAGATAAGATTTAGAAATGATCAAAAATCCATTTTCTGAAAAAGAAAGGATTTTTAATCATAAATACCAAAGTCTACTTTACCGCATACTATGCGGTAAAGTTAACTTTACCTCACACGGTAGAGTTACTTTACCGCATAGTGTGCGGTAAAGTTTACTTTACAGCATAGTGTGCGGTAAAGTGGAATTTGATATTTATAATAAAAAATCCTTTCTTTTTCAGAAAATGGATTTTTGATCATTTCTAAATCTAATCTAATTCCATTAATTAATCTGATTCATTAATTAATTTTATCAATGCCTTTTTTTGGAGATGTGTAGATGCTCATAGGTAAAATTTTGTACCTAATGGGCACTGAATATAGACAATTGCCATACTCGCGGTTCAGGAAGAGGGTAAAGAGTGTATTGATGGCAAGGTCTTATTACAGCCTGGAGGAGTATTACGATGATTGTTTGTAGCGAGGTTTGCAGCTATTGATTTTGTCAAGTACTTTCATTTTAATGTTCTGTTTTCATATGTATTTTTGTTTTTAGTTATAATAATTGTATCTATTCTTACGGCTGTTTGTTATTTTAATTTTTGACATTTTAATATTGTAGTTATTATTTTATTATTGTACTGTTATTACTCTCACGGTTGTTTGTGAATTTAAATTTTGACATTTTATTATTGTGTTTATTGTATTTTTCTTATTATTGTATTTTTCTGCTTTGTAGACAAGATATTTTGCTCTTTTTACAATAAAGCATATTTTGATTTGATTTGATTTGATAACACATGCGGAAAGTGCCTTTACCGCCCATAAACGCGGTAAATTATCACTTTCCGTATTTGTTTGGTAAATAACTATTACAATTGTAGACAAATTTCAGTTTTCCTTTTGGACGAACAAATTTACTCTTTTAGTCCGAGTCAAAATATCATTCCAAAAAATAGTTAAGAAAGTAGTTTCTAAGTCATCCATCTTGCTGTTTAATGTTTTTGCAGTAAGACGTGTATCTGCTGATTGCAATTTGTCATTCTTAAGGTATCAAGGCTCATTTGGATTTCTGTATCCACAATTTAAAGCTGTAACTGCATCTTAACGTGAAGACTAACGTGTTTTTTTCATAAGCTTTTCAGTACTTTATGATCGGAAGTTAAATTTGAATTCATTTCCCAACGGTGCATTGACGAGGAAAAGAAATCGTTTATAGAGGTTTTGAACAAAGTCAAAGTAAATTATGACATTCCAGTTGCATTCTATCGCTACCCGCCTATATTTTTTTCCATTTTTTTTCTATAAATTTTATTTTAAATTGGGCGTGGACTTAGCGATGAGGCCCCCTTGGCGCCGAGGCCCTGGGCCCGGGCCCAGCGGGCCCATGCCTTATGACGGCCCTGTCTAGGATACCTTTCTGTTTATTCAGGTCTACCCTCATGCCTGCTTTGTTCTTCTTCCCATATGGACTGGCCTAACGGAAACTAGAAAAATGGCCTTGTTGACAACCATGCTGCCAGCCGCCTTGTCTGAGCTGCGTGAACAGTTTTTTTCATTGTAGGAATCTGTAGAGCGGTTGTTTGAAAGATAATATTCACTTTCTGGATTAGCAGGTGTATTATCCAAATCTTTCTGTTCCCGGTTTTTTTTTTGTTCGATCGCCGATCTTCTCCTCGTTTTTCTTTTTGTCTTTGGTCTTCCTCTTCTTGTTTGTCTTTCTGTCTTCAATCTCCCTTTTCTTGTCTCTTGTCGTTCATATTTTTCATGAAGTTCACTAATATTTGACTAACTTGCTCCATTTCGGGTGTTTGCTGGTAATGTATTTATTATAGAATATTCTATATTTTTCTTGAAATTTGATTTTAAATCTAAAGTTCTGTGAAAAAGTCAAATTTCCAAATAGAATACGATGGAATGTTCGAAAGAAATTACTCTGTGGAATTGCCTTTCAGCTGTCGAAACCAGTAATAAATGAAGTCACTATTCTTGTATCACTTCCTGGTTTTCAAGTGGAATTCTATTCAAGTACATATCTAGAGTTTTCCAGAAAATTCGTTTGTGAACTTGTTTTTAGATGTCGAAACCAGTATTCTTGTATCACTCACGGTTTCGAAATGGTTCTAGAATTTTTCTGATAATCTGCAGTAATAAAGTCACTATTGTATTGCTTACGGTTTTCAAATGGTTTACTATAATTCGTGAAATGATGAAAAGAAGCCCCAAAAAGGGTCAGAGTAACCCTTAGAGTCAAAGTAGCTCCGGTTTAAAGATAAATCACGGATTGCGTGTTTCCAGGCTGTCAATTCCGTAATAAACTGTGTAAATAAGCTACGCCATCTCTTTACAAACTGAAAATTGAGCACAAAAATTAGGAAACACTAGATTGGGTAATCCGGGCCTATGATAAAACAATGCCGCCGTATATGCTGTGTTGTGTTCCGGGTTGTAAAAATCACCACAAAAAAATATTATGGAGGACAATATTTAAATGTGTTTACTTTTCCTGTCCCTCCAGGATTTTGGAGAAATTTGATTGATGCCATAAGCGAGGATATAGAATCTTGTGCACCAACATATAGAGTAGTGTTATGTGCCAATCACTTTCATTCTTAACAATAGGACCTGATGGTTTGTTCTCACCTGTCCAGGAAAACTTCCAAAAGTTGACTCAAATATAATTTTTCCCAATCAACATACATATTATGAACCTCAAACTAAATCGAGACTTGCATAACTTTGAACAATGGAGGCTGACAAAATACATAAGTTCATTTGAAAATTTCCTAACCGATAATTTGGTGGTTTATGTATCCAATATTCCAAATATCCACTTTTATGTTTTTTTTTTCCAGAACGGTTCCGAATTCGCCAACAATCAAACTGATGGATTCTTATCCAATCTACTAAATGATGAAGACTTGCAGCTTATGGATATGGCAATGAACGAAGGTAAGTGGTTCATATTTGAAATTTGCTCCTTTTCGCACGCTTGGACATTTTCTACTTCTTTTTGTAACTAATAAGCCGATATAATATAACAAAGGTGGAACATAAAAAAAAAGAGCTACTTTATCGCAATGATAAAACAATAATTCTCCGTAGCATTATAGGCCAGGAAAGAGAGGTTGAACCTCGCAAACTCGACACAAGCTCTGTTTTATATTTTTTCTGGTAGGACAAGGGCTGCTTATTATGGGTCTGGTAGCTTTCGCTACGTTTTACAAAAAAATACCTCCATAGTAAGTTAAAGAGGACTAAAATTTCTACAATTTATCCAGCGACAGCATATGTTTATCACCTACCCTCTAGTTGGGGTACCGCTCTAAAGTTGAATGACCTTGAAAAAAGATGTTTTGGAAATTATTTTTTCTCCACTGAACAGTAAATCGAATCGACCACAAACCATACAGCAAATACTCATAAATAATTGGCCGATTTTTTGGTATATGTTTTATTTGAAAAGTTACCCGTTTAAGATATACAGGGTGTTGAAATTGAAACAACCCCCTTTCATATCATCTGAAGGGCTAATGCTAGGCTGTTCAAATTTTCGAGGATTAATGATGTAGGAATCATATTGAAAAATTCTTATAATGCACCCCTTTTTTCCACCTGGAACCACCAAAAAAAAAAAATAAAAATTTGAAAAAAAAAATGCCTTTTTTTTTCATTTTCTCACACACAATGCCCCCCATGTCAATGGTTCAAATATTATTTTGTGCACACCTCCGACATATATCCATAAACACCAAAAGCATTTTTCTAGTACAACCTCTCTAGACGGAAAAAAATATATGTTTAAGGGGGTGAAAACAAATTTTTTTTTTTTAGGCTTTTTGTTTCACTTATGTCAGTAGCACACTAAATAAGCTTTCCCAAAATATATCTCCTTACTGCAACATCCCCCCGGAAACTACCCCTGCCCCTTATGGAAGTTGTCGCAACCACTCTTTTGCGATTATTTCGTTACATATGCATTGTATGGGAAGGAAATTTATACGAAATTGAAGATCACCATTTGCTTTACAAATAGGTTCCTAATTTTCTCCTAATACGAACCTATTTTACCTTTACGCCACAGTGGCGTCCCAAAGCTCAAAAATTTTATAGCGAATTCCAGTTTTATTCCATTATCTCTTCACCTATTCACAGATTTAGCACCTCCCTAACCGACGAGACGAGAGGAAAAAAATACATACATTAACGTGTAGTAGGCCTACTGGAGACACCACAATAAAAAAAACGCGTGTCTTGAGGTAGAGTACCTACATGGTTTCCACACCACCGTTGGGTGGTGTGGAAACGACTACAAGCTGTCGATGTCGCCACTGTATTCCTGTATTCTATTGGTTGGAACATAGAGATTAAATTGCATAAAATATAATTGGTATATATTTAATACTGTTATAATAAATCAATTAGATAGGCCCTTATAACATGAGCTGGCGAAAAAAAGCAAAAATTGAGTTTGCGTGACGTTTTTTTAGCCAAAAGGTAGCAAGAACTTAGAAAGTGCATAGGGCATAATTAGTTGACAAATTTCTGGCCTATTGAGCAAATTAATTTAAGCGATGAAATGTATAGGTGACGAGATAATGGAATATAACTGGAATCTGCTTCCTAATTGCTGAACTTTAAGACGCCACTGTAGCGTAACGATTGCAAATATTAAAAAAATGCATCAAGACCGTATTTGTAGAGCATATGGTGGTCTTCAATTTCGTATAAATTTCCTTCCCATACAATGCATAGGTAACGAAATAATCGCAGAAGAGTGGTTGCGACAACTTCCATAAGGGGCAGGGGTTGTTTCCAGAGGTATATTGCAGTAAGTAGATATATTTTTGGAAAGCTTATTTAGTGCGCTACTGACCTATGTGAAATAAAAAGCCAAAAAAAAAACAATTTTTTTTTCACCCCCTTAATATTTTTCTTCCGTCTAGTGGGGTTGTACTAGAGAAAATGAAAAAAAGGCATTTTTTTTCTTCAAATTTTATTTTTTTTGTGGTGGTTCCAGGTAAAAAAATGGGAGAGCATTTTATAAATTTTCAAATATCATTCCTACATCACTAATCCCTGAAAATTTGAAAAGCCTAGCATTAGCCCTTCAGATGATATGAAAGGGGGTTGTTTAAATTTCAACACCATGTATATCTAAAAGAGGTCAATGTTTTTAAATAAAACTTATACCAAAAAATCGGCCAATTATTTATGAGTAGTTGCTGCATAGTTTGTGGTAAATTTGTTTTACTGGTCAGTCAAAAAATAATAATTCCCAAAACATCTTTTCACAAGGTCATTTAACTTCAGAGCTCCACCCTGGCTAAATGGTAGGTGATAAGCAAATGCTGTCGCTGGATAAATTGTAGAGCATCAAGTCCTCTCTAATTTACTATGGAGGTATTTTGTTGTAACATGTAGCGGAAGCGGTAAATTTCGGAGAAATAAAAAAACGACCTTTGAGGGGATGAAAGGGGATGTTCCAGATATTAAGCAAAATATGGTTTATTTTCAAAATGTAACTAAGTAGCAATTAAAACTAAGGCTGCCGAAAAAAAAACAAATTCCTATTTTGTTAACATAAACCGTATCATGAATATAGCATAAATAATGTTCAAAACCACGTACATAGTAAAATTTTTAATATTCTCCCAACTTGAAATTAACAGTCTAGGCGTAGGATGATCTATATATTTTAAAATTATAAAATTAGGTCACTAGTTAATGTAATATTTATTAGTTGAACCCAAATAATAATTTTGGTGTAGTAGAATCATTGTTGACTAGATAAAAATAAATATCGCCCTGAGTCTATTTTCGTGGCTACTAGTTTGATGTGTATGCATTATAATCATTCACTAACAGGTGGCCAAATTAGTAAGACCAACATCATTTTTAAATTTTATTTTTAGTGGACAATTAACGCGGAAAAGATTCACAGTGAAGCCGGGTTAATTTAATTTGATTCTTTTATTTACACGAGTTTATTGAAAAAATTCGAAAATGAATGAGTTTGAACATTTGGGAAAAATTTATAATGTGACTAGTGTCGAATTCCATTATCCCATATTAGGATTTTACTGTGGCTATTGTTATATTGGATTTTCTATCACTGTAAGTGCAATTTCTTTCTATTCTTGTCACAACTCCTATTTTGTTAAATATTTTTGCCTCCACCAGTAGGTGTATTTTTTCTTTGAAATACCTTATAGAGAAGTTGTATAAACATAGGTTTCCAAACTTTTTGCTTTCTTCAGGGTGTCAAAGTTTTTGTGAAAAATCATTTATTAATACATATTTCAAAAACATTTTGGTTGAGTCTAATGAGATTTTGTTGATTAAATTATGTCGTAATAAATGTCCGTTTCTTTGAGGTGGAGTTCCTATTACCTGGCATTTTTTTTGGTACTTACACCTCAATGGAAATTTTCAAGATCAAGAAACTTCAAACTTCTGGGTAAAATTTCGATTGAGGTGTCTCAAAATATGCAATGACATCTGATCCACAAATTCCAGACACCAAAGTCAAGGTTGTTTTGTTACATCCATGAAAATAAATATAGGTATGTAATTACGTTACCTATAGTATATTCGTTTGAGGCTGGCAGTAAAGTATATATTTAGGTACAATTTTATACGAATCTCGATTATGCATTCGATCACATTTTTCTCGAAAACAA
Source organism: Ceutorhynchus assimilis (assembly GCA_917834065.1). Classification (NCBI taxonomy): domain Eukaryota; kingdom Metazoa; phylum Arthropoda; class Insecta; order Coleoptera; family Curculionidae; genus Ceutorhynchus; species Ceutorhynchus assimilis. The sequence continues at coordinate 10,064,014 of OU892277.1, forward strand.
TGTGTTCAACGAAAAAAAAATTTCAATAGACAAAAGTAGTTTGAACTGAATAGGCCTTCTAATTGAATAATTCAAATACGCAAGTTTTAAGGTTCCAAACACACGGAAGACCACTAAAAAGTGGCTTGAAGGAGAGGGTCCTTCGCCTAAAAGCGTACCACCATCCAATTCTTCATGTCATGAAACCCCTCCTGTGTACCAAACATTGTGATTCTCGTACAACAGAGTTCTGAGAAATAAGAAAAAAATACTATTCTGAATTGCATTCGTCAGAAATCGGACGAAAAGGTGCGAATGATCCCATTTCAGTGAAATCCAATAACGGTCGTACATTGTACTCGAAATTATTTGTGCGAATTCGGACGAAAAAAATGCGATTGCGATTGGTCCAAAAAAAAAAGGGAATTTTTCGCAGTAGTTCTGACGATTTGTGTGTGTTGACTGGGTTACTGAGAAGATAGAGATATGGATATCGAAAAATTGATTAATTTGATATGGAAAAAAAACCTTTGTGGGTTATGACCGTCAAATCATATCACATGAGAGACATGCAGAGAATATTCATCCTTCTTTAAATCATCATATAAATAATGAAATTATCCTATCCAAATTATTTCGTTTTGATAATCATTTTTTTCTTTTTAACAATCGCCGTCTAACAAAATAAGTTTATTTTCCAAAAGATAATCCTCCATATTACTCCACTACCCAAAGACTGTGCGAAGTCTGCAAAAACTTGTCCAGTGGACGATATCACGTATGCGAAATCTGACGAAAATATTCGTCCTATTTCTGACGTTTGCAATTCGGACGAAAACGCATCCAAAGGACGACCGGCCTAATCCATATTTTACTTATTAGGATATGGGCTTAAGCCTCGTTGCTTAAATTCAGCAGGAATGCCGTCAGTGTCAGCTGGCTTATTGTTCTTCAGTTGTCTAATTGCCTCTCCAACCTCCTCTAATCTGGGAACCTCGCGCAGTCCTTGTATCGTTTTCTGTGGAATGTGGAAAGGTTTAAAAATTTCTATAAAACTGAACCGTCAAAATAAAATTTAATTTAAAAAAACAACATGTTGTCCAATTTATTTAAAAAATCTCCAGCTGTAGTCTAGGAAAATTGTCGATTTTCAAAAAAAAAAATCCTACCCAAATAAATTTTTCAGGGATGATAGGGGGCGGGTGGGTGATCATAAAACCGAAGATATCACACATTCACCCCTCTGGCGTTTTGCGCTATAGGGGTTGTAAGTGCGCCATTGGCGATTACTTGGTACCTATTGATTTTACAAAAAAATGTTTCAAATAAAAGATGTGCAGCATTATTTGATCTACAATTTTTATTTAAAGACTTTTTTGATTAAGGGTCGTCTGTGGTCATAAGGGCCGTTTGAAATTTTATAATGAAAATGAAAAATTTTAACCAACGTGAAAAAAATGTCTATAACACATACAACATTTTTGCTCGAGTTTTTGCTTTATGAAGTTTTCACTCACCCCCTGCCGTTTTTCAATAGGGGTAGTTTAAATTTTTTTTATTTTTTAACAAAAAAATTTTCTTAATAAAAGTTTTATAAGATTACATTTCCTACAATTTTTCCTTATCAAGTTTTTTTGTAACTCACCCCCATTCAGCGGGGGGACACTTCCCTTAGGGAAATTTTAGTTTTTATATATATATTACTTTTTTTTCTTTTCTCGCCTTTGGTGCACATAAAAAGTTGCACTCAATATTGTATTAAAAGAATTTGTTTTCCACCACCTTGTTGTTTTTAGGGGTAGTTCGCCTATTTCGAACTTTACAAAAAAAAATTATAAAGAAAAGTTTTTCACAATAATAAAATGAACAAGTTTTCTTAATAATTTTTTTTTGTAAAGGTGAAAATAGGCGAACTACCCCTAAAAACAAAAAGGTGGTGGAAAAAAATCCTTTTAATACAATGTTAATTGCAACTTTTTATAAGCACTAAAGGCGAGAAAAAAAAAATTAATATATACCCCTAAGAACTAAAATTTCCCTAAGGGAAGTATCCCCTAGCAGAATGGGGGTGAGTTACAAAAAAAGTCGATAAGGAAAATTTGTAGGAAATGTAATCTTATAAAACTTTTATTGAGAAAATTTTTTTGTTAAAAAATAAAAAAACTTTAACCTACTCCTATTGAAAAACGGCAGGGGGTGAGTAAAAACTGCATAAAGCAAAAATGTTGTATGTGTTGTAGAAATTTTTTTCACGTTGGTTAATTTTTTTTATTTTCATTATAAAATTTCAAACGGCCCTTATGACCACAGACGACCCTTAATCAAAAAAGTCTTTAGATAAACATTGTAGATCAAATAATGCTGCACATCTTTTATTTGAAATATTTTTTTGTAAAATCAATAGGTACCAAGTAATCACCAATGGCGCACTTTCAACCCCTATAGCGCAAAACGCCAGAGGGGTGAATGTGTGATATCTTCGGTTTTATGATCACCCACCCACCCGCCCCCTATCATCCCTTGAAAGTTCATTTGGGTAGGAATTTTTTTTTTTGCAATGAATGTATTTTTCGACTATTTTCCTAGACTACTGTTTGAATTCCTGGAAAACAAACTACTTAAAAAAAAATACCCGATAATAATAAAAAATGCCTCCTTTTGGAGATAAGAAAAATGCTGACTGGTCATAATTGAGGGTTATCACTGTCTAAGTCGGGGGTTATCAAAAATGTCTAAATAGATATTTCCCCTGGAGGATTCTTTTATTTTCCGAAACTGACCAAGTATTTGAACTTTGCTTTGATAGATTTTGCGTCACTGTATCATATATCGATGACGTTTTACCACCTGGGTCTACTGTAAGGAAATGAATTGGGTCTTTTTAATATCTTACTCTCGCGCTGTCACATAATTGCGAAATGTATATTATCTATACAAAAAATTACGCCGTCATTGCCTTGAGTACGTCTTATCAGAATATTTGTTTTTATTTTCGTTTACCCAGTAAAAGTTTTGAAAAAGTTTCGATAATTCGGAATATCCTATTTGTAATTGATTTTCCAGTTGTTCTACGTAATAAATAATATTTTCACGAGCAAAAACCCGTTTAAGAATGATAATATTTTTGCACAGAACAGTGACTAGTTTTTAATATAAGATTTTCCGGAAATTTACCTCAAAATAATCGGAATGGACTGTATGAGGTTGCTGAACTGTTAATTACGGCCTATAAAGCATACCTGATTAAAACTGGCTAGGCGTAGAAAGAAAATATATCGAGAATGTGAGAAAATATAATAAGGAAAACAAATTTATATGAAAAATGTCGAGAGAAAAACAACATAACAGAGATTTAAAATCGATGTCATTAATTCAATTGCCCCGACGCTTCCATTCTTTAAAGGATAAGATATTAGTTCAATAAGAAATTGACTTTTATTTTATAATAATTTTTCCCGTATTTCAATTCTTATTAGTCTTTTCTAATTACTTTAGCCAACTGATGTTGACAATTGATGAGCTAAACAAATTATATTGTTCTGTCGCTAGCAATCTCACTAGCAACCTGAAATCTAACGTTGCTTCCCTGGGTTACTTAGAAAACTGACCAGGTGCACGATTCCTCAACGGTTTTACCAACAGTTCTACAAGAAATAAGAACTGATTTTAAAACAATAAATAATCAAACTGCTGCTGGCTCAGAAGATACTTCGCGTAAATACATTATAATTTTTACTCTGAGGCAAGTGACACACTAGAGAAATAAGTTTCATAAAACTTGTTGAGAAAAACAGGAAATTTGTTTCATTATCACACAACACATAGGCCGGTGACACACTACTACACGACACATACATTTAAATGAGGCGTCGCACACTGGCGAAACAATTTCTGCGTCGTGTGATAATGAAACAAATTTCCTGTTTCTTTCAACAAGTTTCATGAAACTTATTTCTCCGGTGTGTCACCCGCCATACATTCGAATGAGGCGGAGCACACTGACGTTTATGAAACAGGATAGCAGAAATTGTTGCGTCAGTGTGCTCTACCTCATTCGAACACATCAAGAAACCGTACGATATATACTGTCACGATTCTGGGCAAAGCCAAAAATTTGTGCGTAGTGATTTCGAAACCGTTCATATGGGACGGTTTTCAACGTGTTGGAACAAACCTAAGGCGGGTGACACACTGGAGAAATAAATTTCATGAAACTTGTTGAAAGAAACAGGAAATTTCTGGTACAACATTCCTACCACACTTATCTACCACTAAGTTCAGAAGTGGTTGGCGGTGGAAAAAGATGTGACTCAATGGGGATGGAAGAAGGCAGCTCTCAGGCTCATTCCAACAACAATGATGAGCGAAGTGGCACCCCCATCCCTTCTAGAATGTCTATCATGCGAGTGTAAGAAAAAGGCTGTGACGAGGGTGGCTGTACCTACTTGCCCCGCAAGCAGCCTCAAATGTTCGGCACAAATTTTGCTCCGGCGTCTCTTGTCAAAACGTCGCAGTGATCCAGATTGCCGAAGGAGGAGAAGACGCCGTCGAGGATCCACTACCTATTTTTCAAGCAGAATCGGATGATTTCGAACCACCCACGAAGCCGGCAAAATAAACTATGTATTCGAACCCAAAAATCTCTCAATACTATCTTTTGCACTCTTGCATACATAATATATCAATAAATAAAAATGTTGATTAATTACATTGTAAATATATTTCTTGTGGATGTGCAAATTTAATCTACTTTATAGTAAATAACATGTTTCATGAAAAAACATATAGTTGCAGATATAGTGGAAAAACCACAACAAGTGAAGGTCTTCCAACGTTGCAAACTTGGATATACACCACTGGTGGTGATCCTAACAACATACTAAAAAATCAGAACTAGCCGTTAGTTTGCGGTTTTATCGATTTCTCGTGTACTATATGACTGGTCTATGACCCTCATCATACCCAACAGGTCGCTAACTTTTGTGAATAATTATTTATCATCTAAAAACACAGTTTTTTCGAGATTTTGACAAGCTGCCATATCAACGGAGGTAACAGAGAAGATACTTCAGTCTTAGCAGTTTTAATAAGGGCCAAAGACTTTCGAAATTACGTATCACTTCACGTTCACCCCCTTTCAAATTTAAGATTTTTTAGGGGGTCGCTAGTTCAAAGAGTCCCCTCTCCCGGTGGATTTTTCATGAAAAAATTTCCACCTTCAAATTATAGTTGACTTTGGGGATTTTTTCCACAATACTACTGAGATAATAATAGGGGTGAGAAGTTATCAAATTGACACCTTGTATATTTGAATTATCTCATTTTGGAGGATTTTTTGTCTGTATTATGTTTACTAGACTGACTGAGCAAAATTTATGCTATCAGTGATAAGGAGCGAAAAAAGCTTAGTCATTTATTTTAAGAAACAAATTTTAACATTTCAGTTCCGATAAGACATGACCCCATGGGTTATTTGTATTATATTTTACGGCAGTTCCGAATGGTTAATCAGGTTGTGAACATTAATGAAATACTTAATTAATTAAAGTTTTCAGGAAAAATAACTTGGCAACACGACGAGTTGTTTGCTTCACTTGATACTTAACTTATCTTATTTTTGATAACGAACATTTTAATTTGTCTGCTATCGTCACTCTATTTTTTATCTACGTAAATCTTTTTAGCATCTTCTGAAAAATGGGAGTAAAATGTGCCAAGAAAACTAGTATTGTTAACAACTATGTCACGCGCGTAACAGTTTAAGTTTACATTGTGTTTAGTATCAGTGTTTCCAAGTTTTCCGAGTGTTTTTTTCTATCAAACCTGGAGGATTCTGAAATATTTTATTGCTGACTATTGCTTCTACAAACTATTGAAAGTGTGGACGTTTTTACCCAATATATTTTGATGGAAGTGATGCATCCACAAGTTTTGAAAAGCAACGAATTAGGAGTTTTCTCTCTCTGCTCTCTCTTCCTTTACTTCTTGAAAATCATGTGTTGTTTCTGGTGTCTTTGTTGTTGTGGTGGCTGTAAAATTTGAAGAAAATGCCCATTAACCTTTGCATTCGTGACATTCACAAGGATAGTAGGATTTATCATCCTACCAACTACGCGATCATGCGTCCCGTAGATATGAATTATTATCTAGGTTTGTAAATCTTAATTCCATACTATTGAAAAAAATTTAAATTGTCAAAATAATATGTATTAGTCATCAATAAGACCTAAACCGTATTTTATTAAATATAATCTATATGGGATGTTTATAATAATATGCGAAGTCTGGAATAGTCAGCATAAAAATGAATTTGGAGATTGTCGCCATGTAAAAAATTATTACAAACAAAAAGGAATTAGATATTCGTGACTGTTATAATAGCTTTGCAATTTAAATATAAGGTAATGCCCTGCTTGATTTGACTCACTGGGTCGAATCAGATCGAAAATGGAGAGTGAAAAGTTTGACTATTGTCCTCGGTTTTCGATTTTTTTTTTCCCCTTATTCATTTATTTTTCGTCGGCCTATTTCATTGCACTGATAAGTTGATGTGCCCTGATATCCCTGCTATCCATTAACAATATTTAATTATTGGTAATGATCTGTTAAGAGCAGGGCAAAATACTTGAACAAATCATATCCTGAACAAAAGTTCTCAAAAGGATTTAAACAGTATAGTCACTTTAGTTGCTAGAAAAATATAAGATAAAATAATAAGTTTTAGGCTCTAGTTTTTCTTACTACCCTTTGCTTTTTTCCACTCAAGAGAATGTAGTATTTATTTTAAAGGCAAAGTGGACATAATTTAATTACAGCAAAAAATACATTTAAATTATTGGCCTTTTTTGTGACTAAAACTGGATTCCCAAAAATATTCTGTTAAAGTGGATGCTTCACCCTTAACGGAAATTATTGTAAAAACATTATGATTACTGGATTCTGAATTCTTTTAGCATTGGAGCATTAGTGCCGTTTGTAATACATCTTCAAATTCTAAGAATCTGTTGCTACGACTTATGCACACTGACAATGCTTTCTACACTACTTTGTTGTAACTAATAAATACATACATTGAATGAAAAAATCTCCTCATTAACAGGATGATGTTTTTTTTCTACGTCTATTACATACATCCATATTACTTCCCATTTCTTTACAAGTCATGAAAAGAGGCTATTTATCGGGTCCAATGAATCTATTGGAAGATGTGAAAAAATGGTCTAACGCATCATGTACTATTTTATGGATTTCAACCTACCTATTTAGATAAATTGAAACTAAAAACTGAATAATATTTTTATTTCTTTCAGGGATGTACACGATGCGGATGCTGGAAAGCAACAATGCTGTGAGCAATTTGAGTATGAACAGCACAGGAAGTACAACAGTAATGTCCAGACACGATATGGACCGCGTGGATACATCTAGTGATAGCGCTGTCAGCTCAATGGGCTCCGAAAGGGTCCCATCCCTCTCCGATGGAGAATGGTGCGATGCCGGTTCCGACTCTGGACACACAACCCAATCACAGGATTATCAAAACAAATACCGCCCGTTTGGTTACAGCTACCCTAATAGATTGTCAGAAAATGCTCGTATGCCTCCGGTACCCCAAAAAAAGCATTTGATGTATGGAAAAAGATTCCATTCTTCTGGATTTTCTGAATACAGAGACACTACTGCTAATTCGTTCCAACCACAAAACGTAAACCGAGAAAAAGTACCAGAAATCAAGTACTCCTGCTCTGCAGAATTCACCCATTTGCCTAGAACCCCAGAGAGTCATGTTCAACATAACCATAGCTATCACTTGCCTGCTGAAAATTCCGGTGTCATGCAAAGACCAGTTTCCAGAGATAAGGGCAAATCACGCAAATCAGAAGAATCAGAACATTTGACTCGAGACGAAAAACGTGCGAGAGCATTAAACATTCCCATTACTGTTGATGACATTATTAATCTTCCCATGGACGAATTCAACGAACGACTTTCCAAATATGACCTTAGCGAGGCTCAGCTTAGCCTCATTAGAGATATTAGGAGAAGGGGCAAAAACAAGGTTGCTGCACAAAATTGCAGAAAAAGAAAATTGGACCAAATTCTCAGTTTAGCCGATGAAGTCAAGGAGATGAGAGATAGAAAAATTGCCCTTCTTAATGAACATAAATATTCTATTGCTGAGATGAAACGTATGAAGGATAAATATCAACAACTGTATAGACACGTCTTTCAGGTAATTACAATAAATAGCTTGTAAAAAAAATTGTGGTTACATATTGGCTATCTGAAAAGTAGCTTCATTTTTTAGATTTTTTGAAGCAATTGATACAGACTTCGGTATATTTAAAACCATGATTAATTTAAGTTTTTATCAGATTTCGTAACCAATAACCAAAGATCACGCTGGTGGTACTTTTGCTCTCGAGTCTCGGTTGACGAATTTGATTATTAAAGTGCTTCAAATGTCAATAAAGTCATTGGCATATCCATAACACTGATTATCAATTGATTGGCTTATTCAATTTTTTAACTGAGAGCAAAGGTAACGACTAAAATTATTTTATGAGCATATTATATTTTTCTTGCAAACATTCTGATTACATATTTGAAAATGTAGTTATGTGTCTCTAAAACAAAAGCTAATAAGTACTTTTGTATAGCAGTAACTACACATATTGAAATGTTATATATTGTACAGTGTACCCCATAAGTTTCGCTCACTGATCTCAAAAATAAATGGATAAACAAAGAACGCTTCTAATGCTGCTAATTTACGAGGTCAAAATCTAAACAAAAACAACTGACTGGGACAGCTGTGAGCGTGCGCAGTAGATACATGTATTGTGTGTGCACAAAATCTGGCCAATGAAAATGAAGGAATTTCAAAATTTAGAACAGTTGTTCGGAAGATAAGACACTGCGCAGGCGTGAAGCTGTTCCGTTGCACAACTGTCCGTAGAATATTGACCCCAAATTTTCGCACAAATTTTGTCAATCAAGCCGTATGAATTGTTTATCCATTTATTTTTTAGATCAGTGGTTTCGCTACATATGGGATTTTTTTTATTTGTAGGATATGTAATTTTTTCTTATGTGCGATCGATCCTGCTCAATAACCTAAAAGAAATTTTTTGACATTGGTCACGTGATCATAATTGTGGCGGCAAATTCAAAAATTTAGATTGGAAACGCGAAAAGTGGGGTTTGATGGCAAAATATCGGAAAAAATTATTTGGAAAAAGTGATTAGAACGATGTTTTAGGGCTGTCTGCGAAATTTGGATCCAAGGCAACAAAAAATAGGAAATTACTTATTGTTTGCTCATGAATCAAATTATATTATACAGTTTTCATTATTGGAATAGTGCATGTACCTCGATATTTAATTTGTATTGGTGAAGCCAAGTTAAATTCTTCATTGGAATCATTCCTGGAGAATTAAATTGAAATATTCGACTAGCACATGGAACTTTTCTCTAGCAATGCCCCGTATCTTAACAGTTTGTGAGATTTCCAATAATTCACTATTGATACAACAATTGGAAAGAACCGGTATTGAGATTTTTTTATTAAATATTCCAATACAGTTCTAAAACACGTTACTCAAGATACAGGGTATTGCTACAGAAAAGTTTCATGTGCTATTCGAATATTTTTATTTAATTCTCTAGGAATGATTCCATTAAAGAGTTTAAATTTGTTTTACCAATACACATTAAATATTGAGGTACTTGGACTATTTCAATAGTAAAAACTGTATAATATTAGTTGATAAGAGATCCATGGCGCAAAACACGTAATTTCCTATTTTTTGTTGCTTTTGCTCCAAATTTTGCAAACAGCCCTAAAACATCGTTCTTATCACTTTTTCCAAATAACTTTTTCCGATATTTTGCCATCTAACCCCACTTTTCGCGTTTCCATATCTACATTTTTGAATTTGCCGCCACAACAGTGATCACGTGACCAATGTCAAAAAAATGTACTTTTAGGTTATTGGGCATGCAGGATCGATCATATAAGAAAAAATTACATATCCTACAAATTAAAAAAAATCGCAAATCAACTATACATGATTTTCAACGGCTATCGGAATTATTCAAATTTTACCTTATCTATATCCATACCGCATATAAGAAACAATCGCATATTTGGGAAGAACAAGTGCATTTTATTTCAGTTTTGAAGTCAAAAATGTTTGACTACTTGACACAAAACCGAAAATCGCCAAAAAAGTTTTTTTCTATGATCTAAATTCTAAATATTTGGAAGAGATATCGCCCCTGTAGAGCAAGAAGGACCATGTGCCAAATACAAGATTGTTGAGAAAACCAAGAAAACCTCGAATAAAATTTCAATTTTGAAAATTATTATTTATTTGCAATTAGTTGTACTTTTCCTGTCTACATGAGTTTATGTACGTGCCGCTTGTCACCTTTTTACACAACGTCAGTTGGGGTATGAAGATGGTATAGCGGTTATCTCAATTGTCGCTTGGCCCCTTTTTGCTCTACAGAGGCGATATGTAAAAATAGATGTTTCCACTTTTCCCGACTCTACACAATGGCATTATTTGATTCGAAATCAGCCATTAGAGCTACTATATCATCAATTTATTTTTTTCAAAAACGACCCGGAAAATTTTATTTTGTCATCTCTGGGTCTCCCAAAATGAATCATGACAGGAACTTATTAAAAAATCAATTCAGAAGGATCTAACAGAATGAAGAATCGAATTTCAAATGTAATACTGCTAAAAGATGAGAAAAAGTATGTAATGACTCAATGACGAAGTGAAATTAGCTTAAAAAAATATTTTTAAGTATAGGAGCCAAAAAAAAAAATGCATCTTTTTGACAAAGGTAGACACCTTTGCGTAACACATTATTCTCATGAAAAGTACCTACCCTTAATAAAAGGCTAATTGATGCGTGTAATAAGATCATTTGGCTTTGGAAGGTCCACCAGTAATTGAATATAGGCAGATACTCGATTTACAAACATTTGACACTTAATGTTAAACGGTGGCGATTTTTGCCAATCAACAAAGCTTATTGGAGCTGCTATTCAATTCCATAGGTATCTGAGCAAAGCAAAACAAAATAAACTCTTCGCGAATTTTATCCAGACTAAGTATTCGAATCAACGACTTTATTGGACTTTTAGTATTTAATTTTAGTTTCTACTGAATATGTATATAGCTTTTATAATAATTGTTCATGTTTTTTTTAGAATTTACGTGACCCTGATGGTAACCAGTACTCGCCATACCAATACAGCCTCCAAACAGCAGCAGATGGATCAATTTTGATGGTAAGGCGATCAAACAGCACCATGAGCACCAACGAACGAAAAGAGCCACCACAAAAAGACTAAAAAGAAAACGTTAAATTTAGTACATCGCTTAGATTTCTTAAGAAAAAAAATTCGTAACAGTAAATTTTCTGGATATCTGCTTTTTTGGGAATTTATTAAACAGAGACTATAGACCGCTGAGGCATAATTGTATAAAAAGAATTATCGTTGGGTTTGTTCATAGATTTTTGGGTATTTGATTTTTATTAGGGATTCTCTCAAAACTCAGGCATGATTGTACTAAAATAATTAACTTTTCAAGCACGATTGTCAAGCTTGCAGTCAGTTACGTGTGTAGTGACCATAATGGGTACATTCAGGCCATGCCAAATACTTAGTTCCGCCAACCAGGACTTGTTTCAATTAGCGCCTCCGATTGTTTGGAATGTGTGGGTGATTAACAGGCCATCAAAAATCACAAAAATTGTAGACCGAACCTCATTGATTTTATCGTTTAGTACAATTGATTATACTATAGTATACAAATTTCGAGGTTTGTTTCTTAATACAGACAGGACCAGGGTACTAGTAACATAGGCTGCAATGGGACCAGTTGACTGATACCCATTTCACTGTAGAAACGTCATGGTAGATCATTGATCGTCCCTGCGTGTATTTAAATTTAAAAAAAAAAATTTAAAAAAAAAAAACAGCGCCACCTCGATTCGCCTAAACTGATTACTTAAACAAGCCTATGTGTCTTGTAGCTTGGTCCGGTATGTAGGTAGAAACGCAACAAGTTATCACATGCTGTCGAACAACTTTTAAGCAGCGCTCTATTCAGCTTGGCTTCTCACTAAGCAGTCTTCGCCGCTGAGACTTTCTGAATATACCCATTATGTCACTGTTGGCCACTTATACTATAAATTTTTATAAAACTTCATATACAAATTTTTAGGAACGTGCCCTGCGATGTTAAAATTGAATTGGTTAGATAATTCCAATCACCATTGCTGTTACAAAAAAAAAAGCATTTATTTTCTTGTATTTTTTTTAAGTCGAAAGATGCAAAATGATATATTTTTATATAAACAAAATCAGGTGATTTGAAATGCCTTTTCGTAAAATTTGTAAATATATTGATTAAGTATAAATAACTAAACGGTGTGGTTGACTGAAATATGCTTTTAGGTGCAATAATGCATTATCAATAATTGTCCACTTTTCTATGTAATTTCTACATGATATAGAAGGTATGCTCACGCTCTGAAGGTAAACGCATCGCCAATGGGAGTCTGTCTCCACTTCTGCCATCCGAACACCTTTACACCTGTTTGGCGACAAATTACGATTATTACACATTATCGTTTAGTAGGTATATTGTATTTGCTCTAGATAATTTGGAGATAAAAAAAATAGTATGGTGGCATTTGGAGGATGCGCAAACTCATACCAAGCTCTTCACTCATCTGAGTATACTTTATATAAGTATTTTATACTTTTTTATTTTGGACATTTGAGTACGCATAAACATCATAAGTATCGTAAAAGATACTTATATTGATTTTAAATTAAAGGAGGCTTAAAACATTGTGTAGTTGAAAAAACTGGCAAAAGTTACTTTCAATAAATCTGCATATTGGCATGTCCTTTTATATGGTCATGTCATACTAAAGGTTGATTCAAAAGCACTCCAGTTTCAAACTTCATGCCATTTTTTTTTGTTGTTTCTTGGTTACCATCACTTTTTGTTATAAGGTGGTCATCTGTTGACCTTCCGATTTCATTCTGTTTGTAGTGTTACTCATTGAAGCATGCTTTTTGAGTCACCCTTTATGACAGTGGCGTGCAATGAAATAATTTGTGTCTCAATAATGAAGATTTAAAAAAATATCTATTGCACATGGTATCAATCCTTCCATATCACGTCACTATATGAAAAGTTAATTTTCTTTTCGGCCTTCTCGATAAACTTTCTTTCTAGTTTATGGCGAAGCTCGCCATAACAACCTAGGCCGGCTATATTATATTATGTATGTATAAGTTTAGTATATAGTTTATTGTGTAAAATGTGGATTGGTGGAATAAATTTAAGCAGCCTTGTGATTTTCAAAAACCTGTCGGAATGGACAGTTTCGTTCACCCTAAAATGAAAAACCGTACTTTATGAAAATAAATTAATATGAAATATTAATTAATTTTTGCAGAATCAGTAGATTAATTTTTATGAAAAACTTAGTTTTTGTATATTGTAATTGTAGACCTATATTATCTAGTTAAACCACCAACACTATTGTGTCTAAACACTGGAAAAAGATAAATCTTGCATTTTATTTGAAAAGAAAAAATGAAAAATCAATGAAGTCACAAATAATATACAATAGCAAAATAATAGCTTGATGGAAGGTTTAACTACATATATATGTATATGAAATTAACTTGTGAATGTCTATAGAATAGTTATTGGGATTGTTAGCTTACAAGGCAATGGTTTTTTTGGGCAATCTGTGTAATTGCTTAATATTACGACATATTTGTAATGCTTTTAGTATCATACTTTTACTATATAGATAGTCACCTAACGTAAACTTGACATAGTTTTTATGCTTCGTAATCATTCTGGATAACCAATACTTGGCAAATTTGGCACCGATATATGAATTGTTCTTAATTTTCGGTTTTATTTCTACTATTTTTTTTTATTCGGTACCAAAACGCACAGCGATCTCTTATTATATTATATACATTTTTTTTTTGGGAAAAAATATTTTTATTTTGAGCAAAATTTCTGAAGATTGCTTAGGGTAGGTTTATTTTCATCAACTTATGTTTTGTATATAAAATTCAAAAAATATAGAAATTTAAAACATATTATTATACCACCATTTTTATTTCTGATATGTTTTACCCAAGCATTTCCTGCAAATTGATTGTATTGTTACTTATATAGCTACAAGTTGCGTCTTGACTTGATTGCATCATTGTTCATAAAATTATATCACCCCAACTCTTGTCCGACTGAGCGTTCAACAAACTATATCAACTGACACGCACTCACTTCTTTTATATACACTTGGAGCCCTTTGTTAACTGCAAGAATCTCAATAATTCTGTTTGTTAAATAGTCATCATGGACATTTCTGTTGAACTCAGGCTTAAGACCATCCTTTTAGTTATTTTCTTATTTTGAGTTCTAGGCGACTTCAAATGTTTGAGAGGACATGCCTAGGAGACCCATTTATATGGTTAAATGAAAGTCGGTTCTTACTGTATATGACCGCCGTGTGTCAAGTATCATTTTCCCTTTTTCATGGTGTAGGAAAAACTCATTTTTGGCGAAATCATGAACTATATTTTATCAACTATTCTGATTTTCTCTCTGAGTTTGGCCACATTAACTGGGAATACACAATACAGCCTCGTTTTCATAAGATGATGGTCTGTCGCACATCAGATTTAATGAAAGTTTCATTTATTTTTCAGACAACAGCAATCAGCATTGATGGTGGATTAATACTAAGCGTTTCTCTAAAGCAAGACGAAAAGAGGCACCATTGGATCCCAGATTCGCGGTTGTTCAATTAAAAAACATCGCGAGTTATTGATTCATAACATCCGATTGTGGTTCTCAGCCATTCCTTTCGCTTAGGCAACTATAGGTGCTTTATTGATTGGTTGCTTTAACTACTTCTGCCTAGTTTCAAAAATAGTCAATGGCAAACCTAAGGGACCTTTTCCCCTTTCTGGTGGTAGGAAAAGGACCTATATCAAGTGCAATTCTCTCCCAAAGTCAATCAGAAATGTTTTGCGCCATCTTCCTCCGAGTGGGAAGATTAACATCAAATTTAATATTGATCAACGGATATTCACTATTAAGAGGAATCCGCAGCACGCCGCATTTACAAAATTCTCTCTCAACGGTGATGCACTGCGAATTTGACTTGAAATTTGATGAAAATCTGCGGTTTCATTAAAAAAAAAAAACTTCAAAGAAAAAAAGTTTCGAATATAAAAGATGTTCAAAATCATTCACACGTTATTGGAAAGTTAATACATATTTTGTTGCTAAATCTTATAATAACCCAGACTTTCCAATATTCTTTGATCAATTTAGATATCATTAGGGAGTTGTTGAAGAAACAAAATACCCCCTCTTCTTCTTCTTTCTATTTTTCCAAAATGTCTTTTTAAAACTAGAGTCCTTCATTCAGCAGAAACATCTAGAAATATGGAATAAAGCCTTTTTCCTCTCTTTATTCTATGCTCATCAAATTCTTCAGGGTTCGAGTTTATGACCCTCCAGGCAAGTTTTCTAAAATTCGTTCCAGCAAAAACCCTTTTCCTGGAGAATTAGTGCAATTTATTGCCACAGAATCCATTTTCGATATATGGTTTACTCAAGAAAAAAATAAAACCGAAGATTTCACACATGCACCCATTTGGAATTGCGCCATTGGCGATTACTTGGTACCCTATTGATTTTACAAAAAAATGTTCCAAATAAAAGATGTGCAACATTTTGATCTACACTGTAGTACTCTGTTCGAGATTTAAAAAAAAAATTGTCACGTTCAAATTTGAAAGGATTCTTGTTCGAGGGATGCTTTATCATCCTTCAAAAGAAAAATTCCTTGCCAGCCGTCAAACTTACGAAAATCATCCCTCGTATAAAAAAATATTGAAAATTTCATATTTTCTTATTTTTTCTTCGGACACCTAGATGGTGTTTCACGTTCAAATTTGAAAATATGCTTGTTCAAGGGATGCTTTATCATCCCTCAAAAGGAAATTTCCTTGCCAGCCGTCAAACTTAGGAAAATCATCCCTCGTGTGAAAAAATATTGAAAATTTCATATTTTCTATTTTTTTCTATTTCATTTTATTCACCTTAGATTTACAATGTAAATGTGGCTTTGTCACAATATTGAATCATGATAATAGTAAAAAATATAGTAATAATAAAAAAATAATAGTAGGCACTTAATAATAAAAAATTAACAATAGTAACATCAAGTATTTCAATAAACTTAGTATATAAACAGTCACAACAATTATTATATAACATAGAGCAACTAAATCGCGTTGACGTAGAGAGACATAGTATTAAACATTCCCATTTACATTTTTATTCATAAAGTCACTAAAGGAATAGAAACAATTTTCGCAGAGAAATTGCTTCAATTTAACTTTGAATCTTTTTTCAGTCTGTTCAGTCTTTATTTCTCCTGGTAGTCTATTGTAGACCTTTATACATGCATATTGAGGAGACTTCTCAAATAAAGCAGTGCTATGTCGTGGAAGACTAAGTTCGTTGCTTTTCCTGGTAGAATATAGATGATTTTCTCCATTTTTTATAAATCTATCTTTGTTTTTATATACATATATCGCACACTTATATATATAGATGGACGGAAGAGTAAGTAGTTTTTGGTCCTTGAAGGTTGGACTGCAGCTTTCCTGTGGTTTAAGGCCATATATTAACCTTACTATCCGCTTTTGGATGATGAATACTCTACCCACGCCAACAGCTTGTCCCCATAGAATGATATTATAAGACATGTGATGGTAGGCTAGGGCATAGTAAGCTGACAATAGCGCGTGTCTTTCGACGACTTGTCTAAGCTTGAGTAGGGCAAAATAGGCGGAATTGAGTTTGGAGCATACATGATCCACTTGAGTGTGCCATTGAAGTTGTTTGTCAAGATAAGTTCCTAGAAATTTTACAGCTTCGGTTTCCTTGAGCTCAATTTTCGGTTTGGAGTTATAAAAATGTATGGTTACTGTTTTTGAGTTGTTGAGAATAAGCTTATTACTAAAACACCAGGAACTCATATGGTCACAAATTTTATCCAACTTCTTCATCGCTTCTTTTTCGTTATCAGCCGATATAGCTGCAGTTGTATCATCCGCAAACTTAATTGTAAGGCCAGGTAGTTTTAGGTCATTGATGAAGAGCAGAAAAATCAGCGGCGCCAGCACTGAGCCCTGGGTTGCTCCAATATTAACAGAGTGAGTGTCAGACAGATCTTCTCCCAGTCTCACCTGTATTTTTCGCTCTGATAGGAAGGACATTATTAAAGAGAGTGCTTTACCCCGAATTCCAATGGATTCCAATTTTAACCTGACAAAAGCTAAGTCGAGAGAGTCAAATGCTCTGGACAGGTCAAAAAACAATCCAATTACGATTCTGTTTTGTTCCAGTTGTGCGTGGATGTACTCAATAAACTCGTACGCAGCAGTTTCCGTCGATCTTCCAGATCTAAATCCATGTTGTGATGCATCCAAGATTTCAAATCTTTCTAAGAAGTGGGTTATTCTACTGTGTAGTACCTTTTCAAATATTTTTGAAAATACGGATAATATGGATATCGGTCGATAGTTTTCGATATCCGTTGACAGGCCTTTTTTTTGAAAACAGGAACTACGGTAGCTAGTTTTAAGCTGGATGGAAATACTCCCTCAGAGATTTATTTATTGACTAGTACTTCTAAGGGGTGAGACAACTCAGGACAGACCCTCTTTACCACACTGGTATTTATTCCATCAGGGCCACAACTTGTTTTGTTTTTGAGACCTATGATGATGTCGGCAATTTCTGTTGGAGTCACTGGATGGAGGAAGATGGTGTTTTCGACCAGATGCGAGGTGGCGTTGGAAGATTCGAAACAGTGGCACCGAAATGGCTTGATATTTTTATTTCCGCAACATTCGAAAAAAATCTACCAAAGTGGTTTGAGATTTCTTTATCATTTTTGATTAGGGTACCATCGATTTTGAGGTCGATTTTTTTGGAATGCTTAACTCTGCCCAACTCATCATTTACAATGTTCCATATTTCTTTTGTTTTGTTAGATGACTCTATAATCTTTTGCTGATTAAAATTTATTTTCGCCTGTCTAATATTTTGCCTATACTTTTTTCTCTCTTTATTGTAGTCTTCCTGACCTGCCCTAGAGTTCGTTTCCCTTGTTAGATTATAAAGTTGCTTTAACTCTTGCTTTTGATTCTTTAGTTCTTCAGTGATCCAGTGTGTTTTTTTGTCTTTTTTATTATTTATATTAATTCTTTTTACGGGGCATGTGGTATCGTAATGCTATTGGAGTGTTTGTAGAAAATTATCAAATGCGGTTTCCAGTTCTGGCATATGAATATTTTCCCAGGTTTCCAGTTTCAGGTTGTTTTTGAACCTGTTCAAATTGTCATGGCATTTTATTCTGATATTTTTAAATATTGGAGTTATTTCGTTTGCAATCTTTGCTGATAGATTAACTTCAAGTCGCTGTAGAAGATGGTCTGATATGGGCTTGAGATGACTCGCAAGCTAGAATATTCATTGGAATGTTCGTTGCCATGTAGTCGATTGATGATATAGATAATCCGTTTTGTGCAGGAAATATTCGTGTTGGACCTAGACAGTGGTTGGTGAGTTGATGTGAGTCGAACATATCTTGCAATATCTTGTATTTTGGATCCTCTTTTTTCATGCTATTTATATTTAAGTCGCCGCAAAGTATAATGTAGTCGAATTTTTTTGCCATTTCTGACAGTATTGCAGTCATTTGACGAATGAAGATATCCAACTTACCATTTGGTGGTCTATACGCTGCTATTATGGCAGTGGGTGTCGCTCTGATTTTTGTTTGAATAGCACAGCATTCAACCTCCATTTCGATGCTATAATTTTTAATCTCTGGGATAGGTTTTCCCTTTAGCGAGTCTTTGGCGTAGATTGCTGTTCCCCCATGTATATGTACCTTCCTGCAATAGTAGGATAGTAGATTGTATCCCCTGAGGACCAAGTTCACGGCTCCTTCTTCGGCTGACCATGTTTCTGCTATACATAAAAAATCCGTTTTCTGCTCTATTGTTGTTAATTCTAACAGGTTGAGCTTGTTGCTTAAGTTTTGGACGTTTATGTGGTTTATTACGATTGTATCTGTTTTTATTTGTTTAGGTTTTGGTTTTGGCAATGGCGTAGTTCTGGGTGGGATAAAAAATGTGACTGGGATGAAAAATGTGACTGGTTTTGGTTCGGTGCTGTACCATCTGTGGGTTGATTGCGGACTGCTTGTCGAGGTCTTGACCATGTTTGTCTTTGTTTCTCTTGCTGGTTTACTGTTTCCTTGGGGTGAGGATGCTCCTCGGTCTGTGTGGATGTTGTCGTTGTATTTATGTAGTGCTTGTAGATATAATTAATTAGTAGCCACTTGCCACGATAGTCCAATTCCCCATTGTTATCGATGTTAAATGATTTAATCACCCTGTTGATGTCGATATAGGTAGCATTTCTCGTTTTTACGCAGTTTTGTATATCTTGATTCTGTTTGTTTATAAACCCATTTAGAATTGGCCTATCTGGCACATAAGGTGCACCAATAAATATGAGGTTTGTATTTTTCGAAGATTCAATTACCAATTTTATCGCATCTTCCTTTATTTGCTTTTCCCGTCTTGCGTTTTCCGAGTGTGTGAAAATAATCTTGAAGTCATTCATATCTAGTCGCTGCGACAGTTTTTCATGATGTTCCAGTATATCTCCATTCATGTTGCTCGTTGCATATTGACAGTTTATGTCGTATTTGTTTTCGGTGATTTTCTTGCAAACTTTGCCATAGTTATATCCATTTTTTCCTGTCAATATTAGTATTTGAGCCTTTCTTTTTCGCTCATTTACCCGCATGGAACCTATTTGTTTATCAGCTTCTACTATTTTTTCGTTGGAACCGGAGTTTAAATGGTTGGTTTTGTTTCCAGTTGTCCTATTCTCCCTAACATTTTTTGCATTGTTCCTAAGTGTCTTGGCTGTTTCATTTATATTTGTATTTGTTAGAATTAGACTTTCAATTTTTTGGTTAAGCTTAGCTATGTCTTCTCTATATTTTGCTATATCCTCGCTATATGCTAGACGTTCTATTTTCCTTCTGCCATCGATGTCCTTGATTTTTTCTTCCAGGTTTTTTATGGTGGCTTTTAAATTTGAGATCTCGCAGTCATTTTCTGGCGTGTATTGATTTGTTTGGCTTAATTGATTTATCTGTATTTTTTCAGTTTGCCGAAGAAGTTCCTTATTTTTATTTTCCAGTTTTATGTTCTGGTTTTTTTGTTCTGCTATTTCCCGCAGATAGCCACTTTCATTTTCTCTAAGTGTCCTTATGTCTTCTTCTCTTTTTAATATATCTTGATGGAGCTGAGTTTTAAGTTGTAAGGATGATTTTTTTTCTTCGATTAGCTGTTTCTTTGTTTCTGCTAGATTTATCTCCAGGTTTTCATTTGAAGCCTTAAATTGTTCGCTCAGCTTTGTCAAGTTTTCGTTTGATCTTTCAGTTTCCTTCTTTCTTTTCTGGATTTCTTCGTCGATCTTGGACTGCATTTTTTCAATTCTTTTTTGCTTTTCAACTAGTTCTTGTTTGTATTTCTCCTCGGCTTCCTCAACGTCCTGTTCAAATGCGACCGAGTTTCGTTTTTTCCTTTCCAGTGCTGTAGATGTTTCATGTAGGTCTTGTTGTAGATCAGATATGATTTCTCTCAATTCCCGTACTAGTTCACTTTCGTTTGTATTAGGGTCATCCAGCGCAAAGTCCTCGCATTTTTTACTGCAGTATATTTTGTGGTCTTTTATAATAGTATACGATTTTCTTTCAACACAGCTCTTATGCTGTATTGTTTTACATGTGAGGCAGTAGTAATATTTTAGATCCTTATTATTGCAGCAACCAAAACTCCCGATTTTTCCCATTTTGCAAAATCAATAATCACATTGATGGAATTTATTGGTTTGTTTGCATTTATATTCACAACAGGAGCAATAAACTCGGCAATAAATAATTGGAATTCCAATAAACCGATAAAAGAAATTTTGGTAGGTACCAAAAATAAGTAACAGACAAAGAAATATAGTTTTTGCACAAAAACGCTATTGTTTGATGACAGATGTTGATTAATTGGGATGCACTAGAGTTATTTTGTTCAAAGTAAGCATACTCGGCGCTGTTCACTAGATTGTATCACTCACAGAAAATTCATATTTTTTTGTTCACTTTTTCCACTAGAAATTTACTTTTTCGAGGAGCGATCGAAACATACGTCTGTATAGCAATTTAGCGTCGGATATTTTCTTATTTTTTCTTCAGACACCTACTAGATGGTGTTTCACGTTCAAATTTGAGAAGATGCTTGTTCAAGAGATGCTTTATCATCCCTCAAATTCCTTGCCAGCCGTCAAACTTAGGAAAATCATCCCTTGTATGAAAAAATATTGAAAATTTCATATTTTCTTATTTTTTCTTCGGACACCTAGATGGTGTTTCACGTTCAAATTTGAAAAGATCCTTGTTCAATATTTTTTCACACAAGCGATGATTTTTTCAAGTTTGACGGCTGGCAAGAAATTTTCCTTTTGAGGGATGATGAGGCAGCCCTTGAACAAGCATCCCTCCAAATATGGACGGGAAACATCATCTAACGTGAATGAAAGAAAAAAAAAACTGCGGCGTGCTTGATTGGCGTGCCAACTTCACACTTTGGCATGCCTGAGCGGCGTGCTAACTTTACTTTTTGGCGTGCTCGAGCGGCGTGCTAACCTTTTAAGCCTAGTTCTCATGGTGCGGGATTCTGCATTGCGGGTCCGGAAATCGCAGTTTTTTGAAAATCGTAATTTTTGAAGGTTCACATGAAACGGAATTCCGGATGCGGTTTTATAGGGGGTGTGCGCCAAAAATTAAAGTTTTAGTGTAAAAAAATCTAAGAATAACTGTTCAAACCTCGTTATTCTACGATAAACCATCGCTGAGATATACCGCTTTAAAGTGTGGACGACGCTCTCGTGACGTCACGAAAACTTCTTCCAGCCGCGCTCCGTATTGTTAATTTGATTGTTCCCGGCACGCCTGAGTGGTTTTTGTTTAGATTATTGCAGGTAATACAGGAAAAACATATGTTAATTTAATTAACTCCACTTTCTCGTGCGTCGCTTGAGCTTTCGTGACGTCATAGGGTGAGATGCGGTACCTTCATAGAGCCATATCTGCGGTATTATTTGTCATAGAGGGGTGCGGATTTCACTGTTATTCTTAGATTTTTTTTCTCTTTTTTTTGAGATGAAGTTGTTTTTTTGGCGCACACTCCCTTTATGTCAAATACATGTGATCTTAACCTAACATATTTTTTGTTTTTGTTTTCCTGTGTGCCTGGATGGATAATTATATTGCACAATTAAATTATTATCAATGGAAAAGACAGAGGGAGGTATGAAAAAAAACAAAGTATCTGCTACTACGACTAAGTAGTAGTATATTCTTCGTAGTGTTTACTTTAAAATGAAGTAGATTCTACATTTCGAAACTACCGGAATTTAGTAAATCCTTTGTTGTGAAGTAAATACTTCGTAGAATATACTACTACCTGTAGTAGTAGCAAGTACTTCGTTTTTATTCAGACTACCACCCAATATACGTTAGTATTGGGTTTGCTATTAATCCATAATATGCATGAAACTTCATCAAAGAAGCAGAATAGCAGACGAATATTAAAAAAAGGAAGATGTTCAGAAATATTCTTCTGAAAAGGCATGAAAAAGGGGTTTGCCGTAATAATATGTATTGGTCAAAAGGATAATGGGTGTTAATTTATTGCAGTAAGAGTCAACGGTATATTGTTGCGCGTACTTTATTTGAAAATAAAACAAGCACACAAGCAAGCAGATCAATTTATTTTTGTTGGGTATTAATTATTGTTTTAATGTTTTTTGTTTGAGGTTAGTTTATTTGTTTATGTAGAAATCAAACAAAGATGAGAAATGTTTAGACAAAGACAGAAAAAAAAATCGCAAGAAAGTTGAAAATGGTTCAACTTTATTGCGGATCCGCAAAAAAGTTGACGTTTTCCCGCCAACGGAATTATTTCAAAAATTCCGCACCCGCAATCCGGAATTCCGCATCATGAGAACTAGGCTAGACACTTTGGCGTGCTAACTTCACACCGGTCAGGAAACCGTAATATTACCGTCAGGATTCTGCGCAAAACCTAAAATATTTGCGTAGAAACCGGCAAAACCGTTCTGGGACGGATTTTTGGCGGGTTGGAACAAACCTTATGATGGATGTCCATTTATATCCTATATATTCATATTTAAAAGTAGCAAGAGGTAGGACACAAAATGGCGACGAGACCTCTATTTTCGCCACTGTATGTAAAGGTTTATTTAGTCACTGTAGTGTAGATCAACACCAGCGCCATCTCTATTAAGTCTCCCAAATTAATAAAAATACGCGGGAAAGATCTCTAGGTTCCTTAATTTGGTATTTCATATTGATGACCCTGTAACATACTTGTGGCCTGATTAACAAACACAAAACTAGCATGACCGGACATTTCATGATGTAACTGTTTGTTTGTGTTGGCATAATAATTGAAAAACTAATGTGTTGATGCTAAACCATTTTATTTGCTCAATTTTTTTTTACAAATTGAACTAGAACTTAATATTATCCATATTACAATAATATAAATAATTTCATTATTGCATAACAGTTTAGAATATAATAATCTAAACAATTCTAAACCAACCTATTTATTTAAAATAATGATGAGAAGATATTAAAAAACACATGGCTTATAAATTAAAAAACTCAGTCATATAGAAAATAACTAATTATAAATAACTTTAACGTTGAATTAAAGAAATTTATTTTACTAAGTAGGTAATTTAAAGGAAAATAATTCATCTTATACAATACACAATTATGTATACATATTAAAAAATAAACATTTTTGTTACCAAACCAGTATTTTCTATAAGTAAAATACCTGAATATGCAAACATTTAAAACCACCACCTAGAATTTATATTGAAAGAATTAATCGATATAGGTACAGAGATAGCAAGTAGGTAGGTAAGGTAAAGGTATCTATATTACATATTTTTTGTTCTTTCATGAGTTTTTAACCAAGTTAAGCAAACAACCAACAAGCAACAGGAGTTTGTTTGCATAACTCGAAGAATATAGATTTAAAATGGAACAGAAATTTGATCTGTATGGAATGAAAAAATCGGAAACAGCTGACATAACTCATGAATACACACTGTAGGAAAATTGTAACAAACAAATGTATCTAATCTTTTCAAACATAATATACATGATGAAATGAATACCTCTCAAAAAAATCATAAATATTCTTATCAGACAATAAAATGGCGACCTTGGTTCGCATTAGAAGTGGCATTTAAATATAAAAACTGTTGTGTACTTGCCAGAAAATGAAAACGCAGTTTACATTTAGGCGCCAATGAGATTGATTTATTAATTTGTACTACGATGTTTTTTGTTCAAGGTTTGAAATTTGAACAGGAAAAACTTCCATTCCATTTTAAAAATATACACAAGATTAGAAAAATAAATATACCTATATTTGTCTACAGGCCAATTTTTTGAAGTTTTTTTTATCTGCAATTTCGATTGGCCACCCACAGCAACGAGCCAATTTTCAAATGCTTATCAATTTTTTGTAACTCAATTTTAGTTATAATAATAAACAAAACTATTTTAAGATTTTCAGCTGATAAAGGGTTAAAACTTGGTAGTGGTAATGCTGTTAATGATCCATAGATGACCCGCCTGCATATTTTAAATTTAGGTAGTGGCACTCACCTCCAATTAGAAGTGGAATGTAATAATTAAAAACGTTGATAAGTGCCTGAAAATTGGTTGGTCTCCTATTTCTTACATTATAATCATTTTGTTGTATACTTATTTTATTAAAACAACATGCTGATAAAAAAGATGAGTTTCATTGTCGCAAATGTTTGGAAATTGATGCAAACCAATTTATATTTTTTGAAAAATAAAATTTGGCATTTCTATGTAAAAGTTGCGGGCTTATCGCAAAGATAATCATACCGCGCGATATTACAGTAAAACTGAAATTGGTTCATCAAGAAAAAATGCAACTTTATTGGAGAAATCACCAATTTAGTTCTTTTGCAATCTGTAAAACGTTACTAACACATGCTCAAAAAATAAGGTTATTTTATTCAGGAATATGATATGACGATGGTTGGAACAAAATTTTGATAGGATTAGGATCTTAAATCCCAAACTGAGAAGACTCTAAATGATAATTAACACTCAAGCAATTTTTTTTGTAACATATTCCAGCAACAACCAAAAGGCGGCCTAGATTCAAAAATTAATTTACTAGAACTGCTTGAGAAATTCTAAATTAGAAAAGAAAAAACAAAATCCCATGAAAATTTGAAGCTTATACCTACTAATTTTTATACCAAAAATTAAAACTGAAACTAATTTTGTGCCTCCATAATAAAATAATATCTAAAACAAATTAAATGAAAATTTGAAACTTATCCTAATTTTTCCCAAAACTCTAAAACTGAAACTAATTCTGTGCCTTTTTTAAAAATAAGGCAGATCCCTGAAATATTTGCGCAAACTGCCAAGTAGGTAAATAATTAGTTTATTTACGCAAATGTCCATCAGACTGTGTAAACTTTATGTTGCAAAAATATTTAGTGTTCCAATTACATTACAGCTTATCTTATTCAAATGTTTAACTGTTATTTAGTAAACATGCATAGTTTAAAAAAAAACCTGAATACTATTAGTTAGGTACTACCTAGCATCTTTGCAACACAAAGTTAACAAAACCCAGAGGCTAAGAGTTAAAATCACAGACATAAATAATACTTACTTTGAACTAATTTAAACTATTATTATACCTAATTAATAAAATATGTATTTGCACAAAATGAACAAAAAGTCTATAAAAGTAGTAAGCGTAGATGAGCTGGTCTTGTGTCAAAAAAGAAATCTAATTCTTGACCGATATTAGAATCCTATACAAATTTACTTAAAAAACAATGATGAAGAAATTTTTTTATAAACCTATCATTATTTTTTATCAATTTGTATGCATAGAATAAATATAATCAAGAATCTATCGAGTTCTATAATCATCCCATTATTTTTGTTTATCATTAAGTAGGTACCTTTATATAGGTACAAAATAAAAACAAACTGCACTTCTAATAGTAATTATAAACAATAAACAAAAACCCATAAGTTATGTTATAGATTCACACCATAAACTGTATTTACATACATACAAAAATATTTCAATAAAAAAAATGGACTTATGGGTCATGAGCACAATATAAGTGAGATTAAGCTATACATATAACCACTCTAACCTAAAGCAGAAAAAATAAATTGGCAGGAACGGCAACCGGCAACACCGAAGTGGTTTGAAAGTCATATGTTTGAGTTGTTTCGTTCCTGGAACAAAAAAAATATATATATTTTTAGGTTACTTGATTTTACTTGCCAACTTTTTGTTTAATATTTGAAATTAGGAGAACAACATAAGTGCTATGCATGTAGTTTTGTCTAAATAAAATGATTTAGAATAGAGTTTCAGCTCAATAAGCTGGGTAAAATTATTGAGAAATATTTAATAAAACGCTGGATTGTGCATAATCTGATCTGAAATATAGTATTTTAAATTGAACATGAACAATAGAGAATTTGCCGCTGCAATCTTTTGCGTTTTGTCTAAGGTTTTTGATTGTGTAGGTACATTCCGTGATATTGCTCCACAAACTATAAACTTGAAATGATTTATGGATGCGAAGATTTTAGGGGTGTACTTTGGAATGATTTCTCGCATTCACAGAAGATCGAAAGAAATACAAGAAGAAAAAACCTGCCGAAGATAGAAATAAAGGCAAGAAGAAGCCCGGAAACAAGAAAACAGGATCGGAGATCGAACGTGAAACAGAAAAAAAGACAAGGTGAATACCGAAGACATAATAAAAAACGAGAAGAGCACTACCGGTTTCAGGAAAATTTTTAATTTCAGCGAGAATGGATTCAAACTGTGATCTCTGAGGAACAAACCAGAAAACATGGAATAACAAGATAATAAATGCAAGAATGCAATAGGAAAAGTACCTATGTGGAGAAGTCAAAAGCGTTCGTCAGGAAGTAGAAGATGTTCGGTAGGAAGTTGAAACTTTTCGGCGGAAAAATGGGAACTAATTAAAAAGTTGGAATGTAACTTTAGATCAATACAACCGGTATTAAAGTTGAACCGCCACCATAGGAGGGCGACGGTCAGAGACGATCTACAGGCGCACAGGAAGGGTTAAGGTCGTAGATCGTCAACTAACTAGAGAAAACAAAAATCCGGCGAGCGAAGAAAAAAAAGCCAGGCTTATTTACTAGTTTCCACATTATTTTGGTTTTACCAAAGAAGAATTTAAATAAAAAGTCTCATGGTCATACAGAATATACAGTTTTCATTCGAAATTAGAATAAAGCAGAAGCAGACAAGACTGCATTACAAAATTGTAAATAATCGAGGGCAATGATTCGCCTCTTACCGAACTGATATATAAACAATAATGGCAACTCCGCGTTTCTTTTCTTCCGGTACCTACTTAAATTACAAAATTAATAGTTTGTTGAATGTAGCTCCTGCGTTCGTAATATTTTAGTCTCGTCAACATTTATATCGAAAGGTCGAAAGACTTTGGCTTGGTCAATAAATAAATATTTACATATGTTATAATATATAATTTATCGCAAGGTAGTTCCACTAGCGTATTTGTTGTTAACAGCTTTTGTTATTGCCTATTGGAAATAAATATCGAATTTTGCCTATTGTTCTTGAATATTTTCTGTGATCGACCGATTGAATAAGCACATTGCCCATACGATTTTAGCACAAGTTCAGTACCTTTCTAAATCAAATCAAATCAAAATATGCTTTATTGTCTAAAATCAAGTTTTGTTGACAAAGCTAATAAAAAAAAAATAGAAAATAAAGTATCACATAATAAGTATAAGTCCAATAATAAAGGTCAAAATAGATTCAAATAACATTACAGGTCCTAAGGTCAACATACAAAATATAAAATATAAAACAAGCAAACACAACTAAATCTAAGACGAATATTGGTAAACTTCAAAAAAAAAGATAAAATTTTAATTTTAAAAAGCAACAGATGAACAGGAGAGATCAAATCAATACTCAACAGAAAGCAGGAAGTAAAACGGTTTAAAAATACAATAAAACTTACAATTATTAAAAATCAGACAAATAGTGAAAGCGAAATACTATACAAAAAATACAATAATATATTCCAAATAAGTTAAAAACTACTTCAGCTACTTTACTTTTTATGGGAACTGCCTACGTGGGTGACTACATTCTTATTTATTTTCTTGTTTGCATTTCTTATGCCTAAGTCTAGACGCCTTACTCGAACCGGATGCTAAACATTTGTTTGCAAATTGTTCGAATACGGTTGTTACATTAAAGTCTACCATAATTTTGGCTATACAGTGAGGACATGAAGTCCGTCGCCCCCCTTTAACTTTTGAACCGCTCGGTATATTGCAACGAAATTTGGAATGATGATATGGCGGTGTCGAGTGATATATCGTTTGAAAGATCTCTTTAAATTCTTAATTTAATCCCCGATTCTGAAAACATTTGGTTTAGCAAATGATGACGAGAAAACAAAGGTTTGTTTTGGTCATAATTTTTTTTTCAATAAGTAATTGAATCATTATTTATGTTATAAGTACTTTTGTTTTTTTAAGTTACCATTATTTACCAAGTACTGAAACAAAAACCATAATGAATAAAAAACCGATAAAACATTTTTTTTTCTATGAGTCTTTATGACCAAAACAACCCCATGTTTTTTCGTCATCATTTGAAAACCGCTTAACCAAATGTTTTCAGAATCGAGGATTAAATGAAGAATAAAGAGCTCACATATCATCATTCCAAAAACGATTTAGGTGTCACTCGACCGCGCCTTCTATTCGAAAAAAAGTTTCAAATTTGCACCCAGCTGTCATTTTGACAGCTAAAACTGTCCTTTCTTTTTCAATAAATGGAGAATTTGCTCACATATCATCATTCCAAATTTCGTTGCAATATACCGAGAGGTTCAAAAGTTACGGACCTCATGTCCTCACTATCATTTTGTTATATTTGGAACTAAATCTTTTGTTGCCGCTTGTTTTCTCACCATCCTCTATCTACAGTGTGTCCCGCTTAAGGACTGACCACCATTCTGAAATGTTCAATTTTTAACCGACTCAATTTTTTTTGTCTTATATCTACTTCAATGTGGCACTTATTAGGCTCATAATTTTATTTCTGCGGCTGAACTGGAGTACAGGGTGTCCAAATTTATAGGCTCAAATTCCAATAAGTAGGGTTTTTTTTAGAAAACATCTGATAGCAAATTCTTGTTTAGAATAGTCTAAAACCCACATATACTTATTTTTGTTCCAATACGATACAGGGTGAACACAACAAATTTTCAAAAAAAAATTAAAATTTGTTGTGATCACCCTGTATCGTATTGAAACAAAAATTAGTATATTTGAGTTTTAGACCATTCTAAACAAGAATTTGCTATCAGATTTTTTCTAAAAATTCCTTAATAGTACTTATTGAAATTAGAGCCTATAAATGTGAACTCCCGGTACACCAGTACAGCCGCAGAAACAAAATTATGAGCCTAATGAGTGCCAAATTCGGGTAGATATAAGACAAAAAAAATTTGGATCGGTTAAAAAATACAAATTTTAGAAGGGTGGTCAGTCGTTCAGCGTAACACACTGTATGCACTAAACACACAATACTTAAGTAGGTAGATATTACTTAATTATTTTTTGGATGTTTATCAAAAGCTTTTCATAAACTCAGTAGGCACCAAGAATACTTAATCCGAGGCCAATGGTAACCAATTTCTAAATAAATTTTACTTAGTAGTACTTATGTAGGTACATATAAAAGTTTTAAAAAAAAATTTGCGAAGTAGTAGAGTCTGAACTTAATTCAAAAAATCTTAATAATTTGTTGTAACATTTTAAAACAAAAAAATATTTCTTTAGTTGTTTCGGTATATTTAGCAAAAAAAAATCTGATGTGATGCTGTGATTCTATTTTAATTTTGGATACAGTAATTTGAGAGTTATAAATGTATTGATTGGGATACCTATAGCCATGAGAGTATATTGATAAAAAATGCGATCTCACATTATTTCCATGCTTTAATCTTGTTTATAGACACGCAAGAAAACTTGCCAGAATAACTCAGGCTAGGCTAATACAATACTTGTTACCAAAAAAATACTCAGGTACGAACAAACTGGAGGGTTGCCAGAAGTCAGGGTCACTAGCTTTCCAATAGGCATTTGTTAGGCTTCATTTTTAACTGTATAATATTTTTTATTTTATAACTATAAACACAATGATTCATTGATTTGCTTTATATTTGGTTCTACATCAAACTTAGGGGTGCGTTCGAAATCACCCTGGGCGATACACCGAGTGCACACCAGCCATGAATAATTCATAGCTGGTGTGCACTCGGTGTGACGCCCAGGGTGATTTAGAACGAACCCCTGCTTTAAATGTGTAGTTGATGTTGATAGAGTCAAGTTGAGAAAAAATAAACCTGGAAAACATATAAGTATGAAATCAATTTCAAATCACTAACAAAACACTAACAGCTTATTGTTAGAATCCAAACGTTTGACTTATTTTCAAGTCACATCACTACTCTGAAGACATTTATAGAAAGTAGTATCAATCATCTTAGTTAATTTTGAGTTTTCTGATGCAACAGCACAGCAATACTTTATTTTCATATATTCACTAACTAAAAAATCGAGTTAATAATTTGGTACATGTGCAAAAATCTCAGCAAATTACATGGATCAGACATTGAAAAATACAGGTAGGTATATACCTACTTATATCAACAACAAAATATTTTGGTTGTAGCATAAATAATTTTGTCAATTATTTAGAGCAAGGTTACTTTTGAAATCATCAAGAAAAGTAGATTGATGAACAATTAACATTTAGCAAGACATTTTGAAGGCCTTTAAATACAATAGCAAAAATCTGTTAGACTTCATCAATTTTTCTTTATCGTTTGGCTCAACAAAGTTGGCTCAAAATATCAATTATATCACATGATAAAATTCAGATTACCTTGGAGTTTTTGTTTTGACTGCAGATGAAATTAAGTATATTTATATTGAGTATACTGCCCACGATTGATTTAAAGGTTTCCTACTGAGTTTTCTATAAATACTGGATAATTAGATTTTTTTATAATGAAAATGTGAAAATTTATGGGCTCGAGAAGATATATCAAAATTTCACTAGGAAATTTCAGTCTAATAAAGTAACCATGAAAGTAACTTAAACCCTCGCCTAAACCCAAGAATAAACCTATCTGCAAACATAAGCCCCTGAATAAATTAGGCTGGAAATTAGGTATCTAAACTGCTGGATAAATGACGCGGAACAAGCGAATTTTTATGTTAACTTCAAATTCCAATATTACGCGAACTAAAAAATATATCAATGAGCGGTTTGCAAAAATTAACTTTTAAATTACGCTAACCACTCATTGATATCGGGTCTTCAAAAAAAAACCAATCAAAGATTACTATGGTTTTTTAAACGTATGTCTCAGCAATATTTTTCATTAATTTTGTCAATGAACTTTAATGTCAAAATGTCATGTCAAAAATCCTGACCAATAAAGAAAAGATAATGCGACGAACGTTTTCGTAACCAAAGCAATCTTTGATTGTTTTTTTTTGAAGACCCAATATCTTCTTTAGTTCGCTTAATATTGGAATCCAAACTTAATAGTCGGGGAGCAGACTGCCGAAAAGACGTCTCCTACACATCGAACTGTGCACTCGAAGATATACGTTTTAAAAAATATGTACAGTGTGGAGAATGACCTTGCGGATCTAAATCCGGAGGGCTCCATTAAATTCGTAATTGCAATTAAGAAAAAAAAAATATTTTCCGACTATTTTGAATTATCGTAAAAAAGCTATTTTTTGTGTTTAACTCACGATTGTGACGCCATTTTTCAATATTTTTTCAAAATTCTTGAATCAATTGAAAGCCTAGTTATTGTAGATTTTACCTGCATGTGCAAAAAACTATTTTTTTTTTTAACTGAATTTGTCAGATTACGTAAAAGAAAGCGAGGTACCAAAACTGAAGTGAAATTTTCAGCATCGAGAAAATTTTTGAACGGTTGAGGTTGAAGATAAATATATGATCAATCGACGAAAAATGTGCCTAAATAAGTGAGGAAGTTTTTAGTGAAAATAAATTTGCACTAGTGATAACGGTTTCCGAGATACGATTTTTTTTTGTGAAACGCCGATGCGCGCCGGCCGCTGCCGTTTCAACGGAGACCTACTAGGTCCGACCTATACTTCAATAACTCGGTTGAAAGAAATTAGGAGGTCATTTGATCACAACCTGTAGAAAATGGAAGAACTATTCAACTATTTATTCCGTTTTAATAATTGTTTCGTTAAAGTACGCAATGGATATGACCGGTGCAAAGTTGGCACCCGAAAATCAAGCACACCTGATTTTCTCAGGAGTTCTGAGTACTTTTAGGATAGTTCTAGAGTTCTGAGAGGGGTGCAACAATAGTTCTCATGCCTAAGTATTTTTTTTTTAAAAAACAAAAAAAGGGGTGCTAACTTCGCGCCGCACCCCTTTTTGATAGTGCAACAGTTCTCGAGTGATTTTTCGGTTCTAAGGGTATAGTTCTAGAGTTCCTGATAGAAATTATGAATAGTTCTGCAAAAATGAAGCTAATATAACGGAAAAAGTTTTCAGGCGCGCAGGTCGCGCGGCTCGCCCCAGCCGTATTGCGGGACATAGCATCCCGGTACATCAGACATTACGCGATACATTTGAAGGCTCGTTGAGATGTATGGAGGCTGCTGGGGTCAGAACTATGGGTTAGCACTCCATAGTTCTGGTGTCTACTATTACTCTACTATGGATAAATTTCAAAATGAACTGGGGTGCTGTGAAATACACCGGGTTTCCACGCGCATCCACGCTTAATTGGCATACTGGAGGCTGCTGGGGCCAGAACTATGGGTTATTTTTGCAACACTCCATAGTTCTGGTGTCTACTATTATTCTACTATAGATAAATTTCAAAATTAACTGGGGTGCTGTGAAATACACCGGGTTTCCACGCGCATCGGCGCTAAATCGGCATACTGTAGCCTGTTGGGGCCAGAACTATGTGTTATTTCTGCAGCACTCCATAGTTCTGATGTCTACTATTAATCTACTATGGATAAATTTCAAAATTAACTGGGGTGCTGTGAAATACACCGGGTTTCCACGCGCATCCACGCTAAATTAGCATACTGGAGGCTGCTGGGGCCAGAACTATGGGTTATTTTTGCAGCACTCCATAGTTCTGGTGTCTGCTATTAATCTACTATGGATAAATTTCAAAATTAACTGGGGTGCTGTGAAATACACCGGGTTTCCACGCGCATCCACGCTTAATTGGCATACTGGAGGCTGCTGGGGCCAGAACTATGGGTTATTTTTGCAGCACTCCATAGTTCTGGTGTCTACTATTATTCTACTATAGATAAATTTCAAAATTAACTGGGGTGCTGTGAAATACACCGGGTTTCCACGCGCATCGGCGCTAAATCGGCATACTGTAGCCTGTTGGGGCCAGAACTATGTGTTATTTCTGCAGCACTCCATAGTTCTGGTGTCTACTATTAATCTACTATGGATAAATTTCAAAATTAACTGGGGTGCTGTGAAATACACCGGGTTTCCACGCGCATCCACGCTTAATTGGCATACTGGAGGCTGCTGGGGCCAGAACTATGGGTTATTTTTGCAGCACTCCATAGTTCTGGTGTCTACTATTATTCTACTATAGATAAATTTCAAAATTAACTGGGGTGCTGTGAAATACACCGGGTTTCCACGCGCATCGGCGCTAAATCGGCATACTAAAGCCTGTTGGGGCCAGAACTATGTGTTATTTCTGCAGCACTCCATAGTTCTGGTGTCTACTATTAATCTACTATGGATAAATTTCAAAATTAACTGGGGTGCTGTGAAATACACCGGGTTTCCACGCGCATCCACGCTAAATTGGCATACTGGAGGCTGCTGGGGCCAGAACTATGTGTTATTTCTGCAGCACTCCATAGTTCTGGTGTCTACTATTAATCTACTATGGATAAATTTCAAAATTAACTGGAGTGCTGTGAAATACACCGGGTTTCCACGCGCATCCACGCTTAATTGGCATACTGGAGGCTGCTGGGGCCAGAACTATGGGTTATTTTTGCAGCACTCCATAGTTCTGGTGTCTACTATTATTCTACTATAGATAAATTTCAAAATTAACTGGGGTGCTGTGAAATACACCGGGTTTCCACGCGCATCGGCGCTAAATCGGCATACTGTAGCCTGTTGGGGCCAGAACTATGTGTTATTTCTGCAGCACTCCATAGTTCTGGTGTCTACTATTAATCTACTATGGATAAATTTCAAAATTAACTGGGGTGCTGTGAAATACACCGGGTTTCCACGCGCATCCACGCTAAATTAGCATACTGGAGGCTGCTGGGGCCAGAACTATGGGTTATTTTTGCAGCACTCCATAGTTCTGGTGTCTACTATTATTCTACTATAGATAAATTTCAAAATAAACTGGGGTGCTGTTAAATACACCGCGTTTTCACGCGCATCGGCGCTAAATCGGCATACTGTAGCCTGTTGGGGCCAGAACTATGGGTTATTTCAGCAGCACTCCATAGTTCTGATGTCTACTATTATTCTACTATGGATGAATTTCAAAATTAACTGGGGTGCTGTTAAATACACCGCGTTTTCACGCGCATCGGCGCTAAATCGGCATACTGGAGCATGCTAGGGCCAGAACTATAGGCTATTTCAGCAACACTCCATAGTTCTGGTGTCTACTATTAATCTACTATGGATAAATTTTAAAATTACCTGGGGTGCTGTTGAATACACCGCGTTTTCACGCGCATCGGCGCTAAATCGACATACTGTAGCCTGTTGGGGCCAGAACTATTGGTTATTTCAACAGCACTCCATAGTTCTGGGGTCTACTATTAATCTACTATGGACAAATATCAAAATTAATTTGGGTGCTGGTAAATACACCGCGTTTTCACGCGCATCGGCGCTAAATTGGCATACTGTAGCCTGTTGGCCCCAGAACTATGGGTTATTTCAGCAGCACTCCATAGTTCTGATGTCTACTATTATTCTACTATGGATAAATTTCAAAATTAACTGGGGTGCTGTGAAATACACCGGGTTTCCACGCGCATCCACGCTAAATTGGCATACTGGAGGCTGCTGGGGCCAGAACTATGTGTTATTTCTGCAGCACTCCATAGTTCTGGTGTCTACTATTAATCTACTATGGATAAATTTCAAAATTAACTGGGGTGCTGTGAAATACACCGCGTTTCCACGCGCATCCACGCTAAATTAGCAAGCTGGCGGCTGCTGGGGCCAGAACTATGGGTTATTTCTGCAGCACTCCATAGTTCTGGTGTCTACTATTAATCTACTATGGATAAATTTCAAAATTAACTGGGGTGCTGTGAAATACACCGGGTTTCCACGCGCATCGGCGCTAAATCGGCATACTGTAGCCTGTTGGGGCCAGAACTATGTGTTATTTCTGCAGCACTCCATAGTTCTGGTGTCTACTATCAATCTACTATGGATAAATTTCAAAATTAACTGGGGTGCTGTGAAATACACCGGGTATCCACGCGCATCCACGCTAAATTAGCATACTGGAGGCTGCTGGGGCCAGAACTATGGGTTATTTTTGCAGCACTCCATAGTTCTGGTGTCTACTATTATTCTACTATAGATAAATTTCATAATTAACTGGGGTGCTGTTAAATACAGCGCGTTTTCACGCGCATCGGCGCTAAATCGGCATACTGTAGCCTGTTGGGGACAGAACTATGGGTTATTTCAGCAGCACTCCATAGTTCTGATGTCTACTATTATTCTACTATGGATGAATTTCAAAATTAACTGGGGTGCTGTTAAATACACCGCGTTTTCACGCGCATCGGCGCTAAATCGGCATACTGGAGCATGCTAGGGCCAGAACTATAGGCTATTTCAGCAGCACTCCATAGTTCTGGTGTCTACTATTAATCTACTATGGATAAATTTTAAAATTAACTGGGGTGCTGTTGAATACACCGCGTTTTCACGCGCATCGGCGCTAAATCGACATACTGTAGCCTGTTGGGGCCAGAACTATTGGTTATTTCAACAGCACTCCATAGTTCTGGTGTCTACTATTAATCTACTATGGATACATTTCAAAATTAACTGGGGTGCTGTGAAATACACCGGGTTTCCACGCGCATCCACGCTAAATTAGCATACTGGAGGCTGCTGGGGCCAGAACTATGGGTTATTTTTGCAGCACTTCCATAGAAATTTATCCATAGTAGATTAATAGTAGACACCAGAACTATAGAGTGCTGCAGAAATAACACATAGTTCTGGCCCCAGCAGCCTCCAGTATGCCAATTTAGCGTGGATGCGTGTGGAAACGCTGTGTATTTCACAGCACCCCAGTTCATTTTGAAATTTATCCATAGTAGATTAATAGTAGACACCAGAACTATGTCATTCATCAACATGAATACCAAGAAATTTACAGCTAGTTTTATTTTCAATTGTGTGTGTGTCTAATAATAAATCATCAAAAAAAAATTTAAATGTCAATATGTTGGTTTTCTTA
This sequence comes from Ceutorhynchus assimilis, assembly GCA_917834065.1. Classification (NCBI taxonomy): domain Eukaryota; kingdom Metazoa; phylum Arthropoda; class Insecta; order Coleoptera; family Curculionidae; genus Ceutorhynchus; species Ceutorhynchus assimilis. Next base: position 10,100,965 of record OU892277.1, read on the forward strand.
GAGTTAAAACAAAGCAAGTTAGAGTCACACCAGCTCTAATGGGGAGGTGATTAATATCATTTAAATAAAGTAAAAACAATATTGGTTCCAACACAGATCCTTGTGGAACACCATTGGTCACAGCCAAGTTTGATGACTGAGTATCACCAATCTTAACAAATTGTTCTCTTCCCGAGAAATAAGATTCAAACCATGAGTATGAGATTCCTCCGAAGCCATAAATTTCTAGTTTTTTAAGCATTATTTTATGATTTACGCAATCAAAGGCTTTAGAGAAATCACAAAACACAACGGCGACAAGCTCACTTTCATTAAGACTGACGAATACCTGTTCCAAAAGATTAAACATTGCATCATGGGTGCCCTTTAATGGTTGGAATCCATGTCTATCAACTTAGCGAGACAACTTCGGAAAATAGATTTTCCGTTATGCCAAGAATTTGCCGCTTTTTTGCCGCTAATTAAATGTGGAATTAAAAAATTTGCCGCTCTTTTGGTTTTTTCTTAATTACGTGTTTTGCTAACTTGACGTCAAGATAGCGAGACAACATCACTAAATATGTCAGCACTAAAAAATTAGGTAGATGAAAATTTGCCGTTCTTTTGCCGCTAATTAGTTGTGGAAACCAAAAATTTGCCGCTTCTTTTTTTTACAAAAAAATCAAGTTTGAAAAAAAATCATGTGTTTCGCTAACTTGACGTCAAGTTAGCGAGACAATCAGGCCTATGATGTATCTGGTCCTGTTATTTTAACGACTGCGTTATGGCTCAACATCTATTGTTGTCTCTATTTTGACGTATAGCATAAACAGTGACAGATAACTTAACGTTGCTGTTAAAATAACAGAGAATGATACATCATAGGCCTGAATATCACTAAAAATGTCGGTAGTGATAAAGTTGAGTGAATGGAAATTTGCCGTTTTCTGCCGCTAATTAGATGTGAAAACTAAAAGTTTGCCGCTACCTTTCTTTTCATAAGAAAATCGTGTTCGAAAATAAAATAATGTTTTGCTAATTTAACGTAAAGTTAGCGAGATCACTAAAAATGTCGGTAGTGATAAATTGAGTGAGTGGAAAATATCGCGTTTGAAAAAAATATCATGTGTTTCGCTAAGTTGACATCAAGTGAGCAAAACAGTATCATTAAAAATGTCGGTAGAGGAAAATTGAGTGGTAGAGAAAAACTGTGGAAATTTGCCGCTAATTAAATGTGAAAACCCAAAAATTTGCCGCTCTTTTTCTCCATGAAAAAATCGTGTTTGAAAAAAACTTGTGTTTCGCAAGCTTGCCGTTAAGTTAGACCGACATCATCACAAAAAAGCGAAGGGCAATATAAAATTAGGTGAGTAAAAGGGTTTTCCGTTATAAATGATCTCTAATCCTTAATTTTTATGCACCCTGTATATTTTAATTAGTGAAACTCAAAATTTGTTGGAACAAATATTTATTTCTAAATTTTTTGAGAATAGTTTTTGAGTTTTTTTTTCTTTAGCTTAGGAAAACTCTATTGGAGGCCTTATAGGTTTCAAAAATCAAAAAGCGAAATATCGTGTGCTCATACAGAAAATAAAATAAAATTAGAAATAAAATTAAATTGGGATAAAATGGAAGTTATCAATAATTTTTGGCAAATTTTCTCGAATGCATTTTTAGTTGAAAATAAGCACGAGGGACGAGTGCCTTTTCCAGTTAAAAATGCATGAGAGCAAATTTCTCAAAAATTATAGATATATTTCCATTGCTCGAGTTGTATTTTATGGGAGAATTTCATGAATCAAAAATTTAAATTTTTAGTATATCCTCGTATAAAATGTCACCAATCAGAAGACAGTCAAATGCCACCCGTTAGTGAGCAATTATCCAATCCGATAATCCTGTACTAAGTACAAATTATCACGTAATCGCAATCTGATTGGTTGAAATCAACAATTAAATTATGCCAGTTTATGGATGGGGTCTCTGTCATTTGCGCGACAATCGTTTGCGCGAGGGAGAAAAGCGTGATACGAAAAGCGCGAGAGACAAAAACGCGACTGGATAGAAGCGCGAGGAACAAAAGCGCGAGGGACAAAAGCGCACGACTGCACAAAAACGTGACTAGATTAAAGCGCTAGAAACAAAAGCGCGAGGGGACAAAAGCGCGACGGAACAAAAACGCGACTGGATAAAGCGCGATTGGCCAAGAACGCGAAGTGCCTTATTACTATCTACGAGAACTGAAGATCGTTTTCCAAAATACAAGATATTTTCGGTGGCTCCGATTCAAAAGAATGATATTTAAAATAGCAACATCAAAAAGGCGACATATTATTAAAGCGATATATCAAAATAGCGACATTTGGAACAGCGATATTCAAAATAGCGACATCTAAAAAAAACAGCAACATATCAAAAGAGGCACATATGTAAAGAACGAGATTTAGAACAGTGGCAAATTAAAAGAGCGACATTTACAACGACGACCTCTAAGCAAAAGAGGGAAACATCAAATTGTTCCAATATTAATCAAAATTATGTGGACTTACTCAAACTAACCCAAACTAACCCGTCCGTCTAGGGCAATCTCGTCCTCGTGAGTTAGCATTTTATTTAAAAAGCACTGCGCTCTCAAAAGACCCTGAGCAATCAGTGAATTAACTTTGTTTTTTTGAATAAAATGCTTACGAGGACTAGATCGTACTAGGTGGACGGGTTGTTTTGGGTTAGTTTGAGTAAGTCTGTATTGCGACATCAATTTGAAACAATAATAATAAAGAAAATACAGACTTGCTCAAAATAACCCAAAATAACCCGTCCGCCTAGTGCGATTTAGTACTCGTAAGTTAGCATTTCATCCAAAAAAACAGCCAATTTATTTATAGCGCGCCTTGTTTTTCAAATAAAATTCTATTGAACGAAGACTAGATCGCACTAGGCGAACGGGTTAGTATGGGTTAATTTGAGTAAGTCTGCATTTTTCTGATTATTATTGATACAATTTGATGTGTCCCACTTTTGCTTAGAGTCCTCGTAGATAGTTGGATACCTCGCGTTGTTGTCCACTCGTGCTTTATGCCAAACGCGTTTTTGTTCCGTCGCGCTTTTGTCCCTCGCGTTTTTGTTTCTCGCGCTTTTCTCGCTCGCGCCTTTGTTTCTCGCTTTTATGCAGTCGCGTTTTTGTTCCGTCGCGCTTTTGTCCCTCGCGCTTTTAGTATCGCGCTTTTCTCCCTCGCGCAAACGACTGTCGCGCAAATGACCAGTTTTGACAGATGAATGAAATTTTCTACCGACATTTTTATTGATACTGTTTTGCTAACTTGATGTCAAGTTAGCGAAATACATGATATTTTTTTCAAACGCGATATTTTCTTGTAGAAAAAGAGCTAATTAGCGGCAAATTTTGACTCTCTCAATTTATTACTGCCGACATTTTTAGCAGTGATGCCAACTCGTGGGAAATTTCCCGATTCGTGGGAAATTAGTAACACTAAAGGGAAAAGGGAAAATTCCACCAAAATTGCGATATTCGTGGGATATTTCATAACAATTAGCGCATATAAGGACGCAAGACGTTCGCGGACCGATCGCATAGCGATCGCGAACCGAACTGTGCAAGTTTCGAATGCGCTCAACAATGATTCTTCGAATGTATGCGTTTCCACGTTGCCGTTCGCGAGCGCACCCTGTCGCCGCAGCACAGGGTGACTGTCAGCGAGTTCGGTTAATCCTCCGCGAGCTGAAAAATGACATGTAATCTTCGATTTGAAGTTTCAAAGCTTATCACGTGGCCCTGTCATCCGTTTGCTCGTTGAGGATTACCCAAACTCCACTTGTGATTCACTTCAGAATGAATCGAATCGAGCATTGAGATAGTCGAGTTTGAGAGTTTGAGTCCGGGGATTTACTGAAAAATAAATATGAATATTGATGGAATTCGCAACTGACAAATGATACCACGTTGAACCAAAAAAGTTCGAACCCCATTCTAGCTTAGTTCTAGAATCTAGCAGGCGGTACAAATGAAAACTACAAGGAATGACTTGTTAATATTTGATTTAATTTCTTTTAAAATCTAATCTATCTACTAAAGATTTGCATTATTACGTTTTGTCAGTTATTTGTGCATTTGTGGGAATTTTTTCTCAAAAAGGGAATTTTTGGACTCCCTTGTGGGAAATTTGATTTTCGAAAGTTGGCAACACTGATTTTTAGTGATCTCGCTAACTTTACGTTAAATTAGCAAAACACTATTTTATTTTCGAACACGATTTTCTAATGAAAAGAAAGGTAGCGGCAAATTTTTAGTTTTCACATCTAATTAGCGGCAAAAAAACGGCAAATTTCCATTCACTCAACTTATCACTACCGACATTTTTAGTGATATTGTCTCGCTAACTTGACGTCAAGTTAGCGAAACAAATGATTTTTTTTTCAACCTTGATTTTTTATGAAAAAAAAAAACCGGCAAATTTTTGATTTTCACAACTAATTAGCGGCAAAAAAACGGCAAATTTTCACGTAGGTACCTAGTTTTTTAGTGCTGACATATTTAGTGATGTTGTCTCGCTATCTTGACGTCAAGCTAGCAAAACACGTAATTAAGAAAAAACCAAAAGAGCGGCAAATTTTTTAATTCCACATTTAATTAGCGGCAAAAAAGCGGCAAATTCTTGGCATAATGGAAAATCGATTTTTCGAAGTTGTCTCGCTAAGTTGATAGACATTTGGAATCCAAATTGAGTGTCACTTATTATGTTGTGTTTTGAAAAATATTTTAACATTCTTTCTTTAACTAACTTTTCAACTATTTTTGACAACGTCGAGAGAAGTGATATTGGTCGATTATTACATGGGTTGTCCAATTCGCTACCCTTATAAAGAGGCAACACAATAGCTTTTTTCAGGCAGTCTGGAAATACTCCTGTTAAAAATGAAATATTAATACATTCAGACAAGACATATAATGCATTATCAGGCAAGTTTCTAAGCAAATTTATTGAAACATTATCGTGCCCACTGGATTTATTGTTTTTTATTCCTCTAAAGATTTCATTAAGTTCTAATACGTTTGTAGTTTCCAGTACAAATGTGTCATTTATTTTAACATCCAATAAATAAGAACCAGGATCCACATTACTTTTCAAGTTTTGTTGTAAAGTATCAGCAACACTACAGTAGAAGTTGTTGAGAATATTGGGATCTAATTTAACATCTGTTTGAAGAACTGAGTTTTTACCAGTTAACTGATTAATTATTTTCCAGTTTTCTTTGCTGGCATTTTTGGAGGAGTTTATCCTATTCTGATAAAACTTTTCCTTAGCTGCTTTTAAAACACTTTTGTAAATTTTTCTATATCTGCAGAAATAACTTATGAACTGAGGACAATCAGTAAATTTGCAAATATTTTGTAACAAACGCATGTTTTTTGATGAAACTTTAATAGCGGGAGTAATCCAAAGTTTACTTTTCTTTTGCTTAAATTTTTGTAATGGAAAAAATTTTAAAAATGCATCAGTTACTAATTTTTGGTATTCGTTTAGTGGTGATTGACAATTCAAAACTGCTGGCCTGCTGTCGATTGATCATATATCTATCTTCAACCGTTCAAAAATTTTCTCGATGCTGAAATTTTCACTTCAGTTTTGGTACCGCACCTCCTTTTAAGTAATCTAAGTAATCTGACTAATTCAGTATAAAAAAAAAATAGTTTTTTGCATATACAGTTGAACTCTACAATGACTTGGCTTTCATTTGGTGCAAGAATTTTGGAAAAATATTGAAAAATAGCGTCACAATCGTGAGTTAAACACAAAAAATAGTATTTTTCGGAAAATTCAAAAAAGTCGGAAAATATTTTTTTATTCTTAATTGCAATTACGAATTAAATGGAGCCCTCCGGATTTGCATCCGCATGGTCATTCTCCATATTGTACATATTTTTTAAAACGTATATCCTCGAGTGCACAGTACGTCATCAAATTTCGGTGTGCTGATTCCCGACTATAAACTAAAAATTCGCTTGTTCCGCTTCATTTGTCTAGCAATTAGTTCCTCATTCCTCTAAGAAAAAAGTAATAAAAACCATATCAAAATTAAATAAAATTGGGAGGAAAATTTCGATATAAGAATAGCTTTGACGCTAAGTACATTCATATAAATCAAAATATTTTTGTATTTGATTCTGATAAAAATAATAAATAATAATTAACAACAACACATATGTTTTGTCTGTATTGATGATATCTACTCATTAAGCATGGGAAGCTCGATGAAAACATTTGCTGAGATATTTCGAAAATATTTTGGAAAGTGAAGCGAGTTGTAAAACGCAATTAAAGCACTTCAAGGTTTGCGAATACACAATAAGTACCAATACGAATATATGACTTATTGCATCAAAATATCTGTGTGTTATCATTACTAGTAACCTTCAATTTCTAGATAGCTAATCTCAAAATATACACCATTAACGTTGTTTTGGGAGTATCCAAAAATACTTTTGTCAAAACAAACATAAGTCAATAATTACCGTCTGCATAATTAAAATAAATAATTAGGGGAGTAATTAGGCTAACAAAAATATACATAAATAAGTAATGGAATTTTCCAAGGATTTTCTGTTGATATCACGAATTTCTTAGAATCAGTTGTGTTGGAACAAGTAAATTTACTGTTTGGGTCATTTAAAATCTACTAGGCATCTAATCGAGTATCTAATTTACTTACTCGGCAATTTATTAATAATGTTAAGTCGAAGCAGTTTTTTTTTAGGACAATTTAAATGTTTAATAACATTATTTTTTAACAAATAGAGTACAGGAAGGACACTACAGAAAACTGGTGTAGTTTTTAGAAAATTTGAAATTGAGATTCTAGATTTGAACAATTTGAAAATTGAAAATGATGTCACAAGTCAGTAACTGTCATAAAATAGGCAATTATAGTTTTTTATTGATCTTTGACAACTTCCAGTTTAATGGAAAGTGAGTACCCACCTACTTTAAAATTTAAAATGACAATCTCAGTATCTCGCTCAGTACTTTGAAGTTTTTGGGATATGTGAATCATTATTTGTTTGAAAATGTCAAATTTGATGAGAATTTGCAACGCTGTATAAGGAACTAATAGTCGAACCAACTTCCTCAGATTCCTATTCTAGAATGTTCAAAAACTGCTCTAATATAGTTACTGCTCGCGAGTGCTCGGAAACATAGAACAAAGTTTACAAAAAAGGACGAAAGGAAAAGGACACACTTTGGAAAACACAAACGAAGAAGACAATAAAAACCTAAAAACCGCAGGAGGGAAATGTTTATTTTTAAACGACTTTTTAAATAACAACCTAACCACATAATTGACATCAGCATAGAAAACATTCATCAGTGTACTAGTGACAACTGTAAAAAGTTGGTGGATTATTTTTTTAATGAGCACCAAGGGTGAAAAAAGGAACGGTTCGCTATGTGCACTTCATTAATAATAAACGGGACAATGTTATTTAAAGCTTCCTGCAGCATAAAAATCTATTATTGGAAGACCATGTAAATCATTTCCTAAATAAGGATGTAGAAGTGAGATGGTTCCATTGACTTTTATCGAGTCGTCGCAAAAAGCTTAATTTTGCTAACTTTGGAAATCTAGGTAAGTATAGTGGCCAAACTACATACAAATAAAAATTGTGTATTCATACATATTTGGCAAAAATGACAAAAAAAAAACACTTCAGGAAGCTCAAACATGTTCTTTCGATTTAGGGCAGTATTGAAAGGAGTTGAATCTTGAGGCACGTTCTACCAGCTTTAGATAAAGTTACTAGAACATGATTTGAAAAATTCATAAATTATCATGATATCTATCGAGAGATCTAGGTATTAAAATGTTTGCATGCTAACTGAATGCACTATTTAAAAATTTCTTGTAGGTATGTAGCTGAATACCTGAAAAAGATACTGTGAATCGAGACATGTTGTGATAATAAAATAATTTGTGAAAATTTAATAAAGTCTTTTCATAAAGTAGTTAAAAAGAATTTTCCAAGGAATTTTTATCAACTAATGGCTACCACCCTTTTTACTTGAGTGTTTTCAGCGAGGTGTTCAGCAACTGTCAAATGTATGCCAGAGAATGCTCTAGAAAATATAACATCAATGTTGGGTTTTATCAAAAGACACACAAGAGACTTTAAGAATGTTTCTGCTCTCAAGTGTTTGTTTGTGTCATTGGTTCGTTCCCATCTTGAAAATAATAGCTGTGTGTGGTCACCACATTATAAAATTTATGTTGAATTAGTTGAACGTGTACAGAGAAAATTCTTGAGATACCTATGGGAATACCTTCAGATTTTATTGATCATGGTCAGCTTTTGCAGAATTTGTCATTGGAAACATTGGAGCATAGGCGTAGAAAATTTGATCAGTTATTGATTTTTAAGTTGCTCAGAGGTTATCTGAATTGCCCTGAGTCTCTCGGCTGTAAACTTGAATGTCCCAGTGAGGAATTTTAGAGCTGTGTGCTGTTTTTCGTTGGAGAGACATCGTACCTCTTATGGCCAACACACAACCATTAATCGGGCTGTCTTATGCAAATGAGATACAGGTGGACATGTTTGCTGCGTCTTTGCACCAAATGAAGCTATCACTGTGATATTGTTTTGTAATCTAGTGATTTACTCTGTGATCTGTTTTTGGCTGTTTTTTGTTGTCCTTTCAATTTTTTAATTTAGAAATAATTTATTGTACTCTTTTTAAATTTTTTATTTATATGTGGTTTGTTATTAGTATTAATATTATTATTATGGCAATATTTGTAAAATTGGGCCGCTGCCCGTTGGAAGTGGAAAAAATTGTCATTGGGAACACTGCTAGAGATAGAGATACCCAGCTAAGTATACATTTGTATTTTATGTTGGTAATAATTATTCGTATACTTAGGAAATTTGATGACTAGTAATTCACCCAGTCATTAAATAAGAATACAAAAAACAAGAATACCTCATTGTTCCAGTCATTGAAATTTGTGCTATTCTCAGCAACAATTTTTCAGAGGAAGCCCATTACCGCCAACAGTATTTTGTGAGGGGAAATGACGGGGGCAATGAAAAGAAACAAATTTGTCTTGTATCAATATTTTTTTTTTAATTGAGTTATGAGACAGGCTCTCATAATTTTCCCAGGCAAAGATAAAATATGCGTCAATACTTAAATATTTCATTCATGTGAAATACTTATTTTCTAGAGTATTTTCTAAAAAAAAAAAAAGATGTGTCACTCTAATTTTTGTTTTAAAATAAAGATACCTATAAGGATGCGTCATTGAATATTATGGTTGGTTTGGTTTTGGTTCAAAATGCAATTTGAAAATTTGAAGAAAGATTACAAGTATGTAATAGATCTTATTGATGCATAAAAACCCGAGTAAAAACCTCGATAAAAACCAAGTAAATAATTCGAAAAAAAATTAAGATTGAACAGGGTGGTCCAAATTGGACACTTTCTTATGGAAACACCCTTTATTTTTAGAGAAAGTGAAAAATGGACCCCCCACTCTGAGACTCAAATTTCATGAAATCTTGATTGGTGCAAACCGCATTTTGATATCTCCAATCGTTTAGCCGCTAGAGGGCGATTCTCGAATCCAATACTATAAAACCTTCATAACTTTTTTGTTTATGAAAATAATTGATTTTCGTAGAGACTTTCTAGAAGCACTTTTTTAAGCATAATTCAGTGATGTTCTCAGTTTTTTTTCGATTTGGCTCGGATTTCCAGATATTGACCAAAATCCGATTTTTCTCAATGGAACACCTTATATATTAATAGCTTTTTGGAAAGTTCTGCTTTTGCTGATTTCGATGACATAAATTTCGATAGGTTTATCTCCAACGGTTTCCCAGAAAAAAAAATAGGTATATTTCGGTTTTTGTCATAAGAAACAATGTGTTGGAAAAGGACTGTAATCTGTAAGGAAAATGAGAAAGGTCTCTTTCTAACACATTGTTTCTTATGACAAAAAAAGAAATAATTTTTTTTCTTGAAAACGGTTGGTGATAAACCTATGGAACTTTATATCATTGAAATCAGTAAAAGCATAGCTTTCGAATACGCTATTAATGTATAGGCTGTTCTATTGCAAAAAATCAGATTTTGGTCAATATCTCGAAATCGAAGCCAAATAAAAAAAAAATTGAGACGGTCACTGAATTCTGCTCCAAAAAGTGCTTCTAGAAAGTCTTTACGGAAATCAATTATTTTCATAAACAAAAAAGTTATGGAGGTTTCACAGTATTGCTCAAAATCGAGAATCGCCCTCTAGCGGCTAAACGGTTGAAGATATCAAAATGCGGTTTGCACCAATCAAGATTTCATGAAATTGAGCCTCAGAGTCGGGGTTCTATTTTTTTCTATCTCTAAAAATAAAGGGTGTTTCCATAATAAAGTGTCCAATTTGGACCACCCTGAACAGTATGAATAGCCTGCAAACCAAACTACTCTAAGAAACAAAGAAAATTTACTTTACCACATGGAAACAACGTTGCCTATCTGGTCTGAGAGATATGTTGTTTGAGTTCATTTTTGCAGTTTATTTGTGATTTTTTCTATTATTTATCTGAAAATTAGAAAAAAACGCTGAAAATAAACACTAGAGTGCTAGTTTCCGTAATTTTTGAAAAAGTAGATCATTTGAATCAAAATTAGTCTTTCTGTCAGTAAGTAGGTATTTTTATTTTATGCCCTCGGTTATGTCATAATGTGTTCATAAGTATAAAAACCTTCTTGTAGATCTATTTGGTATAAAATAGAACAGACAATTTACAATGATGCCAGGCAATTCTTAGATAGAGTAAGAATCAAACGAGAAGAAGGCATTGACGTCCGCACTGACAAAGAAGGCAGATTTCCTTTTCTCTGGGTCCCTCCCATTTAAAGTGAGACAACCCATAACGCGTGTGGCTTCTTCTTGTTTGATTTTTACTCTACCTGGCTTACTCTCTCGCACTCAAAAGTTTTTTCCAAAACAATAAAAGTTCGAATTTTTATGGGATTCATGAATGAAACATATTCTATTTGTTCGGGTTTGAAAAAAGGACGGTTCTAGAACAATTCAAAACAACCACACAGTTTATTATTGAAATTTGTGATAGCGCAGCCGTTGTAATTTTTTTTGGTTGACAAACTGTGCGATTGTTTCGAACTGAACCCAAAGAGGCCCTTTGTCTCCTGAGGGCTGAGCTGTAATGTTTTTGGATTTTTTTTTTGCATAAAATAATATATGCCACCCTAATTTATGTTTTAAAATGAAGATATAAGGGTAGGCTTCTACAATATTCACAAGAAAAACTTTTCAACAGTAGGAAAACTTTGAGGAAAACTTTTATCATGAAAATTCCGAGGAAAATTCAAAGGCTGCTTTTAAACACGAAATTAAAATGATAGCAAATATTTTTATTTATTTTTTGCAAAGTACTTATAAAAGCGAGAATGAAAGATATGGGAAAATTATGAAAGACTGCTCTTTCTTTGGAAAAAATCACAAGGCCGGTTTTTTCCTTATCATTGCCCTTGTCTGAAATGTTTGAGCTTCGAGTTGAACTTACACAAATATTGACCTTTAATTCACAACCAATGGCGGAAATGCGCTGTCGGGTGCTATGTCGGCGAGTACTTTATTCTCGACTTTAGTTTTAAAAAATTGACAATCATAACATAAAAATAGAAAAAATGGAGTCTTACCTATTCCAAACTAAGTATCTAGTTGAGCTCATGTCAGACCATTTCCATTTCCTCCATAAAAAAAAACTTAAGACTAATTTGACATGACCAGCTTTATCAGGATTCCATAAAACACATAATGCAGTACCAGAAAATTTTTAAAGGAACATAATAATGTTAAAAATATTCGTCTTCAATAAATAACCAAACAGAGTCCTACGTAAGAGCTTAGTTGTCTCGCTACAATCGAAGCCTGGGGCTCCTTGAAGATTCCTCCTCGGAATCATAATAAAACTTCTTGGTGGTCAGCCCCTTTTGGACTCTCCTGACAGCCTCGTTAATTAAATTTTCTGATCTCAATAGGGCCTGTAGCAGCTCATAGGGATCTTGTTCATCCAAATCCTTCTGTTTATTTTTGTGTCTAGCACAGGTTGCATCACATGAGTCACAAAAATATTTACCAGGTACGCGGTAGGGAGACGCACGAGATGATTTCCGGGAAAGGTGACTGCAGGATATCGCCTTCATCATAGGTGGACCAGATAACCTTAGGTTCTTTTTTATTTCTAGAACAAGCCCGTCAACGTCGCTGGGACATATGGTGATGTTGAAATTTGTTGTTGTTTTCGTCGTTTTCATGACCGGAACATCAGGGGTGGTCATAGTTGAAATTGGGCACACTTCAGCAGAAGGCATTTTCTAGAATCCGAACATGAACACCGCAACGACAAAATCAAAACAAAACTTGCTCGCTCCAATCTACAGAAACACAACACAACTGCAAATACTGCAACGTAATATCGTATTATTATCGAACTGTCTGAATGTTTGTTTACAAACAAATGACGTTGACGTTTTGGATTAAAGTTACCTCCGACACGACACCACTCGATTCGAGATTGGATAGGGAAATACAAAACAAAGAAAAACAACAAACGGGCAAACCCCAGCAAGAGAGAGATGGGATGTAAACTATGAGAAGGTTAATGAGCCGAACAGCCACCCCACCACCTATTTAAGCTGGTTCCAGACTAAACTGGCTACTCGGTGCCGCGCGGCAGAACGCATAGAAATATTTTTGGCGCGCGCGCCACGCGCCTTTAAATCTGGAACACCACAAAAATGTAGTCACTGCTGGAGCGCGGTCATGTCGATGGTGAGGTGAGGGCGAGGTAAGGTAATATTCATGATATCACAGATTACACTGGTGTCCCCCACACACTACGCAGGATCGCCTATCCTCATAAAGCCTAGTACTCATAACTGCGAAATTCGCATTTTTTTGACATTGCTTCGACAATTTGACGTTTAATACACGCATAAAACGTCAAATTGTCAACGCAATGTCAAAAAAATGCGAATTTCGCAGTTATGAGTACTAGGCTTGAGGCATTTGTAGTTCAGATCTCAAGCCCTCCCACTACCAGTGATTATGTAGCCAGCGTCTCGTTTTTCGCCTTAATGTTAAATGTAGGGTGTTGGTACAATCTAAGGTTTGCACCACAGTGTATCATTCCGCTGGCTTTTGCTTCATGCATACATGATTTTATTTTAGTACATTAATTACAATAGTATGTATTCCTTTCACACCTAGGAGGAGCTCCGGAACAGCTTCGGGGCTTCACGCGCTGATTCCTTTCGAAAAGTGTTTGTTGCACCACGCATCTGTTCCCTGCAAATTGGGGGCGACTAAGCACCGAAGCGAGTAGCTCGAGTGTTTCAAACTCTTGAAAGGAATACAACTAATTCTAAAACAAACCTTTTTCATAACTCGTTTGAATCTTCTTTTTTGCCTATTATTTTAATCAAAATTAAAAATAATATTTTTCATCATAAATTTATATTACGACCGTTGGTGCAAACAGCTGACGACACCGTTGATGACGTCGACAACGGTGCTGCACCATGATTTCGGTCGATAGGTTAGTAGATTAGTGTGTAATATGCTTGGCTCAGGCAACCATAGCCGCTTTCCAGTATGGGAGTGTGACGCCCGGAGCTACTCGGGGCGTGGAGCCCCCGAGCTGTACGTACGCGTCAACCTATCAGCTGTCACATCTGTGGGTGGCTATTTATCTATTTATTTCTTGTTATATCTCAAGATTGAACATTTTAAAATATATAGTTTTGATTCTCTTTCATTTTTGATAAATAAAAACAAACTGCACAAACAAACAGATAATTATTTTTAAAATTTGACATATTTGACACTAATGGCCGTTTCCACCAACGCAAATTTAAGTTTACTTAACGTAAAGTGCCGCTTATATTATAATTTCTTTTCCACCAGTCTAACCTAGTCTCATTAAGATACGCTTAACTAAGCCCAGGAATTTCTAGGCTTATTCCTCCCTTAACAGAGTGGCGATGATATGCGCAAGCAATTTGCATCATGCTTTTGTTGATATGAGCAAACCTTAAAGTTGATGCTTCACAGAAAATAGCAAAAATTGAATTGAGAGAAATTTTCTTAATTTTCTAATTTCTGGTGGAGTTTGCGTTGTTGGTGTGTTTACGAAAATTATTGTTTGAAAAATGGATATAAGCAGATGATTTGGAAGTATTAGATTTGTTTGGAGATGAGATGTGGTTTCCCCAGAAAAATTTATGACAGAAATAATAATTTTGAGGAGATGGACATCTAATGTTTTTTGAAGATTCAGATTGACAAAACCCACTGTGTTGCAACTTCTAGAACAAATTGAAGCGTCCTTTGAATTTTCTAATGATGGGTGAATTTGGAGTGATTGTGTTAAACTCATTGACTAATTTTCGCCAAATTTTTGTTTTTTCTGAAACCGATACTGCGTCCGTTTTCTTGTTTTTTATTATATGTTTGTACTTTGCCGCAAGGTTTACCAGAAGATCTTTTTCTTGGGCAGTATAGTATAATTTCCACCTCTTACCTCTTATTTTTTCATTTTCTTTCATTGTTGAACGGACGTGTTGTTGTAATAACTCGAGACGATTTGGGGTTCTTAGGCCTTCAGTAAAACTACTACGTTGGTTTACTTCATAATGTATATTAATATCATAATGCATATTCACAAGCGAACAGCGGTCATTGTACCTGCTGACTTAACAATTAGGTAACGGCAATAATATAATAATATAATATTAGCTAACTAATCAATTTGCACCATCAGATGCCATACAGGGTGTATTTACCCTATTACATTGTCGTGTTGTCGCGAGGTATTGTAAATCACAAATTAAAAGTGACCTTTTTATTTTTATTTATTTAAACCACGAATCTATCGTCAATAATTTCAAACAATTTATTTTCTGGACTTCAAAATTCCATCAAACCACTATGCAAAGCCGAGTTTGAGGTTATGATGGCGAACAAAAGCAAGGTTGCCAAAGCTAAACAATACTTAGTTAAGATTCATCAGAAAGGCGGTGGTGGAATGCAAATTTAATTAAGCGGTGCTTACATTTTAAGGGACACTTAGATATTCTCAGCTTAGAGCTTTATTGGTGGAAACGGCCATAAGACAGGCGTCTCACGCCATGATACTGGAACGGTACAAATCTAGTGCGTGGCGCCCCCGAGGTGCTCTGGTGCGCGCCAGAGCGCGCCAATGTGCATACTGGAAAGCGGCTCATGTAACAGGTCAATGAACAAATGAAGTGTCATAAAATGCAATTGAAAAATAAGTCGTGAGTCGGGCACCATTGTCGGAGAGTTGGTGTTTTTTATTTTATTTTTCTGATGTATGAGGTCTTATTATTATTTTTATAGTTTTTTAATCACAACGTTTACTATAAGAAAATACCATGAAAATTCTATAGAATCATCCTCGGGAAAATCCGAAGAACCGCCATGTCGTAAGGTAGTATTAATAGACCTATCTATTTTACCAGACAAAGAGGTAATAATACGAAAACTTCATTAGATAAAAAAAGACACAGAATGCTCATTGCGCAAGACGAGGGAAAACGCACCAAATTATCCGTGCGTTCGTTATTTTGGTCTGAGTTCTCCGAGCTTGACTTTACCGTTCGTTTATTAAAAAAGTGTACTCGGTGCAGCCTCATTCGCGTTCGTTTATTAAAATTTCTGGCGCTTTTAAACAGCGTTCAACTGCTCTGTTCGCTCGCTGGTCACGTGATTACGGCTCCGCTCAGCACGCTCTGCTCTTTGAGCAATATACCGAACGCAAGGTATGTTAGACTTACGTATAGCAATCTGTCCTTCTTATTTGCACGGGATGAAAAGGGAAGGAGGAAGACCGCGTGTTGTGCAACATATTTATCGATGAAAATTTCAAACAACTTTTGAATGACACTTGTCAAGTTGACTATTAACCGTACGTTTATTCTTGTCAGACCACGGGCAATGAACAAGGACAAGGAGATGCCCAGCGTGCTTAACGATCACCTCACACCTGTACTAGTTAGCCAATGAAAAGGGATTGCCTCGTGTTGCGCGCGCATACCAGGTAAAAATAGATAGGTCTATTGAAGTCTGAATTCCCATAGCTTCGTCAATTACGTCCTCAATTTATTTCATCCTCTGCTATAACATACTTTATGTCGTTTTCCAGTTTTCCGCAGTTATATTAGCCAATGAATCCACCAAGAGTTGTCGTACGTCTTCGATCTTAAAAGTTTTGTTGTTCCTAGCAACATAACCTTTTACTTGTGCCTTGTGCCCATAATTATGGGCCTGTTCGGGTTTGAAAAAAGGATGGTTTTAGAACGCTTCAAAAGAATGGCACAGTTTATTATTGAAATTTGTGATAGCCGAGCCCAAGTATGATACACACGCACTACTACTACAGGATAGCCTATCATAATAATAAGGCCTGTGTGGAACAAATCCCCTCTCCCCCCCTTTCCACCAATGCAAAATCACCAGTTGTGACGTAGGCAGCATGTTACTTCTCGTCTTGACGTAGGCTGTTTAAACAGTTGACGACTTAGTTTTGACGTCGGAAATGGTGACACACCAATATGGCAGCGATTACCAAAAACGAGGCCGATAAGCAATCCTGTAGGTGTGTATCATCCTTGAACCGTCCTTTGTTTCGAATAAAAAATTACTCGTTTCAAGTATTTGGTGTCTTTATAGAAAGTTTTCGTTGAAATCCATAGCGCCCGCCGTGCCCTTTTCATCCAAAGTTCGCGCCGCGTCGCACCGAGCTGATTATCGAAAGGCACGGCGCGTTTGGTCGGGATGCACCTTTAGCTGCTGCGGCAATTTCGACCTTGCTCGCTAGCGACATCAACGCTACACGTTGGCGGACGTCACGTCTACAAAGATAAAACTCACCGGAGCGGCGCCCCAGTGCATATACAGAAATCTATCGTGTGACTTGTTTTGGAAGCTTTTGAAAGTTTCCTAGATATCCAATAGATGGAGCCCTAGATGAGACACGCTTACAGTGACTAAATAAGCCTGTACGAACAGTGGCTACAATAGAGGTACCGCCGCCATTTGGTGCCCTACATCTTGCTGAATATATAGGATTTGAATGGACATCTTTCGTAAAAAATTGAAAACAACGTATTTGAAAACTATTATTAGGTACATCAAATATACGTTGATTTCAATTTTTTATGATATGGATGTCCATTTAAACCCTATCTATTCATATTTAAAATTAGCAAGAGGTAGGGCACAAAATGGCGGCGTTTTCCATATGAATATATAGGATTTTAAAGAGCCAATCAAAAATAAGTCAGCAATTGTCACCACTGTGGTTTAATAGAGCACTGTAGACACGCTGTTGAGAGCTGCAAAGAATTTCCCCTTTCCTTTGAAATTTTTGAGTCACATAAGGGAATAGGGAATTTTTAATGAAATGAAGGGAATTAAGTAAAGGTCGAAAGAAATGATAAAATTGCATTTTTGCTACATATTAAAAAGCCATACCTAATTGTTGATCTTGTAACTGGACATTTACGATTATTTATCTCCATTTAGCTGACGCCTAACGCACCGTAAGGATTTAATCCAGATTAGTTGCTGAAACCGGATTAGGACTTCTTTTTTATATGCAAATTTTCGAACTAAGCGAGATAAACTCCCAAGTCCATACGATGGATACGGGTGTGAGTCAACGTCCTAACAGAGCTAAATAACCTATACCTACGGCCTACTACATACTTGAAATTTTTATTTTGCTTTCCATATAATTTTTTGGGTAAAAATAAGGAATTCGAAAGCCTGTGAAGGAATTTTGTCCTACAATATAGAGTTGGCAACACTGCCGCCTAATTGATTCCTGCAAACAATGAAGTGACGTTTTTACGTGTAAAAATGTCACTTTAGGCGTTGATTATCGTTAAACCTCCCTTAAAATGGTCGGTGCAAACCAAGGTCAATGAACCTTTACATTGAATTCCAATTGATTGCAATTTGAATTGGAATTGAATGTAAACGTACCTTTACGGCAAGGATGATACACACCTACAGGATTGCTTATATCGGCCTCGTTTTTGGTGATAGCCACCATATTGGTGTGTCACCATTTCCGACGTCATAACTGAGTCGTCAGCTGTTTGAACCAATGAACTATAACCAAAAACTGGAATGCGAACACATATGGCGAACGTGAGGCCTAGTGCGGCTGCTGCGGAGGGGATACCTGTTTTTGTCGCACTCATTATGTTAAATGGCGAAAATTGCTTCCAACACGTATTCCAATTGATGAAACCTGTGAAGGGATATGACAAAACTTTCGAAAATGTCATATGTCAGCGAGCAACAGAAAAAAACAACATTCCCCCTTGTGGCATCCGTCTTTCATGGCTTCATTTTTTTGGCAGATATGGCAATGTGTACGCATTCCAGTTTTTAGCTATAGTTCATTGGTTTGAACAGCCTACGTCAAGGCGAGAAATAACATGCTGCCGACGTCACAACTGGTAATTTGGCGCCGGTGGGGGGGAAGGGGAGGGATGTGTGCCCCACTGGCCTTATGAGGATAGGCTATCTTGTAGTAGTATCGTCTATCAACCTTGCCTTTACGGTTATCAAATTTATTTTGCCCACGGACCAATATTAAATATTAATAAATCCACAAAACGTCAAATCGCACTATAGATACAAGAATCGTACCATATTTGTGCTTTTCTTATTTTTCGTTTTAACGTAACTTATTATAGTACAAGCAGAGAAAATCAATCCAAAATCTTCTCATCAGGTAACTTATTATACGCGTGTGTAATTAAGTACATAAGTAGATGTGTCAAAATTTGTTCGATCTTTTCACGCTAGAGGCAGCAGCGTCAATCAGCGGTATTAGGTTCTTGCATTGTATATCTTGTGTATATAGATGAAAACAGCAGGGATTAAGTTGTGAAAGGGAACATTCCAATCCTTTGAAGATAAAATGTTGTATGCCATTCGGCCCCGAAGGTCTTTTTGTGCTTCGCTCAATTGAGCTTGAGCTCACCACATAAAGATCCATTTCTGGGTCTAAGGACATAAGTAAATATTTTTTTCCTTGAGCGTACCGTACATTGACCGGTTTTAAACTCTACACTGCAATATTGCATTTGTTGAAGGCGACACAAATCAAACAAAAGTGTCAATATTGGGGCTATACCTGATATTATAGAGACATGAAGTAATATTTTTGGTTCCATTAACACAAACCGGTTTTTTTTTTTTAAATGTTGGTGGTCAAAGTTATGACCTGGGACGGTAACTTTGACCACTGATCTAAAAACTGAAATAAATTAATGTTACAGCCTCACAGAGTTAGACTGACCACTAAAAACGTTTTTAAAAAAAATCTAGGGCTATAAAAACCATAAAAATCTAGTTAAGAATAAGAAAACTATAACATTTCAACTCACTTATTTATTCTTTCTCCAAAAGTCAAAGACATATTAACAAAATGTTATTATTTAACCCACTTTAACTAAAAAAACTAAAATTCTAACGGAAATCACATAATTTTTTTGTTTTTAATCAGTCATCAGTTGCATTATATCCGCTGAAATTGCATAATATCATTCATAAAGTTAATATTGCAAATAAAATAAACCTTATTCTTTGATATGAAACAGAATAGGTACATTAAAAAAAAACTTATACCTAACCTAGCTAATTTCTTGTTAATTTCACTCTATTTTTAGAGTATCGCCGAGAAGAAGTTCTTTAAAAAATAACCCCCGTTTTCTATTTGAAGAATTTTTTAGTTTCATAACTATCTGCCTCTGTTTCATATAATCGATTGACCCACCCCAAGCAGCGCTTTTACGTCGTAACAACGTCGTCATCGATGTCTTGACTTACTTGGTCAATGCATATAAACTACATGCGCGAAAAAATTCTTCTAATTATACCTGCATTATTTAAGCACCGACACTATCTAACAAAAAAATCTAAATATAATGTTTATAATGCTTTCGTTCTGCCTCACTTACGATATCTTATTCCCGTGTGGGGATCTAGTGCCCAGTGTCATATTACTGAGATTATGACATTGCAAAATACGGTTGTGAAAATTTTATTCAATTTTGACAGACTCACAAATTCAGCTATATTATATGAAGAGCTAAACATAAGTCCGATAATTAAAATATATGAATTCGAGCAGGATAAACTTATGCATAAAATATTAAAACAAAGTCAGAAGAGCAATATTAATATTATTTTATCGAATGATGTACACCACTATAATACCAGAACCAACTGTGATATTTACCAAATTGTAACTAAAACTAATATAGGTCTCAATAATCCAATAGTCCGAGCTTCCAAATCTTATAATAAGGTACCTGGAGAAATTAAAAATGTAAGAAATTTCAATACATTTGTAAAAAAGCTTAAGCAACACTTAGACATAAGGTAAACAAAAACTGAGATTATTTTCTCAAGACCAGTGCTTACAGGCACTGTTTAGAGAAATTGTATTATTGTTATTGTAATGAATGATTTAAGAAATAAACGATTTTCAAAAAAAAAAAAGGCGCGACGTCAAGTAGACGACTATTCAACTCATATTTTCACCAAAATGGAGAATCATTTCAGGGTTGTAATGACGTCGCAAGTCGCGAGGCTTTACTAATTTTTAACTTATACGTCAGCATACACAACCAGATTTGAACGTTTAATAAACGTCGTAAACCATGACTAACCTAAAAACAAATACCAAACCATATAAAGGACTTTCCAGGTTTAATATATTGCACCAAATTCGCACTTTTGGTTTATTATTGGTGTTATTTTATTTCCCAACTCATCACATTAAAAACAAAATTAATAAGTACCTATAAGAATATTGGGGGACATAAAATAATAATGGCGCCTGGCCTTGTCAACAATAAAATACGTGAAACTAAATATTTAGCTCCTGTAGGCACAAAAATTTCAAACGAAGTCAACTTTTCTGTCAAATATAATTATGATATGCACATAAAACAAACGGGCTCCTATTTTGTTAATATTTTCCAAAAAAAAAAATAAATCTGTAATTTACATAAATTCTTATATAGTTCCGATGGGACAAGAACATCTTTGGGCAAGTCCGATTTACACAAAAATAAATAATTTTGCCAAAATTTCCTTATTAAGGATTGATTTTTTAGATATTATTTTATTTTTATTAAACGTGCAGCAATGGCGGATGATTAGATAGGACCTTGTGATATATAAAATGGTCGAGTTAATAATCTGCACCTTGGCCTAACCTAATGCGTGTTTTCGTCATGAAAATGGACTTAATCTATATAAACATACGACCATAGGTAATAAAATAGTACAAACATATAAACCAAGAGTGACTATAGGTCCCATATGGTAACCTATCGTAACCAGTTCTTTAGGTGCTTCAACGTTCTCATTTATTTGAAATTTTTCAGGAAACTATAAATGTTTTATTTTCAATGTTGTTCAAAATCTTGAAATATTTTCTTTTAACCTGAAATTTATTTTTTAAAAAATTCTCCTTCTGTAATATGTGGATGCGTATTTGAAGCTCCCGTTTAGTCCCATATCATATCAAAAATACAAAAGCAAATAGGTAGGTACTTATTCAAATAAATGGTTGAAAACTTTTTATAGTAACGCCATATCTATTGTTTGTTTATGTTTTTATTTGACCGATGACAGGTTATTAACGAACGAAGCAAAAACTATGCAATGCTACACCAAAATTTACCTTTGTCCAATTTCAACGTTGGCCGGCCGTTTTTCTAAGACCTCTATCTGACCTTATGATTGGTCGTGTCAGACGACGTTTTTAAAACGTTTCAGAGGTCACAGGATATGAAGATAACGACGGATTGACGTTTTCAATGCAACGTTGAATTTGATACAATATTATGACGTCCATTTTACGATTTTTATCTTACCTTATGATTGGTCGTATTAGACGACATTTAAAAAACGTTTCAGAGGTCACAAGTATACAAGAGGACGACGGATTGACGTTATCAATTTAACGTTAAGACTGGTTTTCATTTATTACGTAAAAATTAAGCTAGATAAAGGTCCGATTTCTTGACCACATCTTAAGGGCGATGGCACGACGTAATTTTAACGAAAAATTATTGACGGACACTTATCTGCACTGTATCTGCACTTCTGGCGACGTTGTATTTGGTTAATACGTAGTCGCAGGGACATGTATGTGCTACTTGGGACAGATCCACTAGGTTTGGCCAAAAAAAATTCAACTTTCTATTTCGTAGAAATGAAACTTCAACTTCCGAATCATTTGAAATGACCGGTGGTAAAAGTTAGGAACACAAAAAAAAATAGGTCCGAAAATTTTGAAAAAATTCCCTGAACTCTAAATAAAGTGTTAACGCCAAATCTAACACATGTATTTGCGAACATACATAACAGGATACTCACCGTGAGTAATGATGACTCCTGATTATATTTTGTTTGCTCTCCACGAAGGATAGTTTGCAAGTGACAATTTTTAACGAACTTTTGGTCCAAACGGTCAAAGTTTATTTTGCATCTGATTTCTAACTGAACTTGCATGGCAGCATGCCGCAACACAGTGCCAGTTATTAGACATTAGACTAAATATTTGTAGGTAGAAATCGCCAGCAATATACATTTACAGTTTTTTAAGGTGCATTATATCAGTTCATGATCTTTTGGTCAATGTTAGGGGAACAGTCGAAGTTAGGGGACTTAACGGTAATTCAAGATAATACCTACATATTATTATTTTCACTTAATTGAAGATTTCACTTCTGTCGTGTGGTCTTGAACACACACCATTATTTTTTTTTATTTTTTTTACTGTGAGAAGATCTTCGCCCCTAAACAACCCAAAAGAGAGTTTATTTAAGTTATTTCAAGCGTTAAAAGTTGCAATTCATGGATATTTAGCCCAACATAAAATATTCTCTTTATGGCATGCTTTAACTTCTAGAATGTTCGCCCTGTCAAGCTCTAGATGATAATATGCATATGCATTGCGATTGGGAAGCATTCAATCTAAATTGTATGTACTAAATTATCTCAGGCCCAGAATTATAGGAAAAAATATGCGCTTTTCTGGATAATAATAAATAAACATCGATGCATTATTAGACATATATAAACGTTTATTATAGGTATTCCTGATTAGCTTTACAATTACCTTATCTCTAAATATAGAAACATATATTTTATTTGTTTTAAATATAATGCCAGCCTTCAAAACTTGATTTTTAAAACAAATCAGTCCAAATGTCAGAAGTTCATCGTTAATGCCTAATTAATATATAACAAAAAAAATAAAATAAAAATGACTAGAAGAAACAGGTAGGTACCTACTATAATGACACCAATAATTTTCACTTATTACTAATTTTTCTGCTAAAAGCGTAATATAAGCGTAATAAGCACATTAAATTTATTGAAATTTAGGTTATAAACACAGATGATTCTTGCCTTAGTCTTATATCAGCTGTGGTTCTGGTTTGTGAACTCCTCGAAATATATTTAACGCTGTAGCTGCTACCAGTACGATGTATGAATGCTTTCTCTTTCGAGCAGCAAAGTGCTACTTTAAAACTCTCGCGAAATGTTTTGGACATAAATCCATAGATTATTGGATTTATGCAGCTGAAAAATATTGCAGAATAATAAAATTAGATATAAGTATAGATACATAGTTCCGTACATGTCAAAATCAAAATGTTGTGAAGATGAATTTGAAGCTGTGATTGATGTAGCTGATGATTCCGATTTGGAGAATATTGAAAAATAATATCTAAGTAATTAACCATGTAACTAGAATGTGGGCTGAATACAAAAACCTTTTGCGCGATTAACGCTGCCTTTTTACTTACATAGGTAGCTACTTTAAAAATGATTAAAAAGCGAAAATGAAATGAAAGTGAAACTAATAATAGTATTTAGTGAATTGTGGTTAATGTAGTACCTACCGGGCATAAAAGCCTTCATTCCTTAATTTAAAAAGTATTTACTGAAGTAGTTACGCGAACGTTATCGAAAGGTGATTAAAAAAGCTGCGGCGTGCCTTTCCGCAGTTCTATATGAACAGCTGGAATGTGCCATCAGATCTTCCCAAACCAAAAAACAACAAACATCTACGAGTCATTATATACCTATTCAATTTTTTTGGAATCTTCACAATCGAGTTTTCAGTTTCACTGGTACCACATATTGTATAAGATGGTATACAGACCTACCACTCAAGAACTCAATCCCTTACGATCCAAAGATGGCACAAGACTGTTTGAGGAAAAGTCGTCCATTAATTCTCGTTGGAAGGAACACTTTCAGGAACAGACAATCATTGAAATTGATAATGACATCTTCAACGGAACTCCACACACGCCAATACAACAAGAACCGAGCGAGGTTCCCAGATTATAGGAGGTTGGAGAGGCAACCAGACAACTGAAGAACAATAAGTCAGCTGGTACCTACTGAAGGCATTTCTGCTGAACTAAATATTTTAACAAGAAAGCCCCACACTAAGTGTTCAAACCTACATCCTAATATAAAATATGGATTACTGAGACCATACCGGCCGAACTTAGAGATGCCTCAATAGTTGCCATTTCCAAAAAGGGAGACAAGGTTCAATGTGGAAACTACAGAGGAATATATTTACTTTCTGTTGCGAGAAAGATACTTGCTAGGATACTATCAAATCGTCTAGTCCCAACTGCCGAACAGAACCTCCCAGAGACCAGTGTGTCTTTAGACCCAACCGAAGTACAGCTGACATGGGGGCGGATTACGAACTCTCGATTCGAACCGAAACCGCCATGGATTTCGAACGCATTCTCATGCATTCGCATGGAGTGCGTTCGAAATCCATGGCGGTTTCGGTTCGAATCGAGAGTTCGTAATCCGCCCCATGATTTTCAGTGCAAGACAAATGCAAGAGAAATCCAGAAAACGAAGTCGCCTTCTATACATGGCCTTCATAGCACTAGGCAAACAAATTCATAATTGGAGGTTCCTATACACAAGCTGTCAAAAGTAGCCAATAGTTCATAGCTTTACCAATGATTATTGAAACTTGTTTAATACTTTAATTTATTTTAGACAAACTTTTGAGATTATCCTTCACTTGTCAAAGTCTAAGGAAATAAATTATTTGTAATTATATTTGTAGATTTAGTGAAATAGGATTTTTTGGTTCGGTCAACAGATAAGCTCCTCAAAAGATATTGGCAAAGGCTGGGTGTCCGCAAAAGTACATCCAGATACTCTGCCTGCTTCATGATAATATGAATGCAACCGCCCTAGCAACGATGAACAAGGAGAGTCTTTTGCAATAACTACAGGCATTAAACAGGGCTGTGTTATTGCACCGACTCTCTATTTATAGGATCGATACTTCACCTTGTCGAGAATCACCTGCCGTCAGTAATGGAAATCCTGTACAGACTTGATGGCGGCTCATTTAACGTAGACAGATTATGAGCCAAGACGAAAATATCGACGACGTCGATAATTGAATTCCAATATGCGGATGATAACGACGTGATGCCCACTACAAAGGAAGATCTTCAGTCATCAATGAATCCAACCGGGCATAAAGGAGAATCGGCCTAGAGGACAACCTCAACAAGACGCAGATTTTGCACCAACCCGCACCGGATACAAATCCCCAAGCGCCAAACATAACTATAAATGACCATTGTTCGCAGAACGTAGAACACTACCCCTATGTCTTGGGAGCCATCTGTCGGCGAATGCAAGCATTGACGCTGAAATCCAAGATCGCTTGAAGTGTACTTGCGCGAGGCTCGGGCGCCTTCTAGAGAGAGTCTTCAACATTCAGAACATCAGCGCTGAGACCAAACTTCGCGTCCCCAATCCAGTTGTAATACCAACACTTACATATGACTGTGAAACATGGATCACCTACAGATGACAAATTTTTTAAGAACAGCGACGCAGACACGAGACCGAAAAGAGGAACCGCAGGAAGGACGGAAGGAGAGAGAGAACAGAGGAAGAGAAAATGCTGCCAGAGGCTAGGTCAAGACTATTGAAGAGTGTGCGGATCCAGATGGTTTATATAGTCATCAGAAAACGCACAATCGAGAGTAACAGATTAAGGCCAGTTAAATTACTCCTCATTTTGCAGGAGTTCAATCCGTAATTTGATAACCTACATATAATTTGATATCGCCGGTGCATCATACATGTGGGTTTGAATACAAGAGTCAAACTATGTGTAATTTGATATAATAAATATGCACTTTGATGTACCAACACAACGACACCTACGTGAGCGATATACCTACGTCATCGAAGATACAATTGCACCTGGAACATAAATCTTTTTCTTTGTTATATACTGGAAAACAGTATTTAGTCAAGAAAATGCAAATTTTAAATAGAAATTATGCGTTATGGAAAGACAATTTTTGTGATATTGTTAGATAATGGCAAACGAACACTATTAACTAGTTATCTACCAAAACGTTGTGTCGAATATCTTAATAAACAAAGTATTGAAAATTTCAATAATCCTGAAAATAAATATACAATAACCTATTTGGGTCAAAGCCTAAGTGACGCTGTTGGGGTTAAGACGCGATTTCTTCTAAGTATCGATGTGGTAGAATAATTTTTTCAATTCATAGAGAATACCCATATTTTTTTTTTTAAATTCACATGCCGATATGCTACATGAATATCAGAATTTACTAACGCAATAATTATTCCTGTTTTAGAAATACCTACTACCAACCAAAATACAATATGAACGTTAGCAATCAAAATCAGATTTCCTACATCTCGAGCTTGGTGTTCGAATTAAGGTGTATGGAAGAAGATATTTTGGCATATTTCGATCGAACATCAGCTGGAGTAAATGGCAAAAGTTGTGTAAAATATCTCAAAAATGCCGTCAATTTTTCCATGGGTGCATTTTTTCGGGATAAAAAGTAGCCTATAACACTCCCCTTTATATAGAGACTACGTGGTTTAAATTTCAAGGAGATCGAATCGAAACCTTCCTGGGGATGGCCACAACAACCTACCAAAGTTCCATCGTAATCGAATAAGTGGTGTAGGAGCGCATGAGGTACAAACAAAAAAACAACCATTGATTTAAAACTAAAAATATGTCTTCGAATGATTTGTATCACTATTAGCTCCAATTAAGGTTGTTTTATTGTTGAACGTGAGCTTTAACACATGATGTAATGCGTTGGATATATTTTGATCAAAAATTAATAAAATATTGTGGAAAATATCGTTGGAAAACTCAATTTACCCCGATTTAGAAAGTTTCTGTTGATCTTTCAAGAAAAAAAAGGCACAAGGAAACACTTGGTACAAATTTAGAACATTTTCTGGTTTTGAATGCAAACTTGAATCCAATATTTGTCTACGTTTGGCTCCAATTTTTTTTTTTTTTCTTGGCTATACGCACACTTTGGGAAATACTTTGGACAGATGTTGGGTGGTACATTAAAAATAACTCAAAATTGCAGAAAATGTCGCTGAAATGCAATTTTCCACATATTATGGATCTCTAAATATTTCAATATAGAAAGTCAAAAGGAAGCTTTGATTCTGTTGATACTTCAATATGGGAAAAATAACAAGGAAATACGTTTTGAACCAATCAATGGTATGACTATTTTTTACTAACTTAGGTTGTTTTAGTGTGGATAACACAATTCAACAAATTCAGGATTACGTTGGATAGATTTTGATTACAAAGAAAGTGGCAAATCGCGGATAATATCGCTGAAATGCAACCTTACACCTATTCAAGAAAGTTGAAAATGATTTTCAGCAAATTGATTCGTTGAAAATAATTTTAAAGCACTTCGTCTTAAACCAACTTAATTCAACTTAAAAACATTTATTACGCGTGAGGTTCTTTTTACAATATTCTACTTATTACTAAAAAAACAATATAATAACTAATAGCTATTTTTACAAAACATTATATATCAAACAATCTTAGCTAGATTTATTTCTCTCTACTTCGGAATTTTTATACAGACAATAGTTTGCAGCTATCTCTTTGGGAATGTGTGGAATTTTGCGAACAAAATCCTTCAGATCCTCGGCAAGCATTTCGTCAACGAATATGTCCAATTCAATAGCTCCATATAAAAACTTTTCGCAAATATAAGCACCCATGGAAAAGTTGAGAACATTTCTGAGATATTTTACATAGGTAACTTTCGCCATTTACTCCAGCTAATGTTTGATCGAAATATGCCAAAATATCTTTTTCCATACGCCTTAATTCGATCACCAAGCTCGTGATGTAGGAAATCTGATTTTGATTGCTAACGTTCATATTGTATTTTGGTTGGTAGTAGGTATTTCTGAAACAGTGAATTCTGATATTCATATGTAGCATATCAACACGTGAATTTAAAAACCTATTCTACCACATCGATTCTCAAAAGAGATCGCATTTTAACTCTAACAGCGTCACTCTGGCTCTGACCCAAATCGGTTATTGTATATTTATTTTCAGGATTATCGAAGTTTTTAATATTTTGTTCAGTAAGATATTCGACACAACGTTGTTCTATTGTCATTATCTAACGATGTCACAAAAATTGCCTTTCCATAACGATTATTTAAAATTTGCATTTTCTTAACTAAATAGGTACTATATGTTCCAATATCTAACAAAGAAAAAGATTTATGTTCTACCTGCATGATGAACAAATTATTGACTTTTCCAATTGTATCTTTGGAAAGAGACATTGTTTTATAAAAATACAAAAATTAGAAAAATAGGTACCTTGTTTATAAAAAAAACTGACATAGGAATTTAACAACATACAAATATCAGAATACTTGACACAACTTCTTCAATCATTAGAATACATTGATTATGTTCCGCATTTTCACGATTACCTAATTCAACTAATAAACCCAATATATGTATGGATGGAGGTACAGTTTTCAAAGCGCATCTTTGATGATGTTTGGTATCTGGCCCATGTGTGGTGACGTGTGTGTGATGCTTTTGATACATCTACACGTGTGTGTAGGTATATGAAATTGCATTTTTTAGAGTATCAAATTACGGGTTGACCACCTGCGAAATGAGAAGTAATTCAACTGGCCTTAATCAGTTACTATCGAGGACAATGAGAATATAATTGAAGATAAGCACTTTGTATCCATAACTCGATGATGATGATGACCCGCATTTATTTTTTCGATAAGTATTGATCCTGATGATGATGAAAATGATGATTCTGATGATCATACAATGATAACCCTGATACTGACAATGACGATGAGTGGACCACATAATATTCTAACAGGTAGGTTACCTGCTAAAGTACGACATCAAATGGAATGCACTCAACGTATATTTAGATATTCCAGTTCTTTGATGGTCTAGTACGTTATAGGCTGTCAAAATATTGTCAATTAAAATTGGCGTCCAACATACAGCAAAAAGTAGAACAACTGTAACTAACATGTAGATCACTTGCTTCACAGTTGTTGTATCATCACGACAATTTTTAACCTCAGATCGAATTTTCTTGGTTCTGACTTGTCGAGGTTGATTTATGTAGCTAGAGCAGCTGGCGAGTTTTTGTTCTAAACTAAAATACACATATAAATATAAATAAATAATAATAAATAAAAATATAATAAAATAAATTTTTTGTAGGTCCGATGATGACACGGATAGTGACGGAACGTCATCATCAGCATAATTAAGTGAAGGAATCTGTGAAATTTCTAACTCTTGAACGTGGAATTAGAGCTCTATTCCTTAGTCTATTCTGAAAGCGGCTTTTATAGACACATCCTACATTAAATAAATAGGTACAGCGTGTTTCTATCCAATCGCTTATTCAAGAAAAATATAATATGCCACATTTGAAACGGTTACTTTTTTTTGTAGATCGACAACGAACACTCGAAAAAACTAAACTATGCAGCTTATCAAAATTTTCAAAGTCGACAAACAAATTTTTAGAATGGTTAGGCCCGTCTTATTAGGACTAAATTTTTTTCTTCTTATAGGTACCTACTACTTACAATTGATCGTTGCACATAACTCTTCTATGTTCCATGACTTTCCACACCTCCCAACAAATAAACGTATACGAGTAAGTCATTATACTAAAAGGTATCACTAGAATCAAGAGAAGCAAATAAAGCTCGTGAAACTTCCAAAGCGCTTCATTTGATGCATTTCTCAAACACCAATAAAATTTTTCTTCGTAGTGCGGGCCTACTCTTTCTAAATGCTGGAAGTGAAAATGAAAAGTACGAGTTCAGCAAACAATATATTTATCGCTCTTACCCATAATACCAATGTCGGAACAGCTAACAAAATTGAAATTACCCATATAACTATAATAATGGATTTAGCTTGTCTGAGAGTACAAATATATTTGGATCTCACTGGATGTACTATAGCGTAATATCTACAAGTTAATATAATAATTAATACAGGCTTATTCTAATGATTAAGGAATACCTTTCAATGCTGATGGCGGTCAAGGTGAGCACAGAACAAATCGTAGACAAATTCTGCATGTAGTGAATACTTCTACATAAAAATAGGCCCATGGTCCAGGTGTAGGAGAATAACTTCGCGACCTAAAAAAAGGATTACACCCGTTTCTCCAATAGAACAGTTTAAAAAGTACTTTTTATTTAAAAAAATGAGTAGGTATAATAATTCCACCCTGAGCCAAAAAATTATTGTGATAAAAACAAATCTCGTCCATATTAGCAACATTTAACTTTCTGTATTAAATTTGTAGTTTCTCGCTTTTTCCAACAATGCAAAATATGATATGAAAGGCATATGAAAAAATTGGTTTTAGGGGACGAATTTCTGAAGTAGAGGACTCAACATATTTTTTTGAACTGTCTTAGCTTTCCAATAAAATGCATCTAATTGGCAGGTACACTGTATGTATACGAATACTAACTAAGAACGTTTACGTTACGTTAAGGTATTCCTAATTAAATAAATATTTAAATCTTACCTTTACTGGAATGCAGAAAATTATCAACAGCAAATCAGATGATGCAAGACTGGATAAAAATATATTAGTGACGCTATGCATTCTTCTGTATCGGAACGTTGTAAATATGATAAGACCGTTTCCTGTTAACCCAAGTATAAAGCTGAATCCGTAAACAATCAGCGTCGGAATTAGTTCAGCCCAATAGAAAATTGAATTATTAGTATCGATTTCGTCTGTATCGATTTTTTCTGTTGTGCCATTATAATGTACTTCCGTTGGCTCCATTTTTTCAGTGCTGTCTTTAATCTTTTTATTTGGTATGGCTTTACTGCTTTTTTATTAGGCGTTTATTTATTGAACGTCCACCAAACAAGAATTCTATTGATTAAATTATTGAAGTTGCATAAGTTTCCTAAGCACATCTAAAACAAAATAACAGTGAACTAATTATCACTTGAAAAATTTAAACTCTACTTATGCTCAACACCATATCTCAAAAGGATTAAATTGGGAGACTATAGCTTTATTCAAACACATCAAGAAACCGTACAATGTACCGTCACGATTCTGCGCAAAGCCAAAAATTTGTACGCAGAACCCGAAATTCGTAAACAGAGTGGTTTCGAAACCGTTCATAGAACGGTTTTTGACGTGTTGGAACAAATCTTATAGGTATAATTATTTAAGACGAATTTTTAGTATGCCGGGTGTCCCTACGAAAACTGTCAATGGCTTATATCTTTAAAACGATCATCGATAAAAAAAAAAGAAGAACCCGTTTGGAAGGTTAGAAGGGGGAACCAAAACAGGTACTTTTCAGCTTTCCCAGATCCACCCTTCCGGCAATAGCCACCCTAACCGCAAAATCTTAAATAGCGCTATAGGTCATGTGATATCTTAATTTCCTTCAACTCGGGAAACTCGATTTCGAACTGTGATTACCGTAACAATTTTTCAACGTTATTTTCACTACAAAATCTTGCATTTTCTCGATTGCCTGACAAAAATAAAATATGGGAAGTTGGATTTTGGAGAGAGTCTTCAACAATCCCGACCAGTGGCGTAGCCAGCCTTACGGGGCGGAGGGGGCAAACATATAAGGGCGCATAATCCCAACAAACACATTTCTTACGGCCCAGCATCGTACGAATGCCGCTTTGCCGGAAAACAGGCATCTGCCCAACTAAATGAAAAAGGTACTGGTCCGGATCGTATATGACCGCCCGGCCGACAGTCGAGCCGCAAGTCGGCCGACAGTATGAACCAGCGTTGGGCCGATTCAACGTCTGAATCATTACATTGAGCCAACGCTGGGTATACTTCCTCAAATTTTATGGTCCTTTACAGTATATTTGATGGATTTTTATCACAGGACCATAACTTTATACATGGTTGTAATATTATATACCGGAATGCTAGTAAATAATCCCAAAAATCGAATTTTACTTTTTCTGCAACTTGGTATGACACAACAATTTTTTTCTGCTGTTTGTTTTTCTTGGTAGTAGGAATCGAAGCCTTTCTGGAGGACTAAAATTTCAAACAAATTAAGGTTTTATCGAAATAATCATAGATATATTATATAAGTTACATTCCTCATAAATCTTTGAAAATAAAAATGCATTTTTATAAAAATATCTACAATAGTTAATATTTAGGTAATACAATGTAATATTATAGGAAAAAAGTCAACATTTCATTAGCGTATAGAAATAAATAAATAACTTCTTTGGAGGAAATACCAAATACAAATAAACTTGAATTCTAACATAAACTTAGAAAATAGAAAAAAAATCCATCATTTCCATCTGAAAAGAAGAATAACAACATTTTTTAATGTAACATGCGTTATTTTAGTTACAAGTACCTATACTCACCAAGTTGTCTTCGTTGCCGGAAAGTTTTGTCTTATATCTATTTAACAATTGACTTTTCGCGCGGTAACACAACACAATAACTTATTTCCACAATTATTGAGAAATTACCCAAAGCACAAGACCAAGAACAAAATCTAAATACAAAAACGAAGCCACAAACATACGTCGCCAACGAGGTAATGGCCGTCAATGCCGTTCAGGTTCAACAATGCACAAAACACACATGAAGAACGGGTGCGCGGTGCGCCTGCTCGAAATTTTCAAAGAGGCTGGGAAACATATATTGGCAAACTGCCGGTCCAGTGATATAGTACCAGTTGTATAATTTGAAATCATAAATAGAAAAGCCCCGACGCTATGCCAGCGTTCAAATGCCAACAGTCGGAATTCAATGATCGAAAACACAAGGGGCCAACTGCATTTTGCCGATGCCGCCACTTACCCATCGTTCAAGGCATTTGGCCGATTGTTTACCGTCAGTTCGTGTTTGCTGGGATTCTTTATTTTTTTGGGGGGGGGGGGGGGGGGGGCGGAAGGGTACAACAAATGAATGTTTGTATGCTTTTGTAATATGTGCTTATTGGGGGAAAATATTAAAGACGAAAAGCCTGACAGAGGCGAAAAATTTCCTCGAGTGCCACGCCCAAAAAAGTTTATTTTAAGCCTTCAAAAACATTTTTTTTTTCGGGTGCCACGGTGCCAGGCCGAAAAGCATTTATGTATTTTAAGCCTTACTAGGAATAATGTGTGGACATGCCGTTAACTTCAAAAAATCCTTCCGGACGCCTTGAAAACTAGAACAAATCCGGGGAAATCTGGACGGATGACAGCCCCACCCAACCCAACCCAGCAACCCATAGTTTAGGCGGTTACACACGGACGTGGATGTCTGAAAACATGTACGCACATACATGAACGCGCAAACAAAAACATCAATGTGTATCCAAAACACTGTCGCGTTTTTGATTGTACAAGTGGTAGGAATTTTGTATGCACACTCGGATTACTGTAGCAAGAATAGGCGGTTACACACGGACGTGGATGTCTGAAAACATGTACGCACATACATGAACGTGCAAACAAACACATCAATGTGTATGCAAAATACCGTCGCGTTTTTGAATGTGCATTTTGTATGCACACTCGGAACACTGTAGCAAGAATAGCAAGACTGCAGTTTTGTGCGAGCGTCTGTACAAAAGCGCCATGCACGTTGTTGTTTGCACGTTGATGTATGCACGTATATGTATTAAGACATCCACGTCCGTGTGTAACCGCCCAATAGCAAGACTGCAGTTTTGTGCGAGCGTCTGTACAAACGGGACATGCATGTTGTTGTTTGCACAATGATGTATGCACGTATATGTATCAAGACATCCACGTCCGTGTGTAACCGCCTTTTAATAAACAAATATTACATCAATCATCAAAACAGAAACTATCACTTTTCCTTTGATTGAACTGAACCATTTGCCGACAATGCTGACTTACGATAAAGAATAAAAGGTGAAGATGAGGTCGATAAAATAAATAAGAAACAGCAACATTTTATTTCTTATATTTTGGGCCGTCGCCACCCCTGCCCCCCTACTGGCTACGCCACTGATCCCGACATCAGCGCTGAGACAAAACTTGGCGTCTACAATGCATTTGTAATACCAACACTTACATATGGCTGCGAAACATAGACCACCTACAAACAGAAGACACATAAATAGCCTAGAAAAATACCACCAGCGACGTCTAAGAAGGATCCTACGGATTAAATGGCAAGACCAGTAGTGTTTTAGAGGAGGCGAAAACAACTAGCAAGAAAGCCCTCATCATCAACCACCAACTTCACTGCACAGGTCACTTCGTCCGCACTCCCGAAACACTTGTTTCACGACAGATTCTCTACAGTCAACTGAAAGAGGGAAAACGAAAGAAAGGAGGTCAACAAAAACGCTACAAAGATGTTCCTGAGGAAAATATGGCAAAGAGCCGCATCGATACCAGCAACTAGGAGACGAGGGCAAATGATAGTCCCTCAGGGCGTCGACTAGTCCACGAAGGACCAAAAAGTTTTGAAGAACAGCGACGCAGACACAAGATTGGAAAGAGGGCCCGCAGAAGCGAGAAAGCAGAGGAAGAGACTGGGTGTGTGGGTGTGCCAAGACTGTGGAAGAGTGTGCGGCTGCAGAATTGGTTTATATAGCCATAAGAAAACGCATAATCGAATACAATAGGAATAGAATAGGAGATAATCATACTCGGTATTCAGTGATCGCCTATGATGATGATAAGTCAACTTCTACATGGAACAATCTGAACAGTAGGCTCTAGAATCTGTCGCAATAATTCCTTCCGTTGGTTTTGATATGTGGACGACACCTTTGTTGCTTTTGGGGACTTCCGGCCGACTGTGTAGTCCGTTGGCCTGGCCTGACTAAATTTAAGATCTGCATGAAATTTGGCCCGCACAAACCAACAGGCGTGCGTGTGTAAGCGTTCAGTTCATTTCGTCAGTTTAATTGGTCAGTGCAGAAAGCAAATAAACAAAATGTCGATTCCAAGTAAACAATTCTTATGCGAATTTATGGAACTTTGCAAAAGCCGAGACAAAAGCTTTCCATGTTTATGGAAAATAAAAGGATAAGAAAGTGATCGAAACAAAAAATCTATTGTCTATGAAGTAGGTATCAATACAAAACGTAGAGGAAATCGATTTGGATACAAATAGAGAAACAGTAGTTGAAAAAATTTATAATTTAAGAAGTTTTTTCAGAAAAGAATACAAGACAATGTTTTTGAAAATTGCAACATAGACGTGACATCGAATCTGCTGCTTTTCTCTTTAATACTATTCGACGTCTTGTTATCTAACGGCACTTTTTAGATATTTAAAGCTATATGTTTAACTAATTTTGCCGTCATGCCAGGGGTCACATAACATGCAGCAAAGCCACTCTTATGTTATTGGGTATGCTGAATGGATCCTACATAACAATGTAATATTGCTGGTAAGTTCATGTTTCACAATAGTTCTATAAGTGATTTACATTTTACTGCATACCCTTTAATAAATGTTCGAAAATATCCTGCCAATCTCAAAAATTGTCTTACATCTTTGACATTTTGAGGAAGTGGAACTTCTTGACACTATTACTATTTCTTTTTCTATATGTCTTATTTTTCCCTAAGATGTCTCGTACTCTAGGAAATCAATAATTATTATCTCTTCCAAAATTTATATAAGTTTCAGTTTGTTATCAATAAATAATTGAGGTAGTAGGTAAGCATTTTGAGAGTATTTTTGAATGCTTTCTTGTTTATTGTGAAATTCATCTGTTCATAATAATATATTATTTATATTTTCACATTTGCCTGATTGAGTTGTTCGAGAGGAGTTGGCGCGGCAATACCTGAACGTAGATCTTTCTTTTTGCATACAGTGATCGGTCTTTTTCATCTCTAGGTGAAACTACATTGGTTTCGTGCTAGTCCCTTCATTCATTTTAAACTTCTTTTCTTGATCTTTTCATATTTTTCTAATGTCCTTAGAAGAAAATAGCTCACTAAACTTCAAGTCAAGTAACTCATTTTATCAGTGGCGGACCTAGGATCTTTGGGGCCCGACGCAAAAAAAAAATTGGGGCCATGTCATACTTTTTTGGGTAAGTATTTTTCTTCTGGTGATGGGGTATGAGGCGAGTGTGCGAAAGTTATTTATATTTTTGAAGTTTTTTTACAGCCAAATATGAAAACAGATTTAATTAAAAAACAAGTTTATTAAGAATATATGAGATAATATGAAAACACGACACCTACTTCACTAGTAGGTACTCACACCAGGCACCAAAGCCAACAAAAACTAAAAAGCACCGTACTGTACTGTCCGTACTCCACCAACAAGAACAAGTGCCATAAGTTATCTCTGGAGTCTGGTTGGAAGACAATAGCTGGATAAACCGCGTAAAGTCTATTCGCAGAAATAACCAATAAGGAGAGCCGGAATGAGTTCTAGTATAGAATAGTGAGAGCTCGAGACACCGTTGCAAAATGTATCGTAAAGAATGCTAGTCTTTGTATGTTGGTTTTTTGATTAAAAAGAGCTTATCCAAACTAACCCGTCCTCGTAATGAATGCTAGTCTCTGTATGTTGGTATTTTAGACGAGAAGAGCTAATCCAAGCTTACCCTAACTAGCCCGTCCGCCTCAAATAATCTTTGAAAAAATTGAAAATTTTAAAACAAATATATTGCCTCCAACGCAAATCGAATCTGGGTCAATTTGCTCCAAAAACCGTGCGTAACCCAACTGGACCCTACCTTAGATTATGTCCCTACCACCAAGCCTGTGGAAGTAATCTCAGAGATCGAAGTGATAACGTGCGCAACTAGTGTTTCACAAGACAAGATTTCTTGCCTTATTGGGCCTATTCTTGTCTTGTCTTGTCTTGCAAAGCAAGACAAGAAATTAAATTCATTCTTGTCTTGCCTGAATCTTGCAGAAAAAAGTCTTGTCTTGCAAACAAGATTTCTTCCAATTTCTTGTTCTTGCATTATTTGTTTTGTGACGTCATAGCAAAAGTCTTGCTTGTAAGAGTCTTGTTGCAAGATTCTTGCTGCGAGACTCTTGCATCATTCATTACGTTCAAAAGCCTGTCGGGGGCGTGTGTAGTAGAAAAACACGACGGTTTTCTACCACACACTTCGCTTATGGAACGACGTGTTCCATCTTGGCGATGAAAGCCGTTGTATATCATCATAGGCCGCGTTCACCAGATACAAACGTTGTAGACCGTCAGATAGTGACATATTTAGGTGCCCCATTTTTGCATACAAGCCTCGAAGGGGGTTGAATAGTACATCGATTTTGAGTAGGATGAAGGTATTTTTACGAATGGCTCCTGGGGATAACATATGGAAAATTCAATTTTACTTATGTTACCCTTAAACGTACTTTTCCATTAGCGACACTCAAGAAAATATATTTTCCTGCTATCGAAGTTGTAGATTTTCATCTTTCCGATGGGCTTGTGTTGGAAAATCGCCCAAAATCTCGATTTTTCCTTACAAAGTTACGCCCTTATTTCAAACCTTTAGCCACCTGCAACACCCCCTTATTTGTTTTCATGAAGCCAGGTATTATTAATTAATCCTTTGGTGAACGCGGCTTGCGAGAAAATATAGGCACTAGGACGTCTTTCATTTCTGTCACGGAAAATCGAATTTTCCATACGTTATCCCCAGGATCCATTCGTAAAAATACCTTCATCCTACTCAAAATCGATGTACTTTTCAACCCTCTTCGAGGCTTGAATGCGAAAATGGGACACCTAAATATGTCACTATCTGACGGTTCATTGGTAAACGGTTTCCGATTGTTCTGCTGAACGCTACGTTGAATTTGTGTTAAAACCAAACATGTTTTGCAAACGGTCGCCATTTTTGCAAGCATAATTTCAGAGTGTTTATAATTTTCAACACTGTGTTTTTTGTGGTGACCTGTCATTCAGAAGGTGACGTTCTATCATTGAAAAGTTGAATCGTTCAGCAGAACCAAGAGTTAACCCAACATATTCTGTTGGTATTTGGTTTTACGGTTTACAATCCGTTTTGGTTCTGGTGTACGTAGCCATTGTCTCTGGAGCCCTTAAGATTATGATCGGTGATCTCTGGATTGGTGTCATTGATAACGTGGTTGTCATCTTTCCTGGTTTAAAGACTTTTTTTTTCGAGGAAACAGTTTCAAAAACCGTATTAAAACGGTTTCAGCTCTAAAGCACTATTTTATGCACTACAATGATAATAGACCTTAAAAAAAATTCGACTTAATTGTTTGATGGTTGAAAATGAAAAGGACTTCACATTGAGCCTAAAATTCAATATTGTGTGTGCAGTGTCGTTGTCTATCATGACCAAAAATTTTCCTAGCCATACTTGCTGCAAGAACTGTTAGATACTGTCATCTGTTTGAGTGTTTTGAAACTACAATTTCAGAAAGTTTTGTCGCAAAAAAATGCCTTTAACTTTACAAACTGATATGTTGACATTTTTATCTCGTTAACTGCCGCAACGTTGCCAAAATTAATTCAAAAATATGCAGAGAAGGAGACTTCATTTTTTGCAAGATTTCTTGCAAGATTGCAAGAGTCTTGCAGAATAATTTCTTGTCTTGCTTGGCAACTTCTTGTCTTGTCTTGCTTTGCAAGACACGAAATTTAAGAGAGTCTTGTCTTGTTCTTGCAGCAAGAACAAGTGCAGAGTGCGTCGTTTGCTTCATGTTAGATCCGCCACTGCATTTTATTAAGGTAAAACAAATTCAATCAATTAAATATTCAAGTTTTAATAGGCAGGAGGTTGATAAAACTACAAAATATAAATTACCAATATCAGTTGAAAATCGCATCTCTATGATGACTACTCAAAATTAGAAAAATACCCCTTATGATAATATATAATTATTTTTATATTTTTATGCCTAGTCCTGGTACACTATTTCAAAGACACCCCACGCCGGCAAAAAAACTTAAAAAGTGTGGGCAATGCCGCTGGTCTTTGTCGCATACCGACAAAGCCAAGCCGTTCTTGTTGACAGTGTGAGATATCTCTTTAGAAGTGGACAAAAGTATAAAATTACACGTGGCTGAAGTTAGCTTCATATTCATATTCAGATTCGTGTATATTACAGTCGACCAGATAATTATTGAAAAGAAAAATTAAAAAACCGCGAAATTGAATCAAATAGAATTATTATATTATGTAGGCGATTTCTGGGATTCGGAAAAGGTAGAAATAACCCTCAGGCACATTCGAGAATATTTTCTCCAGTTAAGTTAGGTCTGGAAAAGTCACTACGGGGAAAAAACGATAATTTGTTTGACAATTTGTGGAGAATTAATGATGCCTTGTGGGTATTTTTTGGAATTTGAGAATGATGGAGTTGAACCTTAAGCACAGTTCAGAAGAGTTTTTGCATTCAAGTTAGGTCTGGGAGATTCATTACAGGGGGAAGTCGATAATTTATTAGAAAATTCGTGAAAAATTAATAATGCTTTGTAGGGATTTTTTGAAGTTCGAAAATGATAGAGTTAATCCTAAAGCACAGTGCAGAATAGTTTTTTCATTCAAGTTAGGTCTGGGAGATTCGTTACGGGGGGAAGTCGATAATTTATTGGAAAATTCGTGAAAAATTAATGATATTTTGTAGGGATTTTTTGAAGTTTGAGAATGATAGAGTTGATCCTAAAGCACAGTCCAG
This sequence comes from Ceutorhynchus assimilis, assembly GCA_917834065.1. Taxonomy (NCBI): domain Eukaryota; kingdom Metazoa; phylum Arthropoda; class Insecta; order Coleoptera; family Curculionidae; genus Ceutorhynchus; species Ceutorhynchus assimilis. Next base: position 10,141,160 of record OU892277.1, read on the forward strand.
AATAGTTTTTGCATTCAAGTTAGGTCTGGGAGATTCATTACGGGGGGAGACCTAACTTGAATGCAAAAACTATTCTGGACTGTGCTTTAGGATCAACTCTATCATTCTCAAACTTCAAAAAATCCCTACAAAGTATCATTAATTTTTCACGAATTTTCCAATAAATTATCGACTTCCCCCCGTAACGAATCTCCCAGACCTAACTTGAATGAAAAAACTATTCTGGACTGTGCTTTAGGATTAACTCTATCATTTTCGAACTTCAAAAAATCCCTACAAAGTGTCATTAATTTTTCACGAATTTTCTAATAAATTATCGACTTCCCCCCGTAACGAATCTCCCAGACCTAACTTGAATGAAAAAACTATTTTGGACTGTGCTTTAGGATTAACTCTATCGTTTTCGAACTTCAAAAAATCCCTACAAAGTATCATTAATTTTTCACGAATTTTCCAACAAATTATCGACTTCCCCCCGTAATGAATCTCCCAGACCTAACTTGAATGCAAAAACTCTTCTGAACTGTGCTTAAGGTTCAACTCCATCATTCTCAAATTCCAAAAAATACCCACAAGGCATCATTAATTCTCCACAAATTGTCAAACAAATTATCGTTTTTTCCCCGTAGTGACTTTTCCAGACCTAACTTAACTGCAGAAAATATTCTCGAATGTGCCTGAGGGTTATTTCTACCTTTTCCGAATCCCAGAAATCGCCTACATAATATAATAATTCTATTTGATTCAATTTCGCGGTTTTTTAATTTTTCTTTTCAATAATTATCTGGTCGACTGTAATATACACGAATCTGAATATGAATATGAAGCTAACTTCAGCCACATTAAAAAGTACAGGGGATCCCTAGTGTTACATATTTTCGTTACATAGCAACTCGCATGAAACGAACTTACCCTACAGTGCGTAAACCCAGTTTGCGTAAAGAAGTACCTATCTAAGTAACTTTCACCAGCAAGATAAATTTGCCAAACACGTTAGCAGTCGGTTCATAATAATTTGGCTCTTTTAAATAAATCTTAGAATTTCCAGATAGCCGTAATTCGTTATAAAAATCACAATTTGTACAAACAGTAGGTAAGGTATAAAATTTTATTAAAATTATTATCTATCAAGAAACTATTAAATTCTAAATAAATATTAGATAATTATGTATAAATAATATTCCAGAAGCTTTTTGAAGTGAAAACTTCTTTAGAATCGTTGGGAGTGATTTGAGACTCGATGAAACGAAAAAGCGACCCTGAAACGAAAAAGCGACATGAAAGGAAAAAGCGACACTTTTTGAAGTGAAAACTTCTTTAGAATCGTTGGGAGTGATTTGAGACTCGATGAAACGAAAAAGCGACCCTATATATATGAAACGAAAAAGCGACCCGATGAAACGAAACGAAAAAGCAACACTTTTTCAACACGTTTATATTAACACACAACACACAACAAGAACCTGGAACAAGCCAAGTGAGCTGGAACAAGTCTAGATAAATCTGGATGAAGTCTGGAAAAGTCTGGAAATCTCTGGAAACGTCTGGAAAGAGCCTGGAAATTTCTGGAAAGGGTCGGAAAAATTCTGCCAAAGGTCCCAAAAGACCTGGGGATCATTTTCCAGAATCCGGATCAGTCTGTACAAGCCTGGATAAGGTCTGGATAAATCTGGATAAAGTCTGTAAAACTCTGGAAAACTCTGGATAAGTCTGGTTATTGTCTGGAAAAGTCTGGAAATCTCTGGAAACGTCTGGAAAAAACTTGGAAATTTCTGGAAAGGGTTGGAAAAATTCTGAAAAAGGTCCCAAAAGACCTGGGGATCATTTTCCAGAATCCGGATCAGTCTGAACAAGTCTGTATAAAGTCTGGATTAATCTGGATGAAGTCTGGAAAACTCTGGAAACGTCTGGAAAAAGCCTGGAAAGGGTCGGAAAAATTCTGCCAAAGGTCTCAAAAGACTCTGGAAAAGTCTGGAAATCTCTGGAAACGTCTGGAAAGAGCCTGGAAATTTCTGGAAGAGGTCGGAAACATTCTGCCAAAGGTCCCAAAAGACCTGGGGATCATTTTCCAGAATCCGGATTAATCTGTACAAGTCTGGATAAGGTCTGGATAAATCTGGATAAAGTCTGTAAAACTCTGGATAAGGCTGGTTATTGTCTCGAAAAGTCTGGAAATCTCTGGAAAAAACTTGGAAATTTCTGGAAAGGGTTGGAAAAATTCTGAAAAAGGTCCCAAAAGACCTGGGGATCATTTTCCAGAATCCGGATCAGTCTTTACAAGTCTGGATGAAACCTGGAAAACTCTGGAAAGCTCTGAATAAGTCTCGATAATGTCTGGAAAAGTCTGGAAATCTCTGGGGTTGACACGCTTTTATAATACATCGAACTAAAAAGTGAAAAATAAATATATTTAAAAAAAACTAAAAAACACGGTTTTATAGTAAATTGAACTAAAAAGTGAAAAATAATTTTTAATACAGTGGTGCGTTAATTTTGCTGGCCAGTGTATAAACAGAAAATATTAATGAACAAAAAATATTAGAATTATTGTCAAAAAAGCGTGGGGTGCTCAATGTATGAGAAATGTGGAACAAAGCACCCCAGCGTGTATTTTAGTTTTGCGTTCTTTCTCAAAGTCTTTTGGAGGGGGGGGACGCCACTGTGTATGTTAGTATGTGTGTAATGCATGCAGTTCGATGAAGGTTTCACTTCTACCGGGTGTGAACTGCACAGGTTTTTTTTTTTTATTACTTCCTCATCCGCACTTACATTCTAATCTGCAATTCATGGAAACGTACATACACAGAAAAAAAACCGGACTATTGACAACAATAATAATTATATTTATAGATAGGATTCATGAGTACCTATCGTATCTATACTAAAATACAGTGGCGTAACTTCAAATCCGGGCCCCCCCCGCACGGATTTTCCCGGGGCCAATCTTTTATATATGTATTTTTCTTTTATTTTTTTCTTTATGTGTTCCGCGACGTTTCACTCAGATGATAATTTCGTAACGCGTCATCCAATATATATGAAATGTTGAAGATCTGTGTAACTTTTTGTGTCGCTTCTACATGTGTCATCCAATTTTACCACTTTTGCTTCAGTTTCTTCATTTAGAATCGCAAATGTAGGTAACCTATGGTACCTATATTATGGCATTTTTCATTAAATTAAATTCTAGAATCGGCAATGTCATATTTGTCAAGGCTTTGTTTAGTGATGCCGCGAGACTCGAGACTGGTCTCGTCTCGTCTCGACGTTTCGAGACGAGACTGGGTTTTGGTCTCGTCTCGTGAAGTTTCGAAGAGACGAGACCAGACTAGACGAGACCAGACTAGACGAGACCAGACTAGGCGAGAGTCTCGTGTAGTCTCGAGATTACACTTAAAATTTTTCTTTCATAGCTTTATTATTGGACTATTCTGGGCAATTTGAATATGAAATCAGTAAATTGAATATCACGGTTACTCTTTACTGTGATTTTTCACTAATTGCCTTTTCACTGTGGCAGTTTGGACTTCCGTTATAATATAGAAATAAAAACCATATATACAGGGTGTCCGAAAAATAGCGTAAAAACTCTCAACGTAGTAGGGGACCCTTTGAGAAACCCTAGAAAAATAATTATATTAAAAAAATCCTTCTCCAGCATTATTCTTGGTAATATGAAGAGGTAGATGTGAAAATTCACCTTCGAATTCTTCAGGTAATTACATGGGTATTTAATTTAATTCTCTGACATATTGTCAATGGAAAATTTTCAGTGTTGCCAATTTTAATAAATATTAAAATGCAAATAACTTTCTCAACAATGCCACTAGATTTTTTCAAATATTTTCCTGGGATTCCTTGTAGGGTCCTCTACCACGTAGAGAAGAGTTTTTACGCTATTTTTTGGACACCCTATATAACTCGAGACCAGACGAGACGAGACTTTGGTACTCGAGACCGAGACAAAGTCACGGTCTCGCCTCGAGATGTCGAGACGAGACGAGACCAACCCTAAGTCTCGTCTAGTCTCGTCTCGCGGCACCACTAGCTATGTTGAAGAAAATTACAAAGTGGAACATTCGATGACGCGTTCCGAAGTCATCACCTGGGTAAATTTGGTAAAAGCTCGTGGGACACCCTGTATATATGTATATGAACAAATAAATTGTATTCTAATAATATAAATATATAAGTAGGTACATAATATGTATAATATGCATTTGCATATAAGATGAAGTAAAATCAAAACCAAAAATCAAATTTTGAAACTAAAACAAAAAATAGAGAATATGGGGAAATTCCAACCATATGTATAATAAAAATAGTAAATATAACAAAACGAGGAATATAAAAAACATTAATATATTCAAACATCGTTTAAGAATGGAAATAACAAAAATCCCTGTGAAGTAAAATAAAAGAAAAGTAAACAAAAGACCAAAACCTAAAAATCTTTTCTGCGGGCCTTGTGGTTGGCAAATGACATAACTAATTCGAATGCGTCCATATTTTTTCAATGGTAGACTAGTTGTGTATTATGAGGTCCATAGGTTGAAGTATTTTGTTTTAGTTTGGTAGTTTAATACTTTCTTGTCACCAGGTCTGGGGCCACGCGGGGCCCCTAAAACCACGGGCCCCCCCCCCGCGACTGCGGACCCTGCGGGACCTTAGTTACGCCACTGCTAAAATATTTTAATTGAAGATCTGTTTCAATCTTATGGAATTACCTACATAGTGAGGTGTTTTATTAGATGGCTGAAGTTCCTAATATTGGGATAATAATGTGCTGATTGTAATCGGGTGATCTAGTCTCGTATTTTTTATATTATTATAGCAAGGGCGGTTTAAAGGGGGGGGGGGTAGAGGGGGTAATTACCCCCCCAGAAAAAGTTTTTTTTTATAAATTTATCAATTACAACAAAATTTCAACAAAAGACAAGTTCTACAAAGTAAAGGATTAAAGGCATCGTATGAATATGATAGGCTCACCAGTAGCGAGTTCCCTACCAAGGTTCCTAAAGTTTATAGGTTGTAATGGGTAACTTGATGACGCATCTGGGGGCCTTATGCAGATTTGCATTATGTTGAAGCACTCCAGATGACGTCATAAAGTTATCAGGCAATCTACCTCTCTCAAACAATCTTGCGTACTTACTACTATACAGTGCTATGGTTGTTTGAAATGTCTGGTTTTGTGTACAGTATTGCTAACACCCTGTAGAATGTTAACAGATTATCATAGGACCATGAAGTAAATGTAAGTAAAGTCCGTCGTTTTTAAACTGACACTTTCCGTATGAAAACTATGAGGAACGAGGGGGTAGTTCATATGGCAAAAACAGGTGTGGCGTCAGGTAACCATTGGCGTTCTAATGTAGGAAGGCACCAGCACAAATTCCGTTGGAGTATCAGATTAAAATCGACAGACATTATGCACTAACAACCTGCAAAAGATTTAGCTTATAGGATCTCCAATGGATGAAATATGTTGTTTGTTGACACATGCAAGCTGCGATTTTTTGAAAAAATATTAAATATTTTAAAAACGGTTGAGTTTTGGTATAGATGATTCCTAACAAAAAGTATGTAGGATTTTTAGAACGATAGAATGTACTAAAATATAGGGTGTTCCATTTAAAAATAACAAAGTTCTGTCGCATACCCCATTTACAGAACACCCTGTGTATTTAAAAATATTTTTAAGTAATGCACCTTAGAGAATTAAACAACTTGTACTCACCCTGTAAGAAGATATCGTCCGATTTCGTGGACACCCTGTATAACTATTTTGACGGCATCGGGATACATTTTTGCCCTAAGCGTGTTTTTCAAACGACTTTCGGGTGCAAATTTGGGCGCGGCACCCCCGTTCCGGGACTTGATGATTTTCCCGTCATCCATTACCCCCCCCCAGAAAATCATGTAAGGACCGCCACTGTATTATAGTACATATTAATATATATGTTGTTTTTGGGTAACCTATCTATATGTATGTATATATTGTCTGTAAGTGGCGGTTTGGTAAATAAGCTTTTGGATTCGGGAGAAGTAAATTATCTAATATTTTGATACACCCCTGTTAAATACCTAACGTAAATTAGCTGGTTTTTCTCAGTATTTCAAATAGGTACCTACTGATTCGAGAAATGTTTATGAATATTGTAATTATGTATCTGTTAAAATAAATGATTTTCAAAAAATTTACTTCAATCTGACTATAAAAGCGAGATGTTAGTTCAAGGTTCTCACCGCTTTAATTATGCAAATAAGGCAATCTGAATATAAAATCGATATGTTTATGTTAGTTCAAGGTTGTCACCGCTTTTGCATACATTAATAGTCCGGGAGGTAACGACATATTTCATTGTACCATTTTCGCAAGCTTCATTCTTTTTGTATGTGTTATGCGTGTAGTATATGATAGTAATATGAACGTCTGCCGGCGCACCAACACGACAGGGGGTTACAGGAGGGTTACAATTACAGCAAAAAATGAACGAAAAAAACTTAAAGCCGCATAAGCGAAACTTATTGTACATATTGGTAGAAACGTAGAAAGCTCAGAAAATATGGCCTGCCACCTAAATTCCACAACAAAAGTCGTCTGCCACCCACATAAGTAAGCGCAAAAAAAAAATTAAAAACAAAAAATATACTCGTAAGGCTGAAATTAATTAAAATACTTTTTTTTATGGAAACAAACACAAACATGATAGTCTGCCACGAATAAGATACAACGAAGATCGTCTGCCAAGTCTATGAAGTTGGGTTCGGCATGCAGTGCCCGACCACCACCGCTAGGACGCTGCATTTTTTTCTTATTCCTGTTTATTTTTTTATTTTTTTGTAAGGCTAACCAAAATGAATTGTGAAAAGCTCAAGTCTAATGTTCTAGAGTTCTTAAAGAGATTATAGAAGGATTCATCACATACACTCAAAATGGAAATTAAAATTTTCACTTGGAATATTTATTTTCTCTTTTTGACACTTGTCAAACTCACTGTGAAAATAATTAATTTCAGCCTTGCGGGTATATTTTTTTTAAAATTTTTCACTTATGTGGGTGGCAGACGACTTTTGTCGCGGAATTTAGGTGGCAGACCATATTTTCTGAGCTTTCTATGTTTCTACCAATATGTACAATAAGTTTCGCTTATGCGGCTTTAAGTTTTTTTCGTTCATTTTTTGCTGTAATTGTAACCCTCCTGTAACCCCCTGTCGTGTTGGTGCGCCGGCAGACGATCATATTACTATCATATACTACACGCATAACACATACAAAAAGAATGAAGCTTGCGGAAATGGTACAATGAAATATGTCGTTAACTCCCAGACTATAAGTGCTGACATAGTTCATTGGTGCTGACTCATAGATAGGCAATTACTTATACCTAATTGAAGTCGGGTTAAGTGTTTGGAAGAAGTCCGGACAGGTCAGGAAAGGGCTGGATAAGGTCTGGAGAAATCTAGACAAGTCTGGATAAAGTCTGGATAAGGCTGGATAAAGTCTAGCTAAGTCTGGAAAAGTTTGGATAAGTTTGGATAAAGTCTGGAAAAGCCAGAAAATTTCTGGAAACGTCTGGAAAAGGCTCTATTAGGTCTGGAGAAATCTAGACAAGTCTGGATAAAGTCTGGAAAAATCTACCTAAGTCTGGAAAAGTCTGGATAAAGTCTGGAAAAGCCTGGAAATTTCTGGAAACGTCTGGAAAAGGCTTAATAAGGTCTGGAGAAACTCAGACAAGTCTGGATAAGTCTGGATAAAGTCTAGCTAAGTCTGGAAAAGTCTGGATAAGTTTGGATAAAGTCTGGAAAAGAGCCAGAAAATTTCTGGAAACGTCTGGAAAAGGCTTTATTAGGTCTGGAGAAATCTAGACAAGTCTGGATAAAGTCTGGAAAAATCTAGCCAAGTCTAGAAAAGTCTGGATAAAGTCTGGAAAAGCCTGGAAATTTCTGGTAACGTCTGGAAAAGGCTTGATAAGGTCTGGAGAAATTCAGAAAAGTCTGGATAAAGTCTGGAAAAGTGTATTTGAAGTCGGGAAAGTGTTTGGAAGAAGTCCGGAGAGGTCAGGAAAGGGCTGGATAAGGTCTGGAGAAATCTAGACAAGTCTGGATAAAGTCTAGCTAAATCTGGAAAAGTCTGGATAAGTTTGGATACAGTCTGGAAAAGCCAGAAAATTTCTGGAAACGTCTGGAAAAGGCTCTATTAGGTCTGGAGAAATCTAGACAAGTCTGGATAAAGTCTGGAAAAATCCAGCTAAGTCTAGAAAAGTCTGGATAAAGTCTGGGAAAGTCTGGAAATTTCTGGAAACGTCTGGAAAAGGGTTGATAAGGTCTGGAGAAATTTAGACAAGTCTGAATAAAGTCTAGCTAAGTCTGGAAAAATCTGGATAAAGTCTGGAAATTTCTGGAAACGTCTGGACGCATGGAAATTTCTGGATTGGGTCGGAAAAATTCTGGAAAATCTGAAAAGGGTTGAATTTTAGCGGATCTCAAAGCTCACAATAATCACAAGCATTAGCGTTGAAATTTGCTTCGGCATTTTCAATGTTCTCCTCGGTTGCATCTTTGTGAAGGACTGTGAATTTTTTATTTATGTGACAATTCTTTGACAATATGCCTATTAGCTGTGCTATTAGATATTACTCTGTAGATGGTTGTTTTTCAAAGCAAGGAAGTGGTTTAATATTTTTTCGAGGTCCAATAGAAGAATCTAGGTATGTATAGAGTTTTCCAATAGTGATAATAGTGACCTAAATGATTCCTATTCCTATGGCTATTCTTCCAAAATATTTAAATTCGCTTAATCCGCCGAATTCCCGCTCCATGAATTACGATTGAAAACGAATTCTATTGTATGCTTATTAGAAATCTAAGCATCAGTGCAGGCCTTTGCAATGGTACAAGGCCTTTAGTTCTGGAACTTGGGGATAATCTGTTACGCTGTGAGATATTGACTGTAGATAAACAGGGAGAAATAGTGTTCATAAATCGAATAACGCTCTACTGCGAAAACGTCTACCCCTTTACGTTCAAACAAAGACAATTTTAAAATAAAATTAGCCTTTGCAATGAATGACGATTAGCAAATCTCAACGACAAACATTTGATAGGATTGTAATTGATCTCCAGAAAGGATGTATTAGTCACGGACAACTTTATGTGGCGCTTTTCAGAGTTCGTTCGTGGGACTCATTGAAAGTTTATTCAGGGAAACAAAGAAGCAATAGTGTTGTCAAAAACCATGTTTTTAAAGAATTGTTTTTTTGATAATTTAATTTTGAAATTTTGCAGTCATAGGTGATTTCAGAAGATCTTTACAACTTATTTACAAGATATTTGAAGATCACAAGACAAAAACCTGAACACGATAAACATAAATGATTGAAAATAACGAAGAACGACATGAAGACTTAGCACACTCTTTAAACTTTGGATTCTTACGAGTTCCATAAAACAGAATAAGATGCACTGGACATATGCACACCGTATATTCAAAAAATAAGATCGATTTAAAGTCATTACGATGTACCGCAAAAGTAATAATTCACCAACTACTTTGATCACATTCAAAATTTATGTCTACCACGTAGGTACAAACAAAAAGTGTAAGTTGAATAATTGAGCAATTGAATTTAAAATCTTTTAAAAAAAAATTTTTTTCGATTGTTTGCAGTAAAATGTTGATCGAGTAGACTTCAATAACTGGCCTAATAAAAAAAAAAGGAACTTCATGAAAATGTAAAAAAAAAATTAAGACTCGATATCTCGTATTATACCACAGCACATAAATAGTTAATAACTCGGTTTATAATAACACCTTGATTATGGTTATGATTATTCTGTTTTAATTAAACCACTTCGAAAAATCTATACCTACGAGTTCCATAAAACAGAATGAGATAAGTAGACATACGCACACCGTACGTACATTCAAGAAATGTGATCGATTTAAAATCATTATGATATACCATAGAAAAATAATTAGTCACCAACTCCATCCATCGCATTTGAAATTTCTTCACTAAAATAACATCTATACAACTTATCTCACTGTTACATTTAATGTATAGTGTACATTTAAATCAAAAATTATGCCGTTTTTTGTACAACACCTAATAAATATTCTCCATTTTATAATTATTTTAATGGACTTGATTTAAAAAAAAAGCGCGCAAAGCGCGCTCATGACCTAGTAATCGTAAAATTTACCTGAGTTAGGAAATAGGTTTTCTCTGTGTATGTTTAGATTTATATCCAATTGACGTGTATATTTCGATCCCTAATGTTATCGTAATAAAAAAGCATTAAAATATTGGATATTAGTTTGGAATCAATTAATGCAAGTTCAATAAATTTATCTAGAAATAATAAACAGTATGTATAAAAGCGCTTGTTAAGTGATACTGATAGGGACATTGGGAGACTAAACAAAGAATCGCAGAGGAGAAGATAAATAGATGGGTTTTCCAAAAAAATTTACGAGGGCAGGCTGACTTTTTTAGAACTGATTGGAGGCAGTTCAGTGTTCGGGTGTTCCGTTTAAAAAAATGCAAGAGTTTGTCATTATGGCAATTGGCACCTGTCCTTTGCCGGTTTTGAGATGTGCAAAATGTAATAGAGGTAAAACCCTACTACTTTTGCATTTAAGATTTTCAAAAAAAAAAAAATTTGTTTAAGTTGTAGAAGCCGCACTAATTACAAGGAACAGACCCTGTACAATAAATCTGCAGATTTGCTATTTAATTTTTTCCGAATTCTGAAGCATTAAACTGGTCGCAGCGCCTAAACTAAAATAGGTACCTAGCAAAACAAGTCATGAGGCAAAGTTGATCAGAAAGATTATCTACAACTTATATTGAGGTCATTTTGTCGAAAAAAAAAACAAAAAATAAAAAAAGGCCAATAGGGCCGAACGCACAAGGCTTTCGAGTGTGATTTTTTGGATCAATACTCAGGAAACAGTCTCCAATCAGCTCTGAAAAAATCAGCCTGTTCTCGTAAATTTTTTTGGAAAACCCATATTTTCACTGGACTAGTGTCATGAGATTGAAAACACTGATATAGGAATGTTTTTCTATGTCAAATAAGCAAACAAATATTTTCCTGTTTCTTATACTAACTATCTACTTCGGAATCATCCATGATAAGCACTCAAAACATGCAGAAGCAAAAAGCAACCTTAAGATTATTTTGTCACGAAGTCGTCCGGTAGGTACCTTTGCAACAATGATGGTTTGTAAGTTGAATGAATGAACCACACACAGGTAAGAGTTGCACAAATTCTATATATTGCGAATGTTTTCTCAAGAAGTATTCTAAATTGTGAGCTATTGGAGGAGACTCAACTTTTGACTCCTCCAACACCTTTGATATTTTTAAAATAATTCCGCACGCGTTATCTACCCACAACTGGATAGGTCTCTGCTCTGGAACTTGGAACTGACTATTAAGCAATTTATAAAACCTCAACACATAAACCTATAAATAGATTTACTTGCACAATGCAGAGTGATTATACTTAACGGTGCTCATTGTATCCCTATCATGGTTTTACTTGCTCTGATCATAAGCTTTTGCTGGTTTAATATTGGTTTTAATACTGAAAGTTCGTAATGAACCAAAAGAAGTAAAATTTAATTTCAAAAATACTACCGAATATTTTTGTGAATAATTACTAGATTTACTTGAACTGCATGAAAAAGTTTTGATTAATAGTATATTTGGACGTACATTGTTAAATAAAAGTTAATTCTCAATAGTAAAATAAGCATCTGTACGTTATCTGAATGTTATAGACACACGTCATTCGCCAAAATAAATACGCATGAAAAATTTTCTTTTTTTTTTTGTGCAAATTATTTTTTAACTAGAAGCTTGAAAAAATAGGATTTTTTTCCAAGTTTTATTATTTTACAGATTGAAAATTCAACAAAAGGAGTTCTTTTCGAAAAAATCAATCACTGCGGTTTGTCAAGTCTCATCTTCATTCTGTCACTGTTCGACAGAGACGATTCCTGACAAATTGTGAACCACTCTGAGTCTGTCCTGGAGATCAACTGCTTAACTTGGAAGACAGCTTTAGCTTCATCGGCCGATGATTTGCCGTGATTAACTTGGGAAAGGAAACATTGCAGATTGCAGTCCCTTGCAGATGAAATGTATAGTATATAATTCGGCAGAAAAGGTCTTTTTGTTCTTTGCTCAATTGTAGCTTCAAACTTTGAGTTCAGCACAAAAAGACTAACTTTTTGATCTGATGGAATAAATAGGTACCTGTTTTAAATAAAAATTTTGCAAACATTAATTTCCATTTTTTGCCTCGCAATTAGTAACTGATAAAGATATGTTCTCAAATACTGAAGAAGTCAATCTGAACAGCAATCATTCTAGTCTGTTCTGTAACTTTTATCAAATCAAGATCGAAAACGTTAATATAGGTACAATCAAGAACGGTGAAATCGAGATGAACTTTATCGATTTTGACAAATTTCCTTTTCGTAAGTGCAGTCGATAATTGAACCCTATGCTGGAACAACGTTGCAAACGACAATATGTGTAAAAACGGTATTTTCGTGGAACAACGCTGTATGTACCCTGGATAATCCGCCTACTTAATAGTAGGGCATAGGATTTTTTTGGATGGGTTATTGATGCCATTTTAATTGGTCCAGTTTGTCCTTTTTGCGGAACAACGTTGTAAGTGCAACCTCGCCCTAGTTGGTTTTTAGTCTTAAAACAACGTTGTAACCGCCTTAGCTTCATGAAACAACGTTGTAACCGACATGGATATACAACGTTGTTTGAATGAAATGAGAAAAATATGCTCGTAAATCACAATTCTTCATGTGGTCTTCAATACCTATGAGATGCTAAGTTCTTTTCAGTTAAGTTATATCTATATCATGCACAAATCCACTATATTTGATAAAGCAATCGATTATTTTTTATTTTTTTCGAATTTCTAACAAAACAAAATTTGGCGTTTGAAACGTTGTTCCAGCATAGGGTTCAAGTATTATTTAAATCGAGATATCGATTTGAAGCAAATTGTAGGAGGAACCATGACAACCACTGTCCATATCAACTCAAATCAAATAAGCGACAACAAATTCGAATTTTAAAATGGATTTTCGAACTACGCAGAAAAAAAATTAGCTTTTATTTCACGGGAAAACCAAACCGACGGAAGCCGATAATAATGCTGTAAAAAACCCTTGGGAAGAATTTCTAGTTGGCCTGAATAGGCAATGGACCCAATTAAAACTTACAATCAATGAAAAAATTTACGGAATAAATCATTTCCCCAAGTAAAGAGAAAATTTAAAAGAAGACCTGTTATTTATAGTTTTACTCTATAAATAAAAGATACAAATTAGTAGGTAATTACCTGCCGAAACTGAAGGGTGATTTCTAAAAAACGATTTCAGAAAAAAAATATCTACAAGTTTCAGGATTTTTGGTATGAAAAATCATATCTTTAGATGTAGGGATATTTGGCTTCGCCTACTTTAAAGGGTCAAATATTGAACTTTTTTACACAAAAATCCCTATAACAAAAATTGTCCAATTATATACATTGTGTTTAAAAAGTCTGGGAACGGTCCAATATTTCCAGAGCGGCTTGGAATAGAATTACGAAATTTTCTGTATACGGGAAATTAATGGATGCCCAATGATGACATCGATAATGTTGCTAAGTTTACCGGTTTTCAGATAGTGTAAGTAACTTCGTTTTTTTAAATAGGAATACTTACCAGTTTATTTTCATTGCGATAAATGTTATGCTCTATTGTTAGTGAAACTTCTAGATATCATATCCCTATTTTACGCGGTTTCTGGAACATGACAACACAACCTTTCTGTTCAGTGGTTTGCAATAATTTCCACAACGGCTTGAAATTATGATTACGAAATTTAATCGGGCATCAAAAATTACTCCTCTGCAGAAAATTTCGTTTCTATTTTAAACAGCTCTGAAAATATTTGACCGTTTCCAGACTTTTGAAAGATACTGTATACTGTTACTTGAGCTTTTCGGTTGCTCGAAAGTGATCGAGAGCAGCCATCGACAATCGAAATCCATTTCGGTTTTGCTGAAGAAGTTACAGAATACCAATTTTTTTCAAAAATCGATAAGTTCGACAGTTATCGATTCAAGTTTTCGATTGTCGATTCGATTTGAGTTACAGAATAGACCCGAATGTTGAACTTTGATATTCCTGATTATATATCAAGATTGATAGACGGTGAATGTGTCGCGTCGCATTTTGGACACTCAGATTATTGAACAGTTTTCTTAAAAATTTAAACTGCGAGATTTAACTTGAACTTTTGAGCGAACCGATTGTCAATTTTTTTAGCTGAGGGCTCATCCCTATGACTAATAACGGATATGATGATAGGTCTCTACACTTTTCTCGGATAGTTTGTGAGCTCTTTATCTTTACTATCTGTCGTGGGAAAGATACTTGCCAGAGTATTATCAAATCGTCTTATCCCAACTGCCAAAGAGAACCTCCCAGAGACACAGTGTGGCTTTAGACCCAACCGAGGTACAGCTGACATGATTTTCAGTTTATGACAAATGCAAGAGAAATCCAGAGAACAAAATCCCCCTCTATACATAGCCTTCATAGATTTAGTGGAAGCATTTGATTCGGTCAACAGAGAAGATCTTTGGAAGATATTGGCAAAGGTTGGGTGTCCGCGAAAGTGCATCCAGATACTCCCTGTTGCTGTTGCATAATTATATGAAGCAAGGATGGACAAGGAAAATATTTTCAAGCGTTAAACAGGGCTATATTATTGCACCTACTCTATTTTCTCTATTTATAGGGACACTTGATGGCGGCTTATTCAACCTAAACAGATTACAAGCCAAGGCGAAAGTATCGAGTGCATCGATAAATGAACATCAATACGCGGATGATATCGTCGTGATGGTCAATTCAGAAGAAGATCTTCAGGCAATTATCAATGCATTCAACCAGACATACACGAGAATCGGCCTAGGGGTTAACTTTAACAAGACGCAGATACTGCACCAGCCCGCTACGCGCACTGATCCCCAGACCCTAAACATAACTATAAATGACCACTCCTTGCATAACGTAGAACACTACTCATACCTTGGGAGCCATCTGACAGCAAATACAATCATTGACGCCGAAATCCAACATCACTTGAAGTGTGCTAGTTCAGCGTTCGGGCCACTTCTAGAGACAGTCATCACGACATCAGCGCTGAGACCAAACTTCGCGTCTAGAATGCAGTTGTGATACCAACACTCACATATGGCTGCTAAACACGGACCACGTACAGGAGGCACATAAAAAGCCTAGAAAAAAAGCACCAGCGATGCCTAAGAAGGATCCTACAAACATTAGTGTTATTAGTGTTTTAGAGGAGGCCAAAACAACTAGCAGGGAAGCATCAACTCCGTTGGACAGGTCACACGTCTTCCACGACAGATTTTCTACAGTCAACTGAAAGAGGGAAAACCAAATCAAGGATGGCAACAAAGATGTTCTCAAGGAAAATATGGCAAAGTGCCGCATCGATGGCGTCGAGTAGTCCACGATGGACCACAAACTTTTAAAGAACAGTGACCTAGATACGGGACCGAAAAGAGGGACCGCAGGAAAGAGCAAGAGAACAGAGGAAGAGACAATGCTGCCAGAGACTGGGTGTGCGACTCCAGAATTGGTTTTTATAGCAATCAGAAAACGCCCAATCGACGACATTTAGAATAGAAGAATAGGAGATAATCATACTGGATATCGAGTGATCGCCTATGACGATGATGACTTGTTTCGCTAATCGTTCACACGCTCCAAATATTTGCTCTCAGGCTCTTTACTATAGCTTTAGCAGCTTGGCGTAAAACTTTTTTGATATGGCAAATCCAATAACCTTTACAGAAAATCAATTTGACGATTAATTTTTATTTAATTGTTTGAGGTCAGTATTTTTTTGCTCTCGGCATTGAACTAGTGATGATGTGTATACAACCAATATTTTATAAGAGAAAATGTAACATTTTAAACAGAACTATTAATATTATCAAATATTTATACTTAGAAAGTGTGTCAGAACATTCGTTTCATTTATATTGCAACTTAATGCTGTTTTTATGAATTTGGTGTAAACACCTTATGTTCTTATAATAAAAGTGATAGGATGTGCTAGTACGGAAATTAGTTAAACGAAAATTGGTTTCATCATCTCAGCGTGATGCTAAGTGGTAAAATTCCGAGAAATATCACATTGACGAAAATAAAAAGGACTTACTGACGCCTTTTTTGATTATGCAGTGTTGTTTTTGAATTTTCTTTTTGTTATTTGATGAATGATGAGCAAAAAAAATTCAAACTATCCGTTACCTATTCATAATTATTCTACTCCCCATTTACTTTTTGATTGATTTATTTAAGCTTCACTATAATTGCACTATTTTCATTTTGATAGCTATGAATAGGTACTACTTTGATAGCTATGAAAAGATACAGATCTATTATAAATATCACCCCCTCCTAACTTTTTCATTTGACATTTTCGACAAAAGTGTCAAACACAAAAGTTTTAGGAAATTGTGATTTTTTTTTAACTAAGTTAGTTTCAGGCATACAGGGTGCGTCAAAAAAGTGCAGCAGTGTGAAGTTTTTTTTTTATGGAACACCCTGTATATCGTGCTCTTATTTTGTTAGTCCCCTTCAACCTGATTGCAATAATATATGTTCAATAGTTATAGGAAAAAACATGAAAACTCCTTTCAAGGTTTCATGTTGAAGAAAGAAAAATTATACCATTTAAGCGCATGACGTATCCTGATGTATGCCTAAAACTGACTTAGTTAAAAACTTTTGACAATTTCTTAAAACTTTTGTATTTGACACTTCTGTTGAAAACATCCAATGAAAAAGTTAGCAGGGGGTGACATTTACAATAGATCATCCTGTACTACTTATTGGGGTGTCTAAAATACCATGTGCCACCATTGGTTTATAGATCAGAGACGGTAAGAGATACGAGGGCGGTTAAATTAACATCTCTCCTCTTCTTACTTGACACAATAAACGTATTCAAACTTTTTTCCGGCGCCGTTGCTATTTTCTCTAAATCATTATCCAGTATTTCATCATAATCAAAACACACGATCGAGGAATTTTTTAACAGTAGGTACGCGAAAACTGCATTGCGTTTAGTAATCTAAAACTAGGAGGAATTTACTTGATGAGCTTTAAATGCCTAATCAGATTTTTGGAGCGAAAAAGGTAGGTTTCTGGGGAGACAAATAAAATACGACAATTTTTTACTAAAACTTGAGCCCAAACGGTTCGTCCTACAAAAAATTTTAAGGGATGTAATTCATAGAAAATTTCATGTACTTTCATTTTGAATTGAGGTGTTTTCCCAAAAAATGAATAGTTTTCGAGTTTCAAGCAAAAGACTGACACAACTACCATTTTTTTTACTTTTTTTGCATTTTTTTAATGTTGCCTCATTCGGATTCAGCACCCCAAAAAACATAAACTATAGTCCGTAGTCAAAAAAGTTTTTTCTTTTTCTGAGAGTGCGGTTGGATATATTGACTATTGTGCGTGTCCTGTTGCAATGCTTTTTCGTTCTTAGTTTTATATGATGCTCTTTCTTTGGCATTTATTTAGGTGTTTAACTTGATTTTCTTGAATTCACGATTAATTTTACAATAAAATTATATTTTTACTAGAACTAGCACTATTGCACTTTGTTAAATTATATTATTTTTTAATGTGTAAAACTAGTTTCACATGGACTGGATAAGTGTTTTTTTATATGGCAAATTGACGACCCAATCAAATTTTAGGGTTCTCCCGATGCTTTTAGCCGATTAAAGATATGGTAATGGTAAATAAAATTTTACTGCTTAAAAAATACATGAAAATTAGGTTTCCCCTTTAGTACTTCAATAAAATTTGGAAGAACCTGTTAAAATCGTCCTTGCTCTAAACTAACCCAATAATCTGGACAGTTTTATTCTGGCGAATCGAAAAAAATAAATAATCAAATCTGTAAGTATGCTATTCTTGCAAAGCGT
This sequence comes from Ceutorhynchus assimilis, assembly GCA_917834065.1. Taxonomy (NCBI): domain Eukaryota; kingdom Metazoa; phylum Arthropoda; class Insecta; order Coleoptera; family Curculionidae; genus Ceutorhynchus; species Ceutorhynchus assimilis. The sequence continues at coordinate 10,159,236 of OU892277.1, forward strand.
TGCATACTTTTCGAAATACCTTACTTATAATTACTTATCGAGAAGAAACTTGAGTAGCTACTTTAAGAATATAAAAAATATATAAAAATTAGGTCTCCCCTCTAGTACTTCAATAAAATTTGGAAGAACCTGTTGAAATCGTCCTTGCTCTAAACTAACCCAACAAGCTGGACAGTTTGATTTTGGCGAATCGGAAAAAATAAATAGTCAAATCTGTATGTTATTCTTGCAAAACGTTGCATACTTTGTGAAATACCTACCTTACTTATAATTATTTATGCATATTCGAGAAGAAACTTGAGCAGCTACTTTAAGAATATAAAAAATATTTTTTACATACCTAATAATAAATATCAGTCAACTTTGTTTTTGAATTTATCTTTCTTGATTTAGACCTATTGAAGAACAATTATATTGTATTGTTAGATATGCCACTCTTGGTGAAATGGTGCATAATTCTGTAATGTTTCGTTCATGCCTTTTGTGTACAAGGAAACCTTTACCTGGGTCTGTGCCCTGGAAAATTTAACGGGCAATATCAACAGCGACACATAAGCATGCTCTCTGAAAGCCCTCGCATTCCATAGAATCAATTCAAGGGGCCGTGGAAGCTTGGAAAGAACAGTTGATACACTTGCGAAGTGCAACAAGGCAGATAACTATGGAAGTTTGATAGTGTTCACATTTGATATACCTATCAACAGGTAATAGAAAAAAGGCACGACAAAGGTTACCTTAGAATTATGTACATATTTAAATTTTGTCATTATTTAAATTTCTTCTCAACCCAAACAATACAGTACGTTTTTAAAACGTCCATTTTAGGTCATATTTACGTACGTACCTACGTCTCAAGACCAAAATAATATGTAATAGAAGTGCACTTGGACCAAGCACTTAGCCGTATCAACCTGGTTTTACTAATGTCTAAAAATCAAGCCAAATTATTTTCTGTCTATACTTCACCTATCAAAACTACCTACTAATTTATTGTTGTTGTTTGTTCGTTAAAATGCAGATACTTCAAATTCAAATTCAAATTCCGGTTAACTTAACTAGGAGTTAAAATCGCCAACCTTTGTTCACAATATCTCTACTTAAATTTACAGTAAACAAAAAATACTAGCTTTGACAGGTAAATACCTATATTTTGTCAGAATTTTTTTTCGCGTGCCCAGCGTGTATGCCGGCTTTCAGAAGAGATCAAAACATCAATCTCGCTGCACTGAGTGAAACAAGACGTGCGGGCGAGGACCAATTCACACAACTGGATGCTACAATCTCTTCCACTCTTTGCTTTAGAGAACCAACTTGTCGATCATCTTAATCAGCTTTCTTTTGTGATTGAGATAAGTGAAAGAGTCATCACTATCCGTTGTAAACATTAAGAGCGATTATAATCAGTGCTTACTCCAGAGGTTTGGATTCCGATAACAACAGGAGAGAAGAGTTCTATAACCCTCTAGATATAATCCTAACAAACATAACTTGATCGGACCAAGTTATTTTGCTAGGATACTTCCATGCCCGAGTCGGCAGAGACTCTGTCTTCTGGACAGGCATCATTACCAAGGAGGATATAGGCAATGATAACTCGAATTAATATCTCTACTCTCAGGGCCGGATTTAGGCACAGGCAACCGAGGCAACCGCCTACGGAGCCACAATTAGGGGCGCCAAATTGACAACAAATTTATTTCGAGTGAACAGGTTGAATTAAAAAAAGAAAATGTTCTATATCAGAAGGATGATAGGGAGACAATAAAAGATCCAACAACATTTTCCGGTAATAGTTAATTTACGATTCACCACTGTCACCTGTCACCGCTCATCAAGGCACTTCCGATCCGCTTTGTCTCAAAACAGATCGAATGGACTTTCGCTCTCAATTGAAAATGTTATAACCTTCGACCATTGAACACACTCGATCCCGATGGTTATAACATGTAAGATTGTGAAGATTATAGTAGGTCTGTTCTCACAGGAATCTCAAAGCAGCCAGAGCGTTTTTGCTTGGTGCAAATCTCCAACAACCAGTTTTATGACTATTTTCAACCAATGAAATTCCCTCTGGCTGGTTTGTGATTTCTGTGAGAATAAACCTATCAACGAACTCATCTCTGACTTTGCAAGACGTAAAGCCAGACTTTTTCATTTTTAGTGTTGATAATTTAATTAGTTTTGGAAAACTATTTCAGTTAATTTGGGAAATAAATATTATACGGGTGTCCGGAAAATAGCGTAAAAGCTCTCCACTACGTAGTAGGGGATCCTTTGAGTAACCCTGGAAAAATAATTTAAAAAATCCTTCTCAACCATTCTTGGAAATATGAAGAGGTAAATGTGGAAATTCAACTTCCTTATTTTTGATTTTTCTTTCAAATTGCAATATTTTGTACAAAGTGTTAGGTATCTTTTGTTGATTCATTACATATTAGTTTCAAAAAATTTGTTGTTATTGTTGTTAACCTTTAAAACGCATTATGAAGATTGCAAAATCTCTAAATTACAACAGGAAAAATTGATCTGACAACATTATTCAGTCACTTTCGAATATTCTAGATAATTACATAGGTATTTAATTTAATTCTGTGACAAATTGTCAACGGGATATTTTCAGTGTTGCCGATTTTAATAAACATTAAAATGCTAATAACTTTCTTAAGACTGCCACCAGATTTTATAAATTATTTTTCTGGGGTTCCTTGAAGGGTCCCCTACTACGTAGTGGAGAGCTTTTACGGTATTTTCCGGATACCCTGATATCGTTTTTTTTTATATCTACAATATAGGTTCTCACAGACGTCACATACCTATCAGAGCGAATTTCATTGGTTATAAACTATCAGAAAACTAGTTTCTGGCGATTTGCACCAATCAAATACACTCCGACTGGTTTGTGATTTCTGTGAGAACAGACCTCATGTAATAAGTAAACGTATGATATACGCTTCTAAAAAAATTAAGTTACTTTTTTTGTCTTACTCTCTATAAGCGATAGCCTAAAATTCATTGTTTATCATATTGATCTTTAACCATTTTGACAAATCAATTTGAGAAGGGGGGCGCCAGAATTGAACTTTGCCTCGGCATAAAATACCTATTGGACCGGCCCTGTCTACTCTACTGCCTACTAACTCATGATCTCGTCATCACAAATACTTTCTTTTGTCAAAAGAAGACACTGAAAATAACGTGGCATCATCCAAGATCAAAGTACTGATGACTATACGTTATTTTGCTCGCCAAAGATAATCCATGCTGATGACCGCGGCTGCTTACCGAATGACCAGATCTGTAATGTATCTACAAGTACAACAGAAACGATGGATACTAACCATAACGTAGGTTGAATGTTGAGCGATCTGAAGATAAAGACACCAAAACATACTTCCAGCTTCTATTGAATGAGAGTCTACTGAATATCCCGATGATATCGATCAATGCCTGAAATAGCTATGGAGGAAGAACAAGAATGCTGAAAACCGAGTGATGTTTCCTCTAAAAAAGGTTGGTCGTACTAAAACAAGCTTACCCCTTAAAATCTAGGGATCATGAGACTCAGCTGCTTAAGAATCCGGCTTCTATTAGCTGGATTATTTTCAGGAGCTCCGAAATAGATAGACGTGAATGATGACTTCTTCAACAAAGTTCCTCAGAAAACTATCCGAGTGATTTTTCTTCATATCAGGAAGTTGGAAAAACTATCAAGCAACTGAAGAATAGTAAAGCTGCTGTGTTACACGGATTACCTGCTGAGCTTTTTAATATGGACGGCCTTGTGTTGATCGTACTAAAACAGGTTTATTTCTAAATGATGGAACATTAAGATGATTGTCACAGCTGGACATCCCGGCTGAGAGAGGCGCGGCAAGCAACCATGTTATGTTAAAATTACCAAGGAATACCACTGCTCTCATCAGCCGGAAAAACTCTTGCCAAGAATCCCTCCAACCGACATCATCCTTTGGCCAAAGCAACCCTACCTGATACACAGTGTGGCTTCTTAACGTTAAATCCAGATACGGTGGACATGATCTTCGGAGCTTCTTCGGAAAATACTAGCATTGCTCGGATGTCCGCCTAAATTTATTAGCATACTTCATTCACTACATGACAACGGACCCGGAGTAAAGCCCGGATTTCTCATTGCGGCAAGTTTATGCTATGCTTGTATTTAGCTTTGTGGAAGAAAACCTTTTACCAGCGGCAGCCGCAACAGCTGTTTGCGCTTTGTCGCTAGAGCAAATTTGATTGGTATGATGCCTATAAGTCGGCGTCTGGCACGTTTGAATGATTTTCAATTTTGCCAGAGTCCATTGAGCAAGAACATCGAGACTTTCATATGGAGAAAGAAAATGTATTTAAGTTTAAGTAGGTATATTCAAATTGCTACAGGATATCCAATACTACCTATAAGATAAATTAGCTTTGTATCGTATGAAATTATTCGTGAACAATATAGACACTGACATTTCCTCCTGATTAATTTCCAGCTCATTCTATCAGAGAATCTAGTTAACTAATAAAAGGGTAATAAAGTAAACAAAAATTATATAAAAATAATGAAGATGTTCAATAACTTTCCTATTTTTTGAATGTTTCTCCTCCTCTTTTTGCCGTTTACCCGTGTTTCTCCTACATCTTTAACCTTAACAGCTTAGAGGAGGAAGAAAAGAAAAAAAAGAGGTTAATAATGGAGACTATCAGCATATTAGCAAAACAGTGAAAAAAGGTACAACGAATCTTGAAATTTCTCGAAAGCCATAGAGTCCTGGATCCGACGAGAGAGGAAAGTAGACAACAAAAAGGAACAATTTACGAAAAAGAAATAATACCCTTTTTAAGACACCATCAGGGAAAAGGGAAGAAATGGAAGAAAATTATCATATTAGATGAGGGAAACCGCCTATTTAAAATATTATTCCTTCAAATCTTAAATTCTTAAAACGTTTACTAAATAAAAGTAAATGTTGCAACCATGTATGCGCTGTGAAGTTCAGGGAACGGGGAAGCGCCACACGAAAAGGTACCGAAGGGTAAGTAGACAGAAAATGAGAGACCAAGAAGAAGCTTCTCCGCCATTGTTCATTATTCAGTTTTTATTTTGTAATAAATTGATTGTTCAATCCAATTTGTGATTAGTTTGTGTGTCATAAGGAGTATTCACAGGTCAGTTGAATAAATGTTATTTTGTTTTTGAGACTTCAATTTATACAAGTATTATTTTTTAATTTGTATGTTTTTTTTGTTTGTTTATAACATGTGCATTGTTCATGTATTTAACAAAAATTGTTTCATGCTGTGAATATCGCTGATTAAAAAGTAAATTAAAACCAAAGAAATTATGTGCTGTCTTTTGTGCTGGGATTTTGATTTTTGGTATTCAGAGCGAACATTAGGGCCTTGTTGAATCTACTAATATTTTCCTACCCTGACGAGCAAACAAATTGAAAAATCAATCTAGAGATATTGGCTCAAAATAACAACTATAGCTGAGTAGTCTCCCGTACGGAAACTCAGTACCTGCTGGTGAAACTGGCTAACTAACCAAAAACTCTTCAGTATTGAATATAGATGGTGTTGATTGAATGTGGTGTGTGGAATTAAAATTTAAGCACAAGAACAAAGGACGGTACCTCATTTAAAATTTTATTGAATTATTGACTCACAATTATTTATTAAAATGACACAGTATATTTTGATTTTTGAGGAATGTTAGATCGAGGGTTTCTCTGCCGAGTTCTTTCCAATCGTGAGTTCCAGGTCGAGAACGGTAGGATTTTCTTTAATAATAAATTAGACGTTTCACAAATTTTTTCATTTATTTTACATATCACAACTTCCCTTAAATTTCCCTAATTTTGCTATTGTCGGGCGCTTGTCAAGTTAGAAAAATTGAGTAAGTTTCGACAACGTAGGTCCTATTTGTTTTTCATTTCGTTTTTCAGAAAATTTGTTAAAAGAAGAGGTAATAAAAATTCACACCGTTCAATCTTGCTGAACGAACCCGAGTATGTTATACTACATAAATAAAACCGAAAAATATTCCCATGGAATTACGGTTTTATAATAGTGTTCTGATAGCCTTTAATATCCAAGTTTTTGCTAGATTTGCTAGTTAGGCAAAACCAGGATTTAGAAATCGATCCTCTGACCTCTATAGATGTATTTTTTTTTTAAATATAGAAATCAATTGAAAAATCTCTACTTTGTCGATATATGTTCAACCACCGCGTTTATCCAACAGGCATTATCGACAATAATGCAGGAAAAAGGAGTCAGTTAACTATCGATAAAAGTAACTAATAGTGTCAACCGGAAATTTAAAACTAATAGCAGAGTTGAGCATCGTTAGAAAACCCGTATCCGAAAGAATTATTAAAAGTCGAGCATACTTCAAACACTGTTTAGCCATTTGTTGCAAAACAATAAAGTGCTTCTGTTTGATGATCTTGAACAGACGCCAGCATAAAAGCTAAAAGTGAATTTAAACAGTGTGAAAGTTTATTTATTCTGATCTCAAATATTATCTCTCTTTTCTATTTTATTCGGCAGCATATAGGTAGAAAAACTAATGCACACGATAATTAAACCGATTGACGCATGTAATTGATGATAGATGTTAATTTAGTCTACGTTTTAGTCTACGCTCCCTATCCCAGGCTGTTAAGAGGGTAATTAAAGACTTTTTATTATATTTATAGTTAGGATTTGTTTTGGATTAGCCGCGTTTTGCTTATTATGACAGGGATTGCAATTTGCACGAATGCAATCAGGAAATGCATTTTATTTTTAGATCTACGATTTTCGCATTAATTGGAAAATAGTGTGAATTCGGAAATGTAGAACCCCTATCATATCCAAACACGAAAACAATTCTGATTTTCCAATCTCCTACCTTTACGGTCACAGACACAGTGCCACAGGGCACAGAAAAGTTTATTATTTTCGTTTGCAATCACAACGATTTGTGATGATCCAGAAATTTGACCCGATAATTACAAAGTCTTTACTGTAAAAATTAAATAAATTTTATCAGATAATCAAAAACTTAATTCCGGTATTCTTAAATCCGTATCGATAAATTAAAATAAAACAAATTAACGCGACGTATCTCGACACACAGGATGTGTGTCATCAAAAATCCGATCAATGAACTTTTTTTCTAGCCAAGCATGTTAATTAATTTATGATATATGGCATTCTTGAACCAATAATGTTTTGACCTCAATAAATCAGATTATTGCGACATAATTAATCGATTTCAGACTAAAAAATAATATAAAAATCCAAGGAAATTGCATCATCTTAATTGTCATGGACAAAGTGATTTAGGAGCACCGGGTTTTATACAGGGTGTCCCACTAAGGTCGACGAGGTACGTTATTATGGAAACCATAGACCTTACGGCATCGGGATTTTTTTCTTCATCACTAAATCGGCCAAGAGAAATTGATGGAAATTATTTTCAAGTTTCTAAGATGGCCGCTAGGGGGCGCAATCACGATGATATAACTAAAAATTCAAATTTTCTCGAAAAATCGCTATATCAAGGTACTGTTTTAACAACAGAAATCAAAAGTTCGTTAATTTTTGCGCCAGTTTGCTTATTAGCCTTTTTTCGTATCTTCACTAATAAGGGTGGGGGAAGCTGGAGAAAAAATAGTTTTAAAAATTGCTGTATCTTCCATACCCCTTATCCAAACTCATTCAATTCGGGCTTATTCGAAAGAGAATTTCATTGCTATTAAAAGCACCACTTCGTTCGGGGTCGATAGTTCCCACCGCGTCTTCTAGAGGGCGCTATTTAACCAAGATCCAGTTTTTTTTAATTTTCTGGAAAAATCCAAATGGCATGATATATTTTTTTATAACTCTGCTTAGAGAGCAAAAAATTATCTACATTTTGGCGCAAACCGCAATCCAATATCTGCTTTCGTTTTCAAGTTATTTGCAGATAACTATTTTAATCGAATATGTCCCTCCTGTCATTTTAAACCAATCAATAAATCTCATTTTGTGGTCAAACATTATTTTCAAGTGGAAAAATTTCATGACATGACATGAAAACAAAATAAAATACTCATAAATGTTAATAAATTAATAAAAATTTATTGTTTTGCTCAGTAAGGAAACATTCTTAACAAAAACCACTCGTGCTTCTAATTTTTCCTGTCGAAAAATCTAAAAAACTCGTTTGCAAGTAATTTGTTTACCAAAATACTGGCGCCACAGATTTTAGATAGCAAGCTCCAAGTATATAAACACCATCAATATACCGCTCGCCATTCACCATCTAACTAATTTATAGAGTACTTGGGGCGATTTGCTACAGATTGACGGAACGAATGCTACACATATGTAGGCTAAACAAGAAATGCCACAAAATTGGTCGTATCGTAACATTATGTCAGGTGTCAACTTGTCTGAAAATGTACTTGTGGCCCAGTGTTGCCAACCGTACTATAATTATAGTATTTGTACTATACTTGAATGGTAATGTACTATGTACTATCAAAGGTCATTATAGTACGCCTAAAATACTATAATTATGTATTATAAAATTGTTTAGTTTTTTTACTGGAAAATAAATGCAAAAAAATAGAAATAAAAATTCACACCCATCAGTGAGATCCGAGACGAGGTCATCAGCGTCAGCAGTACTCAGCACCTCATCCACTTCGTGAACGCAACGCAACATCCCTGCCAGTTATTTCGATTCCTCATTACAACGCAAAATGCGAGAGAAAATTTTCAAATGTAAACCTTATTCAAACAAAACTACGCAACAAAACAGCTACAAGTACTACTGTGAATGCAGCAATATTAACTTCTCAGGGTCGGTTTGTCGATAGCGAGTCACCTCCGGGTGGGTTTTAACTCCAGGGTGAACGTATCCAGTTGCAATGTTTACCCTGGAGCTATGCTTAATCCGGGGGTTACTTGCTATTGAGAAACCGGCCCTCAAGCTGGTATAAATTTCATTTTTTATTTATACCTTGTTGCAATTATTTTACTAAGTACATCTTCCATTTTCCTACTTTATCATGCGCAATTTTTTGTTGATACTCTATACAGAAGAATGCCTCTAACCTCCTTTTTTGGAATGGATACTATAATTTGTACAAATGTAGTATAATTTTGTAGCGTTCTATACCATATTAGTCGATCCGCAGTTGGCAACACTGTTGTGGCCAAATAAATATGTACTTAGAGTCTAATAATTTTACTTTGTAACTGCAAATGCATTCAAAAACAATGAAATTACCCGGGTATAACAAATGTACATGGGTATTTTAAAATGTACTCAGTACAATTAAAAGTACCGGGTATTTTATATATTATTAAGCAGTTCAAGTATAAGTGCAAGTACATGATTCAAAAAGTATCTTGGCCTGAGTACCGAGTAGGTAACTCAAAATGTACTTAGAGTACAAGTGAAGAGTACTTGTACCCGAGTGTCGCACGGCTCTGACCGAGATAATCGCAAAAAAAAACGATTTCTGTGACCTTTGACCTGCAATAACTAAAGAAGCCTTGGCTACATTTATTGTGATTTTTGGGACAACTATTAGAACTTCAAAATGAAGGTGTATACCAATTTTCAGCATCTTACCTCAAAATTGTTAGGTGGACCCCTATTTCATGCTTAATTAACTGCACTAATAAACAACAACAACCAATGAGGTAAAAACTCGGTTGAAAATTTTGTTAACTATGAATATAAATTTACTATAGTGGGGAACAATTAATATTGGCATTCAATATACCAGACCTTTTTCTTTTATTTATTTCCATGATCTTAGGATAATTTAATTTCTTGGATTTATTCTCTTTTTGTAAAATTTTGAAATCTGAGGCAAAGTTTTTCTCTGAATTTAGATGTAATGCGTAATGTGAAAAAGTGTTATTTGTGATGAAGCTAGCTTGATGTTCTTTAATTCTTGAATTGAAAGATCTTCTGTTTGTCCCATCCATATTAGTCTAGGAAAACTGTCGATTTTCGAAAAAAAAATTTCTACCCAAATGAACTTTTCAGGGATGATAGGGGGCGGGTGGGTGATCATAAAACCGAAAATATCAAACATTCACCCCTCTGGCGTTTTGCGCTATAGGGGTTGAAAGTGCGCCATTGGCGATTACTTGGTACCTATTGATTTTACAAAAAAAAAATTCAAATAAAAGATGTGCAACATTATTTGATCTACAATGTTTATCTAAAGACTTTTTTGATTAACGGCCGTCTGTGGTCATAAGGGTCGTTTGAAATTTTATAATGAAAATGAAAAATTGTAACCAACGTGAAAAAAATTTCTACAACACATACAACATTTTTGCTTTATGAAGTTTTTACTCACCCCCTGCCGTTTTTCAATAGGGGTAGTTTAAAGTTTTTTTATTTTTCTACAAAAAAATTTTCTTAATAAAAGTTTTATAAGATTACATTTCCTACAATTTTTCCCCATAAACTTTTTTTATAACTCACCCCCATTCAGCGGGGGGACACTTCCCTTAGGAAAATTTTAGTTTTTAGGGGTATATATTAATTTTTTTTTTCTTTTCTCGCCTTTAGTGTATATAAAAAGTTGCAATTAACATTGTATTGAAAGGATTTTTTTTCCCACTACCTTTTTGTTTTAGGGGTAGTTCGCCTATTTTCAACTTTACAAAAAAAATTTATTAAGAAAAGGTGCTCAAAATAATAAAGTGAACAAGTATTCTTAATAAATTTTTTTTTAAAAGTTGAAAATAGGCGAACTACCCCTAAAAACAAAAAGGTGGTGGGAAAAAAAATTCTTTCAAACAATGTTGATTGCAACTTTTTATATACACTAAAGGCGAGAAAAGAAAAAAAAATTAATATATACCCCTAAAAACTAAAATTTTCCTAAGGGAAGTGTCCCCCCGCTGAATGAGGGTGAGTTATAAAAAAAGTTTATGGGGAAAAATTGTAGGAAATGTAATCTTATAAAACTTTTATTGAGAAAATTTTTTTGTAGAAAAATAAAAAAACTTTAAACTACCCCTATTGAAAAACGGCAGGGGGTGAGTAAAAACTTCATGAAGCCAAAATGTTGTATGTGTTGTAGAAAATTTTTTCACGTTGGTTACAATTTTTTATTTTCATTATAAAATTTCAAACGGCCCTTATGACCACAGATGGCCCTTAATCAAAAAAGTCTTTAGATAAACATTGTAGACCAAATAATGTTGCACATCTTTTATTTGAAAGATTTTCTTGTAAAATCAATAGGTACCAAGTAATCGCCAATGGCGCACTTTCAACCCCTATAGCGCAAAACGCCAGAGGGGTGAATGTTTGATATTTTCTTTTTTATGATCACCCACCCGCCCCCTATCATCCCTGAAGAGTTCATTTGGGTAGGATTTTTTTTTTTGCAATGCATGTATTTTGCGACTATTTTCCTAGACTATAATAATATATACTTTCGGACAAGTCCCACATTTATTTTTAATGAGTTTACTTAAGCTATTTATTTGTTTTCTTTAAAAATTTGTAATGGATTTCCAGCAAGTAGGTATCGGCTAAATCAATCTCTTGTTTTTTTGTTTGTGGCTAAAAACAAAAATTTGAATCTATTAGGTACCTATACTTTTTAATGAACAAAAAAGCTTTTTTATTAATAAATCTTGTTACCTGCTAAAACAAGCTTTTAGCAGCTAAAACCTATTTTCAAAAAAGCAAACCTTTTAGTGGAAGCGAAATAGGTTGGCTATTTAAATAGATTTTTTATTTATAGGGTGGGTTCCGTTGTCAACCTTGGTTACGGTTACACGTTCCGTAATGTCTGGTTCCTGAAAAACCGGTCTATACGGAACGCGGTTGATTATGTCAAACATGTCACCAAGGCAACCGGCGGCGATTCTGTGATTGGAAAAGCGTTCCGTATTAAACCGAAATTTTCAGCAACCGCTTGTCAATCGTTGTCAACCGCTGTCAACCGACATTGTACCGACCGGTTAACCAGGTTAGACAACGGAACTCACCGGGTTAATGCAATCTTGGCTACCTATCTGTAAAAAAAAATTCTCTCGTGTTGTGAGTGTTAGTTTTCAGCCACTGGGATTTTGTGACTTATAAGTATTTTGGGCTTCGTGACGTCACTTGTAGGTAGAAATTTTTTCGAATATCTTACCAATAAGAATCTTACTCAGACGAACCAGATACACTACTGAACCGTAGGATTTCTCTTCAATTCAATACGTTTGCGCATTCAGACTAAATTATCCGTAATTTGGAATGCGCTTCTGAACACTAAAGTCATATACAATATATGTACCTAACTTTTCTCATATTGAATAAGTAGCTTTTTTTCTTATCAGGAATTGTCTTAGGTGAAATTATATGCGTTTAAATTATTTAAAAAAAAAATGGTGGTCCTATGTGCAATAGAATGGCGTTATGTTTGCGTCGGTTCAATAATTGAATCTAAATTTAAAATATATTTAACAAAAAGATAAATATCCATGCTAGACAATCAATATACAATTTTTTTTATATAAATATGTAATAAGTGTGTTTTCTTCTCGCTAGTTGGCAACGGCATAATTTGCACTAATTTGTTCGTTTTACATTTTATTTCCATTATTATGCATTAATGTCAATTTGAGAACCTCCCACCCCGATCACCTCAAAAATGGAAAGTTTGAGAAATAATCCCCGAAACACATCAACTTTATTTTGAAGGGGTATGCACAATCCATCGCGCCCCTTTCAAACCCGTAGTCCCCTATACCACTTAAGAAAGCCTAAATGGAAAGAGGGGTTAAGCGATACACATCGTTTCAAAGGCCCTATTGAAATTGCCAAGCTTAAATTATCTGCTGTCACCCTCGTTCATATGACAGTTTGTCAAAATTTTGAGAAAAGTGCCTGTTGTTAGTTAATGAATAACCACGAAAATTAGCGACTTCAAATCTAATTATTGTGGGGTGGCTATGATAAGGATCAAAGGACCTTTCAAATTCTTCGAGCGGGATTCAGTTTTGTCTCGAAAATTTGAATTATGAACTATGATATCCTAGTACCATAAAAATTTTATTTTAAAGGTCTTCCCTCATCATACCACCACACCCAGGTTTGCGTTCGAAATGTGATTAATTAATAACTAACTAAAAACAAACACTTGCTTCAAGATTTTGACAAGCTGTCATATCAAATTTTGAGGTCAGCACAAAAAGACTCACTTCTTGTCTTGGCCTAATGACATGAATTATATTCAATTTCAAGAACAATTTATTTGAAACTTGATGATGAGAATTTTTTCATGATAAACCTGATGCTGAAAGTGTAGTTTTTGCAAGGGTTTTGGGTTATTTTTTTCAATAGCATATTTGTGCTGCTGACTTTTATATCAGTTTGCACGGCCCACTACTAAACAAATGGCCCTGGCACTGGATGTACCACGTGACCATAAAAGGCCAATATTTTCAAACAGGTGATTGTAAGAACCAGCTGATTTACACACATAAGGGTGCCGTTTTGTTGTTAGTTATCTGTTTTTGTTCAAATATTTGCTTGTTTTTAACTATATGTAACTATATTTTAAATTTTATTCGTGTCGAAAAGGTGTGTGTTTGAACGTGTTTAAAGTTAAGAAACTCAAAATAACTTGGTAAACACAAAATTATGATTTGTTGAATATATTCCTAACCTGAAAACTGATATATATTGCTGAAATTTTATGCCTTCTAAGTGCAGTGTCTCCGGTTGTAAGTCCAATTAAAATCAGAAAAAGGTGTGAAACAAATAACCAGGTACTTCTTGTTTGCCGAAGAATGATGAATTAAAACGAGAGTGGCTGTGAAATATTCCTACCATGTTCCTACTGAACTAGGTTCATTGAAAAATCCAAGAATTTGAAGAAAAGTGCATTATAAAGGGAGACAAAGTTCGAGGAAAAAATGAAATAAAAGAATTTGACCGAATTAATCCTAAACTATAAGAAGATGCGGTGCCGACAATTTTTGAAGCCCTTCCACGTATTTGTCTAAGAAAACTACCTACTAGTGTGAAGAGACTTGCTGCTGTTGAACAAAATAACTAGGATAAAGGCCAGCCTAGAATCATTTAAGGATTATAAAAGTTCCCTGTAAATTAATTATGTGAGTGACATATTGAAGTTCTACCAAAAACTGGATTTTGTATCAAGAGAATGACAACATTTTTTTCTGCTATTTAAAAATCAGTGTTTCCTTAATTTAAGTGCTGCCTCGTCATCAAAATGTTTACTAGTTTTCTTGCCTTTGTTTTAAACAAAAATTTTTGTAAAGTTTGGTCCAAAATAAAAACTTCATTTTTCTAAATGTGACCTGTACCCTGTACATTTATATCCAAGTTAATCCTGTATACTCCTCCTCTTACCAACCTAATTAATGAAAAAAATACTGATTACTTAATGTTTCTTTAATTAAATTAATAAATCATATAGCCAAAATGCGTAAAAAAAGATAAAAGTTGCATCTATTTATTTCAAAACTAAGGCCTTCTATGGTCACGTGACTTTTAAAACTGCTTGGTGCGCCATGGCCATTTGTTTAGTAGTGGGCCGTGATCAGTTTGGTTATGGAAATGCAAAATCTTGACTTTCCTGTCTACACGGGAAAGGCTAGTTTGTCTCTTGAAAATTAACTGTTTCCGAGAAATTAAAGCTTAAAGGTTAGAACAATTGATTTTTTGGTCCTTTGTCCGATCGGACCAGCAAATTATTTCATCGCTAAAGCAAAATTCTATTAAAAAAAAATTATTCAAAATATTTACATACCTACTACTACAAGTTTCTGAAAATGTCACAAGATTTTTCTATCTTGGTCCCAGAACGATAATTTACACCAGATAGAAAGAAGATCTTCTAATATTTTTGACAGTTTTGACACATTTGTTTATAAAAGTTTGCGTAAATTTTAATAGCTAATTAAGCATGAGATTGAACATTATTTATTAAAACATTACAATGATAAACTCTTAGTAGAAGTAGGCAATGAACCTATAGAATAATTTAGCGATTTATCATGACGTGAAAACGTAAATGTTGATTCTTTTAACTAACTAAAGACAGAAAAATGTTTTAAACAAATTGAAGTTTTATAGCCATAACTTGATTTTTATAGATCAATTAAAATTCCAAAAATGTTGAAGCCCTCATCAATTAATGTCTTACTTTTAGTTTCAATAGGTTCTCTTAATCAAATATTTGTTTTAAATAACAGAAATAGGTACTCACAGTTTTCGAACTATCCAGCGCCCGGTTTCAGTAATCACTTTCTGCGGAACTGAAGCACACTATAAACTTGTAGCGCCAGAAGGTATGGACGTGTTGTTGTATAGGACAACGCATCTCTCAAAATATAGCTATATTTAATCTTATCCACTCTCCACGCTCCATACGTCGGGAATGCTGGAACGGGAAAATATCTGCATACAACCTATACTTCACTTTATTGGTTGTGAATGGAAAAAAAAATGATTTTTGTAATTTTTTGAGCTAATATAGCCTGATACTTATTTCTATGGAAATATTGCTTCTGCTGGTTTACCTATCTAAATGCTGTTTCATTTTATGAATAGATAATTAATCGTCAGTTGGGCGGTCCTAATCAACAAGTGTTTGAATCTCTCCGCCCTTTGCGACTAATAATGAAAAATTATACCACTCTTATTGGATGACTTATTTTTGAAAAATACAGTGTAATACCTACCTACGATTTCGGAAGAAACGATCTAATCAAATATCCGGGAATCGTTACTTTGCGATGAAGGTGCCCTTATATTTGAAAGGATTTTCTGATTTTAAATCGCAACTGAAGAAATGGAAAAAACTAAAAAGAGAAGCTGTAATTAGCCATTTATTACAATATAATACTTATTACCTACTAAAAATTAATTCAACATAAGTAAAAAAAAAAAGAAAAACATAAGAAACAGTAATTAAATCTCCAACATTCAACATCCCTGATTGCAAAATATGTCGGTCCTTTTAAATTTTTTTTTTTTTTTAGGTCAATAGTTATTACAATCGTCAGATCAAATTACTTATCATTTTATAATTTGATCCCGACGGAAAAATTTCTGTCGTTATTATTCCTAAATTTCCTAGACAATAATTCAAGCGACTGACTAAACTAAACTCGCTGGACTATCCGTCCGAGCCCATCTCACAACGGCCCCGCTGCAACACGGCAATTACGTTGGAAAAGGTCACGCCGCGCTCCCAGTAACCAGCTGTTTTTTATACGTATAAACGGGGCCACCTGATCGAACGGCCCGGATTAGTTTTTGCGGCAATTTAATTTGAGAGTCGGTTCGCGGACATTGTTCGTATTTTTGAAGCGCTTGCCGCACCGCACAGAAGTCAGTTTGGTCTGGAAAGACAGTGCAGTAGACAGGGTTGGACGAACTTTTGGAAGTGGTCCGGGAAATTGCAGTCTAGTGGCCCATGCATTGATGGATGGCGCACATCCCCACATTTAGATGTAATCTAATAACAACCGTGATGAAACAATAAATGCTGAATGAAAACGTAGAATAAGAAATCAAAAAATAACTGTAATATTTAACATCTTTTGTTTATTTCGAGGTTTTTTTATTTCAAACAATCAAAATGATAATATTTTCTTTGGGGAAGCCTCCAAAGTGTGAAAATCCCATTCCAGGCTCTCCTAAAGTTGAAATTTGATTGGAAGAAGTTTTTACTTTATAAATTTGAATTTGAAGTTCATGTTTCTGAATCAGAATGAGATGTTTCACAAGATAAAACAGGTTTGATTTCAATATTTCGCACAGTTCATGAGATATGAGCCCCCAAAGTGTGGAAATCCCATGTCAGGCACTACTAGAGTTGAAATTTGATTGGCAGAAGTGATTACTCTAAAAATTTGAATTTAAAGTTGATGATACTGAATCAAAATTGGATGCTTCACAAGATAAAACAGGTATGATTTCAATATTTCGAACAGTTCTTGAGATATAAGCCTTCAAAGTGTGAAAATCCCATTCCAGGCTCTCCTGGGGCCCTAGGTTCAACATTTCTATGAGAATCTTCTTGAAAGTCAACAATCCTAAGATGTCTTTATTTAAATTCATAGGCCTCAAAGATGACTGCTATCACGGATGTATAATCTGTATTTATACAAAACATTAAAACATCAAACCAAACATTGTTTGCAACGTGAATGCGATGAACACTTTTTTCAGAAAGTTCTAATTCATTCTTTGTATCCCTGTGTCATTTGTCATTTACAGCATCTTTATCTCCATCGTTGGATTCATACAACAAACATACATACATACAATACAATACAATACAATACAATACAATACAATACAATACAATACAATACAAAACAATACAATACAGATCATACAACTCCGTCTTTTCCGAGTCAGGCCACCCTCTTCCAAAATCCTTGAATTCTTCGCGAAAAATAGCCCCGTCATCAAATGATAGTAAATTTACCTAATTTATTTAAAGTATAGTCCAGCACTAGTTCCGAAAAATTAATTATATCCAAATATTAAAAATCAGCACAAATATATCTATGCCTAGAATAAGATGCCTCTATTTTTGTTATTCATGGTTACATCGTGTACTTCCACTTCAAATTTAAAAATAGTAGTAGCTAAAGGAGTATCATCTGCTTACTCCCTTGGCATCTTCTTTTTTTTTACGAGAACAAATTGTGGATAATGAGTCTTGAATTATTTTATCACTTTCATTTGCTCCTAGTCCTGTATTTGCCCAATTGTAAAATATTCTTAGCATTTCATACTTCTTTCATGTTGCGTTGTTCCTGAGTGCATCACAAGTTGAATTGACCATTATATTCTTTGTGCTGCAGCCGTTTGATCCAATATGGTTGATCTTAGATTTTGGTTTGAAGGTAATTTGATAAAGATCCTGTTGTTCTAAAGATCGGCCCACACTCCGATCGGCCCACCGGGAATTTCCCGGTATCCCGGTGGGTTCATCCAACCCTGGCAGTAGATAATTTTGAAGTGAAAACTTCTTTAGAATCGTTGGGAGTAATTTGAGATTCGATGAAACGAAGAAGCGACATTTTTTTACCACGCTTATATTAACACACAACACACAACAAGAACCTGGAACAAGCCAAGTGAGCTGGAACAAGTCTGGAAAATGTCTGGATAAATCTGGATGAAGTTTGGAAAAGTCTGGAAATCTCTGGAAACGTCTGGAAAGAGCCTGGAAATTTCTGGAAAGGGTCGAAAAAATTCTGCCAAAGGTCCCAAAAGACCTGGGGATCATTTTCCAGAATCCGGATTAGTCTGAACAAGTCTGGATAAAGTCTGGATTAATCTGGATGAAGTCTGGAAAACTCTGGAAAGCTCTGGATAATGTCTGGAAATCTCTGGAAACGTCTGGAAAAGGCCTGAAAATATCTTGAAAGGGTCGGAAAAATTCTGGAAAAGGTCCCAAAAGACCTGGGGATCATTTTCCATAATCCGGATCAGTCTGTACAAGTCTGGATAAGGTCTGGAAAAATCTGGATAAAGTTTGTAAAACTCTGGAAAACTCTGGATAAGTCTGGATGTTGTCTGGAAAAGTCTGGAAATCTCTGAAAACGTCTGGAAAAGACTTGGAAATTTCTGGAAAGGGTTGGAAAAATTCTGAAAAAGGTCCCAAAAGACCTGTGGATCATTTTCCAGAATCCGGATTAGTCTGAACAAGTCTGGATAAAGTCTGGCTTTATCTGGATGAAGTCTGGAAAACTCTGGAAAGCTCTCGATAAGTCTGGGTAATGTCTGGAAATCTTTGGAAACGTCTAGAAAAGGCCTGGAAATTTCTTGAAAGGGTTGGAAAAATTCTGGAAAAGGTCCCAAAAGACCTGGGGATCATTTTCCAGAATCCGGATCAGTCTGTACAAGTCTGGATAAGGTCTGGATAAATCTGGATCAATTTACTGGAAGGAATTTAATTTTTTTTACTGTCTCATTTGATTTGACTATCAATAGACAGTCAACGTTGACTCTAGGAATATCTTATTGGTTAGATTTTTTAGCGGCGTCCCTGGCGCCATAGGGCGGCATATTTCTTTGAAGCGCCTGCCGCAAAGAAATCAGTTTCGTCTGGAAAGACAGTGCAGTAGATATTTTTTATAAATTTGATTCCTATTTGATTTGTATGGTGCCTTATGTTTTATTTTATATAAAACTGTTTTAATAAATTTCTGGTACTCCGCCCGTGCTTCATTTATTATTTTGTAGAAATTGTAAATGCCCACGTTTGAATTGAGAATAAGTGAAAAAACTTTTTGAGGCGTGTTTTTTTACAACTTTTAGATAAAAATTTGGGTTAGTTTGGGTCAGTCCAAAAAAAATTGCGCGCCTCTGGGGCTTCCCCTCTGAGTGTGTGCACCGCCAACTTTTCCTCTCACCTGCCGCCACTGACTTAAAGTACTGTGTGTGCACCCTTACACTTTCTAATTTAACAATTGAGGTTATTTAATTATTTAAATGACAATAAACAATGTAATCCAAAAATAAAAATAAAAAAACAAATACTCATACAAGTCTAGGTACCCAGTAGCTAACCGCTTCAGGTTCCCCAGTTTCCAAATCAGCAACCCTTATTAAATTACATAATAAATTGAATTGGATAGTTACTGTGGAGTATCCATTGTTTTATTTCCCTTTTACATTTAGAGTATGATTTCGTTCTTAAGGTATTAGGAAGGCTATTGGATATTTTTGGATCTAAGCAATAAATATGATGCTGACAAATATGGTGTGCTTGGGGTTTTACTGTGAGACATTATTTTGCGCAACATTTCTTGTATTTATACCATGACTTATTGTTATGAATTTTTATAGAGTGCTATTCTGGCAATGATCGCGAGGAGAGCAACATGCAACAAATTTAGTTTTATTTGCATTTAAGGATAGTAAACTATCATCCAACCAACTGTATTTATTTTTTTATATTTTCTGTAGTGCAGCCTCCGCTGCTATGCGAGTGCTCTCTCAATCATCCACCAAAATAATTATGCCTAAGACATCTGCAAAATAGAACACAACCCCTTCTTCATCTTACAGTATTGATAAAATGCCATCTATGTATACATTGAATAGCAAGGTTGCAAGCGCTGTACCCTTCGGCACAACAAATTCCACCACTTTCTTTTCACTTTTTTTCCCTGAGATACTAGTTCACTGCTTTCTTTTCAAATAAGATTCGAACAAGTTATTGGAGATTCCTCTTATGCCAATAAAATCCAAACGTCGTAGCAGCCACAGTTTCAAACGCGTTCTGCAAATCCAGTAAGATACCTATCACTTTTTTTCCCGGATCCAACTTTTTCAATATCGTTTCTGTGACTCTACAAAGAACATTTTCAGTACTAGAGTTTTCCCTAAATGCAAATTGATTTTTATTCAAAAGATTATTTTTCTCGAAAAATGACAAAACTTTGCTTCGGAAACATTTTTCAATAATTTCACTTATAGTACTGGTCAATGCAATTGGTGTGTAATTATTTGTGGATTTTTTGTCTTCTTGTTTGTATAATGGGATTATTGTTGCATATTTCAATGTGTCAGGGAAAACTCCAGCACTAAAAACCACATTCACAATATGCAATAATGGTGTTATTAGTTTATTAGTCACCCTTCACATTATTTGTTAGACTTTTTATTTGTTTATCTAACTGAAATTCTGTTTCTAGACTTAAACAGAATGAGTTCATTGCTCTTCGCCTTCCTTCTAGTCTCCCAGATAATTCTGATCTTTTTATTTTGTATGCCAATTTTTTTCCTATACTTACCTGAAAAATAGCTATTAAATTCCTATGCAATTTGTTTTTTTTCTTATTTCCATACCCTCTGAGTCAATAATATTAATAATTTCAGATTTAACTTTTTCATCATTTGCAGTCTCTTCAATTATATTCCATAGCTTTTTTGGATCCCCACAGTTTTTTTGTGTTAGTGACTTATAATATAAATACTTTGTATTTTTAATTAGCTCTGATAGCAGTTTTCTGCTATAAATCTATTTAGCAAAATTAAATTATTGACTTCAAAATACCCTCAGTTATCAATGGTTTAAGTATCCTTTTTTAATTTGTAACTAATTAATCAACAACTATCAATCATGTTCTTAATCTTATTTATAAATACATTTGTACACACGTTAGCGTCAGCTCTGTTCAGCGCAGCCTCCCACCTTACCTTAATCAAGCCAATTTTTCATAGTCAATTATTTTTTGAAAGTTATATTTAATTTCCTTTTTTATTAATTTTTTTTGTTTTTATACCTACTGAGCAAGATGGGATCATGGTCTGTCAGCCTATGCTCTAGAATGGCTGTATTAATTTGGTTAAAAAGGTTACCTATCTCTACATTTTATAAAGTAATGATCTAAGCATGTTGCTGAATGTCTTGTTCTTCTTGTTTGTTTATTAGGCTAACAAATCCTTGGCTCTGCATCATAGTTTGGTAATTGTTAGTAGCCTCATCTTCTTTTTTCAAGATATCTATATTTGTGTCACCAGTAAATAAATATATTCTACTGTGATCTGTAGTTGATGCTCTCTCTAAGATATTCTGCAGGATACTTGTGAACTCTTCTTTTCCTAAACTTAAACTCCTATATGTTGCTAGGATTTTCATTAGTGTATTATTCTTCTGAAATGTCACATTTATAGCTTTAAGAATATCTTCTACCCACTGCTAATGACTTATGTAGATATCTTGCTTCACATAATGGCACAGCCATCACACTTATTTAACTTACTTTCATTGAACATCATTTTATATCCGCTTGTGTTAAAGTCTGTGTAATTGTAAATAAAATGACTCTCTGACATGATTATGACATCGAATTTTCTTTGCAGTGACTCTTAGAATGCTAAAAACTGATCGAAGTTCTGGTATATAGGTACTCCGGATGTTAACGTGCATGACATTAATTAAGCTTTGATTATTGTCAAAAAAATTTACTTTACCTAAGTTATCACATACAACGGTATCATTTGTTTCATAATCGTCCAAGATACTGTTAACCTCCATGAACAATAACCGAAATATGACAACTCAATGCTATTTAATAATGTATGTAGCTCTCAGTATAAATCACCCTCCGATCTTATTCTTGATCACTTTCTTTAAATATATAACTCTATTAATGCAGAAGGCTGCCACATAATTCTTATCTCTCTCTAGATCCCTTACTTTTTAAATAATGCCCTGTTTCCAACAGGTAGGTCCTCATTTAGATATATTTTTTTGTCGACTCCCTCAAGACCACATTTCTTAGATGTGGTGCTTTTCAGTTCTCGTATTTTTTTGAGGATAATATTTCCTAGCTTGTAGGTATGTTATTTAGCCAGTATTGAGCCACCCTCATGTTTACCCAATCTAAAACTTTCCATTACCTTTATTTTGTCCATTTTCAGCTACCGTAATTCCAAAATCTTAACAGTGATTTTGTTTGTGTCTGGGTCAGTCTGTTTTGTAGCCCTATCTATGATAATGTGGTTAGCTTGTTCCCTTACTTCCAGCTCATCAAACTTTGCCTCCCAAATTTGCACCCTTTCCTTCAGTGCTACATTCTCCTTTCTTTACTTCTTTGTTTCTTCTATAAGGTCCTCAAAGTTTTTCTTTTGATCTTCAAAGGCATCAGACATGAATTGCACTGATTTTACAAAATCTGCAAATTTTGTATTTATTTTTTTCTCCACAGGACTCAGAAACTGCTTGAGAGAGTTTTGAATAATGGATTTGAGCCTATTTTCGTCCATTTTCAGTACCAGTACTTCGGCTTTTTCTGTAGCTTAACCTCACTTTTTTCGGGTCGTTTTTCAAAACAAACAATCTTTCCAGTCGAATTAGCAATTTCCACTTGAGCTTCACAGCTCAGCCAGCCTAGCACCTTACACACTCAAGTGCTTCTTACACTTTTTTCTTGCAGTATTTACACTTTTTTTTCAAAATTTATTTCACCGCCATCTGCCCTGACATGACCTCATACACATGTTCGAAACACATGTTCGGATGTATTAAAGGCATTATCTAGTGAATTGTTATTTGTGCAATGTAAGGTGTCATTATGTGCATTTGCCGAAATTATAATATTTAATTTGCCTAAGACTTAAAAGTATTCTTATTCAAATTTTTCGGACTGATTTTCTTGAGCAGGATCCAATAAAAGCAACTAAGCTGATTGCTTTGGAAGGTTTCAATATGATTTTAAATCATATTGACTCACTTTGGTGTACAAGTGTTGAGTGAACAATTTCCATTTTTGACATAATATTATGCTGCGGCAAATGGAAACAAACACAACACTTGAACAAGTTAGTACGTTGTGTGTGCAGGCACTTGTTATTAGAATGTACTGTACAATATTGTCTCGTCTTCCACGTTGCACGTGGTACTAGCTGCTTACGATCAAGCACTTTTCTTACCTAAGTTAAAGTTAGTTTCTTAGCTGAGCTAATAAGTTGTTTGATCATACGCGCAATTCATATCTCGTTATTTTGTATATGTGATCTGTTCCATCGACTGGTATATTTAAACTTATTATTTCCTCGTCGTTAAATTTAAAACTGACTTTGAAAGTTTCATATTCCATTTTGTGCAATGGCAATAATGAATAATTAATTTCATTAAACTAAACACCTTTTCAAAGTTCCTGTTCCAACGACCAACTTTCAACAAAACAAAAATAAAGAAATATAACCTCAATTTAGAAATTATTAAACGTCAAAAATTCAAAAAATGCGTACTTCGCGCCAACTTAGGTCAGCTAAGTTATCTCAGTTAAAAATCCGGGTGTCTTAGCAGGGGCAAGGGGGGAGGGCAGATTCTAACTTAGTTGTGACAAATCGTACGCGCAACTTAGTTAGATTCTTCAAGTTAGGTAAGAAAAGTGCTTGATCGTAAGCAGCTAATAATTACTTCCGCTTCACCATGAATATTGCCGGTGTTATCTGTTGTATTTAAGGATCAATATGCGGCTCAAAGGAGCAATATGAAGGAAATTAAATGAATTTGCTTACCTTCATGCTTCTCTTGCTCATTGATGCAATTTACAATTTGATATAGGTACTTACAATATTTTATTTACACTATTTACAAGATACCTCTACGAAAGGTAGAGCTAATTCTTGTGTTCGAAACACACCACATTTATAACATAATTTTTAATATTACCTTTGTACCTATAATTATTATGAGAAAGGGTACAGAGCCTAAGGACCAAAGAAATAATGATCATGATGAAATGCCTAATAATAGTGACAAATAATTATATTTCACATCTGACATGTCAGGTATCTATATTATTAAATAATTGTTTTTGTTGTTTCTTATTGTGTTTGCTGCAATTCGCAAGAAAGAAATTTAGGTAGGTGTACCCACAGAAAACAACAAGGAACATATGATAATTTAATCCAAGAAATGAGACTTTGAGAAGAAAAAAAAAATCGAACTACCATGGAAAATATTGCAATAAATGATAGGAAATCACACGGCAAAGCAGAACAAAGTTCAAGAGTAACAAAGACAAAGGAAAAGAATCCAAAATGAAATGGAGAAAGCCGTAACGAAAACAAAACAACTTAAAGGGGGTGTGCGCCAAAAAAACAACTTCAACTCAAAAAAAAGAGAAAAAAAATCTAAGAATAACAGTGAAAACCGCACCCCTCTGTGACAAATAATACCGAAGATATGGCTCTATGAAGGTACCGAATCTCACCCTATGACGTCACGAAAGCTCAAGCGACGCACGAGAAAGTGAAGTAAATTGAATTTACATATGTTTTTCCTATGTCACCTGCAATAATCTAAACAAAAATCACCCACGCGTGCCGGGAACAATCAAATTAACAATGCAAAGCGCGGGTGGACGAAGTTTTCGTGACGTCACGAGAGCGTCATCCACACTTTAAAGCGGTATATCTCAGGGATGGTTTATCGTAGAATAACGAGGTTTGAACAGTTATTCTTAGATTTTTTTACACTTAAACTTTAATTTTTGGCGCACACCCCCTTTAAGGAGCATAGGACAAAGGCATTTCTGGAATACGCATGCGGTGACATAAAATTCGCAACGGAAATCGCGAAAAAAATTGAGCCAATTTCAATTTGCCTGCTCCCTTGATTTTAAATTTTACGAATTCGCAAAATATTTTGACAGTGGACCAAATAGGTGTGGTCTCCGCAATTCGTGATTTGCATCCATTTGAACTACACTATATTTGTTTTTTGTGGACTGTTCCTAATATATGTTTTGTTAAAAATCTCTTTTTGTATACATTAATAAATAACGATAATACACGGAAGGACACGGTAGACGACAAAAATTCATATTTAAATTAACCAAACTCTTTTCATTTGACAATAAAAAAAAATTAATATTGCCACGCCTAGGTATGACGTGACTTCCAATAGATCGACTAAGCTGCCTTATTTTATGAAGTTTCATTTGGAATGGTTAAGCATTAACCGAGGCATTAACTTTATCACTGGATTTGACACCGGAAAACAAACCCAAATTCAGCAAATATCAGATATCAGAATTTGACCGGCTTGCAGCATTCATAAAACAACAACATCGGATACCATTAGAAAACCAAGAAGGACAGGACCGGCTTCAGGAAAATTTTAAATTTCAGCGAGAATAAATTCAAGCCGTAATCATATGAGATTCGAGAAAATGCTGGAAGGGCAAAATAAGAAATTCAAGAAGGCTATGGAAGAAGTTCATAAAGAAGTTGGAACTTTTCGCCAAAAACATTGGTAGTATTCAGAAGGAAATTGAAGAGTGGGCGATGTATACAGATATCTGCCGTCTGGTTTATTTGGCCTACCTGGAAGCAAAAGAAGAAATACGAAAACAACTAGTGGTCAAAAATTTCATTATTTAGACATATGGATTCACATAGAATGCTGCTCATAACCAAACCAAGTTGCAAGTAGCAAGGAAGCTATAATTAAAAATATAGAAGCGGCCTTTAAGATATCTAAATCAAAGCTCAGAGCTGTATCAATGCAAGAAAAAGAATCACTAGGAGGAATTGAAGACACAATGAAAGAACTTCTGGAAGAAATATAAAAGATTGGTACCAGAAGCAACCAAGGGAACTTGGAAGAGGGCACCGAATGTTACCGTTGCTTTACGCAATCAGGACATTTTAAACGTGACTGTGAAATACGGCTGAGGTATATTCATCACAACGCAAATGCCTCTTCAAGGCGAACATGCCCAGTTTAATTCAAGCACTACCTCAGAATTGATGAGCATGAAGAAGTTGCTGTTAAGAAACCTCAGATTTGAAACGGATCAAAAATATCTCTTACGTTTCAAGAAATATACATTTCAACTAACTTGAGGAAAGCTGCCAACACTGTAATATCACTCCGGTTGTTGCTGCTGAACTTTTATCGTCCCACCTCCTCCTTTTATGCTGGTGAGGGGTATCTTATGGTCATCTGAATAAAAACTGCTTAGGGAGGGATCTGAAGGAGGAATTTGGGGGTGGATTTCAACAATTGCTTCAATTCGGTTCAATTTAAATGAGTGTGCCATATTCAAAGTCCTCTTAGTCGCTTTATTTCCATTTTTTTTTACATATAATGAATATCTATTAGATTTAAAATACCTACCTGTGAAAGTTTTGAGAATAGATTTCCTATAGAAGATTGGGAAATAAATAAAAACAGAAGTCGGCCTAGTGGTGTAGTGATAAGCGTGTCTGATGTTGCAGGTCCCGGGTTTGAGTCCTGGCTTGGGGACATGGTTTTTGGTGTTTATCTTGGTAAAACAAGTCAACTTCATTGGAAAAAGATATAGTTCTGCATAGATTGATATCGTTTTCTCGAATGAGCTGGCGAAATCCCGCTAGGGGAGCCTGTCAATACCTCAGAGAAAAAGAAAAAAAAAAAAAGCGGGGTCCTTTGGACCCCGCACACCTTACATGGGATTCTGGCGATCGGTCGATTTTTTTCAAATTTTGATATGTTGTAGAAAATTTAATTCTTAACAACTTTTAAATGGGACGAAATCTTGTAGGTATTACGGCCTTTAAGATATAAGCGTTGGAAGATTAACTTTTTTGCGACTTTTTGTGTGGAGAGTATACGAAATACTGGTGCCACTGGTGTTTATCAGTCAAAATATTGACAGGTTCACATATTTCACGTCACTAACAAATTAATGTCAACATAGGCTAAGGCCGGGACCACACTGGGACCAATGTTGACGCCAGTGCGGTCCCGGCCTTAGCCGATGTTGACATTTGTTAGTGACGTAAAATATGTGAACCTACCAATGACATCATATTAGGTTTGTTCGGACCATAGAGAAATATAATAAACCAAGGTGAGAGTTATCGATTCTGTGGTGCGACACTGGCATCATATCGATACTAGCGCCACTATCCACTAAAATCTGTTTTTTTTTTAAAGATAAAAGTCAAAATGACATTATGTTGGCAATACAATGTGAAATTGTCAATGCTTTCAAATTTTTTATGTAGAAAAGGCTTGTGTTGCCAATATAATTACTAAATTTTTGACTTAGGGAATTATCTTTAAAAAAAAAACAGAGTTTACAAGACCAACTTAAATAATATTTGGCGGACTTTTTGAACTTTTAGATTATAGTCTTGTTATTTTTGAAGGTAGAAATCTAGCCCAGCGTTTTTCCGCAGTCGGCAGGATAAAAAAATGTAGGAAAACGCTGGCCTGGAAACAAAAATCAACAATCAAAAAATATCCATGAAGGTGCGTACGATAAGTCCAACTACTGACACTTTTTTCCCTGATACGTCATTAATATCGCACTTTTTACACCATTCGTACGGTTTAGCGAACATTTTCACAGTGTAGTTAGATGGTTGCGTTCCAAAACATAACTGCACCGCACTAACGCTAACCGGTTCAGACAAATCGTACGCACCATATATATTTTGATCAAAACATCTCTCTTTTCACTAATAATAGGTTAGTATTCAATAATTTTTATTATTTATGCATGAACTTAACGATTTTCACATTGTAAATCTTACCAGAATCATGTATTTTTAATAAACTAATTAATTTTAGGTTCACTTGACACTTATTAGTGTCAGTTTTGAAAAAAGAAAATGTCATTTTATAGGTTAGAAATCGTAAGGTACAATTAATGAAAAACCCTATGTCCTCTCTTCCTTCATTATTACATCTGTTAAAAAGAGACAGATATAAGAATAGGAGGCGATGTCAGAATAATTGTCAGGTCAGATAGTTCCAAGCTATACTAGCGCCACCATGTGCTACAAGAAATACGTTGCCACTTGGCGCATATGAATCGGTAACTCTTACCTGGGTTCATTATATTTCTCTATGGTTCAGAATCAGTTCTGAATTGAACTGCGCATGCATGCATGTTTATTTATGTTCGATATGAACAAATGCGCAAGCGCAGTTCAATCTAGAACCGATTCTGAACTAAGTCCGAACAAACCTATTACACGTTTCACTATGGACTGGCCCTTGGTGGCGATTTATTGATTCCAACGCAGTGCGAGAAGGATAGAGCTAATTGTGGCAAAACACAATGGGATTTGACGGATTTTACGTGCATGTTGTTTTTATCAAGCAAGTCAACGTTTGTGTCAACGTTAATTTATTCCGATCGGTTTAATTTCGTTTTTTTTTTTTAATATCACTCCCGGATCTGACTATTTTGTTATATTTGAGTGAAAGACCAATGAAATATCAATTTGGTACTGCATTTAATTGCAAAATAAGATGGCAGAATGACAACCTATTACAGCCCTTAGATAAAAATATGAGTGTTTACCACAAATAACTCCATCTCTGTCAGACCGCTCTTTCTAATGTTGGCTGCAAACAAACACTGTTCGAGAATATGGCCAGGGCCCAGTGGCGTAGCCAGCAGGGCGACCGACGCCCCCCCCCCCCCCCCCCCGCCATACATGTATGTCGCCCCTACCGCCTTTGAAAAACAAAAATAAGAAATTATAAAATAATGCTGTTTCTTATTTATTTTATTGACCTCTCCTTTATTCTTTATCGTAAGTTGGCATTATGGGCGAATGGTTCAGTTCAATCAAAGGAAACGTGAAAGTTTTTGTTTTGATGATTGATATGGTTACAATAAAAATACAATACCGCCGATTTTTTCTGCCACTTCACTAATAATTTCCGAAAAAACAAAATTGAAAAACAATTATTAGATATATGAATTTCAATGTATTTATTTGTTTATCAAACTAGGAGCTGTTATCCGTCCGGATTTCCACGGATTTGTTCTAATTTTCAAGGCGTCCGGAGACGTCCGGGAGGATTTTTCAAGTTAACGTTATGTCCACACATTACTTCTTTCAATAAGGCTTAAAATACATAAATGTTTTTCGGAGTGGCACTCCAAAAAAAAATTGTTTTTGAAGGCTTAAAATAAACTTTTTTGGGCGAAGCACCCGGGGAAATTTTTCGCCTCCAGCGGGCTTTTCGTCTTCAATATTTTCCCCCAATAAGCAAATAGTACAAAAGCATACAAACATTAATTTGTTAACCCCCCCTCCTCCAAAAGAATTATGCGTCCCCTCATATGTTTGCAACTACCGCCCCGCAAGGCTGGCTACGCCACTGCCAGGGCCGGTCCATTAGTGAAATGTCATTGGAACTGCCAATATTTTGACTGATAAGCACCAGTATTTCGTATACTCTCCACACAAAAACTCGCAAAAAAGTTCTTCTTTCAACGCTCATATCTCAAAGGCCGTAATACCTACAAGATTTCGTCCCATTTAAAGGTTGTTAAGAATTAAATCCTCTACAACATATCAAAATTTGAAAAAAATCGATCGATCGCTGAAATCCCATGTAAAGTGTGCGGGGTCCTTTGTCTGAAATTTTCATGCGAACAGGATTTATCCTCCCAACTCATGGGCGTCGTTACACAATTCTGTAGGGAGGGGCAAAGTTTTGAAAAAAATATAGACTGTCTATAAAAATAAAAATAAAGGAGCGATAGAAAATAATTGAAATACAGCATGAAAAAAAAGTCGTAACCAGGAGCTAGGGGAGGGCAACTGCCTCCCCCCTGGCCACCATCTTAACCGACGCCCATGTCATAAACCCTCTGCCCTTGACTATAACCTCCTCCCACAGTAAGCACACGACGTGGCTTAGTGGTGATTGGTCGACACGAGCCTGCGTGTTGCATCGCTTTTGCGAATTCAAGTTTTGGGTATCCCGTCCCGCCATTTGCGAATTTTCGCGATATCCGTCAATATGGCATTTTTCGTATTTAGTTAACTGAAATTCGGGATTGCGAAAATTTGTTATAATTTTCGTTTTTTTTTTTTCAATAGTTTTGCGTTTTGCAGTGTTGTTTTGACAGTTTATGACTAATGATTGTTATTTTTACTTATCATGTGAATTTTTGAAAACTCATAATCAGACTTTTGCTGTTTCTATTTTGGTAAGTGTGAACTATACATTTAATAAGTATATCTACTTCGAATAAAATTGAATATTCCTTAGGTGTATGACTTGAGTGTATTTCTCGATGCATTTCTTCTAATTATGCGCACCATATAAAGAATGTCACGGAATTTCAAAAAACAAATTGCAAAAACTGGAATTTTTAAATACCATTATACTATCACAAATTCCGCGAGTCCGCTAATGGCCGTTTCCACCAACTATTTTTGAGAAGCCTAAACGATAATTATTCCTCAAACTGACATTTCTCCATGGAAAACTGTGATTTTAAGGAATACATTTCATTAAAAGGCTTTACTGAAATAGTTGGTGGAAACGGCCATGAAATCCTCTTCACTAACAAAAACAAGTTTTATTGAAATGATTGACTTACAGCAGGTATGGTTTTTACTTAACATTATACCTGCAACAATTATCTTGTTTAAACTTGAGGCAACTTACTTAATTAAAATTATATACGAAACGAGTCAAGCGAGAGTTTATAGTTCCGTAAATTCTTGTTTATTCCATTAAATATTCGATCCCCCACAATGGGGAACAAATTCCTGAATATTCCCGCGCCGGTCGTACACGATAACGACGACTTTTCCGTCCGTCTAATTCTGACACACTGCAGTGGCGCACCCAAGGGGGGGGGTTTTGGGGGTTTAAACCCCCCCCCCCCCCCGAAATTTAGCACTGGTACAAAAAAAAAATCAGTAAAAGATATTTTTTTTGCGATTTTGGTTAATAAATACCTATAAACTTTCCATTAGAGATTTTATATACATTTACCGTTAATACAACATGATAGAACCTAATAACATACCAGGGTAGACAGGTATCCTCCACTGATCTCAAAAATAAATGGATAAACAAAGAACGCTTCTAATGCTGCTAGTTTACGAGGTCATAATGTAAACAAAAACAACTGACTGGGACAGCTGTGAGCGTGCGCACTAGATACATGTACTGTGCGTGCACAGAATCTGGCCAATGAAAACGAAGGAATTTCAAAATTTAGAACAGTTATTCGAAAGATAAGACACTGCGCAGGCGTAGGCTGTTCCGTTGCACAACTGTTCATAGAAAATTGACCCCAAATTTTCGCACAAGTTTAGCCAATCGAGCCGTACGATTGTTTATCCATTTATTTTTTAGATCAGTGGTATCCTCACGCTCCGGTGATAGGTAGATGTAAATGTATATAAAATGTGTACCTACAACTGTAAAAAGTGCATTTCTTGGACATTAAACTATCTGTATCTCAAAAACTAGTCACAAGATTGGTTCGGGCCCATGAGAACTTTTTATCAGGAAGTCTAGGTCTAACACATATCAAAATTTTATTGAATTTGACAGAAAACCAAATACCCATAAGATGTGTGCGGGGTTCTTTGCGCAGTGGCGTGCCTGACGGGCCCGCAGGGCCCGCGGTGCGGGAGGGCCCCGGGATATTTGGGGCCCCCAAATTAAACAAGGTATTCTTCTCACACAATATATTTTTCCACCTATGTCAGTTCGAGTGTCAGTTGAAGAAAATCTTCAAAAAAATCGAGGATTTCTCAATTTTTGCGACCATTTTCCAAATTGAAATTAATAAAAAATGTCCTTAGGTCGACCATGTCTCAAACTCGTCTAAGTTCTTTAGCTCTCATCTCAATAGAGCACGAAAGAGCTAAAGATGTAAATATTGATGAACTAGCTGATCATTATTTATCCAGTCGTTCTACTAGTCGACACTAAAAATGCTAGTCTCTACCACCAAAGTAATTAGAGAAAATGAGTTTCTCTTCGAACAATTATTCATTCATTCTCACTCGATATTAAACTGATTAATGACACGAATCAGTGGCGTAGCCAGGATTTTGTCTTAGGGGGGGGGGGAGGCAAATTTACAGGAAATGCTTCTTGTTGGTCCAGCGCAAGAGTTGCAGGAAACAGAGCGAAATTTTCGGAGGCCAGGCCCTTTTTTGAGGTCTTTTTACGGTTTTTTTGAGACTGTTTATTTAAATTTTGGAAAATTAGTTATAAAATTTAATGGTCTTGGGGGGGGGGGGGCAAATGCCCCTCTGCCCCCCTGGCTACACCAGAGACACGAATTCTACACGCCCCGTGGATTCTAAACCGGAATCCATGGCCTATCGACCAATCAAATTATCCGTATCTTCGGAATACACGGGCCGCAATAAGACAAAACATGACTGACGTCTACTGTCAGATCACGAAACTTTCGTTTTTTAAAAAAATAATAATTTTGATGACTGGTATTTCTTACAAAAAGTAATGATTTTCTTTCAAAAAGTTCGAAGAGAAAGTATAGTCTTCTACTCGCAAATAATGGCTATTATTCACTTGAATGAATCTAACACTCGCCTTCGGCTCGAGTTTGAATTTTCATTCTCGTGAATAATAGCTATCATTATATGCTCGTTGAAGAATACTATACAATAATTACACTTTTCTCTATTATTTCTTAGTTTTAGTTTTGCTAGAACCAAGAGTTTTGTTATTATTTTTTTTATTTTCACAATTTTTTTCATAGATTTCATATCTGTTTTTTTTTACCAGAGTAGTACATATTTTTTATTTCATGTTATGATCTTTTATAATTTTTTTTATGATATTTTTTGTTCACTTTTATTTTTACCGAAACTGTTCGGGGGCCCCCAAGGAAAATCTCGCGGGAGGGCCCTCAAGAAACTCGGCACGCCCCTGTCTTTGCGAATGATCAGCAATGTTTGTGACATATTTATTTGATTGGTGGAGACGGAATTTAGAATGTTTGCAACCATGTGGGGACTCTCTTTCTTTTAAATACACATGATTATGAAAACAGTGGCGGTGACAATAGCTTTTTTTCGCGCAGCTATTTTGTTGCGAGCGTTCGTTTTAATTGTTTTTTTATGGAAATCAGTAAAATCACTTACAAAAAGTTATTTTTTGAAGGCTTGAAATAAACGTTTTTGGGCATGACACCCGGAAAAAAATTCTGCCTATGGCGGCCGTCCTACGGCAGCGCCTGTGTGCGACGAGCTCGCATCATTATGAAACCCCCCCCCCAAATAAAAAACCTGGGTGCGCCACTGACACACTGCCTGCCACTCAAATCAAATAAAAAAAAATTAAATCATGAAATGATAAGAGAATAAAGAGAATTACGAATTGTAGGTTTGATAAATGTTTATCATCCACCAGACGATCTAAAAATCCGAGAGCTAGCTCAGTTTACAAGCTATTAAAATATTTATTCCAAGTGTGGACAGAAGCCCGAGAAAAATATTAAACGAATAAAACTATAACTGTTTTCCTAAAAATATCTTTTTTCTGATAATAGAGGCTGTGAAAAAGTTTGCTTTGCTGAAAATTTGACGTAAATATACAATCTCAAGACAAGGACAGATAAAATCGATATGTCTTTCCTGAAAAATGATTTTTTCCTAAAAATAATATGATGAGTAACTGAAAAATTTCTGGCTTTTTGACTATTATAGAAAACAATTAATTATACATAGGTATCTGGGAAAAATAAAATTATCTTTAATACTCAGTTAAAACCATCACAAAAAAATAAAGATAAAAAGTTTCACTTACGTAAGTATAATTAAAGGGAACAAAGACGTCACGTCATCTTGTTTTCTGTCAAAATGTGAGGGTTTTCGGAAATTTTTCCAAAAAAAAGAAAATGGTATACCTATTCAGAACAAACATGATATAATGATATATCTACTTAATTCAATAATAAACCGCCGAAAAATATAATCAGAATAAAGTTGATAAGTGAGACTAGTCCTTCGAATAATAATAATTTTTTTTGCAGTCTCTAGAGTCTCCAATTTTTATAATTTTCATTGTTTTAGAAAAAACTTTATTATTTTTCAGTTGGCTGATAGCTTTTTCAACTTCTTGATGGGAAGAAACATCACTCAGATAGTTTTGGGTGGGTTTTTGGGAAAGTTTATTGAAAATGTTAGATTGCAACATAAATGCTATCAATTTCTATTTAATACATTCAAAAACCAATAAACATAATAAAATCCTCAGGCTGGAAACTAAAATGACATTGAAAAAATCCTTAACAAAAACCAGTTTAGATTCGTATGTGAAAAGTAGACAGAAAATCCGGCGCTCTAGTGATACAATGCTCAAATTCAATGTAGGACAGTTTTCCATCTCCATCGACGTCCGATTCTTCTATAACTTTTTCAATTATTTGATGTCTTTCTTCAATGGTTAGTTCTTGTTTAGTTAATAGAGTTATCGCGATATCGATATCTTCTGGGCCCACGAAGTCGTCATTGTCAAAATCTAAAAAATAATCTATGTGTATTCTCGGAGATTCAGGCAAATTGTGTGTACAGTCCATGGCATTCTACTGAGAAGAGAATACGTGCTTTGCAATTGCCGAGAGTGTAGTAGAGTTGATATTTTTCCTATATGGTCCTGACTGTTTAGTGTTTATATGACTACATAATACTATAGGTGGCATTTTGTTTGTCCGCTAGCAAAATAATGATATCCTTATTCGTATTTATGTGTATATCAGGTTTGACTACAAAAATTTTACCACGTGAAAATATGGCCCATTTTAATCATTATGAGATTTAAAAAAATTTGGTTCATTCAATTATTAAGTAATTATGCATTTTTAGTCAACAACAATAATAAGAAATTTAAAAAACATGAAAATCTCACTCGTAATTCGGTATCTAAACATCTGGCAACATAGCACAACACACACACTTGATTTGTCTTATGTCAGTTTAGCTGAAGCGCCGGATTCATTCTTTTTTGAAAATTAAGTATTTACAAACGTCGAATATACAGATACTTGTTTAGGCAGAAACGTTGCAAAATGCCCATTTAGCCGCCAGAATTAACAGGGAAAGATATCCCAAGAGCACCTACCTGATGCCCCTACCCTCCTTGCAAAAAAAAAACCTTTAGATTTAACAGTTTCATTTACATTTATATCCTGGCAGAGATAATACCTGTACGATGTTAACATTTTTCTAAGTTTAAATTCTGCAATAATTCCGAAAATACCCATGGTTAATAGGACAGTTTTAGCCTGAAATGGGCCCTATTATCTCATGTTAAAATATTTGTACTCATACCTGATACACCCTTTATAATGCCTACTAAAACTATAAAACAAGTCTGAGATCCGCATTAACTTACGAGATCCATTGGCGTCTGCAGGATTACATAGAGTCCCATGTAGCGTTGAGGCTATATACAAAGGAAGGACAAAATTTATATTCAAAATATGCATATTAGAGCACAAAAGAAGCTGGAAGTGATGCCAGAAGGTAAAAAAAAAAACATTAATTCCAGAGGACTCTCAGAAGGACACCACGAAATAATGTTTAGCAATACGGCAATACCCAAGCTTTGGATTGAACGCCTCATCATGAACCAACCAGCAAGAAGTGGCAGCCAACCAAAAGCCTCCAGATCCTAGACTGGAGAACTAGAGCTTGAATCAAGACCTTCTACAAGTTCAGTCCGACAACGTGAGCCAGGAGCTTGAAAAAGTGAAAAGCGGAAAGCAAGTTGGTCACACAACAATCCATGGACACAGACGCCTCCAACGATGATTCACAAAGGGACAGTGGAAGCTCCGGTACACCGAGATCCCAATCATGGACAAGGCACGTCGCAGGAAAAACCCTCAGGCAGCGAAGACAATAAGGAGCCTGCAAAAAAGTCCCAAAGCCAGTCACCCAGCTTCAGAACGCCACCGTTATCGTGCCAGTTAACCAAAAGCCGAAAGCCCCAACTTTTTTTTTACATTGATCCGCTCACAGAAGACAAAGTCCATACTACCTTGAGGTTCTTTTGGTTCTTAAATAAGTTCTAGCTTAAATGAGGCTGGTCAGGATGTCAGAAAAACTCCCATGGCAATAGCGATAGAATAACAAGTCACCTTGCGTCCATGTCTGAGAGATTGCAATGAATCGGTGAGAGTTGGATTATGGAGCACTGCTCCAGATGTGGAAAAAGCATTCCATACATGGTCCAATTAAAGGGGGTGTGACCCAAAAATGAAAGTTCTAGTACAAAAAAATCTAAGAATAAATATTTGAACCGCATCTTGCTACGATGGTCCGTTTTCGAGTTAGGGCGGTTACAACTAGATGTTTGTGACGTCACACTGGATTATCAGGGATAGTATTAATACATGTAAGAATTTTCCAGAACAAAAGGCAATAATCTCCTAGAGCGAATTGCAACCACTCAAAGTATAGGGTACGGTTCACTGACGACTGACGAACAAAAGACTGCGATTTCGGCGGTTGTGACATCACAAGTTCCTGCATAATTTATCTTCATAAGGAATTTTCTCGGAGACTATTTTGAATATAGGACTGTAGTTTTCACGAAAGATCTTAGAATTTTTTTCTTGATTTAAGGCTTAAGTCGTTTTTTAGGGTCACACCCCCTTTAAGTGTTATAAAGGAGAAGAAGTTATGCAGAAGTTAAGAAGTTTTTTTTTTGCAGGAAACAGAAAGCCTAATTTTTGAGAAACGGTTTCGACGATCGAAGATACCTGGTCATGCCAGGACAAGAAGAGATACTGAGGGATTGATTGAAAGGTTTTGTCCCGATGTCCTCAAAACTGGATTATCATCGGCGGAAGATTTTTTATTTGAGAATACTGCTCGAGTTTTGGAAGCATTGAGTTTGAATAGGTTGTTAAGGCCCCAGTTGGTAACGGTGTCAAGATCACTGTTGATAGAGTGAATCTGTGCTCGAGCGAGGTGTGTGGAAGTGGCTGCAGTAAGCGGTTTGTCAGAAGACAAAGATGCCATCAAGCTACTATCGTCTGCAAAGCTGTATATGGGGTTTCGTGTCACATTTAACAAATCATTTCTAAAAATGATAAACAGTGTTGGGGACAGAATTGACCATTGGGGAACGTCGGAATTTATAGGCAGGGTATCAGAAGACACATCATCGACAACAACATGCGACTTGCCTTCCAAAAAGCTCCCCAGCCAATGGCAAAATTGATTCGGGAGACCACGATGGAAGTTTGCTGAGGAGAAGTTTGTGCCACACCTGATCAAAAGCTTTGGAAATGTCCCATGCCTCAATTCTGGATTCGCCATGTTTTTCGAGAGTCGAGTTCTAAATATGACTGACGTACGCCAGCAGATTCCCTTTTGATCATTTAGCACGAAACTCGTACTGTTTGTCAGAGATAAGCTTATTGGCTTCGAAATATTTAACCAGTTTCAGGTTGACTGCCTTAACCATCACCTTCGAAAGTACAGATATAAGTGAGATGGAAAGATAATTGCTAGGAAGAGTTTTCTTGCCCTTTTTCGGGATGGGCTGCAGCCTGGCACATTTCTAGATAGACGGGAAAAAGCTTCGACTGTAAGAGAGGGAAACAGTTTGCAAAGAACTGAACCAATTCTTGAGCGTAGGTTTTGAAGACAATTGCTGGAATGCCGTCGGGACCACAAGATCTCCCAGTGTCAAGTTGCAGGAGAATTTTCCTAATAGTTTAAGATCTTAATACAACATAAACTTTGTTTCATGACGGTTCATATTTTAAACATAATTTGTCTTCTTTTTTTAACAAATAGAGATTGACTGAAACAAATCAATGACGTAAAAACGTTCGTCGGTTCTTAAACCAGAAGTCATTCATTTTAATTTGTCAAAAAAATTGAATGTGTCATAGGAATTAATCTACGACAACCCTTTACCAGGGTTATCCTAAACACCCCAAAAATGCAAGGAAACCGATATTCAAGCCTGCACCTCCGTCGAAATTTGTCTGGTGCCAACAGCGAAAATTGCTACCCACCGTTGCACAACAATAACATCAACGCAAACAAGTTCCACCTCAGCTGTCACTCAAAGCCATCATGTACCAAATGAATGATGCCCCCGGAATGGCTTGACATCCCCAGCCTCCGATATTCAGAATTGATGTCTGGAATTGCAATTCATTCAAATATAAAAAATTGGAGCCACAGTTCCTAGAAGAACAACAAATGATAGGATACTCCTGCGAGAGACTCTTCTCAAACCTACAGAACGATTCTCCCTGCAGAATTATACTAAAACAAGACAACACAGAGACGGTAGAGACGATTTTAACGCAAAAAAAGTCGAGGAGAGTGACCCTATATCCAACCAAAAAGGGCTTTTAATCAAAGAATACGCAGACAGACTCACATATATCTGAAAATTTGCCTTTTTTTGCTGCCAATTAGTTGTGAAACTGAAAATGCGCTCAAGCTACAATTCAAGGACAAAAACTGAGTTGGTAAAAATAATTATTAGTCTGCCAAGTATAATGTAGGCTGGACAGGGTGAGCTTTTATTTATGTCTCCATTGGCTGGTGCAGTATAGCTACAGCAAAGCTGGCAGAACATCGTACATCTAAAGTACTCTAGGATGGTTGTTTCATTTATCTATATAAATTTTAACAATGAAAAACTGGTTTGTTTATTTTGCTAATTTAAAACAATCGCAATAAATTTGTGGAGATGCAATAATATCCAGTCCTCTTAGCAAAAAAAAAGGATCGACAAAAGTTACTTAGTAGGTAAAAAATAGGTAGTCTTGGTGGTGAGTAAGTACTTTGATCTTTTCATCTTTCGATTGTAGAAATTTTCATTCGCTTCTGATAATAAATGTTTGTTCAATGAGATACAAAGTAGGTACTCACCGCCGCACAAAAAAAAGTTAGACAATAATAACTTTTCTTTATGACAAAAGTACTGGAGTACGATAGACTGTAGTACTGCCACCTCTGACCTATACTTAGATAATTGGCATAGTTTTCTCCATACCATATATTCTAAAGGCATAAAAGACTTTTATATCTCTTGGAGCCGCTTCGCTAAATACGGAGAGCATATCTAAAAAATCCTCAAATGTTAAATTTCCTTTTCCATCCCGAGAAAATACTTCAAAAATTCTTCTTTTAAAGGGGTTTTCCTGAAAAAATAGCTTTAGTTGCCACATTAGGTACTATTGTTGGGGTGAGCGATTTAAAACAATTTAGCCTCAAACATTTCAGTACTTAGGGGGCAAAAAGCACCCTGGATCGAGACTATTTTGCGTGCATCGTTATAGGCTATAGGATATAATTTTACCCTAAATTCTTGAAGCTCATCCATATCTTCCACTGGTAACTTAATTGAATATGCTTCATTTTTCTTCATTGCTCTAGGAACTACATCCGGTTTTATGTCTCGAAATTTTTTGTAAACCCTAAAAAGGTTTTGTTTGTGCGAAATATATTTAAAAATGTTTGAATTAAGTACCTGCCTTAAAATTTCCTTTCTTGTGAAAAACGTACAATCCTAGAAAAAAAAACACAATGTAAATACCTGTTCCTGGATAAAAGTTTACGATATCTATAGCAACCACCTGGAGAAATTTGGTTACAATATGTAAATTCAAAATTTTTAGGCTTTTTTCGTGTATTTAGTTCGGCGAAAATAAAGAAAAAGCATCGTATATTTGCCATTCCTTTAGAAAATTTCAACAAAGTACACTCGACGTCATTCATAACTTATTTCTGTGACGACAAAAAACTTAAATGTAACTTAATACGTAACTCCACGAGTCCACTGAAAACTCAGTTCACTGATAATATTTTTTATTGACCTAATTTGACTTTACAAAATTCACTGATCATCTAACGCTATTACTTTAGTTGACTAATGATCCACAAGCTACGCGCTTTACATAGAAATACATTTTCAAACGAGAATAGAGTTCCTGAATACTTGCGGTCGTGTCATAAACGTTAACAATCTTGCTGGCCCCTCCGCTTCGATGCGATTCCGAAACACCTCCCTCTTAAATCAGTTCATCTTGATCTGACCATTTTATTCTTTATTCTCGTGAAAAGCACCTGTCAAGATGCACCATCTTTTTATAACCATGGTTTGGAAATAATGTCCTCTCGATCTATGTATATGTTCTTCGTATACTTGTCATCATCCCATCTATCCACAACCAATAAGCATCTCTATGCCTATTGAATAACTCCCTTCTAGAATGCCTTCCTGTTCATCCAGGTCTACCCTCACGCCTGCGCTGCCGAAACTGAAATTAAGGTCCGTTGCGCTTGTAGAACGGTGGTAGCACTCGTAGTATTCCTCATCGTAAGTATTTGTAGAGTGTCGCCTCTGTTAAGGATAATACTGATCTCCTGGATCGGCAGTCGTATCCCAGCAATCTCCTTGGAGTTTTTCTTTCTTCGCTCGCCGGATTTTTTATTCCTCGAGTTCGTTAGCGATCTATTGTCGGTTTCTTCTAGACGCAAAAATGGGTTGATGTCACTATCTTTTAATAATTGATCACTTTTGAGCTGTTCAGAACTTGGTTCAGTTCAGTTCAGTCAACCCGTTGCAAATCGAAGGCTTCTAACAGGAATTTCTTCACGCTGATCAATTCTGAGGCAGTGCTGGCCTTGATCTAGATATCGACGGCTGGAAAGCATTTGCGTTGTTATGTAGTTTACCAGAACGATGTTTGATTTGGAAATCGTATTCTTGTAACTTCCTCATCGAAGGCTGAGAGTCATCAGGGCCGAGTTCAGAAATAACGCACAGGGTGCGAGTGCGATTTTATGGGTGTGCCTGAATTGACAATTGGCCATTGGGCCTATAGCACCGTCTAGCATTTTTGAACAGCTTGGGCGTCGCACCGGTGTCACACTCACATTTCTGAACTCGCCCCAGCAGGCGAACGAGATCTTAGCCGCGGCGGTAACATTCGGTGCCATCTATTAAGTTTCCATTGAGGCTTGAGACTCATCAGAAGAAGAGGGAGATCTCAGCCGTAGTCTACAGTCCCGCTTAATATGTGCTCTCCTTTCGCAGTAGTAACATTCGGTGCCTCATTCCAAGTTCCCTTGTGTTCGATTCCTCCTATTGGTTGTTTTTCTTCCCCTATTGACACAGCTTTATTCTAATCTTTGGTTTGGACAAGTCTATAAGACTCTAAACTTAGCAATTTCTACAGTCCAGTGGCGCCCTCCGCAAAATGCCAAATAACTTTAGAACCACCCAAAGCTAACAACCGCTGAGCATAATGTGTAATTTTTATCAGAACATGGTTATGGGTAATTGAAAAAAAAATTAAAAACAAAATAGGAAAAATTGTAACTAAATGCAAAACTAAAAAGTAAAGGTAATTGGAAGAGAAGCCGGATTAACAAGTGAAATCTGATTAAA
Source organism: Ceutorhynchus assimilis (assembly GCA_917834065.1). Lineage (NCBI taxonomy): Eukaryota > Metazoa > Arthropoda > Insecta > Coleoptera > Curculionidae > Ceutorhynchus > Ceutorhynchus assimilis. The sequence goes on from OU892277.1 coordinate 10,200,932, forward strand.
AAAGTAATCAAAAAATGTAACTATGTATGGAATTATTAAAATAAGTAAATAAAATGTATAAATTCACACAATTTGAATGGAAGTGGTTCTCAATTCTCAAAATCTCGATCTATCTGTGCAACAAAAGTAAAATTAAATTAAAATTACCTATACAAAATTATTAGTCAGTCATATTCGAAAACACAGTGTGAATTTCCGGTGTCGCTGTCAAGTGACTTCTGACACCAAATTGTCGCGGATTCAGCAGGTCCACGGCGAACTTAGTTCGATGGCAATAACAACTTTGATTGAACTAATCAAATTTTCCAAAATTCCCTGATCACTTATCTCTATTACTTAAGTGTATACAACAATTCTCTAATTTATGCGGACTTACAAACTACGCGTTTCATATATGGAAATATTTTGAGTCGAGAAACCTCTAGAATCGTCAAGCAGCAAAATTTCTGAATACTGGCTCTCGCGTCGTCAACGTTAAAACAATTTCGCCGGCCTCTCTAATGCTGATAAAGTAAAGAATCGAGAATAAACATACAAGATTAGCCAATATCGTTCTTTATACTAGGCTCTTTTCTGAAATGTTTCAATTTGACCTCAGAAAAAGGGAATGACATTGATTTTATGAGAATGAGGATATGTAGGTATGAAATTAGAACATTCATGTATAATATGACACTTCTATATCTTGAGATGTACGCTAAAATTTTTGTTTATTATACCAATATGGTTGTATTTTTGATGTTTTTGACAGATCACAGAAAGAATGTCAATAATGTAAATGTCGTTCCTTCTTCTTCGTAGGTGTGTCTATTATTCACATCTATAGAGTTACATGAAAGTTAATTAAAAATCTGCAGTTTAATTAGTACCTAATTATTACACTATGGTATCCATTTGAAAAGCTAGTACCTATGTCACTAAATTTCCGTAATTTTATAATGTTTAGGCAATGTGATTGGTTCAACTAATCAAAAATGTCTGAAGCATCTATCATCAATAATTTAAAATTTAATCATCATTAATTGTTTTTTTTTCATAGTCTCAGACCATAATTAATAAGCGAAAAAGGCCCAAAACTGTTGGTGGCTGTCAAGACATATTCAAAAATCTAGATCCTCCTTATTTCAAAATAGTACTTTTTCACATCATGGAGCCTAAATTAAAATTATCAATTGATGATCTGAATATATTTGTCTGAGGCTTATAGGTACTTCATGAATAAAATATAAGTAGATGGATTGATACAAATTCGAAATAAAGAGAATTGTTAATGTGAATGTTCCACTACATAAAAAGGTTATTTTAGTGAAATTAAAACGAACTTACCTGGTAATTTATAAGTTGCTGATCTGTAAACGTGATTAGCTTATTTCCCATTTCACTTTTAAATTACCTAAAAAAAATACAAACTTCACTGTTCAACTTTCCTTTCTTGTGGTGAACTGACACAGGCAGCCCCTAATAAAGTAGGTGCGGCACACACGAGGTTAACTTAATTAATCAAGTGTATCGATTTGATGACTGAGCATAAAACAACAAGACTATAATTTTATAGATTTTTTCAGACAAAGGTAAAGGCTTGATTTTCTGCTTTATTTCTCTGAAGAAAACATTCTTAGAGTAGAGCAGCTCTTAAAGCTAAATATGCACATAGATAGTTATTTATTTTCTTTCTCATTCTTCGCGTTCGAAGTTACTGAATGCACAAATATTAATGCAAGTTGTTTTTGATATATGTAGTGTCCGAAACTTAAAAGTACAATACTTCTTGCAACTGATTTCATGATGAACCACATAACTTTATTTCTGAAAATATTTGGGATAGTTATAAACGAGGTGAAGCTAACTTTGTTTTTTGTCCATCTTCAAGAATTTCAAAATAAGTCAAAATGTATTTTAAAACAATTTATTTATTTACCATACAAGTTACCTCACGTAAATACGTAATAATGTATAACCAGATTAACCCCTTACATATGGAATTTTTAAAGAGCATACATATTTCAAGTACAATATAGGTTAAGCAGTTACGCTTAGCTGCATAGTCTATATGTACTGGAATGCGCAAAAAGATCTAAATGTTATCGAAAATATTTAAAGTTTATAATAATATAACATGCACTAAAGACTATGAATCACCGGAGTTGACTTAGGTGTTCAAAAGAACGACGTAATTAGATTCTAGATATTTTATTTGAACTTTTATTCTAACAAAACACCTAAATTTAGGAAAGTTTATCAAGGCTAAGAATGTAGAACATAGGGTGTTGCGTTGAATTTTTGATATATAAAGTTGCTTGATAGATACTTTTCTTAGTTTCAGATAAATTTATTTGATAAATAATTTAAAGATTTGTTAGGTATTTATAACAGTTATAGCCACACTGAAATGTAAAATTGAATTTCACAATTTTCCAAGCACAAGGCACAATATTAAATACATTAACTATTTTAAAAGGCTTTTTGGAATATTAGAATTTTGAAAATAAATTAGTTTCTGACAATTTATTAAAATACAACGCACGACCCGGGATTAGGTAGCTATAAGAAAAAGATAAATTTGAATAAGTTTTCAAGAAGATAATTAGTAGGTCCTAAGTTGTCGCTAAACACTTATCACAAATTATTCTCTGTTGCTATTTGAAATACAATATAAATTTGTACTTGTTACATTTCAACTTTCATGTCCTAGAATTTTTGGGAAAAAATCATATTAAAGAGTAATAATTTTAGCCTGTTAATTTAAATATCAATTCCAAAACTTATGTATGAAATAAGTTGTCGAAATAAACTAAGTTTAAACTTCCGCAGCTAACGCTTGTTAGGTGATTATTATTTTATACGAGTTTTCGTACCCTTCATTTTGAAATCAGATTCTTAGTTGAAACAAACAATTAATGCCAATGCCTTGTTTAAGTATCAAAATCTAAAACTAAAAATTATACCAAGATGCTATAAAGCATAAATATTGTGTAGATAATTAACTACTAGGCACAGGGACTTATTATAATTTAATATGATTTATCCAAATCGAAGACTTAATGTGACGGTACAAGACAATACTATAAAATTTAAGTTAAGGAAAAAGTGTAATTAGGGTAATTATTTCTAATTAAAGCCTATATGGGTTATCTTACTTATTTATTTTTAGTATCAATTTAAATATCCAAATATCGAAATTAAAAATTAAGAAGAAAAATTACCATAATAAAATATTGGGTATACTTTGCAAGCAAGATAATAATGACATGTCAGATTTAGCACAAGTAAGTATATTTCAATATTTTAAAAACTGCTGCCTATTACACTCTAACATTCTAATAAAAAAAAACGCCAATAATATACATTCAAATCATCTTTCCTACTATAAAAAAATTAATTTTTGTTCAACTTAATGTACGTTATAGATTTGCCAAAAATTGTATTTTTAATATGTTAGATAACCGAAAAATATTATTTATTTTCGAAAATATATTTGCAGTTTTTTTTGCGTTATATCAAGCAGAATAACAATACTAGCTGTCAACATGACAAGTACATCTGATATGCTTCAAATATTTGTTATTAAACACCCGAAAATGATTTTAGTAAATATTTTAAAATACATTTAAAGCTTGCGGTCAAGGTGTTCCACTGCTCGAATTATTATTTTATAATATTCAAATATGTAACAATATGTATTATTGTAAAAAACTTTCTAATAAACAACTTTATTATTTTGATTCATACTAAACGTTTTTTTGGCATTTTTTTTCCTTGTCATTTTAATAAAATTAAGCTTTATTGCTGTGTTGAACAACATTAATACTTTAAGAGGCGACTTTCAGTCTTTTTAAGTGAAACGATTTCTATATAGTTCCACTTTTTTTTAAGGATAAAAACAAGACGAAAAAAAATATTATTATCGTCATTTAGTACCCGTTTTGTACATTATAGTATACCTACATTATAAAAAGGCAAATTCGATACTACATCAAACATTGAAGTGCTCATACAACGATTAATGGTATTGATCTTACTGTCAGTTTTATTGCTTATGTAGTTAGTTGGTTCAATACTGTAGTAAGTAATAGGTATTTCATATTTCTATTTTCATATGTATTTACTGCTTTTAAAAAGATAAGCTAAGAAATATCTTAAGTTGAACATCTATTAATCGAGGGAATTCTTAGAGTGGATGTTGACGCAATTTTAAGTCCGAATTGTGCTTGATTTTTAAATCTATTCTTATAAGAAAAATATATACGTATATTGTGGGAATGTCCTGAAACGATACTCCACGATACAATTTTATCCCATAGATCTACCTTGATTTGCTTCTAAAATCTGACCAAAAACAGATAAGTAGGTAACTGTTTAGTTTTTTTTTCAGTGGGCGTCCAAGTTCAGAACATTTCCACGACACATATTTTTCTCCATAGAATTGAATTTCCAAATCAATCGCAACTCGCAAAAAAAATTGAACCAAAATAGACCGCAATACTTTTGCAAGATTCTCGTTAATAATTACCTACGTTAAACAATAATAAAATGACCAAAAAAACATTTATTAGGAATCTAGATTATATTATTATATTTATTATACAAAAAAAAAATAGCTAAAAATATTAGAACCAACTTGATCCGCCACCCAGCTTTGAACCAATTCCCCCAATACCCTTTCCCAAAAAGTTGCTCACTCTTCCCGCAACCATGTTCCCTACATTCGATAAGGGATTTCCATCATCGGCTCCTAAGCTTTCCATTAGAGATTTACTTTTGCTGTCTGATTCATCTTCGCCAATTTCCAACCCTCTGGAAGAGCAACAATTTTTTTAAGGCAATAATCTTTTTCACACATAAGTAATCCTTACCCTTCACTTTGACCCAAAGTCAATGCACATGTGGCTTCCTCTGTCTGCATCCTTTGCGCGATCGTTTGGTAGGCTTTAGAGTTCAGTTTGTCTTCCATAACTCCATGGAGTTCAAAATCGGAGAATATTTTCTAGAAAATTTTAAAAACACAACAAACAATAATTAGGGCCATCACCCTTGAGTTTATTAAAAATGGCGGTATAGGTAAATAATCCTCTTATTAAATTAACCGGCACAACGAACATTTTCATGATTTCAAAAAAACTGTATCTCGGATATTTCTCAGCCGATTTCAATGCTGAAAGTTTGCTACTGCTATAGTGATTTCAAAACTTTCATCGTAACTGAAAGGATAATCTAGCCGGCGAATTATCAATACGCGTTACCGGATATTTCTAGTAGGGAATTCTCGAGAAAATTGGAGAAGGCTTGGAACGGTATGCATCAAAACATTATGCCGCCCAATCTAGCCATATCCCGGAAATCTGACCAATCGAATTCGATGTGGATATTTTGAGCGGCATAATGTTACTACATGGGCTAGATCAGGGGTCAGAATGTCGGGACGGCCTGTTGCACTTGTCCGTTAGAAGTGCCCCATGTTTTGCTTATTTCCCGCTCATTGCTCTATTGAAATTAATGCGAAGACATTTTAATATTTATTCATGATGGAGATGAATGCGATAAAACTACCAAAAAATAATGCAAAGAGCACATAATTTGCCATTCTCCAAAGATATTGTATTTGTTGACAGTACATCATCCTGCGATGCACTAAATCATTGTTTAACTTTTTGACTGATTACGTGATATCTTCATATTTTAGTAACAAGGAGTAACTATAAATACAAGCTTATTCAGAAAATTAAAAAGGGGAAGGAAATTGTACAAAAACGTCTAGAGCTTAAGTTTTCAATTATTAGGTGTTCAGATTTTGCTAAATCTAAATTTAGTAACCCCTTATATCCAAAATGGATATATTTCTTAATTCCTTCCTTTCAATCAAAAAACTAACAATTTAATCAATATATTCATGAAAAAAATCCATAGGGAACACAAAGTACATCTAAATTTCTGAATTTTATAACACGTACAAAAGAAGTTATAGATTTTTTAACATCAAACATTGTTTGCTAAATTTAATACTAATACTCTATCGCCTGTGACGCCTGTAACATTCTGACCCTTTAATACCGCCATCATCGTCCCGACATTGTGACCCCTGATGCAGCGCATGTAGTAACATTATGCCACCCAAAATAGCCATATCGAATTTGATTGGTCAGGTTTCCGGGCTATGGCTATATTGGGTGGCAGAAGTTTTTGATGCAAACGGTATACAAGCGCCCTGGTATTGGATGGTAAAGTGATCAGCAGCCGGATTAAGTTTTTCATTAGTCGACACGAGTCGAGCGTCGCGTATAGGCATAGTGATGATGCGAGACTCGAGACTGGTCTCGTCTCGACTTTTCGAGACGAGACTGGCTTTTGGTCTCGTCTCGTGAAGTCTCGACGAGACGAGACCAGACTCGGCGAGAGTCTCGAGATTACACTTAAAATTTTTCTTCCATAGCTTTATTATTGGACTATTCTGGGCTATTTGAATATGAAATCAGTAAACTAAATATCACGGTTACTCTTTACTGTGATTTTTCACTCATTGCTTTTTCACAATAAAAACCATAAATACAGGGTGTCCGAAAAATAGCGTAAAAGCTCTCCACGTAGTAGAGGACCCTTTGAGAAACCCTAGAAAAATAATTAAATTAAAAAAAATCCTTCTCTAGCATTATTCTTGGTAATATGAAGAGGTAGATGTGAAAATTCGCCTTCGAATTCTTCAGGTAATTACATGGGTATTTAATTTAATTTATTTAACATATTGTCAACGGGATATTTTCAGTGTTGCCAATTTTAATAAATATTAAAATACAACTAACTTTCTTATGAATGCCACTAGATTTTTTAAAGTATTTTTCTGGGGTTCCTTGTAGGGTCCTCCACCACGTAGAGAAGAGTTTTTACGCTATTCTTTGGACACCCTGTATAACTCGAGACCAGACGAGACCACTCGAGACGAGACTAAGTCACGGTCTCGTCTCGAGGTGTCGAGACGAGACGAGACCAATCCTAAGTCTCGTCTAGTCTCGTCTCGCGGCACCACTATATAGGCAACATCAACGTTATTTCCGAGTCGCGTCCTTCGACTTCGAGCAATTAGAATCCCCATCCTGTTATAGTAATATAGTTTTGGGTTAGTTTCCATAGCAAGACCTTTTCCAATATATAGGCAACCAAAGAAGCAGCCGGCTATTTTTTCATGTAAAGAAATACTCAAAATATGGAAACAAATCTTTAGTTAATCGATCAAAGAATGCTTAGGCCAAATTTGAGCCAATTCTGGTGTGCCGTTTTTTTTTTGCACCTTCAAAGCGTTTCGCGAAAATGGGCCTATTTGCGCATCTACATGGGATACTGTTGTCCCCTTAGGTTTAATTCAAATACCTAGTTTTGCCTGTTGTAGTGATGCTAGTGCTATTATCCTGAATAAAATGTATCCAAGTTTGGAAGAGTAGTCTCACCTGTGAACCCGCTTACGTAACTATTGGTGACAGAAGTGGGTTAGGTGAATAAATATACTTTTTTTTTGTCTATGGTAGAAACGGGACAACATACTATCGGAGGTGCTTGATTTATTGAAACTTGCGGACGAGAAAAGAGTGAAAGAAAAACAGGTAGAGAACATGACTGGCTTCAGAAATATTTGTCAGAACAAGAAAACAGGCGACTGAAAGACCAACGCGAAGAACGGTAACAAAGACAGAAAAATGTTAAACGCATCGGATTTTTCCAGAACATCCTACACGAAGTCAAGGAAAATAAGAAGAGTCGAGAGAACTCAAAGGCGAAATAGGAACGGTCAAAGGAGAAAGAAGAAGTGTATTTAGTAGTGACATCGAGAGAATGGTCCGGTTGGCATATCCATAAGCTCTCGAAGAGTTCGTCGAACAAATAAATGTCAGTTACTTTATCGATGTGATGAGAGATATACTATAGATATGCAACCAGTGCCAAGAAGTATGCATAACACACCCCTTATGCTTTCAAGAAAGGACCCAAGACACCATCTAGGAGAGAAATAGATCAATACTAGCCTGCATTTTCCCTGCGACATGGTTACCTCAAGGTAGTTCCAGTCCTCAATCATTTAGCAGTGACAAACATCACAGCCAGGCACGGGATAACGATGAAACTTCATACCGAGCAGTGAAAATATCTTGAGTCCGAAGTGTGGAAAGAGTTGTTGAGGTTACTGAGAATAAGAAATAACAGCTTGATCCCATTTTATTTACAGTCTGCCGGAATGGTCGAGAGGACCATCAATCAATTGGTCTAGGTGTTTGTGGATGAACACCAGCGAGGCTGTGATGAACTTGAACTGGTTCCTCTTTTGGCTTATAGAAGCTCTCAACATGAAGCCACCGTTTATACACCATCAGTGCTGGTGAATGGAAGAGCAGTGAAGCTTCCTTAGATCTAATGTTCGGCAGACGACTAGCCGTATCTCCATTTTATCTGGTTTATCAAAACGACAAGCTCAGAGTGGTTCACGATTTCGCCAGGAATAAACTACGTCCAAACAGACAAGACGCAGTCATTGAACGCCTTCAAAAGAGGCGACGCCGTCTGGTTGTATTAGCCACAGTGAAGGAGAAAATAGGCCCGAAATTAGTAAGACCGTGAGAATGCCCACGAGATCGTAGAGAAGATCAGCCATTTGGAATAGAGGATTCAACTTTCAGCCAAACCAAAGGTCATTCATGTAGAAAGGCTAGCCCCATACAGAGGTACGAATACACACATCGAAGGAGACGTGAATTAAACTTAAAACGATTTGGAAAGAGTTTGGTATTGGACGGTCTGTATATCTGATCAATTTATAATGATATAGCTTTGCGAACACTCAGGTTCATTTTGGGTAGACTTGCGTGTTGTAGTAGTGATAGTTTTGTCGTGGCTTTTGTGTAATCATCTGAATAAAATTGAGGTTTGTAGAAAGACATGGAGCAATAATAAGATTATTCTGTTTTGTTTTCCAAATATAGGTTGAACATATCTCTAACTTCTTAGGACATCACTTGAAAACCCCATTGAAGAAAGAATCAGTATAATTTGGCAATTCACAAAGTGCATCTTTAGTCTAATCGGAAAATTTTCTATATGGAAATAAAAATTGATTTTCAAGCCAATGATCATTATAACATACGTTTTGGAATGTCAGAATTTTGTCCGCAAGGCCCTTTTGACTTAAGTCTTATTTTTTTTTATCCCTGGACTTTATTGGCAACTCTGGGATGTTTTGGATGGATATTTTTCGATGTTGATACCACAGTCAAGAAATAAATGTATTTAAAATTTAAATAAACAACTACTTTTTGACTTACCTTCACGATATGAGCAAGGCACGTACATTGGTATGGATGTAAAGTATGGTCCAGCCTCTCTGACAGCCAGTTGCATATCATATTCATTTGTCCAGTGTACCACTGTTCAAAAAAGTTTAAAATCCATAGTTCATCAGTTACTTTACCTCTGATCTGCTCCATACTGTTACGTAAGAAATTTACGTAGCTTTGGCCTACATCTTTTCCAGAACCTGAGACATTCTGAGAGCGAAACAAATTATAATATTGATGTATAATGGATATTATTTTAAAAATACCGTAAAGCTCAATATGGACCCAATAAGACTTCCTTCGTCATATCTTGATAATTTAGATAGTGTTGCTTCCAAAACTGACATTAATTTGCTGAGCATACCTTGATTCATATTTGCCAAAGTCTTGTCTATTTGATCATCTATTTTGGTGTGATATTGGTGCTAAAAATAACATTCCATAATCAACACTAACACCAGGGAAAGTTATTTGAAAAAAATTACCAAATCAATTCCGTCAACGGCACATAACTTGAACGATTGGTTTTTGGCATCCAAAATAACGTTAACCATTGCACACATTTCTGATGGCAAAATGTAATCGGTTGACAGGAAGGTCACAGACTTTTTGAGCCACTGATGGAAAGCAGTTTCTGTTCGCTGTATGCAAGATTCGATCATATCGCACGCCATTAGTTTTAATCTTTGCTCTAAATGTTGCCTGAATTCAGTATCTGGCCAGTGAAGATCTCTTATAAACGATTGTAAAGCGTCTAGTTTCCAAAACAGATCTTCTGATGTCGCACAACCATTTCTGTAATGAATAAATGTATGATAGCGCCGACGATACGCAAATAAAGAGGTTGGTTTGGGTTAGTTATTCACATTTGGTCGAAACAGGAAGAGTACACAAAAATTACATGTACCTACCTGCTGAATATTCGCTCGCTTATATATACAAACAATAATAAGAGATCACAACGAAACACGGCAAGTGTGGTAGAGAGATACAACATCGATAACATTGCACTGAGTGAAACAGGAAATGCGGTCGAGGGCCAACTCACTTTCTTCCTTCAGGAAAGGAAATGATGAATATGAATAACCCCGAATCATCGAAGTAAGCTTTGCTATAAAGAACCAACTCGTCGGTCATCTTGACTAGCGCCCTTTTGGGAAAACTGATCGACTCATAATTCTCCATCTAAAGCTTGTATATAACCAAGAAGCAACTATAATCGGTGAATGAGCATCAAATTTGGATTCCAACGATGACACAATGGAAGAGTTTTATAGCCTCCGGAATAGACAATTAACAAATATACCTCAATCTGACACAGTTATTTTGCCAGGAGAAAAAAAAACGTGCCAACAGCCAGGATCAAAGGACACAATAAGCCCTTGACATTGCGTTGTTCTACCAGTACTTGCAGTTTCTTAACCCTAACCCTCACTAACTGTTTGTTTCTTCCAAATTATTTCCGCGTTATATCCGTTCCATCGCCATTCGCCATCAGGTTTTACCTGGTTTATCGACCTCTCTCTCATCATCTTTCTGCTAGGATGTTGCATCATTTTTTAAACAGTTGCTCCTCGATTTTTTAGTAGGTACTTCAGCACCACTTCTAGCGATTCGATATCGTTTTTGTAATTGGTTTCCACAATAAGCTGGCCTACCTGGGTCGTGGAAGTTTTATCACCTTGAGTAGGTGGTTGTACTTATGTTGGATGATAAGATTTTATACCCTTGTAGGTAATCGTGTTTGCTTTTTATTGTGATTTGATAATACAATTTATTTATTCGAATTAATTTTCAATGTTCAAGAAAAAAGGCGAGTCATTTGTGATCTTAACATTAATACACCCTTTGTGTGCAATAGAAGGAACATTATACCTACTTGCTGACAGTTGATGATACACAAAACATCCAAGAAAAGTGCAAACCTAGTCCATGCAAGCATGTACATACCCTTTAATTTCCCATCGTTCCTTTTCAAATCCTTTATGTATAGATTGAGCTATTGAAGATTCCATAAGGTCAACATATCTGACTACCAAAGGAGCAAATGTATCCCTTAAATGTTGATGAAATCGTCCATTCTTCAAATTATCTACAGAAGAATGTTAATTGAAAAAAAAAGAGAATAATTTTAACTGAAACAAACTCTTACCGTCTGCTCTTAGATAGTCATTCAAAATTTGAAACAGCGGGAATGAGTCCCAAGTATCTGCAGGTTGTTCAGCCAGAACTCGATCCATATCAACAGCAAATAGAGACCAGAAAATTTCCGCATGTTCAACTAGTAGGTCGCTAAACCAAGCGAATGCCTGTATGTACATAAAAAAAAGTATCAATATCACCCAAGATAAGAATAATAATTGCTATTTTTGCGTACCTATCAAACTACTGTAGCACACAAGCATGCCATACGACAGGCGCTGACTGATATACTTAACACACAGCGCAAATCTGGGATCGCTTTTCAGCTACTTACATATTAGTAAATCTCAGTGATGAAATATTTACAAATATTTTGTTGTTGAAAAGCGTCAAAAGAAATTGCAACAGAATGCAATGATTGCATAGAGCACACTACACCGAGAAGCAGATTGACCAGGCCACCCCAGTAAATTTAAGTCCAAGAATTTTATTGCGTCAGAACTAGTTCTAATGTCAAATTGTAGAAAATTCGTGAGTAAAGTTCACATTAGATGCAAAAATTGCATCAGCTTTCAAATTTTATTGCATTGTAATGTAAACGGTCTTCTACAGTAGTAGAAACAATACAATATCTATTGAACTTGAATTCACCAAGTGAGAAGATGTGAACTCAGTCGGCACCTGGGTTTAAATAATTTTATTTATCCTTTGTATTGCATATAAGTTTGCAAAAGAAAGAATGTCGAGACAAGTGGAAAAATTCGTTTTTGTATCGTTTACATAATAAAAATCAATTTATTAAATAAAATTGACAATTAATTATCACTGATAATATAATTAGTATTCTTTTAAAAATGTCCACTTGTCTTGAGAGAAAACTCAACAGTATTTAAAAGAAATAAAAGGTTTTTGAAATTTTACTGTGCTATTCTCGAAATGAAGATGACTTATTCAAAAATATTTTACATTGGAAAAATTGATAATTAATTTGAAAATGGTCTATTTTTGCGTACCTATTTTTGTAGTACAGTTTTGTTTAGAAAATAATATAGATTTTCCTCTCTAATATCCCATTTCGTACCTTCAAAAAAAATCTAAACACACAAAAACTCCAGCCCGTACGAGACTGGTCCAGACCAAAGAACAAACACGCAGTCAGAAATTTCCTAGGATTATTATTGTTACTACTGTCGGTTTGTAAAAGGGAAGATTGCGAAGCCTTTACATCGACTTATTGTGTAGAGCGCTTCCTGATTTATTGAATAGCAGAATATAAACTCTCGTGGAGCTGAAAAAAAGATTGACTAATGCTAGACACTGGAGCTTCGCAAAGTGGCGAAGAAGTAGTAGTAATCGAAACTATTGAATAATCCGAAAGAAGTATCTACAGAAAGATCTATTGAACATTAGCACAGTTTCCTCGTTGGGAGGAAGTTCGTAGTTAGAGCCGACCATTCTGTCTTGCAGTAGCTGCCTAGTTTTAAAAAGGAAGGTCGAATGGCTCTTGGAAATATTACAATGTTTGGACTTTCAAATCAAACATCACCTAGGAAGCCCCCTGCTAGCTCATCGCGACGTCCATTTATTGACATTTCTTGCAAGTTTGGCCGAAATAGGAGGAATAGGAGGCTGCCAAAAACTCTGGTTGCTTTCTACAAATAGTAAACCAAAACTGAGACAAGTGATGAAGAAAATATTACCAAGAGAAAAAAGCATGTCAAGGGATTGGAATTGGTACGTGGCTGGCTATAAAATGCACAACGACCTGAATGGCAAGAAATTAAAAGTTTCGTTTGAAGCGTCAAGGTTACTGGCTATTGGGATTTATTGCTTATGCGAAATTACTTTATCAGTCGTTAAATGGGAGAGTCCTGGATGGGAAAAGCAGTACATCGGTTCGTTGTTTCCCGTAACTTGGTGAACCAATTGCTACGTGAAGTGTACCGGGTGGTGACCACGTTGGCTCGAGTAAGAGATTCGTGAAATTGGATCAGCTGTTGTAGATAGTTGTTGATGAACACCAGTGAAATTGGTGCCTCTTGTTCTTTTGGCTTATAGTTGCTCTCAGCATGAACCCACCGGCTATATATTTTCGAGAAAACTAGAGAAGGCTTGGAGCGGCGCTTAAAGAGTTTTGAATTGACCGGTGAATTTTAATCCAAGTAGTTGTACAAGTTGTAGTAGTAGTAGTAGTTTTGTCGTGATTTTTGTGTTTAAATTTGGAAAAGTGGTTTCATCTATCAACGATCCCGAATGTAACAATGGCAACTCTGCAAGTCAGACACGGTTTCGGTGAGTGACGCAGTGACGTCCTTGATCAGGATACACTGTATTCTGTATCAAAACCTTGAAGGATATGAACGAAAAAAACGAGTGAAAATTAGAAAGAATCAAAAATCAGAAGAACGAAATAGATGAACAATAGGAAATATGACAATGTGACAATGACATTACTCTAGTGTTTCTAGATGTACGTATTTATTATGTAGCTTTGTAATTATTAGCATAAAGCAACTTCTACCACTAATCATGGAAAAGCAAAACGTTCGAATATTCTTTGCTCCTAAGACATTTTGAAAAGTTGCTCAAATTCAAGATTTCTTAGTGACCCTTAACGTTACTTTGCTTTACCCATTTGAGACAGATCAATTCAGGCCAATTGTTATCGAAAGAAACTTAGAACTGGTATTTTTGACTTTCGAAATAAATTTATTTTAATAATTGACATGAAATGATCATAAGAAAAAAAGATTAAAGAATAAAGAAGAATATAGAGTAAAGTACGTGCCGTGGGATCTGGTGGGGTGTAAGTAGCATGCGGAGGCATGCAATAGCGAGACACAGAGTTTGAGTGCTGCTTGGCGAGCCGACTGGGGGTACCCGGGGAGCCCTGCGCAGGTGCCGAGCCTGCCGGTTGCCCCGACCCTGCCGCCTGGGCATTTTGGGCCGACTGGCTGGCCAGGGGCTTGTCAGCCTTACGCAGTTGCTACAGTTACATACAAAATTACACAGACAGTCAGTACAAAAAAATTAGTGAAGCCAAAAATAAGTTTTTCAGCAATAGAAAATTAAATTTAAAAAATTTCCTTTTTGGATTCACCAACCTACAGTAAGTAATAGAGGGTTACATGTAAAAAGGCCATTAAAGATTCTGTGTTAAGCATCTTTTCAAAAGAATAAATCATAAACTGTATAGGTACAGGGTTATTGGTTATAAATGTCACCTCCCTCTACCTTTTTTATTCGACATTTTGGAAAGAAGTGGCCTAAATAAAAGTTTTATATTTGGAATTAAATTTTTTAGAAAACTCAGTTTCACATACCAGGTGTCCCACTAAGGTCGGCCAGGTACGATATTATGGAAACCATAGACCTTACGGCTTCGGGATTTTTTTTTTCTTCACTAAATCGGCCAAGAGAAATTGATGGAAATTATTTTCAAGTTTCTAGGATGACCGCTAGGGGGCGCAATTACGATGATATAGCTAAAAATTCAACTTTTCACAAGAAATCGCTATATTAAGATACTGTTTTAACAACAGAAATCAAAAGTTCAATAATTTTTGCGCCAGTTTGGTTATTAGGCTTTTTTTCGTATCTTCAGTAATAAGGGTGGGGGAAGCTGGTGAATTTTTTTTTCTAGAAATTGCTGTATCTTCCATACCCCTCATTCAAACTCATTCAATTTGGGTTTATTTGAAAGAGAATTTCATTGTTATTAGGAACACCACCTTGTTCGAGGTCGATAGTTCCCACCGCGTCTTCTAGAGGGCGCTGTTTATTCAAGATCCAGTTTTTTCTAATTTTCATGAAAAATCCAAATGGTATAATATTATTTCTGTATTGCTGTGCTTAAAGAGCAAAAAAATATCTACATTTTGGCGCAAACCGCAATTCAATATCTGCATTCGTTTTCAAGTTACGTAAGGTCTATGGTCTCCATAATATCGTACCTGGCCGACCTTAGTGGGACACCCGGTACCTATATTCAGAGAAGCTGGTCATGTTACAACTTTCTCATATTAAATGGAATACCCTGTATATTATTGAATATTCGTATTCTACGTAAATTTCTGAGCAGATTTCATGTGAAATACCCTATACCTAAAGTCAACTGTTTTGGAAATATTGACAGTTGAAAATGGACTTTTTTCCAACTTTGACAGGCTGTAAAACCTAAACGGTTAATTTTAGATTAAAATCGATCTGACAAAAGTGTCAAATACAAAAGTTTCAATAAATTGTCGAATGTTTTTAACTAAGTTGATTTTGGGCATACAGGGTGCGTCAAAAAAGAGCAGCAGTGTGAAGTTTAATTTTTTTAAATGGAACACCCTGTATTTTGTGGACTTATTTGTTAGTCCCTTTTAACCTGATTTCAACGATATGTGACTTGATATGTCTATCTTCAATAGCTATAGGGAAAAACTTGAAAACCCCTTTCAAGGTTTCACATTGAAAAAAGAAAAATTATACCATTAGGCTTTAGAGAATTTTTTTATAAACAGTTTGTTGTTCAAATTTTATTCATTAATAAACAAGGTGTAATGTTATAGTAGATCCAGATGTCTAATAGTTATTTTTAGTAGATTTGAAAAAAAATACATGAGACCTATAGGAAGGGATTTTCGCGTTTTTTCTCTATTACTATTGGAGTTAAACCGAGAGATAAACATATCAAACCATATATCGTTGAAATCAGGTTAAACGGGACTAACAAATAAGCGCACAATATACAGGGTGTTCCATTTAAAAAAATATTACTTCACACTGCTGTACCTTTTTGACGCACCCTGTATGCCTAAAACTGACTTAGTTAAAAACTTTTGACAATTTCTTAAAACTTGTTATCAGGGGGTGATATTTATAATAGGTCACCCTGTACCTACAGATATTTTTAAAAATGCAAGTGGGTATTTATATCAAAATTAGAAAAATTACTATCTAAAAAAATATTTAACACAGGAAACATTTCTATCACATTATTAGACCAAGCACTGTTATTATTTAGACATAATTAGGCATATGCACAAAATAAATTTTAACCACCCCTCACAATACCATGACAAAAAAAAATACTGATTTATCCTACAAAATGCACCTCAAATATACCCTTATTTATATGTAAGGTGCTAATAAAATCAACTTTAGTATACTGAGGAATTTTTGCATTCAAGATTTCCAATTCACGATTATTCTTTTATTGTTAAATTCCTCATTTAGACATAACCTCGCAAATCATGTGATGAAGCTTGGCACAAAATAAATGTGTCATATACCAATTAGTAGTTTATTAGCTATACTCTGTTTCCTTTTCCTTAGTAGCATAGGAAAAGGCAAAAAAAACGATCGTTAACCATATGGCAATGGGGGTTAACTGGATGGCAATTCAGTATGAATTTTGTAAGTGGTCTTTGCTAATTATATCGTGTGTGACAGACTTCACCGGTAATGTAAAAGGCGTTTTTCGCCTATGATGATGACAACTTCAGATTTTTCATCAGGGGTGCAGCAACCGCTTGATAGGACATTGAGGCTTTTGGGGTCCCAATCAACCCCTTTATCAAATTCTAGAAAAGTTTGAGGAAACAGCCGTTTTCCCAACTGATGGAGAAAAACCAGAAGTACAGGAAAATACTAATGGCAAATTTAGTAATACAAAACTCGCATTTAGGGAGATTGCTTTCACAAGTAGGTACTTCATATCTTTTAAAATCAAAATATACCTATATGATTCACATTTGTGCCAAGTTACTCCTGATAACGATTTGCAGGTTAATGTGCTCAAAATCAATACTAGGTTCGATTTCAATTATTATAGAGAAATGGGAACCTACTAACAAAGTTAAGCCCAAGTTTTCTCTCAGTAGTTAATTTCAGCCAAGTTAAGTGGTTAAAATAAATAAAATAACGGGAACAGAAACTTTCTATGGTATATAAAAATGTAAATCTTAGATTATAATGCTTTAACTAACAGTATACCAGGTTGATTTTTCAGGACATTTCCTAAATTTGTTGTATACCTATTTATTATTGGATATAAAGTGACTACAAAAATTAATAAATGTCGGGCATACTATATCAGCCATGACAATCAACTGAAATATTTAAAAACATTAAGTAAATTAATTATATAGTAAATATATGTATATTCTGTGAATGTTGGTATCACGACCCATTTTTACTAAATCTTGTAGTCATAATCCAATATAAAATTATTGTAGATAGGTACCTACTTATGTTTACAATTAAAATTAAAATTAATTGTCGAATATGATATAAAAGACATATCCATACCTCAGCGTAATGTTCTTCATTTTGTTGTAACAAGTCCACGCACAATTCTGCTAGATGAATTAAGTCGTCTAGCTTTTTACTGGGCGAGACCATTGTTTCACCTCTTAAGTCCTCTAAAATAAAATATTTGACAGTGAATCCCACAAAATTTTATTCTGGTCCTACCTTCAATTTTTGCTTCAGCAGATAACCTTGTATAATTTACTAGAGCTGCAGTCTCTAAACATTTCTTTATAACACCTCTTACTTCTTCTGGTGCTACAGGTGTTGCGATATCTTTCATTAAAACTCGCTCTAGTAAAGAAATGGTTGCTTTCAGACCACCTTCTGGTCTACCGAATGGAAATGTATATCTGAAAGTGATTTAAAATTAACATTATTTGTTTGTTGCATATTTTTGTTCAAACAAATAAGGTTTTATGTTATTCAAATTAGCATATTTATTGTGTTATTTTAGTGTATATGATGTATTATTGTACTCAAGATAATTGTATAGGCAAAAGCTTTGGCCGTATAAACAAAAATCAAAAAATTGCTCACATTCCATACATACCTTCAATTTTTATCTAAAAATATCATTTGTTCCTGTATAAATAATACCTATATTTTTTTCTATATGTAAAAATACAAGCTTCATAAATTGATGGTATGTAAAAATACAAAAATGTATTCAAACAGAGCTGAGAAATAATCCCAGAAAGAAACGAAACTGGGCCGCAATTAAAGCTCGAAATAACTGCATTAGCGCACAAACATTCTACATCAAAACGCGCTAAGCCCATTATCCTAATGTCCATTAACGACTTAGCAACAAAAATCAATCACAAGATTGAAAAATACAATTTGTTGCTATTTCGTTGAGGATTTGTATACCTCAAAAAAGAATATAACTACATATTATATAAAACAGAGCATAATATTCAATAAAAAAAAAGGAGCAAAAAAAAAAATATTTTAACGTTACCGCCATAAACAGTGACAGAAGCAAGTTCCATTTCGATGTGTAGCTGATCCATAGTGTAATGTTCATCGCATTTTTTTTTATGTCTTTATGCTCGTCCCAAAAGCTTCAAGGCTTCGAAGATAGGAACATATGAATTATTTATCATTAGGTAGGTACCTATTTACTTGCCCAAGATTAATACACCCCAAATGTGAAAGATAGCCATTAATCTTGTGCGGTTTATTTTACTTTGAGGCAGTAAATTCATGCAACGACAAACTAATGCGCCAGCGTAAACGTTGAAACATCATTGACCACAACAATTAAATAAATACACCCTTTTCTGCAATCCCAGACACTCGCAGAAAATCTGCAAAATTTAATTTTTCGGCCGAGAAACTATTTAGTAGTCAATTTAATATTTCCTTAATATTTCAGCACATTAGTGTTTTGGTTGGCAGGCCGCCCATGATGGTAAACCTTTTTGTGTTGACGCTTCGGAAACATGGAAGATTACCTAGGAAGTTGTCCTATCGAGTGCTTCCGAGTTCCTGTATAGGTCTGCTCACTGTATTAGTTTTGACCTTTTTTTTTAGTAAAATGGTCACGTATGCTGATGCTTGCAGTCTCAAATTGTATTTGCTCGCCACTAGTCCTTCTGGATTGGCAGTAGAATAGCACCAGTGTGACGTTCTGGTTATTCTTGTTTGGTTCAGTTGCACTGCGATTTCCTCACACCGTGGACCTAACACTTGCTGCTGCCGCTTGCTAAGATACAGTTCCGTCCGTCCGAAATGCTCTTTGTTCTCTCTAATCGATTGTCTGCGTTGTTCTGATGCTTGCGAGAGATCGTTGTAACGTCGCTTGTCTCTTGAGAATAACTTGCATAGTGGTGCTGGTTTTGTATAGTTGCCGTGAGTCCTCTGATATCTCATGGTGATCGTTATGTTGTCGTGTATCTCCTCTCTTAGATGTAGTACATCTTCTCATTTTCAGGGTAGCCTTGGTGGTAAAATGTTGTATAACTCTCTTCGATGTTTAAAGTCTACTGGAATGAGAAATCGACTGAATTCTGTCCCAAATGAAGCCCGTATTTATATAAAGGTGATGGTTCCATGTTCCAGTGCGGCACTAAACTTTGTTTGCTGTATGATATTTCTGCTTTGCAATACCGTCACGTCACCTATGTTATATATTCCTACTGCTTCCACGGTTTGCCTACTGCTGTCTGAATACTTCTCGATTTCAATAGTTTTTTTGTGATGCGATAAATGCGATAAGATGGTGGAGAGAGAGTTTTCTCGAGTTTTATGTCACAGTCTGTTTTTGTCGGCCTGTTACTGCCGCACCGCAATCAAAAACACAAATCACTCCATACCGCAAACGAAGTTGTCCTAGGAAAAGGAAAGACTGCACCACCGCTTCTACATATGTAACATATTCCTTAGGTACGGGTATAGTGGTTCTTCAAAAATAGTTTATCGATTCTTGGCAAGCTAAAACAACTGAGCACTGAAGATGGAAGGATCAGCAGGACCCTTGCCAAGGGTCCCAGGAAAACACTCCTACCGAGGCTGCACAAGAGGTTACCAAAATAATTTCCTTTGGTATGGAATTATACATTCCACGCTCCACTAAAGCAACCCATGCCACAAAACCCTGGTTTAACAAGCAGTATGCCCAAGCGAATGCAAAAATAGAACCCCGCATATTCTGCCTGGCGTAAAAACCAATGCGAATAAACTTTATCGTCCTTCACGGCTACCAGAAATGATTGCAATCGTATAATTAACAAGCCTAAGAAGCTACACAACCAACAAGTTCGTAATAGACTTTTTGACTGTCGGAGTGGATCAAGATCCTTTTGGTCCTTTGCCAAAACAATATGAAAAAATTTCACATCTTCTTCGTTTACACCTTCAGTTAGAGACAATAATTCCATTGTAGACAGGAAAAATCAGATCTCTCTGCCAAACAATTTGCATCCTAATCTATGAGGGAGGACAATGGCAGAGCGCCCCAGGAAGTGCCATATTGTGATCTCGAAGGCATTCCACCAATTTTCTTCAAAACTTACACACAAGAATTGGATTCAATCCTTTGCAAACTGTTCTCACTCTCTTACACCTGAGGGGTTTTCCCGTGTATCTGGGAATGTGCCAGAGTGCAGCTTATCCCGAAAAAGAGCAGAAAAACTCTTCCTAGCAATTATCGTCCCATCTCACTTACATCCGTACTTTCGAAAGTAATGGAAAAGGCATTCCTGAAACTGGTTAAATACCTCAAAGGCAATAAGTTCATCTCTTACAAATAGTCTGGGTTTCGTTCTAGAAGATCAACAACTCTCTCTTTCCTTAATAAGATCTGTCAAAATGTTGGGTATGGATGGGTAATGATTACCTGGCAAAATAGTTAACTTTGTGGAAGATCTTTCGATAAATCTTCACATTTACTCTATGACCTGACTAAAATTATCATTATGGAAATTATTTTATTTTATTGATTAATGAAAACATTTTCTGTAGACAGTACATATTTTTTTTCTAATGCATTTGATAGAACTATGCATTCTTAAATATTCACCCATGACTAGATTAACGATAACACAAGCATTGGGACAAAAGGCACGCCTCTAGCATAAACACAAGTCCTATAACTTAACCACTGTCTAGCAATATGATGGCAGGACACCCAGTTTTAGTAGAAAAGTAAATTCGTGCCGCACAGATTAAATCACACTTTCACATCTGGAGTAAATTAATCTAGGGTACAAGTAAAAAACGCAAAACCAGCCGTTATTCTTCTAAGAAAAAGCTTTTGAGACGACATACAAACGACAGACCACACATGCCTTGCAAGACAGCTTTTTTTGCAAGCAAGCCTTCATGTTTTACCTGAAGTTTGTTACTTGATGTTCTAACAGAACCCGCAATCTTTCCTTGACATCTTGGAATTTTTCTTTTTCTTCGTGGGTGACGCTACCGACTCCATCTGGTCTAGAGTCAATACTAGAGTTACCGATTAATATGGGTAGATAAGCTAGAGGAGTTCTAAGGTAGAATTTTGGTTATTTTTACATAAAAAAAAAATTGGTTCAAAAAGTGCCATTCATGAGGGGTCGAGAGTTTGCAGATCCAGAGGTGGAAACTTTTTATGAGCAAAAACCTTGTAAGATTAACCAAAGATTGTCTCAGAACTCTTTTAGCTTATCTAATAAATTGTAGACACAGTGATTCAAGTTTCTTAAATGATTAGAAGAAAAAATATTTCTATTTAAAATTAGAAGCTCAACTGTTAGTTTTTTTTTTTTTTTTGTTAACATGAACTTGGTATTGCCCGAGGTATTGCCCATTTGTACTCTAGTTCTAGCAATTTCTATTAGCTCTATTCTTACAAGTTTTCAATTCAAAGCGATTTACGAAAATCGGTTTAAAGGTGAAAAAAAAACGGCAGAATTGGCTCAAATTTGGAATAAGCATTCTTTGATCGATTATCTAAAAGATTCATGAAGTTATTTTTCTCAATTATTAGCGTGTTTATTTTTATTTTTAGGCAATAATCCATAGCACGACGTTTTTCAAAAGATAGGCAACCAAAGAAACAGCGGAGGCTGTTGTCCCCTTAATTTCCTGTGCAATTTCGGAAAATGTACCTGGGCATAGGTAGGTACATTGTAACTAATTTTTCATTGAGATCTTTTTTTTTAAATTTTGCAAATGTAGCTAGTATGTACGAGCTACTGTTCACAAGTATTTTTGTGCTATCCATATCTGTTGCTAAATCAGATTGAATCATTGTGCCTTCAAGTGACTCAACTATTATCGTTTATTGAATTCGTACCTATTTCCATGCACGTGGCTCGCGCAGAAAGCAAAACTGTAATGAATTAAAGTTGGGTCAATCATATGATTTTTGTCAGCTCTATCCAGTAGATCTGACAAATAAGTCAAATGTCTGTAACAGCCTCGGACACCATATCTTGCGCAGTATTCATCCAGCACAAATACTTGCCCAGGGCTAAACCAACCCTAAAATTGAAGCACAATTTAAATTTCAATATTTGCGTGATGTTTTTTCAGATCTCACCAAAGAACAATACATATCTGCTAGCCTGTAATCTAATGTTAAGTTTTGCAGGGTCTTGAAAAGGGTTGAATGATCGAATTGACATGGATCTGCTGAAATAAAATCTTCCATCCCATGTTTTCGAGCTCTGTCAGCATCTAAAACAAAATATTCAATTTAGATATATAAATATAATTGTGTGAAGAATTCTTGGATTACCGCCTTGTATTTTAGAAATAGTCGAATTTTTATCCTGTAAAGTTAAAGGAGGGGTGGGTTTGTGAGATTGTCCAGTAGCTCGATACATAGCCATTACCCATAAATGGCACTCATTTTCGTCATCGCTAGCATATACAATACTATCTCCTTCTTTTACTGCGTTAAAAAAGAACCTACCACCTTCCAAGTCTGGAAATAAGTTGTGATATTTACAGAGACAATCGGCAGCTAACTGTCATAATGGAGGTAACTTACGCTTACCCGTTCCGACCATCAAAGTTGCTTAAAAAATATTACAATTAGTTAAGTTTGTTATATTTTTAACATTTTCATCAGATTACGTCGAGATGCTTATAAGTATGAAAAATATTTAGATGGACTCAAGAAAATGGCATTGTGTTTTGTTTTAAAATAGACATCCTCTAAATGTAGCTTTTGAAATTTTCTAAACCCGGGTCTTGGGTTCTACATTTTTGCACCCTCAGGGGCATAGCCAGTAGGGGAGCAGGGAGGGCGACGCCCCCCCCCCCACAGGTATGGCGCCCCTACAGCTCTTGAAAAACAAAAGCAAAAAAATAAGAAATTATAAAATTATGCTGTTTCTTATTTATTTTATTGACCTCTTCACCCTTTATTCTTTATCGTAAGTCGGCATTGTCGACAAATGGTTCAGTTCAACCAAAGGAAAGGTGATAGTTTTTGTTTTGATGACTGACGTGGTATTTGTTTATTGGGTTGGGTGGGGCTGTCATCCGTCCGGATTTCCCCGGATGTGTTTCAGTTTTCAAGGCGTCCCCGGAGACGTTCCGGGAGGATTTTTTGAAGTTAACGGCATGTCCACACATTATTTTTTGTAAGGCTTAAAATACATAAATGTTTTTCGGCCTGGTACCTGAAAATTTACTTGTTATCCTCCACCCCCCCCCCCCCCCCCCCCCAAAGAATTATGCGCCCCTTATATGTTTGCCCTCTCCGCCCCGCAAGGCTGGCTACGCCACTGTGCACCCTATAGCGATTTTTAGCGTAATATAATTATGCAAGCTAAAAATTTTGATCAAAAGTATTTAGGTAAGGGAATTTATTCAAAAACATGAATTATTTGCTCGGCAAATATTTTTCCACTTTGCTAATTAAATTAAAGTTTAAGATCCTTATTTGCCTGCTAATGAAGCTATAAAGCTGTTAAAATGGGAGAAAATGTGAAGAAGCTGGAACTAAAAACGATAAAAACGGAATTTTTTGATGAGATATTCTACGTTTAAGCAACTTGACGTAATCTGGTATAGCTCAATAACTGAAATAAGCCGTTTTAAAATTCAATTCTGCATGGTTTTATTTGATTTGGAATATCTCGTATAATTTTAAAACAACTCAAAACCAGTTTCGAACTAATATTTGACACAAATTACCGCTTGATGCTTCAATATAGTCCACAGTATATCCGTCCAGTTGCATCATTTCCGAAGGTTCCGATTTTTTCTCTTTGTAGCTGCACATGGCGAACGTATACTGGGATACTTGAACCAGGACGTAGTAGCGCTTCTTCCATTTCTTCCAAACGCTCTTTCCTAATGCATAAAGGTATCCGCAATGCTTCATGTTCAAAGGTTTGTCCATTCTACAGGCTACCTTTATGCGCAAGTCTTGATCAGGAAGATTTTTTGGTACTGTCATTTTATGCCATTCTGGTGCCTGTGAGATTTTTATTATAAATAAAAAATTTTTTGCTCAAATTAATTTGTTCAGGATATAAATGTCTTCTTTTTGATTGGAAATATTTTTTCTTGGTCGATAATTTCAGAAATTAAATTGTACCTGAACTTTTGGTCAATAGGTGAACAAGTCAAATAGTGAATAATTTTGTTTTTTACAAGTCGGTTATAAAACTATTTGAAATAATGTTATACTTGCCTTTGATGATAGTGGCGTCGGCTTCAATATAACTTTTCCCAATTCTTTATCTTCCAAAGCAAGCATACCAGGATTTTCCGTAAAAAGTTTAACTTTAACCACCGGTAAGGGGTGTGTTGTGCAAAAATCGCCTTGAGTATCCCACATGGGTTTTGAAGCTTCGGCTTGATCGGTTTGTAATTTTTCACCATTTTCTACTTCCATTGTACAATAGACTATTCTGTTTGGTTGTAATGATTTTAACCCCCTTACTTCCATCACAATAACCTTAAAGAATGGTTAAAAGTCCCAACAGAACATTTGTATATATATTTACAATTTATTTCTACGGACCTATAAAATAGGACTGTTACTAAATGTTGCAAAATTTTACTCGGGAATCATCATCATCATCATCCTGTATACATAATTTAAACATAAAGTAAGTTAAAAAATGATAAGTTTGTGATATCATTTATCGCTTAAGTGTATTGTGTAGCTAAGTGTTTTTGTAAAGAATTCCTTAATAATATAACGTTTTATTAGGAGTTGGAATATGCGATCCATTGCCATTATAGTGAAAAGTCTTAATAATCCATGTATTTTTGGCACGTCTGATTTTTTTTTTTTATTTGTTTTACGCGAAAACTTTTCGTTCACCATGGCCATACATTCTTATCTTAGTTTTTCATAAACTATCATTTGACACCAACTTTAAATTTACTCCTTGATAAAAAATTCTGGGAAAAATTCATCTCCGGTTAAATTCAAAGTTGGTATCAAAGGATAACTTATGGAAAGCTACAGACAAGATATGAATGTGAAATTGGTTTTGCTGTATAAAATTAACCGTTTAGGTTTTACAGCCTGGGCAGTCAAGTTGAAAAAAGTTAATTTCTAACTGTAAATATTTCCAAAACAGTTGAAGATAGGTATATGACATTGTACCCGAAATATGTCTAGAATTTTCCGCAAAATCCGGAAGTGTCATAATATACAGGGGATACCATTTAAAAAAATAAAGTTGACTGAAGATTTGTTCTTGGAACACCCTGTATAAAAAAATTGATGTGAAAAAATCTCAAGCAAAAAACAAAATCGACGTGTTCGAGAATTTTTTCGAAAAGTTCCCCATTTATTTATTATCGAATTAATTCCATTTGGCTGATACACACTGTATATACTTTTTAAATACAGAGTGGTCTTTTTTTAAAAATATTTTTGTAGAGGTAGGTAGGTACCTCATTTTGAAGGTTTAGATTGTTACTTGTAGAATAATATAATATTTTTCTTAGTTAAAACAAAATACCAAGAATAGGAGAACTGTTCGGTAAGTCATCCGATACTGATTAGTGATTACCTATGTATGTTGGTATAGTTTCCTTGTTTGCTTTGTAATCATCAATAACTGACACCACAAATTATTTAAAAACATTTAAATACATACTTTTTCAAAGTTTACTCCATTGCCATTTTGCTGGTATAAGTGAACCACTCTTCTTTAATTTTTACATTTTCAGGAATTCATTGTTGATTGTTTGGAGGTTCATTTTTGAAGTAATATTTTGCATTACTGGGTTATTTCGATTGATAAGACAGAAATAGAAACACATATAAGTTAAAAATGCTGCATGCATTTGCCAACAAAAAGTGGTAAAAATAAATTATCGAATTACTTTTTTTTTTAAATTTATAAAATAAAGGAAGTTACGTAAAATATTTAGATTAAAGGGATGTATTTTAACACGTTAAGCGGCGCGTGCTTACCAGGGGGCATTTCTTTTCTAGATTGAGAGAGGACGTGTTCGATGGGGGGTATTTTAGTTCTCCGAGTAGGAACGCTTAATATAGGTTTTGAATGGGTGAGCGCAATGCCTACTCCCAGAATGTAAACATGCACCGCTTAGGCCGAGCAGATTAAGTAGGTACCTAATTTTATTGTCCGGTGACCACCGGTGGGACACAAAAAAAAGTTCCAATCATTAAAAAAAAAACATAAGGAGTGTTTGTCAAACCGATACAAACGCAAATAGAACAGATTTAGCAAGAAACAGCGAATTTACACAGGTGGTCCTACAATGAAAGAATATATTGTCACCAGCAGTGGTCACTTTGTCCTTACTTGAGAAGACAAAATGCCCACTGATGGTCACGTGGCGCTCAACAGGTTTGTTCTCACAAAAGTCTCAGACAAAAGACAGTTTGCAAACTCTCAGAAAGCATCGTCCATGCATGTTTTCAATGCCGGCATTCCAAGATAAATC
This sequence comes from Ceutorhynchus assimilis, assembly GCA_917834065.1. Lineage (NCBI taxonomy): Eukaryota > Metazoa > Arthropoda > Insecta > Coleoptera > Curculionidae > Ceutorhynchus > Ceutorhynchus assimilis. Next base: position 10,228,063 of record OU892277.1, read on the forward strand.
GGTAAGTAATTTAGCTGAGTGGTTGTCACTGACAGTTTGGAAACTGCCAGAGAACAGACCTAAGATGTTAATCACCCAATAAAAAAAATGACTTGGGGCTTCAGGGAGGAGTTTTGTAATAATTGAACCAAAGACACCGTTTCTATTTGAGGGAAAGAAAATTAATATAACGCATACCATTTTGAGCAAAGCTCAAAAACAGCATCTTTGTTAGGAAATTGTTATCCTAGACGATGAAGGCAATCCTCTTATAGCGAATTAAGAAAATTACATCATTTTAAATAGGTAGGTACTTATTCTGGCAAATGTTCTGTTAGTGTAGAATTAAATATTATTTAGTTTAGTTTTCATAGTTGTAACTTTTGTTGACTCACCATATAGAACCAAAGAAATACCTACTTTAATTGAGATTTTTGTTCAAACATACAAATGACTATCTATAATATTGTCGCGAAAATCTAGCGGAAGCGCCAGGGTGTACAGAATTGGACAGCTGATTCTAGATTTTACAGTGCTATTCGGGAAGAAGGGCTATCGCGTTTATTCTGGATTTTACAAGACTAGATTACGGATAAATATAAAGGCTGGTATAAGTAGTTTTGAGTTTAAGATTGGCTGTTATATGATTCAAATAGTGATTATTGCAAGAGTTATAAAGAGTTAAGTTGTTTGAATTATTTAGTGAAGTAATTAGTGTCAGAGTGTATAGTAACGTGGAATAAATTATTGTTGCGTTAATTGGACTTTGATTTTTGAATAAACGGAGTCAAGATTTCTGTCACGCACCCCAGAGCCGGGGCAATATTTTTAATTAGATACCTACTTACATTAATGAAGCTTTTTTTAAAAACATTTTTCTGCTCCTTTGTATTTAACATTGGTAAAGCGCAATTGAAGTATTTTGAAATGCATTATATTGGAAGCAAATCCGGTAAAAGAAAGTAGGTATTTCAAATACTTATAGGGTAAAAAACGCATAGGTAATAAATGTTTCATGCTTAGAAAGCTTAAAAAAAAAACAGGAAAAATGGAAGGTTATTAGAAAGCAAGTATAGCGAGAGTTTATCAATCGAAATAACCAAATTCATTGAAAGCTCACGCTCTTACCTCCAGTTGGAATGTAAGTACAACGTCCATTTTGGTAAGTGTAGTATCACTGTCAGCTGAATCTCCATCCAGTTTCGCTAAAGATCCTTGCGATCTAAAAGAAGTAACATAGTTCATCAAAAGGTGCTTCACATTATATGGATTATTATGGTTATGCAACCTGTGATTATAGCGTTTTAGTTTTTGCAACCCATATTTTGAATCCATGGATCCTTTCGATACTGGTAGAGACTCCAAATTTGTCATCAATAAATTTATAGCTGATTTTAGTTCTTCGATGTATAAAGATTCCATTTCTTTTAGTACAAATTTTGGTAACAGCTTACGGTTCTTGAAAAAGAAAATGAGATTCGAATCCAAAAATTTCGTAAACGTAAAGGATGAAAGGAGAAATTATGAATTTATTTTGAACACACCTTTTCCATTTCTGAGACTTTCTGCATTCTTCCATCAAGTTCTCTTCTAATGGCTGCAGCTTGTTCATCTGCTGAATCAAGCTCGAATCAAATAATTTAATTAGTTTGAGAATACACACCACAAAAAATTGAATAAACTTGCTGTTGACTTACAACAAACCAAAGCAAGTAGGTACTTACCATTAGCGCATTATAGAGAAGTTGATGCTCAAATTTCTTAACACCTAATATTTGTTGAAACATATCATATAGCTGTTCTTTCGATAGAATTAATTCGGAATTGATTGCTTGTGTCCTAGGCCTTTTATTTTCATCGTCTTGCACTAGATGCAGAATTCAACCTTTGACAAATCTTATTCTAATAAAACTAATAATAAACACAAACCTTTTAAAATGCAATCGAACTTTGCCATCCAGGATGTAAATACTGTTTCCTTACTTAGTCCTTCCATTTCAGGTAGTGATCTGAAAGGCAAGTAATAATTATTATTAGGAGCTGTAGATACATTTAACATCCAGTTCCACTAAAGGTGTTGCCAGCATATTTTTTTTCCTAAATTTAAATCACTGTTCTCATGGCTTGGATTTGTTACCTACATATGTTTCTCATTTATATTCATAACTTCTTGTGTATCTACCCATCTCTTTTAAATATAATCAGGTAATAAGAGTAGCCTAGGTACCTACGAGCCTTATATTGACGAAAAAAAAAATTACCATAAAATTTTGCATAATAACTAGTATTTGAGGTAAAAATGTTTTTCAAAAAATGTGGGTAGGTACTGACGATTTCCACTTACTTCATACAGGCGATAAAAAAATGAGTGAAAAAAATATAGGTAGCTTCAAATTTATTTATCAAATTGCATGCCCTAAGTGCAAGCACTACTGAATCACCGAATTCAAAGAATAATCCAGTAAAAACTCTAGACTTACCTAACACGCTTTTCGATATTACTTCTAAAAACTTCTCGGAAGTCATATTGGGTCCAGGCACCTAATTGAACCATTTTCCCAACCCTTTCGGATTTTAAAAATACGTCGTAATAATTTTGCACAGCGTTTTGGAAAGCTTCGTCGGCCATTATTTGGGTTTCGCCCTTAAGAAAGCTCTGCAAACAAAATTACAAAATTTGAATAACGTATGTAGGATATAAGCATGGGCATACAAATTACTACCAAATTTATGTTAAGTACATATGCATGCCCTAAATAATATTTTACTTGATACATTATGTAATAAAAATGTAAATAAATAAAATAAATATAATATAAAGTGAAATGAAATAGAAGAAAACCATACTCGGGATCTAGTGATCGCCTTAACCAGGTCAAATGAACCCGTTTTCCTCTGTGATTACTCCTATAATCAAATCATTTTGGTTTGATGAGCATGTTGGTTTAACCTATTGTTGTTCAACCCTTGTTCTTCAAGGTCTCAAAATTTAGCACAACGAAAATGGCACACATCAGAAAAACTAGACTACCAAATTCGGGCCTATTTAGTACCTCATATTTAGTGCTAATTTAGTACATTTATGGTACGCCTAAAATAGTTATTTATGCAACAAGTGTGTAAAGTGAACATTTTTTTCTACTACCACTCAAATATGTGTAAAAATTGAATTTAGACAAATACTTCACGCACTAGTGTGTAAAGAATTTTTACTTCACACACTAGTGCGTGAAGTAATTTACCAGAAAAATGCCAAATTGACAGTGTCAACATCTGTCATTGACATTACTTTACGCACTAGTGCGTGAAGTGAAATTTTACGTCTTCTGAATAGTGCGTAAAGAGAATACTTTACGCACGGTAGTAGAAAAATGTATTTATTACGAAATAACCACGAAAAAGTGCTAGCTTAAGACTTGAATAAGCACACATACATCGAATCGAACGCGCGAGAACGGAATTCATATGCGCATATTTAGTGCTAATTTGGTACTTAAAAAACGACGACCCGAAACGAATTAGTATCACATTAGCACAGAACTAACTCAAACTAACCAAAACTAACCCAAACTAACCAAAACTAACCCAAACTAACCAAAACTAACCCAAACTAACCAAAACTAACACAAACTAACGTTCAAAATTAGCACTAAATGTGTACTAACTTAGTACTCTAGTTTCATCGCGTCATCGGTGATAATGTTCGTTAACTTAAACACTAAGCCAGCACACAAGTGCTAGCTCTGTGCTCATGTGATACTAATTCGTTTCTGGTCGTCGTTTTTTAAGTACCAAATTAGCACTAAATATGTGCATGCGAATTCCGTTCTCGCGCGGTCGATTCGATGTATGTGTGCTAATTCAAGTCTTAAGTTAGCATTTTTCCGTGGTTAGGGGAGAGTCGGGTATTGGTGCGCACCTAAGCCACTCACCATATTTCGGAAAATTTAAAAGGTCAGGAAATTGTTGCTAAAGAAAACAGGAATATGCTTTCCTAGCCATTTGCAAATTAGGATTAAATTTATGATTCAAGTCATTTGCTTCTGCAAATGAAAACGCTAATTTTCTAAACTAGACTATAGAGAGACCATGAAAAATTTTAGCTAGCTTGAGAACATGATCTTTCAATTCCTTTTCTTGGTTTGGGGAAAAGACGCAGTATTCACCAAGATGAGGTTCCGCAATACTAGCGCTATTATCAAATTCCCTTTTTCTTTTTCTTATTGAAGATTCCGGAATATTAAATCTTCTCCCAGCTGCTCGAATTGACCCTCCTCCCTGAATAAAGGTAATTGCGTTTCTCATTGAATCTGTGTCCCATGACGCCTTTGTGGTTTTGCGTGTATACATATTTGGACATCTATATATATAAAACACAGTTGTGTTTTGTGGAAGCACTTATAACTCGAGAACGGCTGGACTGATTTTTATGATTTTTGCTTTATTGGATTTGTCTTTGTCTATCCTAACATAATAAATCGAAAAAATCCAAAACAAAAAATTAGCTTTTTTACTTATTTATGAAAAAAAATTAATAAGCCCGCATACGGCGCCATCTCTTATAACCGATACCAAGTTTACCGTCACATTTTCATTGCAAACCATGTGGATTTTATTGTCACACACTTTGCACAAAAATAATTTAAGGAAAGCGCTTTACTTTCAATTGTTCTTCACAATAAAAATGTCCAAAAATAAATAGAATTACAATGTTTTAATTGTGTATTTTATTTTGTTGTTGGTCCATTCCGAAAAAGCGCGAACTGGTCTTCCTGTCATTTCTTGACGCTTGACCATTGACGTTCTCCTCTCAGGCATCCCTTGACAGCCGTGTTCCGTGCCGACTGTTCGGAGTGCTCCGTCCGGCTGATGTCGAGTGGCAGAGAGCCAGGTTATGAGTCCGCCACAACCATTTTGTATACGGCGCCATATATGATACCTAGAACGAAGCTCACCGATGCGCGGTAATTTCATTGCAGATGCAGTAGAACCATGCTGCTCAGGAACTGGAGATATTTAGAACAGAACTATTCCACTATTCTGATCAGATAGAGTGGTGCAGAAAGAGTAGATCAGATAGAATAGTGCAGATAGAGTAGAACAGATGGAGTAGTGCAGTGCAGATAGAGTGATACAGGGCTGCGCTGTAGATTTTTTTCTGTTTTCTTTACATTCTTTGAACATTCCTGTGCCTGAGTTTATTTATTTGGTGGTACACTTTACAAGAAAAATGCCCACAAGCTGCCTTGAAAGGGATGATGTAAAATTTTAAATTTAGGTGACTTCTGATCTAGAGAGTAAACATTAATATTCTTCAATTTAATTCAGCTAATAGATACGTTAACACAACATTTAATAGGTATTTAATAATTCAGAGGCGGTACGAAGTTCGCCGGGTCAGGTAGTCTTAAATAAAAATATATTGAAGTTGTGGGTTATGTATAGATATAAATAAAGTCGTCTAATAGTGCGCACGTCTGGTAATGGTGCGCACCTGCGCACCATTAGACGACTTGGCATTTTTATTTATTAGATTAAAAACAAAAGAAAAATTAAACAAATCTTCAGCAAATAAATAAACTAACTTATAAAGAAAAGTACAATGAACAAAACTGTCTAATCAGAATTTATTTATGGCTTAACGTGCAATACTTACAGCTTATTTTCTGGAGCCACAAAACAACACTGAGACAGGCAAATTTGCAGATTCGGCCATATTTAATATACAGCGTTGCCACTTAGTGTTAGTTAATTTTATGCGTTTACCACATGATAAATAGATGGCGCGGGAATGGTTTTCATCCATATATCTCAAAGGGTTTTTTGTTTATCATGGTGCGCACCATTATCGAACGCGCACCAATATCCAACTCTCCCCTAATTCATAATAAATACATTATTGTTAGTTTTTAAGGCGTGCCATGAATGTACTTAATTAGCACTAAATATGAGGTGCTAGATTTTCAAAGATTCGACCTTATCCAATTAGAGTGTGCCAGCTTAATCTTAAGCTGGCACACATGCACGTAATTTTTTTAAAAATAGAGGTATAATTTATTTTTTTTCGTACTAAATTAGCACTAAATAGACCCGAATTTAGTACTCTAGTTTTTCTGATGTGTGCTATTTTCGTTGTGCTAATTTAAGGAACCATGTTCTTCAAACTATATCTCCACTGAGTCAGTTGATAGATGTATCTTTGCAAGTGTGGAAATTCTATGCCCTGATTATTTTTCAACGACAAATAATTATATAGAGCAAAAGCTTCACAAATATAGACTAGCTTGTTTTAAACAATTTCGAATTTTCTTACCTGGAATCTATTTACAATAGCATCTAACTGATGCCGAGTGACTTTGTGTTGGCGTCTAGTCATGTCCGTGGGCTGTTTTGCGTTAAAGGGATATGCTATACATCGAGATACAAAAACATAAAGCTGTATTCTCCGCTTTCGCTCCTCTTCCTCGCGCTCCTGCTTTTCCTGAATGTCGACCTCAGTTTTTTCTGATGCGACAGACGGAGAAGGACTAGTCGGTCGTGGAAGAGAATTTGCTCTCGAGGAAGACCCGATACTATGGGTTTCCACCTAAGAAAAGAATATATTCTTTTAGAGAAAATGTCAATATTCTTACAATACATACCGAGACGGCACTGCTTGGTGATAAAGATCGCTGCAGGGCAGCAGCATTGTTGGGTATCTCTAGGACCCCGCTACCATCGGATCCGTGAGAATGATAAGGTGATGCTTCCGCCTAGGACAACAAAAATTAATCTCAAAAAATTGATATGTTTCAACAAATGAAACTTGCAATTCATCTATAACCTATTGCAATGTGTAATCATAATCAAAACAAAAGTATTTATGACTTATTTTTGTAATCGGAAGTACTTAATATAAACGGGATTGCCCAAAGGAATCAGAAAGTGTGCGATTTCCAAGGTACCTAATCATAATAACAAAGAATTCACAAGTCTCGTCATGATTGAATTTGCGATTGTGAATAGATGTCACTGCTTCAGTAAAATGCATGTTATCCCTTGCTTTTCTTATAAACTCCAATCAGTTTCTGATAATAACTTTGGAAAACTTGTGATATACTGTCAATGGTTTTAAAGATGAATCTATTAGCTTTTTTGGCGATTTCAACAAGTTGGTTTTCCCATTTGAGTTCTAACGCAATAGTGACTCCAAGATCGTTTCGTTTTTCTACAATGGAAAAAATTGATTTGCCGAGTCTTTATTCTTCGTTGGGATTGTTTGGATCAATAATTTAGTCCGGTATGAGCTGTTCAAAATTGGTTTCCCGTGTGCCTTTTTGGTATGCAAGCAAGCGGTTTTTTTTAAACTAAAATTTGTATCCTAAAGAATTACCAAGTCCAGTCGGAACGCCGGCTTATGTGTCAGAGGCGTACAGTACGGGAAAATAAGATCAAATGATTTTTTGAGCGGTTTTCAAGGCATTTCATTACGCCGTTACAATTTGTTTCACTTTAATTTCATGTTTGACATAAAATATACAAAATCATGATTACTGCTAACATTTTACATAATTTTAGAAATTATATGCGTACGCGCCCATGAGCGGTAGAACATGCGTAGACGAGCATAGCGCGCGACCATGGAACTATGCGAAATCTCGCTGTTTACTGCAAATTATTGTTAAGCAATTGTTAATAAAATATATCATCATTTAAAACAGGCATTTCAACACAACTAAATAGTTTCTGATCAAGAAGGAGCAAGCGACAAAGCTTATATTACATGCTATGCATTTATCAATACAAAATATGTGAATATTATACATATTTTCTCCCGATACTGACGTTTTGGTTTTGGCAACAAGCAAATCCGTTTACGAAAAAAAGGAAACTGGATCTGCGAGCGGCACACAGTTACCTCTCTCGGATGATGGAGTTACCTTGGACGCAAACTTATTTGGAACATCCATCTGAATAAAACAATATCACGAGCTACGGCCGCCACTTGGACATGCCGCAAACCCGTGAGAAAAACATGTGGGATAGACCAAAAATGGTATATTTACCAAACGGTTGTCAGACCCAATCAACTAAGTCTCGTTGGTATGGCCAAAGACTATGCAAATAAATGCACAGGATAGTCTACGTAAAGCACAAAGGATGATCAGTCTGGAACTAACAGGAGGAGTTATGTCAACTTCCCCTTCCGCAGCCTTAGAGGCACTCCTAACGGAAGGAGTCGGTCTGGCAATAACTGGACCAAAGTTTAAACTCTCCTTAGCAAAGGATTTAACACCCACAATATTTCAAGTCTAGGTACTGACTACAAACATCTGTGCCCAAGAGAGCCTTAAAAGAGGCCTTTCAAGAGAGCACATTTACATACTGTCCAGCAGTCAAGCGGCTGTAAAGGCTCTAGGAGCAATCAATTGCATTCGCAGCTAGTATAGCAGGGTAAAAATATCCTTAAGCAACTTGTTGCCAGTTGGCAGGGAGAAACAAATTAACCCTGAAAGCGCTTTTCAAGTCCCAAAGCCTTTTTGTGGACTAATGAAAAGCTTCGTCTCCGAAGAAATCAACAGAGAGGAAAAGGACCGAACGCTAGCTCATTGGAGATCCATTCCGGGCTGAGATAGGCAACGAGGTTCATATCCATCTCAGCAGGGAGATCTGAACCACTTCTTGACAAGGACAAAATATAAATTAGAAATAAGAACAGTCGTTGGTCTGCTCACTGGACACTGCTTGCTGAAATATCACCTAAAAACAATAGGCAAATCAGACAGAGACTCCTGTAGATCTTGGGAACCACCAACAGAAACTACAGAAAATTGAATCAGAAGATTCACGCACAAAATATCTGGAAAGGAAGCAGTGCTTGAGCGGCTGGAACAACATGTAACGACTTCAAAAATGCAATCTACAATTTACAAATACATCCTACAAACTTGGATTCGAAACCTATTTTAACACTGGAATAGGAGAGAACTCAAGAACTATTTCTTTTTCACCATAGGAATAAGTTCCTATAAAAAGGGTAAGAAAAATTTTAGATAGCCTTTTGGAATGCTGTTTTACTGGCTCATGGATTTCTTGGAAATAGATCATCGTTTACCGATCAAAACTTGAGTCTTCCCTGGAGGTCTTGAGTTTAGAATGGACATATGCTTCTATTTGAGAAGTTGGTGATGTCAATTCTAACCGCTCAAGGCTTCCTTAAGGTCTGAGGAAACCTCGCTGAAATAAAAAATAAGGGTCCGTTATTAAAAAAATGAAGTTGATGATAGTGGCCCAAAGACGAGACGTCAGATTTTAAATATGATGGTACCATCTTGTAATAAGAAAAAAGTGACAATGATGAAGTGACACTGCTCTTCAAATAGACTCAGGAAAAAATAAAAATGATTTTGCAAAATTTTGGTTTTTTCCGAATATCTTCAGAAGTATTCGGAATTTAACAAATTTCAAAACGGCATTTCATTGGTCATAAAATTGCACAACTTTGCCATGATTTAACCACTTTTGACCAACCTCGTATCTCTAGACCCAAGCAGCTCAGCGGTTGTGTCTTCGCTTTGCATGCAGTGGGTCTCGGGTTCGAATCCCGGCTAGGTGCATGGATGTTTGTTTGATTTGGTTTGTGTGTGATGTTCGAGGCTTTGTCGACAAACCACAGTGGTGGTTTCTGACAAGAAAGCAGTTAATAGTTTCCGATATCTCAATGCTCACCCTCGAATTTGGGACACCCTGTATACAATACTCTTTTCAAGTCAAGTAAATGAATGTGAATACAATGTATCTATCAATAATAGTCCGGGGGCCGAGGCCCTTTTTTCCAAATCATTATTAACAAGCTAGTTTTTTCAATGCAGCTTCATTTCACCGAGACGCCCAACTTTTTTCTCACGGAAATTGCGAAAACAGATAGCTAACATACTGCGCAGGTGTAAAACATGTCGATTTGGTGATTATGAAAATTTAATTAATAACAGTTAGTTTTCTAGCTAAATGTTGAGATAATTTTATGAATTATTTGAAACAACATTTGTCCGACAAAATAAAGGGTTTGGTCTACGATGTCCCCCCCCTCAAACATGTAGCAATAACGTTGCATAAAAAATGATTAATAACAAGTTGATTTTTTTCAATGAAGGTTGGTAAATATTATTACAATTAAATGGTCACACTGTCCTACAAATAAACAGGTAACTATTTTCAGTCCTACACTCAAAAGTTGTCGATTTCACGATTTAACTTTTTTTATTAATAACCAGCTAAATCTTCGTGAGCATCTTCATTTTGAAAAGACGCCCAATTTTTTTTTTGCGAAAATTCCAAAAACAGGTAGCTAACAGAGTGCGCAGGTGAAAAACATGTCTATTTGGTGATCATACAAATGTAAATAATAACAGTTAATTTTGTAGCTAAATGCTGAGATAGCTACATAAATAATATGAAACAACATTTGTCCGACAAAATAAATGGTTTGATCTAGGCTGTCCCCCTTCTCAAACATGTAGCAGATACGTTACATAAAAAATGATTAATAACCAGTTGATTTTTTTAATGTAGCTTAGTAAATATTTATTTTAAAAAAAGTCATAAAAAATTAGTTCCTTAAAATAAAAACAATATTTTTCAATAACCATATTTGTTCGAAGCTCCAAATAAAGAAAATAAAATAAGAATAATTGTCTGTATTATGTTCATTATACATTGCGCAATTTTGAGACCATTGAGATATCCGGAAAAAACCGAAATTCGCCCAAAATGATTTCATTTTTTCCTCACCCTCTTTGAACAGATATTTCAAAATAAATGGAACTCCATTGTCAAAATCAATGACGTATTGCACTTATTCGAAAAAATTATAGTATTGGCACTTTCCATAAGAACTAAATGTGTTAGAGAGAGACAGAGAAGAAATTTTAATAGGAAATTACTGAAAGGTAAAAAAAATATTTTTTCTGTGACGGAAAAAAAGTAGACTTTTTGTACCTGTTGACAGGGGCAAAAATGTCACTTTTCCTCCCATGGGAAAAAAGAGATTTTTTTTTCCCACGGGAAAAAAGTAACAGGTACTAGTCAATTTTTTTCCCGAGGGAAAAAAGTAACAGGTACCAGTCAAATTTTTTTCTCAAAGTATAGATGGAAAATGCTCAGATTTTCCCATCACAGAAAAAAATAGTGTATTAGACATAGGAAAAAAGTAAGATTTTAGCGCTCGCTGTGTTGTCTCCCTCCGCTTTGCGTCGGGAGACCTCGCGCTAAAATCTAGTACTTTTTTCCCTTGTATAATAAATAACTATTTTTCGAATAAATGCGATACGTCATAGGTTTTTGGACATCAGAAGCTCTCAAAATCTGTAATAAAAAATCCAGGGTCGTATTGAAAAAAATAAAGTCGATGAAGGTGGCTCAAAGACGAAACGTCAGATTTTAAATTTGATGGCGGCATCTTGTAGAGGAGGAAAAGTGGCAACAATAAAGTGCCATTTATTTTGAAATAACTCTTCAAATAAGGTCAGGAAAAAACGAAATCATTTTGGGCCAATTTCGGCTTATGCCGGATATCTCCGGTAGTACTCGGAATTTTTAGAACATCAAAGCGCCATTTTAATGAGCACAAAATTACGCAACTTTTTTCTAATTTAAGCAACGTCGTATCTCTTACCGTTTCCCAGATCCCCATACTGGCCTTCCTTATCTTGAACACATTGGATTAATATACAATATTCGATTCAAGTTAGCTTTATAAAATTTCAAGTATACATATTCAATCATGAATAACCATTTCTAATGCGAAAATCGCAACAAACAGGGACAAAGAACACACTAATGTAGTCAACATTACATATGATTATAAAGCCTATACTTCATTTTAATATAACTTCTCATCGAATACGTTTTTCAACGGTTATGTCGGTTACATACTTTTTGTCGGACTAGCGATAACTACCTACTTTTTTGTAGGACATTGATTAATTTCGGTAGAAAATATGTTAATCTATCATATGGCTTTTATGACCTACAGTTATTAATGAGAAAAATATTACCGTGAAGTCGACAACTTTTGAGTGTAGGACTGGAAAAAGTTACCTCTTTATTTGTAGGACAGTGTGACCATTTAATTGTAGTAATATTTACTAGGCTACAGTAAAAAAATCAACTGGTTATTAATCATTTTTTATGTAACGTAATTGCTACATGTTTGAGGGGGGGACATCATAGACCAAACCCTTTATTTTGTCGGACAAATATTGTTTCAAATTATTCATAAAATTATCTCAACATTTAGCTAAAAATCTATCTGTTATTAATTAAATTTTCATAATCACCAAATCGACATGTTTTACACCTGCGCAGTATGTTAGCTACCTGTTTTCGCAATTTTCGTGAGAAAAAAGTTGGGCGTCTCGGTGAAATGAAGCTGGATTGAAAAAACTAGCTTGTTATTAATGATTTGGAAAAAAGGGCCTCGGCCCCCGGACTATAACTCAAATCGCGGCGCAAGTAGCGATGACGAAGACGAAGAGACGCCTGTATATTTTAAAACATTTCAAATGTTGTGAATAATTGCTATTCAACTTTAGATTATGCGCATGTGCAGTCTATCATCTATCTCGTGGTTGTTTTTTCTATGTTTTGATATGTTCCTATATAAATAAAGACAAATTAGGGACAGATGACAGATCTAACAATGGTACCACTAAACAACCATATTTAAAAAATAATAAAAATTGAAAATGAGGTAATGACATTTATGTCAACTGCGCGGCACTGACACATTTTATAGCGTTCCGACTGAAAACAGTTACACCTTAAGGCATTAGAATTCCTTTAAAAAAAACCGCTTGCTTGCATACCGAAAAAGCACACGGGAATACAAACCAGGGGGGGTTTATTTGAAACGTGCAATTCAAATACGTCTGACTAAGTCGCAATTTTTACCGGTGAAATACAAAAAAATGCACATGTGGCTTATTTGAAACTTTCGTCGACGCATTTCGCTAAATTCGTTGACGCAAGATTGCATTTGACATGCGTCACCTTTAGAGTTCGTGCATTTCCAAATTGCACGCGAAAGTTGATTAAAAATTTAAGTTTAGTCGACCAAGAATATTCTTGGCCTCATGGAATCTTGGCCTCATGGAATTCAAAAATATTGTTAATTTAAATGCTCTAGAAAGGGCCGAATTGTATAACCATAACCGCAAAGGCTTCAGAAATCCAAGAATAGATGCATGCATTAACAATGCTTAGGTAATGACGGGGAACTTATAAAAAACTTTCGACTTTCAAAAGAATGTTTCGTCGAGATTCCTTCCATGAAAAGCAGTTCGAAAATTTTCTCGACAAAAGGGCCCGATATTTGTTCAAAAATTCGACCAACAGTTCTTTCTGTTTTTTGGTAACAAATCCAGACCTTCTCTTATTGGCACTTGCCCCCGCACTTTCCATCCTTTTCGCGGTATTGCCTACACTTATAGAAAGAATAGACTAAGATAATATCAAGCAAAAAAACGCAAAACTCCAACTAAACACGAAACTGTATGCACGGAAATATTCAAAAAAGTTGTTTACATTAAACAATTTCAAATTTGACATTTCAATGCATCGTTCCGGTTGGTTATATGAAATTTTCTAACAATATCATTGGTTAGAATCTTTTACAGCACACGTTGCCAAGTTGAGAAGTGCAAATTTGAAAATTCATGATATACAAAATGCACAAGCTTTCAAATAAGCCGATCGTGAATTTTCAGAATTCGTCGACGCACATATTTCGACCGACTGCGTCGCATGTGACAGATTTGCACGGATTTCAAATAAACCCCCCCAGACCGGACTAATTCTAGGAACTGTGCATTTCGTTTCATAGAGCTTCATTTCCCATGTCCTTGACCATCTTGCAACCCGATTTTCTTGAAGTTGAGCATCATTAAGATTAAGGTTTATGTAGAGTTTTCCGTAATCAGCAAAATTCTTTATTTTGATTTCAACAAGATTGAACAGGTATGCGAATAGTGATGCCCCTTTCAGCGACCCCCGAGTAACTCCACTACTATAACTAGTTGCTTGCTTGACATCCACACGCACTTGGTATGAACGATCTTTCAGTAGATCAGAGATTCGTGTCAAAAGTGGTCCACGAATAAGTAGTGTGTGTTCTAATTTACCAACCAACAGATTGTGGGGAACTTGATCGAATGCTTTCTTTTATAATCAAGATAAATCACATCCGTTGTTTGAGAGTCGTCGTAATTTTCACAACTTGCGGTTTTTATTATTTTTCCTAAACAGCCCTTGATTGATCCATGGCTTTCGCTGGCTTGTTTTAATGGACCTAAATGGGATGTTCCTTTCTACATACTCCCCCATTTGAAACTTTCTCAAAGTTCTTAAACTTTGCCTGCCCCATGTCTCTTGCCTGTTGTATGATGATGTAATTGTTTATATTTCCATAATTGGGAGTTTATTTTTAGAATTTCAAGAGTTGATTTTGACGGGAGCCTCAGGTGTGCTCTGGATGTAACAATAACATGGTCACTGACACATTTGAAAACGTTAATTGAAAAAAAAAAAAAAACATCGCTTTCGAATTCACGCGTAAAAACCTTAAATTTGGTTGGTTCAAAACCACTTGATCTTCGATCAATGTTGAAAAAAAAATGGTTCTCCGAAGAAGGCAGATACATTAAAACGAATAACAATAGTCAAGTGAGAATTAAATTTTAAATAGATTAAGGGATATGATTTTAGGGCTAAATACTGAGTGAAATTAATTGCCGTAGTGTTCTGATAATCATTTCAGGTTATACTGATAATTAAATACGTCTATTGTTTTAAGGTTCAAGTCACAATGCACACTGCATGAGATGCACTCAGACGAACAGTTGACGTTAAGTATTAACACCTCAATAATTGAATATAGCACAAGAGTGTACCGTTCTCATCTAAACATTCCGGTATAGGATTCGGCACCTAGGCATATTTCATTGGTCCGTTTGAATTCGGACCGCCAATTGATGCGGAGTGCCGAAATCGGTACTTGAATGTTGAACGGTGCTGAGCCTCAGGTCAGAATGGTCCATTAGCAACAGCCATGTGGAGTGCCGAATCTAAGGTCAAAATGTTAAACAGTGCTGAGTATCAGGTCCGAATGTTGCCATGCGTTTGGCGCGGTTTTTATATTAAATCAGCTGTCCATCTCCTTCGTGTTCCTCTTAGCTACAATTTTGCGGCGGATGCGGTTTATTTCGCCGTTGCTTCATGTGTTCTTGTGCTTAAACATGCAAGATGAGTTTGCCTAGATCATTTAAACACTTTCAGAGTGGTGAGCAAATTTACTGAGCCAACATTTTGGAGGAAAACGATATAAAGTAATGGATAGAAGAGTATAGTGATATAACATACACGAATTGAAATGTGAAGTCAGCGAAAAATAATTATAACGAATTCAAATGCAGGTTTGTGTTCAATGTCAATTCAATGACGTAGAATCTTCTTGGATGCGAATAGACTTTGGAAAATACATTTTTTAGATATGTTTTTGTATGCCATCATAGTGCTTATAAAAAAGTGGATCAAAGAAATAATAAGAAAGGAAAATCCAAAAACTGCTGTTGCCTGGCTTCAATTGATATCTTAATTAAACTAAGCACCACAGATACAAAAAAAAAGATAGATAAATTAGGGTATTTATTTTCAAAATTTTCTATTCTAATTTGCCAGGATTCAGGTTTTTATAATCCCCCCCCTGGATCAGCCACTGCAAATTATTGTCCAAGATTTTTTGAAATGTATCGTTGAAATAAACTAGATGTGTAACAAAAAGTAAATAAAGTTTTTTTGTTGATTTTGTGCCGCGCTAACGGAGTAACATTCCAACCTGCAGCTGGGCACTGTTTAACATTTTGACCTTTGATTCGGCACTCCACATAGTATCTATATGTATATACCATTCCGACCTGAGGCTCAGCACCGTTCAACATTCGAGTAGGGATTTCGGCACTCCGCATTAATTGGCGGTCCGAATTCAAACGGACCAATGAAATATGCCTAGGTGCTGAATCCTATACCGGAATGTTTAGATGCGTACCGTTCTGTACGCTAGGGAAAATATAATGTGAAGTGTATTGGAATTAAAATGATAAATGTTATTATATTATTTTGTATAAATGGAAATGGCAAATTTGATCGCTGTCCAATGCACATCGATTGGCGGATGGCATTTGAGGGTAAATCTCGGGAAATAGAACGACAATGTGAAAGCGGATGTGACATCATAACCCATGCGCAGTGATAAGTGCGCAGCTACTTCAGCGCTTACGGCCTAAGGTGGCATTAGATTTTCATGTCGATGATGTTCATATAGTAGATCGCTATAAATTTGTGCATTGAATTAATCCACTCCGCTTGAAGCTGCCAGTAGTATTACTGAAGAATTTTACTATAAATATGTTGTACCGTGCGGTATTATTAAAGTATTTTGAATTCAATTTTCTGAACCACGTTATTACCGGGTCACTGTCAATTCGTCGTAAATCAATCTGTCGTACGCCGGTAAATTTTGTGGTCGAAATAGAATATTCTACCGGTTATTACCAATTACTTGAAAATATAACTATCCATTAGATATATATACACATACGTGATAGGTACCTATACAGTGTGATTTTTTAAGTGTGCAACATATGGGAAATTTTTTTAGTAATAGCACAACCCAAATATAAACAAGGCCAAAAGTTGGTGCATGTCTGATAATCATATTAGGTGCACTTAGAATGGTTGCAAGTCAAACAGCATACAGGGTAGCTCAAACAATCTCAAAATTATACTGTGAAGTACCCTTATTTTGGAAAATTCAGCAAAATGTTATAGAGAAAAGTTGTTTGGAATTAAAAGTTATGCCTAAATACCAAAACATAGCCTCCTAAAATTTTTTTTTCGAAAAAAATCTATAATTTCTATATTTTTTTAATTTTTTATTTCCGCCCTTAATACTTCCATAAATTAATTAAAATCAAATCAATTTTACATAACTTTGTTCAAATTCAAGCACATTTGTAAAATTAACTTAGATTTTTAATTTTTTATGGAATCACAAAATTCATGTTTGTTGCAATGATATTCAACACAACTTTAAAATGTTGCAATTTTTTTTTTTTAACAAGTTAAAACATTACTAATGATAATAGCCATATTAAAAAAACTCTCCTTAAAGT
This sequence comes from Ceutorhynchus assimilis, assembly GCA_917834065.1. Lineage (NCBI taxonomy): Eukaryota > Metazoa > Arthropoda > Insecta > Coleoptera > Curculionidae > Ceutorhynchus > Ceutorhynchus assimilis. Next base: position 10,245,249 of record OU892277.1, read on the forward strand.
GCAAAAGTTTTATTTTATTTAAGTAAATATTTCTACAATTTTGAAACTTTTTGAGCTACCCTGTATGCTGTTTGACTTGCAACCATTCTAAGTGCACCTAATATGATTATCAGACATGCACCAACTTTTGGCCTTGTTTGTATTTTGATTGTGCTATTACTAAAAAAATATCCCATATGTTGCACACTTAAGTAATGACACTGTATATTATATAAAATAGAACAAAAATTATTAAATGACTCAATCTACAATTAATTATTATTATTTTTAAAGAATAATATAATTGATTTAATGGAAAAACATGGTTACCGCTCACGAGATGTTTATACATCAGTGCCTCGAGTTCTAGCAGACTCGCTAATTTTTTTAGTCTATTCCTATTCTGGACGGGTAACAAAGGATCAGTTAATCCTAAAATGTTACATAGAATAAAAATAATATTTGATTAAGTGACATAATTATAGCATCTTGTAACCTGAAATATGAACCTCCTAATCAGCAAGCAAATTTCAAATCGATAGTTTTAGGGACTGTATGCATATTAATTACATTAATAACGATCCGAAATGTATGTACCTATCTAATAAATGCTTACCGGCGGGTGTGAATGCGTTTGGTGATGAGGATGATGCGCGGGTGGATGGTGTCCCACATGATGTCCAGATCCATGCTCTTCATCACTATCTTCCTCAGATGAAGATGGATCTATCATCTTCTTCTATCTCGTTTTAAAGGTTTAGTCTGAAAGAAGAACTCAATAAATGTGATATGGAGAATAAACAACCTACTGACATAAATTATATATAGGCATACGAAAGTTTCATGGTTAAATGATATCGATTAAATACCAAGTTTGCTTTAGACAAGGTCATTCAACAAGTTATGTTGTAGAAAACTAGAAATGAACTTTCGAAGAAAATGAACTTATTGTTGCCATATCTCTAGACTCTAGACTTTAATTAAACGTACTTTCGAAGAATCGACTAAAAAGTTCTTATATTATATACTCCTGGACAAAATTATCGCACCACTGCTTATGGTGATGCTTATGTGCAGTGGTGCGATAATTTTGTCCAGGAGTATATAACGGTATAAATAAAAGGCAATCTTTTAAAATCCTTTAGCAATAGGGTACTTGCACAAAATTTTTGTTCAAGAATCTCGTTCATATTTCCATGAGAAAGAGTACCTATCTGAAAGGCCCTTGTTAAATATGAAGCTCTATAAATGATTATTGTATCAGGAATTCAAAATTGGAAATCATCAATATTTTAAATTTTTAGAAATGTTTTTGATTGGTTTACGTCACAAATCAGCATTGGCGTTGTCGTTTTATTCCTAGGTAAAGTTGTAATTTCAAGAACATGACTAATTCAAAAAGAATTTTCTTCTTCTGAATTTTTTTATTTCGACAAATCTAAGAGCCAGGAACAGAAAAAAATTGAGCAGGAAAAATTGAGAAATGGAGAGAAGAAATATAAGAAAAAAATGGTAGATAAATGGAAATTATTGTTTTTTCTATTCCAGGCTTCTGAATTTTTTTATTTCGACAATTTCAAAAGCCGGAAATAGATAAAAATGAACTGAAAAAATTGAGAAGTAGAGAGAAGAAATTCGAGAGAAATGGGTTGTGACGGAACTAGCTATTGCCCCTTTTTGGGCTTTAGTCAAACCGCACCAGGAATGCCAAAAGTTTTTACTTTGACTGACTGGAAAAATTAACCACTAGGTATTGGATCATTTAAGCCTTGTATTGGGTTAGGGGTGCCTTGATTCTCATTTATACAAATAAAACGCTGAAATAGAATGATTATCAATTTAATTAATAAATGAAAGTAATTCGGTATAGTCAGCAATGAAATCCTATCTAAAAATTCCTAATTGGACGTCCAGTCGAGCTACAAATTTTATACTAATTTAAAGTAAATGAGTATCTTGATTTATAAAGGGTAGGGAAATCTGATAATGATAATAACATCATTTATGGTTAAATGTTCAATGAACGAGAACACAAACTAACTAATTAAATGCACGAGAGCACAACATAAATAATTCGTCGACTTTAATTATTTCAGTGCAATCACAAAATGTTTATTGATCCTTGAAAGTTCATTTGTTTATTGAGAGTTAACAATTTGAGCACTTTTCTGCGGAAGTCTGTAAACAATATGTGCGAGAAAAGTCTTTATATATGCTCAGTTTCTATATACAAATGTACAAATGTTAATTTCACGAGTGTGAAAACAAATTTCTGCATAAGCGTTAGAAGACACTTCAATTTATAGTGCATTTCGAGGGAATCACTAATCAGTATTTATTTTTTGACTGTTAGAGAAATTGTAACAGTCTTACTTGCTTAATCCGGTTCATGCAGATAAATCTACAAGGTGATTATTTATCCATTTATCACTATTCACACTGGCAGCCAGGGAATTTTCCACTGAGATGAAAACACAACGATATGCAGGCGCGTCGAAGCCCGACGAGAGTGAGACAGAGAGCCAAAAACAGGCGCTTACGAGAGATTTTTGCTCGTCCGAGGTGACTTGCAATAATTAGGGGTTGATTACATGAATTGCAATCAATAGTATAGACCATGTCAGGCCTTGAGACACAGAGAGTAGTATTTTACTATAAATCGCGCGTACTAACGGGGGTTTTAGGGGGTTTGACTTCTGGGAAGCATCAGAGGGCGCGAGAGCTTATTTTAATAGTACAGAAGAATGTGCGTCGACTAGCTCTGCCAGGGAGCAGGTCGCAAAACTAGGAATTTTGTGTGGCGGCTGACCAATCACAGCGTCGAGAACGGTTCACTACCTTATAAGGTAATGAAGAAACCTGCAATTTTATTGGTTCAAAGAGTTGTTGTTGCCGGTTTTACAGGATAAATAATCCAGCAATAGCATCTATTTTTAGAATATTATTTTTATGGTGAATAATAGAGATTGAGATATATTAAATTAGAAATAATAATAATTAAACCTGTTGTGGGTTATTTCCGCAACATGGGTAGACAAATAGACACAAAGTATTTTATATCTATTCCAAGTTATTAAAATTTCTCTATTTAGAAAACTATAGAAGAAAACGAAAGCCAGGAATAGACAAAATATGAGACGAAAAAATGGAAAAATAGAGAAAGGAAGAGGCACTTCTCTTATGGCAAATGGATCTCCGACAGACTTTTCTGAAATTTGGATATGTTGTAGTTTTTTAAACTCTGATTAAAGGCTTGATTCATATTTAACTGGACAGAATATAAAATGTTAAAAAATATGGAAAAATAATTATTTTGATAGTAAAAACATAACAATTCTCCGACAAATTGAAAGCTTTACAACTATAAATTCTCACTTTGCAATTAAGTTATAGTTTAATTTGTATGTCCTAGTCATATTTTTAATTGTTCATAATGATAAGACTTTTATATATTGTCGTAGCCCTGACGAAGGCAAAATAAAATTGCCCAAAGGTCGGCTTAGTGGAAAAAGAGAGTTTTCTTTCCTAGCTCTTCACATCGATCGATACCCCAAGAAACTACCATTGTTTATACATTCTCCGGTCAAGATACTCTGCAAATATATATATACCTATATATTTTCTTCGGAAAAATGCCTATTGCACATGAGAGTAGGGAAGCGCTATTTTGCTATGCAACTAGAAGGGAAGCCAGTTTTCAATAGGTGTTTGCACACCAAATAGACAGGTTTTAATTTGGCTATACCGCCATTATTTTGGTGGCCAACATACCTAGAAGAAAACGGCCACTTTCCAACTGGACGCATCCGAGTTGGGTCCCAAACTTTATCCACTTACCTGCCTTTAAAAAGGTATGGGCCGAATTGGGACCGAAGAAGATATCTTAGATTCTAGGAAAAAATCGGAAAAAATGGCCTTGTTGCCGCACCAGTTGTGAATTCCTAACAAAATATAGTTGGGTATGTTGGAATTAAAAAAAAATCTATGTTCTGGCGTGATAAGCATTTTTTCTTGCTCTGGTAATGTCATGTGTTGTTACTGATTCAAGATCGGATTTATATAATTCTTAACGTATCAGCTTCATGGGTTTCTCCGTAGGGTTGTCCATTGGCGTATCCAGGATTTTGTTTTAGGGGGAGCTGTGCTAAGAAAAAGTGCTGATAAAAAAAAGCGCCGCATAGGCGAAAAATTTTTTTAGAGCCGCGCTCAATTTTTGTAAGGAATCTACCTGTAACGTACCCAAACGTTACGCGACTATTGTTTTTTGAAAGCGCCTTGCACAATTTATTTATTGCTGATTTCGTTTGTCAACGAAAAATAAGTCAACACGTGTTTTTTTCTTTTTGACAGAGATACAACGCTTTGAAATGTGTTTATTTTTGATATCCTATGACGTCACTCCATGATGAGTATATTTATATATATATATATATATATATATAAAACTTAATCTTTGTATAACTTTCGGAATATTCATATTTGGACAAAATAAAAAAATACGTACCTATAGATTTTTTTCCGATTTCCTACAGTTTGCAATAAACAATTATCAATTCAATTTTTCATGCAAGGTGCCTAATATATGTTGACTTGAAAATATTCGCTTTTTTTTTTCTTCCTCTCCTGAGGAAGGAAGTATGGCAGAAGTTTACGGTGATTAAAGTGAAGCACTGACCCCCTTGCTGCAGCCGCCACTGTAGTCATAGAAAAATCTTATTAGGATATTGTGAAATAAACTTTATTTCTATTAAGGAAAATTCAACAAAGTACGTACCAACATAAACTGCACCATAAAAAAATAGGTATTGAGAATATTCACGAATAATAATGGAAAGTACAGAGTATGCAGAATAATTATTATGAAAAGGAAAATTAAATAATGGTTATAATATATAAAATATTCTCTTGAAAAAAATAGTATAGACATGCCTTGGGGGGGGGGCTGCCGGGCAGCCCCCCCTCCCTGGATACGCCTATGGGGTTGTCCACAGCTGCTCTCTTGACGGATTGAGACAAAATTTGGCAAGTTAAGAGATGATTTGGTTGTTTTTCATGATTATGTTCCAACGTTGATTCGATTATGAGGTTTTCCCCAGTTGTTTTCACAAAGGCTTTGCAAAATGATTTTTTGCATGTACAGGGGTGGCCCGTTTAAGAGGGGCCTATACCTTATCTCGAAATCTACAAGAGCTGTAAAAAAAAATTAAATACAAAAGTTGTTTCTAATAAAGTTATCTACAATTTTTTAGAATTCTTCTTGTTGTCACTCTACTATATACAGGGTGGACAATTTTTTAAATGAAACACCCTATGTTTTAATGAACTTTTACATAGCCCTTTGAAAGACAAATCCAACGATATACTGCACATGTGTCTGCGATATACCGTTTCGAACTTATTAACGATTATCTTCAGGATTTGGGGTAATTTTCAACAGTCATTGTTACGTTACTCATAAACTTTTGAAACTTTTTTTTTGTATGATATTTTTTTGTAAAATAATGCTCTTCCTTAGACTATATTCAAATTTGGAATATTTGTTTAAAAAACGCGGTGTTGCCACGTTTCGCGAAAAGTTACACTTTCAATTTTTTTTAAACGGGACCTCCTATAAATTTACTAGTTTTTGGATAGCCCTTCAAAAGGCGAACTCAACGATATACTGGAAATGGGTCTGTGATGCACCATTTCGGCCTGATTGGCAATTATCTTCAGTTTTAGCACAATATTTCTTCTATCCAAGTCGCGTGGATCCTTATTCTTGAAACCAGGGAAGCAGCGTTCCCAGGAGAATGAGTGGTCCTTCGTTATTACTTATATTATCATTTGCATATCATTGAGAAAGACGGAACATGGAACCCTCATTGTTCTGAGAACGCTGCTCCCCCCTGTTTCAAGAATAGGAATCCAGGGCTGGGCCTCTATAACGGATTGAAATCGTTATGCCTATCGCTATGGCACTTGCTGTCTTCATCTGTCTTTTCGAAATCCTATAAAGATAGACAAAGTATCTCTACTCGTTACAGTCCCAGCGCAGACGATATGGACAGATGAAATATTGTGCTAGAACTGAAGATAATTGCCAATTAGGCCGAAACGGTGCGTCACAGACCCATTTCCAGTATATCGTTGAATTTGCCTTTTGAAGGGCTATCCAAGAATTAGAAAATTTACAGGAGGTCCCATTTAAAAAAAATTAAAAGTGTAACATTTGGCGAAACGTGGCAACACCGCGTTTTTTAAACAAATATTTAAAATTTGAATATAGTCTTAGGAAGAGCATTATTTTGTAAAAACTATCATGCAAAAAAAAAAAAAATTAAAAGTTTATGAGTAACGTAACAATTAGGCCTATGATGTATCATTTTCTGTTATTTCAACAGCAATGTTAAGTTATCTGTCACTGTTTATTCTACACGTAAAAATAGAGACAGTTATAGATTTTGAGCTATAACACAACTGTTAGAATAACAGGAGAGGATACATCATAGGCCTGAATGACTGTTGAAAATTACCCCAAATCCTGAAGATAATCGCTAATAAGTTCGAAACGGTATATCGCAGACACATATGAATTATATCGTTGGATTTGTCTTTCAAAGGGCTATGTAAAAGTCCATTAGAACATAGGGTGTTTCATTTAAAAAAGTGAAATTTTATTTGTCCACCCTGTATATAGTAGAGTGACAACAAGAAGAATACCAAAGAAATTGTAGATAACTTTATTAGAAACAACTTTTGTATTTAAACTTTTTCTACAGCCCTTGTAGATTTCGAGATAAGGTATAGGCCCCTCTTAAACGGGCCACCCTGTACATATCCACCTTTTTACACCACCTTTCAAGTCTTTTTGGAAGCATAATTTGTACCTGTTAATCAGTAACAGCGATTTTCCTTTCTCACTTGAAAGTAAGTAGCGTCCATTCCATTTTTCTAACTTATCTACTTTCACTAACAACACTTTAAGCAGCTTAATTAACAACAAACGAATTTGAATAGCGAGTGAACTTAATAATCATGGGGTACCAACCTTATAACAATAAGAAATATACCTGTAAAACCACCCTCTCGAACCTCCAATTAATTACTTGGAGTACCTATCATGAAATTTAGAAAACTATCCTAAATCGGCAACACTGTCCTATTAAAATTCAGTTTTATTCAATTATTTGAATATGATTGTGGACCCAATTAGGCCCTAGGCCGGACCCAACTGGACCATAATTAAATATACCTGCTAGAATTGGGACCTAACTCGGACTTCCCCTTTCCAACTCCATGTTCCTACTTCTTCTACTTAGGAAATGGGCTCCTTCAGTAATTTCTGAAATTGGCATAAATGGATAAAGCAACTAAAAATAGAATTTTCCCCACCCTTACTTTTAAAAAACTTGGAGTGCTTGTTGAGAAAATAAATAGAAAAGAAAACTCTCTAAATAAAAATACGAAATTTATCTGCACTACGTCACAACTTGAATTTAGACAGTGTTGCCACTCATTATCAGCCGAGTTGTCAGCAAAATATTAAGGGATTCAAGAGTCCGTAACGTTTCTTACTTTGTCGATGGAGTGTTCTTAAATTTGATTGCTAGAAGATGCTTATATCCCTTATACGTCATTCATCAATTGGCGCGTTTTAAAGACATTTGAAGTGCCTGTAGAAAACTCATTTAAGCTCTTAGATAGCCCTTCATTTAACATTTTGTGCTTAAATTACGTATTCAAATTTTAGTGAAAGAGCCTATTACCTGTTCCAGGTTAAAAATTAAAATATCCTTAATGCAAAAAAAAAGACAATAAATTTAAAGTTAAACGTAATTGAAAATGATATTTAAATTACACAAATTTAGATCTCATTATCGGTAATACCAAATTAACCGTAGATAATCGGTAATAAATTTCAAGCTACAATACGGAAATAATTTAATCAAAATGTGTAGGTATATGTTTTTGATTCTTGCTCCTGTAGGGGTTAGTGGAGCGAAGCCTGGTGTGAGCATGTCTTACCGATCGAAAACAGTATGAGAATAATAAAAATAATAATAAATGTCTTTATTTAGATATTAAAAATATGGTTACAAAAATGGTCCTACAAAAGTTGGAGGTATCCAACCTAAGCTGCTCATATTATACAACCACCTTGAGAAAAACAGTTTTCCTTAGAAATTTACCAACAAAAAACAAAATATGGAAATATCATGTGCACAAATATAGATAATATGAAAAATAATGAAATATGGAAAATAGTGATAGAAAAAATAGGCAGCTGAGTACCTAAAGGAATCTGATACCGTTGTTGTGAGTATCTTGTTCAATATATGCTAGGTATTCACGCATGGAATAGCTTATTAGCTTAAACCCAATTAACTCCAAATACTTCGACATATTTATAAATTTAATCTTAACTATGTTAGTATTTTTCCATAACAAAACTTCTCAACAATAATTGTTTATTCATCTAGTTGATTACATAAAATCATATTTATTTCCTCTGGACTTCAGACAAACAACCTTTGTTTGTGCCTAAATTATTTAGTTATAATATCTAAGTCAATAACTAAATTATTAAATCATAATTGGTTTGTACTTAGATTGAATTTTCATTATGGATAATTCAAAACAAACCCATTGAGATTGTTTTTTTTGAGTAAAGATCATTAGGTTTATATCATCATTCCATTAAGATAGAAATTAATCTAAAAGGAGCTAAAAATCACATCATAAATCACACACTACTTTTAGATTTTGTACCATATAGCGATTAGTTATTTTGTACATAATAAATATACTGAAAACGTCCCAACCGAGTAAGAGTTATTTCAGATTCGAGTGACTACAACATTTGTGACCAGAACACAACATTGGTGGCAGCGATCACAACACCATGCAAAAATTCTTTCCAACTTTCCACCGCATAAGTTAATGCTGAATAATGAAACAAAAAGGAAAAAAAAACTAAAAACAAGTTGGTTTCGGAATTACCTATTAAGATTTTGATAGTTCGAAGGAAGAAGTTGATAATGACGATGCGTGTTTTAAGTAATTGCTCCGAAACTCTTAAGTTAAACGAAGGCTGGATTAAATGTAGCCTGTAGTGCCTGAGATGAAGTTTTTATTCGCGATTTCTGTTCATAGGTACCTTTTGGATTTTTTGTTTTTTGATGTGAACAAAAAATTTATTTCTAACAGATGTTTTATTTTTGCCCTCTATGCCTTTTGAAGACTAGACCAGTTTTTATTTGCGATTTCACTTCTGTTCAACACTTTTTAATTTTTTGTTCACATATTTTCAATAAATGTTTTAGTTTTTCTCTATTCCCCTATTTCCATGGTATTCAAGTATTGGTTCGGGTTTTTAATGCCGGTTGGAGAAAACCGAGTTTTTTATCAGAATTTGAAAAAATAATAATTAGGAATGCTTATAAAAATCCACACGGGTAAATCAGACCTAATTCATTCAGGCATATTCCAATATACATACAACAAACTTTAGTTACTCTAAAGTGATAATAAAAATATAGTCAGTTTTTGAATTGATACCCGGTTTTGTCCAACTCTCCCCTACTTAGTTACTTGATACTTATCATATTATGATCTAAATTTAAGCTCATCACCGAAATTTTTGGTCATTAAAGGAAAAACAAAAACAAAAGTGAATTTAATCGGTTATTGTTCCTATTTGAAAAAATGTCAAAGAAAAATAAAGATTTTTGGAGTAATTGTATGATTCCAACTGATACCATTGAATTGCTATTAGGAATATAACATGCTGAGCTAATAAAAACGTCATATTGCTCAATTTTCTATTGACTTTAATTTCACAATTTTTATATTAAATTCCTACCTAATTAAAAAACAGCTTGTATGATATGATAAAATTATTTTGCTGGATAATCATAATTGGGGGTTCTGAAAAAAATTAAATTGCAACAGACAAAATAAAAATTGACAGACAGAAGAAGATTTTTGGACTATCGTAACAAACACTAAACATTCGAAAGCCGGAACTGTTATGACGTCACTTTGTGGACCATCTGTCACAGAAAAGAAAATCGGCAAAACGATCAAATAAAATAGGTACCTATTAAAGTTAAATTTGACGCATTTGGACACAAAAATCTGTCAACATGATACAGGAAAACTATAACAGATAAGTAGATAATTACCTATAAACAAATACACTGGTATACCTATGCATTTTAAGAATGATGAGGAACCTATCGTGAAAAATCTACTCGTTATTATTAATTTCGATGAACTAATTTTAATGCCAAGAACTTGCCATTAGAATAAAGAACAAAAGAAACGTCCTACTTCTGCAATATTTAGACAATAATTGCCGTTTTTTTATTGAATACACAATTATTTTGATAGAAAACCTTTACGTTGTTACAACGTTTAGGTCATTTTTGTCATTGTTGTAAACGCTAAAGCTTATATTGATTTACAAATCCTGACCCAAAATGCATCCTTTAGGCAGGATACTATGGCGGCAGGGGAAACCTTAGAACGTGCATACACTTACCTTATAATGACTCATCCTTTTTTTAGTCGCCCTATTCTAGAGTTAATTATTTCTATTTGAGCTAAAAAAAAAACTAAAAAAATAATGTTTTCAATTAAAATATCGAACAAGTTTTCCAACCGCGGCCCACAACTGGAAAACTGGGGATCAATCGTCGCTTCGGCGTCACTGCGTTTTCCCAACTTGTCGTCTAGCGTCTGCGCCCTGAAGGAAAACACTGGGGAATTATTGACCATTTAGTACAAAAACCACTGCACATATTTTAGTAGGTTTCTGTGTCCTTTATCTTTGCATACACATATGGTTAATACGTATTTTTCTATTATATACTTATTGACAAGCAAATTTAATTAGTTCCGCTTATTATTATTGGGAAATTTTGCGAATTTTTTTAAATGGAACGCTTTGGATTTGATAAAAGACTGATTGAATGCTTCCGACGAACTTTCAATAGGTTATTGAAACGTGGTCTATAACTTTACGAAATATGTTTCCCGTTAATAGAAGAAACTTAATTTCAACCTTATCGGCTAATTATCGACAAATAGGTAGGAGAGGGTGGAATTTCATCACGCTACGATTTTTAGAATACGGTTCTAAAATGTTCCGAAAAACTAGGGGATATTTTGTAATATGTATATTACTTAGGGATAAGACAAGCAAATGAAAATGGGTTCATACGGGTGATTCCACCCCGATCACATATTTTGAATGTCCGAATGTCCTCTAAATTCTTTTTTTCTCCAATATGGAAATATGGTACCGAAATCGTCACAATGTGTCAAATGTGTGATTTTAGATTTTCAATGGTTATCTACCAAATAGTCTAATAGCCAGTGAATTTTTTTCCGTAAAAAGTTGCCGATGGAAAATTTCATGCTTGAACGATGTAATATTATCCCCCGAGATCGAAAACCATAGTCTGGCAGCATGTAATGGGGAAGTTTGGCATAGGCATAATTAATAAGTCATTAAAAAATTCACGAAAATCGAACTATTTGCCGATGGTCAATTTTTGCGGCATATCATTCAAAAAAGTTCCCTTAACAAGGCTGTAATAATGCCAGACGATTTTCGCGGGTTTAAAGCCTTGCCAGACGCCCCCAGATTGCAAAAAAAATATAAAATTTTCGAAATACTTGCCGAAACATTTTTTTTTTTAATTATAAGAAAAAAATTGTGAATCGCATGTAAATATTGTCACGACGAGGCTGTAGACGGAGTCGTGGTAACCACACGAGTACTATATTGAGCGTTACCGTACGTGTGATATACATTTTAGCTACAACTCAGATCTTTGTTTTATGTATTGGATGGTTTTGATTTTTCACAACAGATTATTCGGTGAGCTTGAAGCTCAAGGCTGAAAGAAAATATTTTCTCAACAAGGACTTCAAGCAACACTATCAGCAGCATCAGGTATTAGTTCTACTTTTAATATTCATAAATAAAAAATGAGTTACGTAATGAGCCTATTAAATGACTAATGATATAAGGAGCTCAATACATCACTAGTACGATAATACAACTTATAACGTAACTCAAATAGGCTAAAATGGGTTACATTATCGTAATAAGCTCTCATAGTATGGATGGGTGGGTCGTATTTAGAAAGAAAAAATCATTATTACATAAAATCATACATAAAACCTAGCTCATTCTTTTTTTGACATTTCAATACATTTATAATATATCGATAATTTATATTTTATTTCATGTCAATTCATTGTTCACTATTTAATTATTTTATTTCATTAATAAATTAACAGAAAAAAAAGAAATATAATTATATTACAATAATACATAAAGTATACGTAGGTACCTGGAATGGTCGCGCCGATTTATAAAATTGAGATAGTACAAAAAAAAAAAATTATTTGGGGTTAGGAATATACCAAACCTCACAGCAATGAATTACACCTTTTTCAATTGTAATTCAGAAAATCATAGTTTAATTTCAGAGAAGGGAACATGTATTTCAGAATAGGAGCTTTTAATTCAGAAAAGAGAAATTGAATTTTTGAATCGTAATTTTAATTTCAGAATAGGGAAAATTAAATTCAGATTAGGAAGTTGAAATTCAGAAAAACAAGATTGTAATTTAGAATAGTAAATTGAAATTCAGAAACCGTAAATTATAATTTAGAAAAGGGAAATTGTACTTCAGAAGGTGAAAATTTAATTTCAGATAATGGAATTTGTAATTCAGAAAAGTATAATATGTACCTTACGATAAGTTATGTATGTACAGAGATACAGAGCACAGGTACAGAGAGTGAGAGAACCACCCAACACTCAACCACTTTCCATGCCGTGGCCTGTGGCTAGCTTTATAGGAAATGCCAGTTGGTCAGTGACTGAAATTTTGAATTGCATTTTAGGAAATTAAGTTATCAGTTATCAACTTAGTTTTTGGTAATTTTTTTAGAAGTACGTTGATTTTCACCATTTTTCATAAAAATTTAATTATGTTCTTAGGTATAGGTAGGTACCTACTGAATAAAAACTTGTATGAATACGATTTTTTTATTTGGATTCGCAAAGAACATTCTTATGTAAAACTCTACTGACGGTAAATTAATAAACGGGGATAACAATCCCGTGTTTAGCGACACAAGATTAAAAATTAAAAAAAAAAAAAAACACTCAAAGGTATTTCATGATTCTGAAGTACCTACACGTTATCAATTCTGAATTACATTTTCCTAATTCCGATTTTCAAAATTGCATATCTGAATTACAATTTACATTTTCTGGAATTAAATTTCTCCTTTCTGAATTAAATATTCCTATTCTGAATTACAAATTCCCATTTCTGAATATTATGTTCCTTTTCTGAATTTCAAATTCCATATTCTGAATATTAACTTCCTATTCTGAATTACAATTTCCATTTTCTGAAATTTAATTTCCCTTTCTCAAATACATTTTCCGCTTTCTGAATTACTATTGGAAAAGGTGTAGAAAGAGAAAAGTAGCCATCAGTATATAGCTATCTTTGGACACACTAAGAGAGAGACAAATGCCATGTCCGACAACGGTGGGATCCATTCCTGTTACGTGTAGTATACCGGGCGTCCCACCGAAAGCTGTCAATGGCCTATATCTTGAAAGCACTAATCGATAGAGAGAAAACCCGTTTGAAGGGGGAACCAAAGAAAGGTACTTTTCAGGTCTCCCCGAACCACCACTCCGGCGGTAGGCACCTTAACCTCAAAATCTTAAATTGGACTATAGGTCATGTGGTACCTTGTTTGAGAGGTTTTTTAATTCTCTAAACGAATCTGCATAAAAAAATTATCTAGATACAATTTTAAATTGTCAGAAATTAGCCCATACGAGTGAACAACTTTGCCCCCTTGAGGAGGTGAACACTGTCAGATACAGTGAGAGGAAAGGGGTTCGAATAAATAAAACCTTGATGATTTTTTCAAAAGTCTCCATGTTATTAATTTTGTATAAAATCTTAAATCACATTTATCTGTTCCACCAGATCAAATGAGGTTTTCATCAAAATTAGACTCACATTTGAATCTGGATAATTTTTTTTTACAGGTCCATTTAGAAAATTGAATCATCCCATTGTTGTAAAGTCAATATCAATTATCGTTGATTGTCCTTTACTTAGTTTAAGCCTTCATTTTAAGTCATAATTATATTTAAACATAAAACATTGTAATACATTTTATGCAACTTATTATATTCTATTTTCTAGTAAATGCTGAATGCTGAAGCAGCAAACCGTGGTTGCCACCTAAAAGTAGGTTACTTTATAATTTTAAACCATCATTTTGTCACGTGACTAGATTGGCAACGAAACTGTTTGTCGCTAAGCAAGCAGCAGTAGTAGTAATGTTAATTTCCACATAACCATGTATTAATCTCTGCTACTCACGTCACACAATATACGCACAGTGGCTTCAGTATATTAATTTTCTCAACCAATTAAGTAATAAATTCTAGTAGTGATCTAAGGATTTAACTTGTTTTTTTTCTTGTTTACGCCGGATACGACCCAGAACCTTCTTCGCAAACCTCAAGTTTCAAAGTTGTGGAAACTCCACAACACCATGACCTATAGTACCATTTAGGATTTTGAGGTTAGGGTGGCTACAGCCGGAGGAAAATTTCGCGGAGAGCTGAAAAGTACCTTGTTTTGGTTCCCCCTTCCAACTCTCCAAACGATTTTTCTTTTTTTTATCGATTACAGTTTTCAAAATATAGGCCATTGACAGTTTTCGGTGGGACACCCGGTAGGTATAGTTCATTCATTGATGTATTATTATACAAACGCTTTTGTTCCACTCATTCCTTGTCTTTCCATCTCATTTGCTCTCATACGAGATCACCGACAGGTGGCCACGGCATATTATCCGCTCCCAGACGCGTGGAGAGGATAATATGTGCGTTCACGAACGCGTAAAATAACGAACTTCGGCGTCGTCTGGCAAGGATTAATCCTCGATAAAACCGTCCCGCATTAGGTTTATTCGATTAGCAATTTTTTTCTCTTTAATGTAAAAAAAACAGGTTTCGGCAAGTTTTTCGATTTTTTTATATTTTTTTTGCATTTTGGGAGCGTCTGTCAAGGCTTTAAACCCGCGAAAACCGTCTGGCATTATTACAGCCTTGTTAGTGGCACATTTTTAAATGATATGCCGCAAAAATTGACCATCGGCAAGTATTTCGAATTTGGTGAATTTTTTAATGACTAATTAATTATGCCTACGACAAACTTCCCCACCACATGCTGCCAGACTATGGTTTTTGATCGCGGAGGATAAAACTACATCGTTTAAGCAAGAAATTGTCCATCGGCAACTTTTTACGCTAAAAGTTCACTGGCTCTTAGACTAAAAGCCCAATTAGGTGATTTACTTTGATTCAGAATTGAAACCAGATTTTTGTCATTTCAACATTTTTAAATAAGATAACCTAAGTAAATTGAGTTTTAATTTAAAAGTGAAATAATTTTTTTACATTTTTAACATTGAAAATAGGCCTCCGTAAATTTCAACCAAATTCCAATATTTTGAAGGTATCATCATTTCAAAAAAAATTTAAAATGTAAAGAGGATCGTATGTCTATGATAGCAGGTATAGCTTGTCAAAGTACGTAGCTCCTGCTATGGTATATGCATAGGAAATATCTATTTTGACGATTTTATTGTCCCTTCAAACTCCGGAAACGTCAAAATCGGATTAGTATTTTTCGAGATATTCAAGAAAATCTACGTAGGGATATTTCCTCGGATATTTCCTATGCATAGCATAGCAGGCCCTACGTACTTTGATAAGCTATATCAGCTATCACAGACATACGATCCTCTTTAAATTTCAATGATGATACCTTTAAAATCTTAAAATTTAGTTGAAATTTACGCGGGCCTATGTTCAATGTTAATTGTGCCCCTTTCTTTCGCTGTGATTATAACTGTGGTTTTTCTCGTGCACACGACTTCTCCAGCTTCTTCCCGGTCTGCTGCGTATTCTTTTCTTACACCTTTCCCCTGGCTTTCACCCATTGATTTGCTTTGGTATTCTCGTACGTTCTTCATTTCTCTAACGCTGTGATTTGTTATCCTTTCCATTTTTGACATGCCTGTCGCTCTCGTCCAAAAGTCTCGGCTGCTTCCAGCCTTTTTGGATGTTCTGTCCTTTAGTGGCCAGACCTCTGAACTATAAGTAACTATTCTTTTAACGATGGTGTATATTCTTGTTTTGTTTGTTCGGTTTATATTTTAAACCCACAGTACCTACCTTTTTTTCTTTTTACATTAGTCCATTACCTGAGCGGTGCCACGAGCGGAAGAAATTAAGTGACGATTAACCCTCCGTTTGAACACGTTAAGATTAAACCGTTCAGGAAATGAAGTAGGAAACAGGAAGTTCCAAAGGTTGGCAGTACGCCACCAAAAAGAAGCCATATATAGGGTGATCCATTTGAAAGAAAAAAAGTTTCTGATATTTCCCGAAAAACGAAAGATCTGTCAACCATGTAAATACTACTATATTATCGGCCATATTACAATACTCTTTAAAACCAAAATTCATAAAAATCGTGCAAGCCGTCTTCGAGGTAATTGAGACGTTCCATACTTGAAACTCACTCTGTATCGGAAATTCAGAAAAAGAAATATGATGCAACTGCTATTTATCTATGGCAGTGAGATTAAAATATATAATTAACTAATAGAAAAAAAATGGGTGCTTGCCGCATAAAAATGGCATAAAATGGTCCCCAAGTATATCTCAAATACCTCAATACAAAAGACATGCCTTTTGGCGAAGGCGCAAGTTACTCAGTACGAATTACAAGAAAAGACTTTCTGATCTAACCCCTAAGAAAAACTTATAAATAATTAACCTTTTTTATTTATAAGTTGAACGATGTCATTGGTTGAACGTTTAGGCATTCCAGGTCACGTGACTTTGACAAGGTCCGCCATATTTGCTGAGGGACAAATAAAGCCTATAGGCCTGTTCGCACAGAAATCACCAACCAGTCAGAGCGAATTTCATTGGTTGAAACTAGTTTTCTGACTGTTTCTGACTGTTTCCAACCAATGAAATTCACTCTGACTGGTTTGTGATTGCTGTGCGAACAGGCCTTATAGATCATTATTGTTTACAGTGTTTTTTGAGTTTGTGCTTCTGAATTTTTGCGTTTTTTGATTTGCTCAATAAGTTTTAAGTTGTTTTTAGTTTTTATGAATGAATGGAATGAATGAATGAATCTTTATTTACAGACATGCCACTTTACATTTCAACTCAACAATAGGAAACAAACAATTTATTAACAAAAATAATGCTTAAGAATCTAAATTGTTTAAAAAATAAAAAAGTTTGATACTAACAACCTTACAAATAAACTTTAGCAAAATAAATTTGTGGTAGAATGACTCCTTAAACGTTTTGACTGTTCTGATCGGTGCACAGATCTGGCATGTAGCTTAGCTTACTGGCTTGTTCATTCTGGGCTTTTATCTATTATCGTACAGTATATCCTAAATTTGTACTGGGGACCCAATCCGGATTGTTTGTATCCTTAAATTCTGCTGGACTACCTAAAAGGTATTAAAAGTTACCTACTTGCACAAACATAAACAACTTTTTTGATATACCGAGATGAAGTGTTTTTGTATTTTAACAACAAGACAGTCATAAAACTTACCATTAACAAAATGATTCGAAAAAATTCGAGCATTTTTAACAACGTTACAGTCAAATCTACCCTTTTGAGGCATCTAATTCACATACTCCCTTGTTTTTTTGATAGCTCGTTTATGCGATCCCCTTGATCTTTAAATGCTGCTGGAATCCTTTTTCCACTTTATCCCTTTCAGCTCTATTGGAGCACCCAAAAACGCCACAAAACGAAGGCATCTTCACAAAATAATACTTCAAAAATTCTCGGTTTGCATTGAAAATAACAAATCAGGTTCAGCGTTGCCACCTCACGAAAATTAAATGTAATTGACCATATTAGTTAGGTTAAGAAAAATCGGGCGCGAAATTTAAAATGGGTTCCTAAACACATTTCAACAAATTTGACAGCAATGTATTTCTTATGGGGGATTCAAAAGAGTGATTTTCAGACGGGAATATCTTGGGTTCTGGGCATTTCTTAGTATTGGAACCTATTGTACATCAAACTTTGAACATATTGAACTTCGTTGACCAGTCAGAAACAACTACTCCGAGGGCAAATACCCCTACCGGCGTTGAACTACACTGATTGGTCTGAGCTTTCGTTGGCAATAGAAATTGTTAGAAAGATTTTTACAGGTAATGACCAACGTGAATACAGGGACACTTCGGTCCCTGTTTGGGAATCGGCCCACTGAAGTTCAATTTTGCTTGGACAGGGAGCTTCAGCCTATGTCCTTCTGATGAGTCCTAACAAGGACGAAACGCGTCAAGGATTGGCACGGGAAGCCTGAGTCCACTGCTCAGTGGGCCGATTCCCAAACAGGGACCGAAGTGTCCCTGTATTCACGTTGGTCATTACCTGTAAACATCTTTCTAACAATTTCTATTGCCAACGAAAGCTCAGACCAATCAGTGTAGTTCAACGCCGGTAGGGGTATTTGCCCTCGGAGTAGTTGTTTCTGACTGGTCAACGAAGTTCAATTTTGCTTGGACAGGGAGCTTCAGCCTATGTCCTTCTGATGAGTCCTAACAAGGACGAAACGCGTCAAGGATTGGCACGGGAAGCCTGAGTCCACTGCTCAGTGGGCCGATTCCCAAACAGGGACCGAAGTGTCCCTGTATTCACGTTGGTCATTACCTGTAAAAATCTTTCTAACAAAATTTAATTAATAGAAATGTATGTAAATTTTCAGAGCTGAGCGCCAAGTTAGCTAGTAGGATTATGTCGGAAAATAACCGAATAAGTATGTAAATTTTGAGAAAACCTGATACAGCAGAGTTCAGTACACTTCAGATTGGAAAAGAACTTAATTTTCTTTAATCTGATTTCCAAAATTTTGGGGGGGCTGAGCGTCAAGTTAGCCGCCCAGTAGGATTTTGTCGGAAAATGACCAAATATGGGAATTTTGAGAAAAACCTAATACAGCACAGTTCAGCACACTTCAGATTGGATAAGAATTCAATTTTGTTTAATCTGATTTCCAAAATTTTGGGGGGGCTGAGCGTCAAGTTAGCCCCCCAGTAGGATTTTGTCGGAAAATGACCGAATATGAAAACTTTGAGAAAAACCTGATACAGCACAGTTCAGCACACTTCAAATTGGATAAAAATCCTTTTTGGTTTCATCTGATTTCCAAAATTTTGGGGGGGCAGAGCGTCAAGTTAGCCCCCATCTATTTTTTCCTATAACTCTGTTATCGAAACGGTACAGTTCAAAATATCATCAGCACAGTAAAGCACACTTCGAGCACAGTAAGTGGTTGCAATTTTTTTAGAAAATTCGAGTGTGGGGGGGCTAACTTGGCGGAGCC
Organism: Ceutorhynchus assimilis; assembly: GCA_917834065.1. Classification (NCBI taxonomy): domain Eukaryota; kingdom Metazoa; phylum Arthropoda; class Insecta; order Coleoptera; family Curculionidae; genus Ceutorhynchus; species Ceutorhynchus assimilis. Next base: position 10,264,716 of record OU892277.1, read on the forward strand.
TAGGTAGGTTAGCTTTCAAATGGGTGAAATTTCCAGGAAAAAATCAGGTATCGGCATTTGAATACACTGGAAACAAAAAATTTACTTTGCAAATTATATCGAATATTTCCCTCATGTTACCATACTTTTCTAAGAAGCCGGACTTAGATGTCTATGTGTTTAAGTCAGGCTCATTAATTTTCATTTGGGATGTCTCAAATGTGATATACAGTCTTGGTTAACTCAGCGAAATATTATTCGAGGATGACTAATCGCGAGTTAATAGGATTGGTCAAATCTGAAAGCTTTTATAAACAAATAAGTAGATACAATTGCCGATATTGCCAGAGCTCGTGGTATAACTTTATTTGGACTCAAGTGAGAAACAATATGTGACCCACAAATTAGATGATCTTAAAAATCTATTTGCGTAAGCAAAATCTTATGTGACTCAAAACTGGCGAAAATATGTTATTCTCTACCATCAGACACTGGCGTAGCCAGGGGGGGGGCAAGGGGGCATTTGCCCCCCCCCAAGACCCTTAAATTTTATGAATATTTCTTCAAAATTAAGATAAACAGTCCCAAAAATAGCGTAAAGAAACCTGAAAAAGGGGCGTGGCACTCAAAAATTTCGCGCCTGCGGCGCTTCGCGAGAGACGCTTCCTGCAAATTTGCCCCCCCCAAGACAAAATCCTGGCTACGCCACTGCCATCAGATACAGATTCTGATGATGCTATGTCAGTTTAGATATGTCGGATATGGAAGGTGTCAAGTATATTGTTCTGTTTGTATATTTTTTTCACAATTCACAAAGTACAGGCGAACTCGGTTGAGAAGGATAAAACCACATAAGGAAACAGCACGACGACTCTTCTATTATAGCCTGCTGGCTGGTTGGAAATCTGATAGAAGATTCAAACAATTCGAAATAGCAGATTAAATTACACACTACACAATATAGCGAAATATGGAAAAAAAAAAATGATCCCGAAAATTGTTTTTCATCAAAAACTGAATGTCTTATTTAACAGACCACTAGTAGGTAACCAAGCTATAAAAAGAAACTGAATATTATTAATTCTTAGTTAATCTATCCAAATTGTGACTTATAATAAATAAAATAAGTAGTCACTACAGAATACCCACGATAATTACCTATATCTGATATTATTTGTCATACTATACCTCTACTTAGGTAGGTACATCAATTTAAATTAAAAAAAAAAAACAAATTGGTATAATTATTGAATTAAAATTGTTAAGTTTTATACATTTTGTATCATTTGTTCATCAATTCTTTCAAACAGAAAATAAACATTGTTGTAAATTAGCCAGCGGACTCATACCTACCTACTTCTTGTGTCACAAGATCACTTCCTAATTTCTGAGTCGGTAATTTGAGGTGACGTCACCAGCTTGGCTCGGTTTAACAAGAGTGTGTAATTTGGTAAATAAATGAATAGATTACATTATGACGACCATTCCGTGCTAAATAAGCGTGTTAGCGATCGACCTGGCGGAGCTAAAAAAAATTACATTGCAGTTTTTGTTATAGGTATTGTGTTTTCTGTATTAACGAATCACGGAACTTTTTGGATGTTAATTTTTGTGATTTGGGATGTGTCGTTCAATTGTTTACTTGAACTAGTGCCTTTAAAGTGTTTTTCAGGTAAGATTAATATCAACTTTAAACTAGATTTAGAGATATTGCAAATATTGTAGGTACCAGGTTGTGCTTAGCACCAGTTTTACTACCTACTAGGCGTTAATCATTCGAGCAATAAACAGGGTGTCTCCCCGTGTTTTTAGAATTATTTGATTTAGAGGGAAATTGCTATTCTCCATGAAAGTTTTATGAAGTATTTACATATGCCTACACATAAACTGAATAACTTGGAAATCACATTTTCCGCTAGATATTTTTTATTTGTTTTTCTTGTGCTCGTGAGATTAAAAATATACCTTTTTCAAATCTCATGAGCACAAGCTTCAATTTCAAGACGATTTTGTACAACCAACGGCAAAACAGATAGGGAGGCAAAACAGGGAATTCCCAAAAAATTCATTCAAATCTAACTTTTATCTTTTGCATATATTTTCAATAAAGGAAAACACTTTCAGTAGGCGCTTGCTACAATCTACACAATTGCCTTTTTTTCAACACTTACTGCTCCTCAGAATTCAACTAGATTAATACATACCTAATGATTGAACTTCACCTGCTCCTGTCAACTTGAGTTGCTGTTTCTTATAAGTAAATCAAAGTAGATATTTTGGATTTTTTTTTTGTCAAACCTAAATAGATGGCTTAAGGCCATATTCTCTGTAGTTCATAAAGCCTGGCTTAGTAGAAAAGCTCGGCTTTGTCACACAAAAAGCCAAGCGTTACCACTAAGCCAGGCTTTATGAACTACGGAGAATATGGCCCTTAGTTACGTTTGAGCTGTCATCCGACAATTATGGCTAATCTCCGAAAATAAGAGTTTGACGATGATCCAAACCGCCGATTATTATTTGCTTGATTTGATGATTCATTATCAGATATACAGGGTGACATTTTAAAAACTTACAATGGCTATATCTCAGGAACCAGAAAATATATAAAAAATCGCTGAAAACAATTTCTATAGTAGGGAGGAGGAAACAAAATTATGTAATAACCAACTTATCTGAAAGCTCATAAAAAACGCTTTTCAATGGTACCCTCCAAAACACCTGAAAATAATGACAATTAAAATTGTATTTTTTTAGACATGTGATTTTTTTCAGGTGTTTTGCAGGGTACCATTGAAAAGCGTTTTTTATGAGCTTTCAGATAAAGTATCACTAGTAGGGGGGTGTCATTTAAGATTACTAAGTTCGGGTAGCTGGGGGTGAGGATGTGAGTGAAAACAAGTTAGCTATTACCTAATTTTGTTTCCCCCTCCCTACTATAGAAATTGTTTTCAGCGATTTTTTATATTTTTTTTGGTTGCTGAGATATAGCCATTGTGAGTTTTTAAAATGTCACCCTGTATAGAAAAATACTTAACAATTAAAAACTTTATATTTTAACCTGGAAATTATTTAATACCCTATGACAGCTATAGTTATTTCTGAACAAGGGTGATATTTTTTCTGTATTTTTTTTTGCGTTAACTGGCTGACTGGCAGTAATTTTGATAGTTAACCATGGTACACCATAGAACCATAATATTGCATTCCAAGAATTCGAAAATTGATCCTTGAATATTTCTCGTACCTACAAGCGATAAGTATTCAAGAGGTTCTCAAATAATATTTTCCACAGCCTATTTTAGTCCAAACAAATTTAAAGTATAATGTTTTCCCAATAAAAAATTAACCGCAATAATGAATATAATAAGTACCTATCAATTAATTGAATTGAATTAATTTGTTTTTCATTTTATATCAGGTAGTGGTAGTACTGCTGTGTACGTACAGTAAAAATTTGTGGATACTATACCCTTAGTTGATGGAATTTTTCGACTTGTATGTGAAAACTTCCTCAATTTTATCGTCCTCAGCTTATTTTATGGATATTAGCAATACAAAAAAATTAAAACAAAATCGCAAGGTTGCTACATTAATTAGGCCATATTTACCAACCAGGTAAGAAACTAAAATAAACCGTTTGCTGACTCATGAAAGTGTAAATTAATAAACAAGCTTCATTAGATTTTCAAGCTGCGCTAAACAATTTTTACCGCGTGATGACACGCCGTAAAAAACTTTGTTTTGCCTCAACTTATTGGATGAATGCACTTTGGATTTATAAAACATCATAGAAAATATGTGAAGTAAATACATTAAGTAGGTCGTAACTCAAACATCCTGTATCCTGTCTTGTATCTTATTTAATATAGACAACATCTGAGATGTTATTTTAAATAATTTAGACAATTGACAATGAAAACTAGAATAAGCCAGTAACAAGGGAAACTGTCCTGTTGTATAACCTATGTTTATTTTTATTTTTTTGAGGGGGGGGGGCAGAATGGCAGAAGTCAGATATTTTTTTAGAGATAGATTGTCCTGTGCTGATTTTCTCTTTAACTTTATGTGGGTTTTTTAAATAAAAATCATTAGATTATTGGAACTAGATTTATTGATTGATGAAAAATTGCCCAAAAAATAAATCCATAAAATGTGTTTTGTATTTGACGAGGTGTCCTTTGTTTCCATCCCATGTATCTGTTCCGGCTAATATGCAAAATTGGATAGTTTGTAAACAGCTGGATAGTTTACAAACTAACCAACCCCTTAGCTATTTTGATAGAAAACGCAACTTCCACTAAAATAGCAGCTAGTATGCAAACTAACCAAGAGTCTTGGCTAATTTACTTGAAATTATCGAGAAAACTAGAATAGCTGGTTAGTTTATAAACTATCCAAGACAACCTATCCATAATATCTTTAACACAAGTTGATGAACTAGCCAAAGGTTTGGTTAGTTTATAAACTTACCAAAGGTTTGGCTATTTTGTGTTACTAGAAATCACGCATGTTTTCAAATTAGCCAGGTTGCATTGGATAGTTTATAAACTAACCAGCTAATTTTGTTTTCTCGATAATTTCAAGCAAATTAGCCAAGACTCTTGGTTAGTTTGCAAACAAGCTGCTATTTTAGTAAAAATTGCGTTTTCTATCAAAATAGCCAATGGGTTAGTTAGTTTATAAACTATCCATAGTTTGTAAACTAGCCAAGTTTGCATATTAACCGTAACATATCTTAAATATATATTCATTGCGTTGAAAATATATCTATGTGATTTCCAATACATTTAACACTTTTTTCAAACAAAGTCCCGAAGTTGCCATAGGTTTTCCTAGGGGTCTTTTTTACGAATTCATTCGAGTACATTTCGTATACGAAATTTGATTGACAGCAATGTAAATTAAATGGGGAGTATTCGAAAGCAAATCAAATTTCGTATGCGAGAATATTCGAAAATACGACCCCAGTTCACTTACGATATGTTGCTGAATTGTGACCCTACGTACCAAAAAAACTCGGTGTTGTTCCAAATTGATGCGACAATATTATTTTTGTTCATGTACAGAATAATACACAATTTTTTTTTTGAAATTGAAACGCTTTGGATCCGCTGAAATTTTATGGCATATGGCATGCCGATGTCAGGGTGTTATGTTGTTAATGATACACGCGACTTTTTAGCATATTTATTATTCGATGAACATTTTGTAAACATATGACATGATGACAATTTTCAAATAACTTTTCCCAAATAAACGGGCCTTGAAGATAAATATAATAAATATTAATCATCAATTATTATTAAAATTAAAAATCATTCAGGAGATTTAATTTTCTAGATTTTCCCCAAAAATACTACATAATATATGTGTCCTAAGTAATATATTCTACTGAAATATTATGCCCACACAGTCACTTTTTGAAACTATTCAAGGTCTTATGAAACCATATTGACACAAATTTCGCGGGTCCACTGAAAACTCACTCTAATAACAATAACAACTTTTTCAAAACTAATTTGACTTTACAAAATTTACTGTCACTTATCGCTTTTACTTAAGTTCATACAACAATTATATAGAAAAAAAAAATGCAATTCGAGACTTTTCCCTTGTGCATTTGAATAGCACAAAGAAAGCGCTCACCAAGATGCACCACTTTCTCTTCTATAGGTCTATACCCACACTTAGATCCGTATTGATTCCATGTATTATTCTTCGTCTCCCTACTACTAGCTTTAGGTACTATGCCTCTCAGTATCTTTAGAAGCATGTCTTTGGAAATAATGTCTTCTAGATCTATGTTCTCCTTCATACGCGTAATTATCGAGCGACATGTTTAACATCTCTCTATGCGGGTCAATTAAACGCCTGCGTGGTTGTTCTTCCCATGGACTGACGTTACTTTTGAAATGTCTTCTTCTTTCCCAGCAGTAAAATTCGGGGTCCTCTTCCAAGTTCCGTTGTTTGCTTCTGGTAACAGCCTCTCGTATTTCTCCCAGAAGTCCCTAATGATTTCTCTCATTGGTTCTTCTTCTTTTTGTATTAATTTTTGGTTGCGGATGTCGTATATATCATATATACCAATTTGATTTCTAGGGTTTTGATTAGAGCTTCGCAGCTACTTGATAATTTGGTTATGAGCTCTGTACATCCATGACTCTAAATTCATTGCTAAATGTTTTCAATGTTTCCAGGTAGGCCAAATCAGCTAGAACTAATATCCTCTGGGTTCCAAATTCTTGTAAACTTTCCGCAGCTTCCAGGGTCCCTATTCTTGAAATAGGGGAGCAGCGTTCCCAGGAGAATCAGTGTTCCGTCATTGTTAGTTACCTCATTTCCATATCATTGAGAAAGACAGAACACTCGTTCTCCTGGGAACGTTACTCTCCTGTTTCAAGAATAAGGACCCTGTTGTCTTGTTCTTAGCTGTACCTGGTAAAGCTGCCGTCGTGACGCGCTAGCGCATCAATATGCGCATTATAGTTTTGTTCAAAATGGTGGTGTCCTAACTTGAAAACTGGTGGCAAGCGAAGCTGAGATATTTCCCGATCTCACGTTAGATTGTAACTTCTTAATTTTCATCTCAAATCTATCAAATTCTTGGCGAAAGGTCCAACTTCCTGTCGAACAGTTCCAGCTTCCTGAGGAACATTGCCCACCAACTCATGTACGTCTTCCATTGCATTCTTGGATTTATGATCTTGCCCTCCCAAGATTTTCTCGAGTTTGTTCATTAAAAATTACGCATTGAATTCTCGCTTTTCACTTATCGCTTTTACTTGAAATTATACAAGAATGCTCACATTCACACTGACTCACTGAAAGCACGTACTACCGGGCTTTTGTCTAAATTGGAGACGTAATTTTCATCACCGATAGTAGTACATAGTTATCCCATCCAAAAGCCCGACTAAAAATGCAATTTTTCCTAGTACACAAAATAAGACAAATAAAACAATCGTGCTTCAAGTCATGAATGTAAACAATAAAGCATAGTCCCATTAGTCCCATTGTATTTCGCTTGGTAATTTTGCTGACCTCGCGATGTTTCCTCTGAATTAACCGGTGTTAAAACAATATCTATTTAAAATATTTAAGTGCCATGGCAATGATGCTGGTGGTGCCTTGGCCAGGGCGTACGAAATATAATTTTAATAAAACGAAAGAAGACAGATAACTCTAATTTTTTTTTTAGGTTAATTATTTAAAAAAGTCTCCCAATAAGATGTACCTACTAGTGCCCGGAATAACCTTCGTATTTATAAAATCTGATCAGCAGTGCACTAGTTAGTAGACATCGACACCAAAAGCGTATTTTATTTACTTCACTGTGAATGTTTAATAAGTATTTTAATGTGTTTTGTTATTGGCACGCGGTATTTTACAGTTGTTTACTGGTTATTTGTATGAATTGCTGCGTTTATGGTAAATATATTTGATTTGTTTTGTTTCTGTTCATAGAACAATATCTATATTGTTCTCAAATCTATATATTTAAGCAGGTTGATTTAGCCTTGACTACCTGTACCTATACTATGAGGATTTACCTTGGGAAAGGCTGAACTTTCATATTTACCGATACGAATACATATACTTAAAACAATAAAATAGCATAAGTAGCCAAGTAAGTACTTAGATATCAAAAATACACAATGGGTGGTATGAATAAAAGCGAAGTAACCGCTACTACTACAAGTATTAGAATATTCTACGGAGTATTTACTTAAATACAAAGTAGATACTACATTTTGAAGTACTCTGTTCTGTTTTTCCGAAAGTTGATAAAATAATAGCATTGCAATTGGCACACACTTGATAAAAATCTGCCGTAATGTGTCAAAACTTAACTTCTTTGTCACACAGGTAATGTCATAATCGTGTCAAATTGATAAATCAGTGGCGAACATAATAGTTCTAATAACTGTTGAAGGAAGAAAATATTTATATAGGTATGCTGAGCAATTTAGTATTAAGTTTGGTTCTTGATCTCTTATATTGATTTGGTATGTTACATGCTACGCTTCTGCCTGGTAATGACGTACTGTTATATTGTATATTGTTGATTAAAATAATGATAATAAAATATTACGTACACCGCTGCACTGAATAGATTAGAATTTTGACTCAAAACGAGGGATGTTGAAAGGGTATGTGCCAATTGCAATAATTCCCACTGTACTACAGCTGAAAGTATCTATTTTTACTGGTCGATACTTCGATTTTAACAACAACTGAATTATTTTCTCCGTTACTAGCGAAGTAAGTATCATAGCAGCTTCACCGTGATTGCTACAGAGTGATTGTTTTAAAAATGGCCCAACTACGAAAAAATAAAATTTATACTGAAGACTCAAATATGCGTCTTTTGTCGATTTTATCGGAGGTATATCATCGAGTTAATAATCTGCACCTTATCCTAACCTTACGCGTGTTTTCATCATACAAACATAGGACCATAGGTTATAAAATAGTACAAACATAAACCTAGATTGACTATAGGTCCCATATGGTTACCTTTTGTAACCAGTTCTTTAGTTGCTTCAACGCTCTCATTTATTTGAAACTTTACAGGAAACTGTAGATGTTTTATTTTTGATGTTGTTCAAAATATTGAAAAATTTCCCTTCTTGCTCCATTTCCTCCATGTTTGGAATACCATGTCTCCCTTTTCACTTTATCTAAAAATCTATTTCTTCTTTTGTAATATGTGGATGAGTATTTGAAGCTCCTGTTTCGTCCCATATCAAAAATACAAAAGCAAAAACTTATTTAAATTCTTGAAAACTTTTTATAGTAATGTCATATCTATTGTTTGTATGTTTTTATTTGACTGATGACAGTTTATTAACGAACTTCGCAAAAAGTATGAAATACTACACCACATTTTACCTGTGTAAAATTTTAACGTTGGCCGGACGTTTTTCTAGGACTTCTATCTGACCTCATGATTGGTCGTGTTTAAAATGTTCCAGAGGTCACAAGATAATATAAAGATAACGACGGATTGACGTCTTCAATGCAACGTTGAATTTGGTACAATATTATGACGTCCAATTTGCGATTTTTATCTTACCTTATGATTGGTCGTATTAGACGACGTTTGGAAAACGTTTCAGAGGTCACAAGTAAACAAGAGGACGACGGATTGACGTCATCAATTCAACGTAAAAACTGGTTTTAATTTATTACGTCAAAATTAAGCTAGATAAAGGTCCGATTTCGTGACCACATATTAAAGACGACGGCACGACATAATTTTAACGAAAAATCATTGACGGTCACTTATCTGCACTTCTGGTGACGTTGTATTTGGTTAATACGTAGTAACAGAGACATGTCTATGCTATTTGGGAGGAGATCACCTGGCATAATGCTAGAAATTTTTTTGTGTAACAGTTTGCTCAAAATTATTATCTCTCGTTATAAACGGTGTTCTCAAAAAGAAAACCTACATTGGTTTCTTATCTCTATTCAATAGGCCCCTTGCATCAGTTTTTTTTATTGCTGATTTCGTTAGTCAATGAAAAATAAGTCACACATTGTTTCTTGTTCTTGTTAGTCAAAAGTTGATGGAAGTACAACGCTTTGAAATGTGCTTATGACGTCATAACATTTAATGCGTTATGACGTCGCACATGCTCAGTCTATCTATATATTCAAAACTTAATATTTGTAACTTGCGGAATAATCGTATTAGGACAAAATGAAAAACAGGCACCAATTTTTTTTCGATTTCCTACAGTTTGCAATAAACAAAAATCAATTTAATTTTTCATGCAAGTACCTACCTATTCTGAGGAGGAAAATTTTGTTGGAACTTTGTAAATTCGGACATCTCCGGTAACCTTTCACTGATAAATTATTAATAAAACAGATATGTTAAACACACACAGCACACAGCATTTTTTTGAAACTTCTGGTATATTGATTCCTTTTTATTTTATTTTTTTTCAGGAAAATGAATCTGATACTAATATTTCTGTCAATATGTTTATTCGTTTGTTTACCACCGGCCGGCCATACTTTCAACGGAGAATTAGCCGAACAAGAATGTCCAGATGAGTGCGAATGTCATTATTTCCGTATCAACTGGGTGACGGATTGTTCCAGTAGCAATTTGTCAGAAATACCTTATGAGGAACTTAGTCCAAATGTTTATGTTTTGGACTTGAATGATAATTTAATAGCTGACATTGGACCATTCCCGCCAGATATTAAAATGAGACGGTTACAAGTTGCTAATAACCTTATGGTAGAGCTCAAGAAGGAGTCATTTAAAGGTGAGTGTCTTTTTATTAAATAATTATATAAAAAAATGTTGGGCCAGTCTTATTTTATTAAACCGTTCGTGGGCAATGGTTACAGTTTTGAAAGAAGATAATTATTTTTAAAAAAAATTAAACGATATCGATAGGGAGAAATGCGTGAAATTTGATTGCTGCTAATATTGCTAGCCCAATCTGATGCATAAATAAAAAGACTTCGATACATTTTCACGAAGTTTCATTAGAAGAAAACATTGCGTGTCGAAAAAGTCATAATAAATGAATATTATTTATTTCTCATAAATACTAAAAGGTTCAGGAAATTTCAAACCACACGTAGGTAATCCTGAACTGAAAGTCTAAAACTAGCCATGCATTTGAAATTATTCGTATGGTCGTTGATGGTTTGAAATTTCATGAACCGTGAACCTTTCGTATTTTCGGGAAACAAAAAAGTTTTTTACTGCCACATAATATGACACTGACGTAATCTATTCAACTACATTTAGAATTTTTTGATGCCAAATAATATAAATAGTAACAAGAAGTTAATATATTAATATCTTTTCGGAGGATGGATATATCTATCGCTGTGTGCAACGAAAGCATTGTCACGAATTTCACGGTTCTCTTTGAAATAATTGACTTTACAATAATAATCACCAATCAATCGCTTATCGCTTTCACTTAAAATTATACAATTATTATTAAAACTGACTGCAACTTACGAACTACGTGTTCTATATACCTTCGGAACCAATCAACTGAGTAATCTCTAATTCTCATGAATTCTGGTTTGGTCAATGCAGAATGGGGAGGAATTTCTGAATATTCCCACAGCGATGTATATATCCCCAAGCAGATCGTCCCGATCTGGCCATTTATTCTCAGGGTAAGATGACAACCTGCAAAATGCACCACATTTTCTTCTACGTCTATACCCCTCCTCTTAGATTTATATCATCCCCATTTCCGTACTACCAACAATTTCAGAGTCCTTAGGAATAATGTTCTGTAGATCTATAATTTTCGTCATACTCATATCATCTTTATCATCCCAATTACCCACATGCTTAACATTTCTATGACTGTCAAATGTATGCCCTCTACGATGCCTGCCTGTCTAACCAAGCTGAGGGTATGCATTGTCCCATGGACCACCTATTTCTTTTTGACTGCCAGCCGGTTTGTCTGCGCTTCCTCGTCCTAGGAATCTGTAGAACGCCTGTTTGAAGGATATATTCCTATTTCGGGTTTCTTTTAGGTTCAAAAATGATTTCACGTCAAATCATTTCTACGCTGTTCGGAGTTCTATTCTTGATCGGTTTCAAATCGGATGCTTCTCTACAGTTACGTTTAAAATGTATTTTTCTTCGCAGTGGTAATATTCCGTGCCCCTTTCCAAGTTCCCTTGGGTGCTTTTAGTAAAATCTTTCGTATTTCTCTCAGAAGTTGAATTATTGTCTCTTTAATTTCTGCTATTAGCTCTTTTTCTTTTTGTTTAAACTAAACTTTAATCTTTGGTTTGGATTGGATGCTGCTCATAGTCAATCCATCAAGACTCAGCGAATTGATTCTCTGCACATCTATATCTCTAATTTTTCGGCCGCTAGTTATTCCCGCATTCTGCTATTGCTCATGGGTTAACCAAATTTAACAGACGGCGGATTTTGATTTCAAATTCTTGGAAATTTTCGATAGCTTTCTGTTATCCCTGTTCTAAGTTGCAAATGCAACCGTGATGACCGTCATTTGATAGTGATTTAACTCTGATACCGATTGCAGGCGAAACTGAAACATTTCCTGAACTCAAGTCACATTCCAACTATTCAATTTTTTTCTGAAACTATATCCATTTCTTGGCTGATTCACGACGAACAACTTCTACACGTTCTTTTTCTATTGCATCTTGAATTTTTATTCTTATTCAGAGATTACGGTTTGTTTCCATTGTCGCTGATATTTACCTAATAATTTCAAAAATGTTCCTGTCTTTGGGTTTCTTCTTTCTATTTTTCATTTTGTCTTCGGTTTTTCTTTTTTCGCCTTTCTTTCTGTATTCGATGGGCTTCTCATTCTTCTCTTCCTTTCTCTCTTATAGGTCTTCGTTTTTTTCTTTCTCTAAACAAATTTGTTGCAACAACATTTAAAATTTATTCTTACAATATCTGCATAATAATTCTACTTTTTTTTTTTTTTTACGGATATGCGCACTCGCAAGGAAATGTCCTATCACGCTCGAGAAGCGGCGAGTGCGCGGAAATGTCGGTGTATGTTGGTCTTGAAACGGTTCAGGTTGTAACCTGCAGGAAAAACCGTCGCAGGGAGTTTATTCCACAGCGATGCTGTTCTCCAGAGATATGAATTCTAATATAATGAGGTTCTTGGTGCCTCTAGTTTGACAGTAAATTCATGGTTACCGTCTGTTTGACGGGTTCGCCTGGTAGGCGCTACTCTCGGTGGAATCATACGTGCCAACTCTTCAGAGCATTTTCCGTGATAGTACCTGTAGAAGAGAGATAAATCGCCCACAGATCTGCGATGTTCGAGACCATCCAAGTTACGAGTAACTGCGGGGTCATTGATCAGCTTGATAGCTCGTTTTTGCACGGTGTTCAAAAGCATTAAGGTATGTTTGGGTGCTGCACTCCATATATGTGAGCAGTACTCCATAGTTGGTCGAATCTGGGCTTTGTAGAGTGTCAGCAATTGGCTTGGTGTGTACAGATGTCTTGTACGAAATAGCACCCCCAGCTTTTGGGACGCCCTTTTAGCAATATCTGCCACGTGACTGTGCCAAGACATGTTGGTCTCTGCAGTAACCCCCAAGATGTTCAACTGACTCTGTAATGTGACAGCACTTCCAGATAGCATGATGTTTGGCTCACCGGTGCTGGTCTTTTTTGAAAACAGAGCTGCTTGGGTTTTCTGCGCGTTGAACTGTACAAGGTTTTTGTTACCCTAGTCCTCTATTATCTCCAGGTCGTTATTTATCTGCGATATTTGAGTTAGTCTAAGATGATGGAATTCACGTGCGGAAAGACCTGTGGGTGGTATGAGTGAGGAGACTACATTGCCATCGTCTGCAAAGCAATAAAGTGGATTTTCTGTTTTATCTATGAGGTCATTTATGTAAATCAGAAAAAGAGTTGGCGAAAGGATTGCTCCCTGTGGCACACCAGCATTTATTTGGTAAGAGTTGGAGTTCTGGCCATCCAGTGCAACATAAATGAATCTGTCCTTTAGGTAACTTTTAAACCAAGTGCAAAGTTTCGGCGATAATCCCATTGCTTTGGGCTTGTTGAGCAGATTTTCATGCCACACTTTGTCGAATGCTTTAGATATATCTAAGGCAATTGTTCTTGTTTCACCCCGCAACTCAATCGCTTTTTGCCATAAGTGAGTGACGTATGTAAGTAAATCGCCAGTTGACCTATATTTTCGAAATCCGTATTGCTTATCGTTGATAATTTTGTACTTTTCCAAGTACTTGGTTAGGTGATTGTTCACAACTCTTTCCATTACTTTTGATATCACCGGAAGTAGAGCAATTGGTCTATAGTTTAACGGATCTGTCTTTTTTCCTTTCTTTGGAATGGGTTGTACTGCGGCAGACTTCCATGATGATGGATATACTTCTTGCCTGTAAGACAAATTGAATAATTTTGCGAAAGTTGGGGTGAGTTCGTTGGCGCAATTTTTGAGTACTATTGCGGGAATGCCATCCGGACCCATTGCTTTGTTTGTATCTAGCTTTTTAAGGGATTTTCGTATTTCTCTGTGACAAAAGGGTACCTCTGGCATACTATGGGAAACCCTTTCAATGAACGGTGGAGTTTTTCCGTTTGGCACTGTTAGGTTGGAGTTGGAGGAAAACATTTGGGCCAGCATATTGGCTTTTTCCTCTGATGTTGTGGCTAAGTGATTATTTTTATCTGTAAGTGGTGGTATGGATGACTTGGTGAAGTTAGATCCAACAGCTTTTGCAGGAGACCAAAAGGACCTAGAACTACTTGGACAATTCAGCAACCTGTTTTTTATTCTTTGATTGTATGTTTCTTTAGCGGAGTCAATAGTAATTTTGCAACTATTTCTGGCTTCTATAAATTCTGTGTGGTTTTGAGCGGTTTGTTGTCGTTTCCAAAGGTTATATGCTCTGTGTTTTTTCTGTACAGCCGTTTGACACTGGCTGTTGAACCAAGGTTTTGCATTAGCTCTATGTTTAGTTGTATGTGGGATATATGCATCCATTCCAGATAAGATTACTTGTGTTATTTCATTACAGCAAATAGTGGGATCAGCTGTTTTAAAGCAAACCTCTTGCCATGGAAAATCCAGGTAAAACTGTTTTAGGTCATTCCATTTTGCCGATTTATAGTGCCACATTTTACGAGGAAGTGGTTGTTGGCTTGGTGGGATGAGCATTTCGCACTTTGTTATTATAAGTTTATGATCGGACGAACCAAGTGGAGCATCTACTTGAATTGTGTACGAGTCAGGATTTGTGGTTAGGAACAAGTCTAAAAGCGCTGCAAATTCGCCCCTTTCTGAGATACGGGTAGGTTCATCGACAAGCTGCGTTAGACCACAACTTATGGCAAAAGCTTCTGCTTCTCTGCCTTCGTTATCTGTTTTGTTGTGGTGTTTCAGCCAGGGTATATTGTGGACGTTGAAATCGCCTAAAAAGACAATTTCCACCTGTGGATAGTTTGACTGTATACTATCACAGCTTTCGGATAATGTCGCGTAAAAGTTTTGATACTCGGTGTTAGATGGCGGTCGGTAGAGGCAGCAGATAAACTTGGTCGATGACTTTGAGGTGAATTTTAGCCATATGATATCAAGGTTCGCTGGTTCTAGCTTCTCCTCTCGATGACATGAAAGGTCATTTTTAATGTACACACAGATCCCAAAATTATGTCGAAATCGGTGGTGTAGGTCATAGCCGGGATAAAGATAGTTCACAATAGGTGTTGCAGAACTGATTTTAGTTTCAGTGAGAACAAGGATGTCAGGTCTTTGTTCTTCAAGATGTTGGTGAACTGAATTCATATTTGTACTTATTCCTCTTATATTGCTAAGTGGTCGGGTATTTTACCTCCGGAATATTTTGATCCTGGAGGCGCCATCATGCTATCTGTTACTCATTGTTGGAACCGGACTGCCAGCGCAGTAGCGGAACGTAGTGATACCACTTAGCGCTACTCAATTCTGGCATGGTGGTATCTCACCGGTCGACGCCCAATGAGTAAAAAGCGTCTACCTACTTTATAGGCATCGTAAGATGTATAGTCTGTCGATTTTAATCTGATATTCCTAAGGAATGTGACCCGGTTGCTTCCTCCATTAGAACGCCTATGGTTACCTAACGTCACACCTGTTTCTGCCATATGAAATAACCCCTCGCTCCTCATACGAAAAGTGTCATATTAAAAACGACGGACTTTAATCCATTATTACTTTACATTATTACTTTACATTATTACTAACAAAATCAATCAAATAAACGGGATCATTGAAAAAGGTTAAAAGTCACACGATCTCTGTGGTTGTTTCAAAACGAAAATTATTAATTTCATCTTAGAATTGATGATTGGTAACAGGATATTTCACGCACTTCTTGTAGAATTTCAGTTTAGGACAGTATTGCTTGAGATTTTCCCTTACGAATAAGTTATACAGTGGACACGTAAAGGTTGAAATAAAATCCATACATGATATTTTTCAAAAAACCTCGGACACATCAATTTTTGATTTTGGTAGCCGTGACCCAACAAGTTATGACAGCTAACCTTATTTTTTTAAATGAAAACACCAACTTTTTATTTAATTTTCCTAAACAGTTGAAGATAGGTATAGGACATGATACATAAGATAGGCTAAGAATTCAAAGTAGAATTTGAAAATGAAATGGAAAATTGGTGCTTTTATAAGTTGTTTATAAGCTGTCATAACTTGTCTATGGATCAACCTGTATACATGATATTATCATCAAAAAAACGGCAACTGGAATCAAAAATCGACGTGTCCGAGGTTTTTTGAAAAAGTTCAACCCTGTATATTTTATGGATTTTATTCCAACCTTTAGGTGCTCACTGTATATAATTTCCGGACTCGTTAGGACCATTATAGGAAAAGCGATACCTACCTACCCAGTGAAAATAATAATATTACATATATTTTTTTGTTTCAGGCTTGAACTACCTAATAGATGCCGATTTTTCAGGAAACTATATAAAAAAAATTGATCCCGACTTATTTTTGTAAGTGAACTAATTTTTATAATTACCGCATTTTGCATGACCTGTGAACAGTCTATTAAAAGTTCTTTTTTTTCAGTGACTCCGCTGGTTTCTTAACTCTGGAGCTACAGAACAACCCTCTTGATCCAGTGGAAGGACCATTCCTGGCGATAAACACCCTTTTATATTTAGATATCAGTAACTGTTCTCTGAATTATTTGAACGAGCACTTTTTTGAAAACACCACCTCTCTGACCACCTTGGATTTGTCCGATAATCCGCTTAATATTCTTGATACGCGCGCATTCGAAAAATTAACTAGCTTAGAGACACTGAAATTAAATAATTGTAATTTAACGGCAATAATGGCTGATACGTTTACAGCTCAGCATGGTTTAAAAACATTAGAGCTTAGCGGTAATAACTTTTTGAGTCAGGCAAACTGGGAGGCTGTTTTCTCAAAACTGCCTCTATTAGAAAATTTAGATTTGCGACATTCTTATGCTAACCAATTAACCGAGACGACCTTTTCAAATAATCAATATTTAAGGGTTTTAGTCTTGGCGGAAAATAATTTAACAGATATAGATGTAGGTAAAACTATTATGGATTTGTATAATTTAGAAACATTGGACTTGTCCGACTGCAACTTAACAGTACCGCTATCCGAAGATACCTTCGCAAATTCAACCAAAATAAGGAATCTTGATCTCTCAGGAAACACTCTTTTCGCATCTGACTTGTTGGTTGCTTTATCGCCTCTCGCAGACTTGCAAAAACTTTCCTTAAGCAATTGCGAGTTACGACGACTGCCCGACACCTTCTATAACTTCAAGAGTCTTCATGAGTTAGATATATCTCGTAATCCACTCAACGATGCCTTTATACAATTGCTAGCACCTTTGGAAACTTTAGAATATTTAAATATGGGATACAGTAATTTATCTTCTATTGCTCCTGATTCATTTACCAAAATGACATCCATGAAGCGTTTGGTTTTGTCAGGAAACGATCTCAACAATTTGGAAGCTGGATTATTTAATAATTTGACTCATTTGGAAAGTTTGGTTCTAAATTTCTGTGGTTTGCGTCGTCCGCTTAACGCAACGTTATTCTTTAACAACTTCACTTATACAGATTTAACAGAATTGCAGTTAGCAGGCAATCCACTTCGAGTGTCAAAAACTGGTCCAATTTTCCCCAAACAACTTTCCAGACTTCTAATATTAGATCTTAGTAATTGTAATTTAACTTTCTTACCACCCGATGCATTCTTTTGGACAAGAAACATAACAACTCTAATTATTGCTGGAAATCATTTTAGTTCTCCCAATAATTTCCAATTTTTGGAACTGTTGCCGAAATTAGAAGTACTAGATTTAACCAATAACAACTTGACAACATTGTCGCCAAAAGAAATCGGGTTCAACAATCAAATTACCAAACTAAAACTAATAGGCAATCCATGGAAATGTAGCTGTTCTATAGCAGATCTGTGGGATTGGGCCAATATTGAGAGAGAAGATTTAAGTATTTTGGAAGGATCAACAATTGGTGCTGCTGATGTTACAGTTGGAAAGTATAAGAGGAAACGGTTACTTGTTTGTAGTTACGATCAAAAAGTTGGTTTACCATTGATTATGAACAAAACAGTAGCTGGTAGAAAACCATTTAAACAACCGCAAAGAAAAATTTCAACATCAACTAGGACTTGGGCTAAATATGTCAGAGAATCTGGATGCGAACCATCTCCAAATCTTTCTCGTTCTAGATCTGCCAGATCAGTTGACTCGATAGGTTACATGGCTAAACCAGGACCATATGGCAATACAGAAGAAGCTGGGGTCATTCACACTTGTGCAGTTTATGGAATGGTCTTGGCGCTGTTTGCGACGATTTTTCTAATTGTAAATAAAAGACGAAGTGTAGAAGATTCGCATAAGAATAATTAGCTAATATTGTGGTCAAAGTTTCAATCGAGCACCAACAAAAAAAAAGTGGACATTTGCTCGTACATAGGTACATAAGTATCACAATACTCACCTTTGAAGCTACATAATATGGCTTTTGAGCTTGATATTTTTTTTGCAGGAATACGAATATGATTGTTATAGATTTATCACCGATGATATTAATTTATTTTTTGACTATATCATTCGTTGTTATACCATGTACTCAGTATACTTACAACTTCCTAAAAAAGGAGAGAATAAGTAGGACCTATTAGACATTTAGATGGACGTAGGGTTTTAAAACAATACCTAACTCAACTTGTATTATTTTTATAAAAAGCTTTTTATTTGTATTGATTTTATATATTTAAAGAAAGTTAATATACATTTACTATTGATTGTTTGGTTTAGTATAAACTACCAAATTGATCTAGGATATCAAGTTGAAGTCCCCAAGACGTGTCTTTTTGGGTAATTTTACTCTGCGACGTCATTTGTCTAAGCGAAGACGTCTTCAAAATATTAGTTTTTGAACGTCTGTATTGTATTGTCTGCAGAATATAAACTGAAACTAATCAGGCAAATCCAGGCTACTAGACACATAGGCTTCAATGGGATCAGTTCACTGTACCCATATTATCCATGTCGTGCTACATGCTATTGAAATTCGTGCATCTTCGTCAGCTCGGCTATACTCGGCTTCGGCAGCACCGCCTCGATTCGCTGAGACCGCGCCGGGTACAAGCTAACTCGTCTTATGACTTCCTATGTGTCTAGTAGGTTGATCCGGTCTGTATACGAAAACATAAGTATTTTAATCGTAGCACCAACTGTTTAATAACTGTATAATAAATCATACCATGAGTTCGTATTGTTCCTGGTCTTGACCAGATTACACAATACGGAGGTATTGTTGTTTAAGATAATAGAGAAACCCGAATTCTTGATCATTAGGTGCCGTTATGCGATGAGCGCCAGTACCCCGCAATGATTGAGAAATTCTAGTTCCTCTATTGTCTTACTTATATAGCAAAACCACACGTAGGTATTGTAGAAACAATAGAAACTCATAGTATGAGTTATTATCAGTTTACTTTACTAAAAGCCGGTTTATTCACCTTCTGAGAAACTGTCAGGTATGCAATCTGACGGATAAAAACGCAATCTGTAATCCCATTGGTTTGCCAGTTATCCGCCGATCAATAGAAGTTTTGAAGAATTTTTTGTATTTGTTTGTCATTGTAGAGTTTGTGGAAAGTGATGGAGAAGTGTAAAGAAAAGCGGTTCTGTTATGTCACACAGCGGTCACACACCACCCAAATATATATGTTGAATTTTATTATAGCGTGCGTAGGTATAATAATAAAGTAAATCGCATTGGAACAGACCAATCAGAAGTCGCCGTTAGTTTCCAGTCTTTTTCGGTGGTTGACTTTTAATTTTGTAGAGAAAAAGGTAAGCGAACAAATCGGAACTTTTTGCTTCGTTTTGATTTTTGACAAATCCAAAGATTTTGAATCACGTTTAACTATAGGTACTTGTTTAATTACTCTTTAACACAAAAATAACATTATGTAACATTTAAACTTCTTCTATAAAAAGGCCTCTCTATCAAATCTGTTCCTATATTAACTTTTCAGCGCCCTGAAGTAAAATCCAAGTACCTATACTTACCTTCTTCAGTAATTATTTATTTAAGATATTTAGATTAAAAGTTCAATATCTACTACGTGATTTCCATAGCCTGTGCATTAGAAGTTTTTCAGTTATTAGTAGGTATTATTATTATCTAATCCTCTTGCAAGCTAATGCACGGGCTACGCAAATCACCCTGTATATTATCCTTTTCAGCTACCCCATTAAAATTTGAACTCGGTGATCAATTATTGCAGTACTGAACCATAGAGCAAATAGACTGGGATGTTTTATATTTTCTTGCATGTTCGGAAAATGAATCAAGAAAATATGAAAGCATGTTCGGATAAAGCCTATATAACCAGCACAAAAGAGAATAATTAATCTATTTCGATTTTTTTTCGCAAAAACAAAAAAAAATTATCGTTGAGCTATTTGAACTTGTGCATTTATTCGAAGTAACCAAGATTTAGAGGGCTAAACTTTTTTGGATAAAGCCAAATTCAAACTCCTCGGGATCACATTCATGGTCAACTTTAAAATGTACAGTGACAATGGCCTGGTGTCAATTGAAATTAATCAGAAAGATTAGAAGATAGTCACTTTAGCTGAAGGATTAATAATTATAAAAGTGGCACTTAGACCCAAATTACTATTCTGCTGGTAAATCGCAAAATAAGTTGCTGAAAAGGAGTAAATTGGTAACGTCACATTATCAGTTGACACAATTGAAAGTTGCTGGCAACTTATAGTACTGCGGTAAGCGGCTTTTCAACAGATTGGAACTTAAATAACTAATCTAACAATATTATCACCTGTCATTGCTTCGAAATTGCCCCTAAGAAGAAGCTGAAGATTCGTTCAGATACCCTAATAGCTACATTTTTACAATATATGAAAATAAATAAGACTAAATAAAATTATGCCGATTTTCAAAAGATGGTTTTTGCAATGTTCCAAATCGGCAGAATTTCTATATTTGCTACGATGTTCTTGCAACATTTTGGCGGCAATATCACCAGGAGGGTCTAGGCATTCGAACTCGCAGCAGCGTTCTTTCACACGGAACTTTCTACAAAACTAAAAAAAAAAAATATTAAAATTATTTATTACTAAATTTGCTCTTTAATGAGTTTAGCAATGAAATGGAATTCTGAAAACATACTTACGTAGGGCGGATCGCAATAAATATCACTGCACCATTTAGGTTCGCTATGATAGCATACACACATTGAACAGACTGAAGGTCCTGGCACATATAAGTTTCCGTGCTCTATTATTTTTCCTTGAAAATCAGTACAATTTTCCTCAATTTCTTCTGAAATTTGGAAACAAAAATTATATTCAACAAAAAAAAAATCACGTATTCGTACCTATAGCTTAGAATGTTATGGGGAAACGCACGAATGAAATGAACATAAATAAGGAAAATTGTTTGGAACCCTTTTATTAGAAGACAAAGTTTCTCGATTATATAGTTGTTCGAAAATATAATTATAACTATAAATAGGCTGATATGGGAAATAATGCAATAATCAGGATATATGTTAATCAGGAAATAATTGTTGGATACTAAATTTGTTAGAAAATTAATGCTATATGATGATACTTATTACTTGTTACTTTTTTTCTAAAGAATCACAAATTTCTTGGGATTATTTTTACGATACTTGGATAGTTCATACCAACCGGAGAAAGATCCGCTGTGTGTTTTAACAAAAAAGGAGGGAATAATTGCTACGATGCGGTCGAAGAGAAGCATAGACTCTGTTTTTGGCAGAAAAACCACCTATTATAGTCTAGCCAACGAATATCCTCCTCATAAGTTTTAAAATAAGGTCCGGCAATAAATCAGTTATGGATGGTAGATTGCTGGGAGAAAATATATTTAATCGTACATCAGCGCCTGGACTAATATAGCGCCTGCCAAATAAGGATGTCACCAAATTGCTAGTGATTCCTGAACAAAAGTAAAATGAGGAGATACACCCAAGACTCCTCTGATAATGACACTGGTGTTTCTTAGTCGGATTAGTTATTTCTGTTTGCTCACATACAGATTGTTCATTCGAAAGGTACCTAACCACCAATAATTATTAATATCTTGCAATTCGAAAAAAAAATCGGAAAATCGCCGACATTGCAACAAATCAACTTTTCTCTCCGACAGTACCAATCTATCCTGGTAAATTCGTTGAATACCCCCACTGATGTTCGCTTATTCGGTAAATTTCGGTTCAGTGCAGTGTCCACAATCTGGATAGGCACAGACTGGTTCACCATTTCACCAGTGATAGACTGCGTCTCAACAGTAACAGAATGAGGATGACACTCGACAAGCGGCAGCAATTGAACCCCTTCAGTGAAGATGACGCCTTCTGGTTGTATCAGCCACAACGAAGCAAGGAACAAATCCCCAAATTACAAAAACCTTGATTATATGGATCATACAAAGTCTTCAAGAAAATCAATGATTCGGTACAGGATTCAAGACAAAGTTCGTTCATATAGAAAGGCTAGCTTCATACAGAGGCAGGAATATCTATTCGAATGCGACTAAGAGAATCTGTTAGGGACGAAGAGCTCTGAAATAAAATATTTATACCAGGCTTCCCTCACTAATACCTAAACTTTTTATTAGACCTGTAATTTTTTATTTTGTTCAAAAGTAGAAACAGTAACTGTCAAAGTTAAAAAAAAACAAAAGTTCTTAAGTAGGTAACAAATATAGGCTGCGAAAATGGATATTTTTCAAATTGGCATTCTGCCACTACTCTTCTGCTGCATTACGAAAAAAAAATAAGAAAAGCGCCACTCCAGGGACTCAAGGGCCAAAGATAATGCATATATTCTCATGATTTTTCTTTTGAAAAATTTGTAAATTTCTCTCTTGTAAGCAGCTTGTTAGGCATTTAAAAAACATAACAAAGCGAATATGTATAAAATAAGTAATAGTAAATAAAGAATTACCTGTGCAATGAACCAGAACTATTGCAACAAAAAATCGCAAAACTGTCCGCATCTTTAATCTGAAATATAATGGCACGAAACTAAAAATAAATATTTAAATAAAAAAATTGTTTTATAGTCCTTCAGACGAGGCTCCCCCAAACATCTAACAATTTAATTCGATAAATGGCTTTACGTTGGTGCAAAACACAAGTGTGTAATAAAAGAAGGAATATTCACTCATTATGTTGTTCACTTTAAATGTAATCAATATTTACACCACTGCAGACAAATTCGAAAGGTTGGCTATAAGAATGCAGTTTTTGCGACTTTTAAAAAAACATCAAGAAGGGAGAATACTAGAATTATTTATTCTTCATTAAATAACTAAATATTGGTGGCATTGGTGCCGTACATACTTTTTGAATACCTTCAATATTTGTTTATAGCTACGTTAAATACATTTTATAATGTCGGTAAAATATTAGTACGTAGCGAATTAAGTTTTATAATGACACGCGAACCAGTGGCGACGCCAGGGGGGGCCGGGGCCCCCCCTGAAAACTTGCGCTTGTGCCAAAAGTCGCATAAAAAAAGTCTACACCGAAAATATAACAAAATGTTACATATGATATTATATACAGTGTGTGCACTCAAGTTCGCAGCATATGGGAAACTTTTTTATTAACAATTTTACGAAAAAAAGTTATTCTTTATAAAAGTTTCTGCTTCTTGAGAAAATACTATTAAACTATTGAAACTTGAAACAGCATGTACAGGGTGGTCAAAAAATAGAAAAATATACAGGGTGTTTCCAAAGTACGGTTCGTAACTTCAGGATGTGATTCCTTACAATACAGGGTGTCCCAATAGAAAGTGACCGATTGTAAATGCGTATAACTTTTAAACCAGGTGTGCTAGCTACCTGCGATTTGCACCATTCGACTTCTCTTGGCCTAAAGTTTTTTTTCAGTTAGTTGCAAATTCTGCACTGTCATCCAATTCCACCATTTTTGCTCCAATTTCGGCAAAGTGACGTCAACTTTCGAATTTTAAATGTAACTCATGGTATATTATGGCATTTCTCGTTAGAAACTTAAATTACAAAATCGGCTATGCCATATTTGTTAAGGCTTTGTTAAAGGATATGACAGAAAATTATACAGTGGAACATACGATGATGCGTTCCGAAATTATCATTTGGGAAAAACTTCGTGGGACACCCTGTATACATGGTGTCCCACAATCAACGTTACAGGCCATAACTTTCTTATTTTCAAAAATAAAAATTTGTTTTTTCATGTCTCTTGGGGGAAAAAAAATGGGTGTTCCACCCTTATATAGTCTTATACAGGCAAACACATTTTTGTCTACAAAAATAAAAATATGACAAAAAAAAATTAATTGTGTGCAAATTAACCCTTTTTCAAGAATATTAAAAAAATCTTCCCTAACAAACTCATCATTGAATTTGCAATTTCATGAACTTCTCAAAACTAAAAAAATAAAATTAGGGGTGCCATTTGGAAAAAAAAAGTGAAGGGTTGTAAATAGGGGATGCTTTTGTCAGGGGAAGATTTTTTTATATTTTTGAAGAGAGCTTAACTAACCATTAGCCATTTTTTTTTTCAAATTTTTATTTCTAAAAATAAGAAAGTTATGGCCTGTAACGCTGATTGTGGGACACCCTGTATAATATGAATCTTGATAATATTGTTGATACTTCTGCTAAAAATCATAATAACCGAACAATTTTACTGCTTTAGGTTTTAGGTTTCGGTAAGTAGTAGTTTTCCGCACGCATTTCCGTACTCAAAGTTACACTTTTTCGCACTCTGTGCGCATAAGGTCTTCATTCGCATTCAGTGCGAAAAAGTAAAACTAATTATCAAGCAACAATAAGTGCACCTGTCGACTGACACATGATGAAAATTTTTTCCTCTGTTTTTATATCATCTATACAAACTGGGTTTGCTTGCGGAAAATTAACACTTTGCGCACTTGTTAGGAAAATAACTATTTTCACTTGGATATGTCTTGCGTTGATGTTTTTTTTTCCACCCCCTAAATTTTTCTGCTCCAGTCTGGCCCCCCCTAATTTTTTCTGGCCCAGTCTGGCCCCCCCTAACATAAAACCCTGGCGTCGCCACTGACGCGAACACGCCATAATTCATTAACTACCTACCCGAATAATATATAGATTATATAAAACTACCTAGAAAGTATTTTCTACCAGAAAAAAATTTCACTGGGCTTTCATAATGCGGTTTCTTTTCAAAAGTCAATTTGCTCTCTTATGCTGAAATAGTGTATACCTACTTGACTTTTCACTTGTTTCTTCATGACGACTTTTTCTTTCTCTAGATACAACTTCTATGGGGTGTCTCGAGACACTTGACCCAGAATAACTCCGTTTTAGCTATTCAACAATGCATCCAAAAATGTTATAATTATCTCTTATCCTCAAGGCAATATACTGGCTTATTTCAAAGAACGACTTTTAAAATTTGTGAACATTAGAAAGATTCACTTATAAACAATATGTAAGTTGCAATAAATCATACAGAGAGTGACATTTCAAATTTACGTTTTCCCTTAGATACGGAAATTGTGCACAATCCACAACACTACATCGGGGTCCCCATTGATGACCCCCCAAGTAAAAATTCTCAATCCCGTAGGGTCGAACTGACCAAGATAGCCCTTGAACTCGCCTTTCGTACTTGTTGTTCATAACTCAAGTAAAAAGTATCTACTAAGTTTGAATAATTCAATATAATATCAGTATTGCCATCTATCCATAAATAAAATATAAGCATAAAAATGCAAATATCTGTTATTAAGAGAAGTACTAACTTACCGCCATCTAGTACCTAAATAAATTTAGTTAAAAATTGTGGTAGGTTTGTTCAACTATCTTTATTATTCCTCATTGATATTTTTATATGAAGAAATTATGTTTTTTACTACTCCCTAGGTGAATAATGAAAATAATGAAAAAATACCTAGGTCAATAATGAAAATGACGTCATGATGCAAGGATATTGTCATGTTTCTATTAGGTTCGTTCCAACCCAGCCAAAAACCGTACAATGTACGGTCACGGTCATGCGCCATAGGTTAAACGCGTTCCAACCGAGAGATGATCGTTTACCGTACAGTTTCGTTGGCGTTCCAACCAAACCTGGGATCGTTCGAGAACTGGTTTTAGCACCGTCATTTCGATCCCGAGTGGAAAGCAAGAACCGCGTGGACTGATTCATGACTGACATGCGTAATTCAATTTTTGTCACCTGTTTTTGTTGTTCATGTTGTTGTTAAACAACCAATTTCCAATCTAACTTATAAAACTGTAGCATTTTTATTTTTTCAAGTGAAAAAAAGTACAAAATTTATTATCAGCTATTTGCTAATCCTTGATGTTATCAGCTTGCAAGGATTCAGTTTTAGATTCTTGATAATGAATCAGCGTTGGTGTTCGATTTTCCTTTTTTATATATTATTTTGTAATCCTAATCCTATATTCTTCTATTTTAATTTGCAAACAAACAAATTTAGGGTTAAAGTTATTTGAACTGTCGTCATTACGAAAACGATCATGAAACCGTTCCAACTACCCGTTGTTTCTGTACCAAGATAAAACCGTGCAAGGTCAACGCATGCGCCTGCAATCGATCCTAACAGTTCCGAAACCGTTTCATGACGATACGAAAACGGGGGGTTGGAACGAACCTATTGATTCAATTTCAATTTCATATGTCAATTTTAAAAAAAATACAGGTTTCTGTAGGTAGGAAGTTATCATAAGCTGTTGATAGAGGGCAGCACTTTCAAGAGGGCGTTCAAAAAAAATAATTAGATTTTAAAACTTTTTATTTTCTACTAACAGTAGTAAAAAAAATTCTATATATTCCTCGGTAGAGAAAGTCATTATATACCTAGGTATTATATAATATACTATTATCCTGCTTTCAGCAAATAAATATATTTCTGTCTTCCTCTAACTTCTGATTTTGAAATTTTTATTTTTAACTTGATGACCTAATTAATTAGTGGTTTTGTGTTTCCAACATACCTAATAACCTGAATTTGAATCATTATAATTTGTAAACAATTAAAATAATTCTAGTGTTTTTCTATCAATTCTCATTTAATCAGCGTGGTGTTTCATTAATGAAGTGAACACGGTATCTTTTGTGTGTTTTTGAGTTCTCTTCTAATTGGTCGATGGTTACTACGCAGTTAAGTATAAAAAAACACGAGACTGGTTTTCTTCAAGGGATTTGGTTCTAAAAAAGCCTCTTCTCTGGCATACCTTTCAACAGGCAAGTCCATTTTCACTTTGTATTTTTATTTTTTTTTTCCCCTTCAGATTTCTAGATTTTCCCTTCATATTTTTCGTTTTATTTCATCATCAGTGTTGGGTTTTTTGTTACCTGATATCTTATCTTATCTTTCTGAAAATATAAACATTATATATTTTTTTAAATCTATATTGTGAGCCTCCATTTTGTGTAGCACCACGTTTTTCTGAGGAGAGTCAATTCAAAGTTTTGGCAAATAAATAGGTTAACATTCACTTAAAATGTTTTAATCCAAACATCTCAAAAATTTTGACAGTTCCTTGGATTTAATTTATTTCACTCTCAGCTTTATCTTCTAGTACCAAAAGAAAGTACCTTAACTTAAAAGGAAAATTCATCTATTTGGGGAAAATCTAGAGATTTATTTTTTTATCTTCTTCAATTTTTCCTACATTTTTTGAATTTTTTTTTGCCTGTTCCGCGCCGCTGCACACGAGAAGTAGCATTCTGCTCAATGCTAGAAATTGCAGTTGCTCATTCCTGATTCTGTTGAAAAGGAGTGTCTGCACAATAATGGTTTTATAAATAAACTAATTTCATAATAATTTTTTTTTTCTTTGCAAGATACTTGCTTTTTAACAGAATTCAGGAATTATAAATATTCCAAAATTTGGTGAACCTGATACTGTAAATTCTCTTCTGGGTACCTATTCCACAAGATCATCATTTGGAGTCTGGATCAGCTGGAGTGACATCACACCAGCAATCTATCCTCGTTCCTGAATATAGGAAATGACCTGAAGAGCTCCGGATTGGAAGAGGTACATTGTATCAGTATCATCGGAAAAACCAAACTGTTAACTGTCAAATTGTAAAAAGTAACTTGTTACTTACAATATCAGTTACATTGCGAAAATAAAATTATTGTGAAGTGAATTTATTTGTAACACGACACCGACTGCGATATGTATAAAGACCTAACGGAAAGCACCGATCTAGAATTCTATTCAATCTACAACATATGAGAACAGTTGTTCTATGAAGCAACGGGTGGTGGACAGGAAAACGTCCTAGGGGCCGATAGAGCTCCCCGATAAAACGAATATTTTGTCCTTGTCAACGTAATCGAAAAGTAAACGCGAATGATAAAGACGAAAAATGTATTCTCTCGGGGATCTGCTCCCTGGCCCGAGAATCGGCCCCCTGGTGGAACAAGACACTCAGCTCGAGGAGGGGGGGGGGGTTAGGAAGTACACCAGACCAGAAAAGTTGAAAAGGTAAAGTTTTTGTAGGTAATGTAGGTAATCCAAAGCTGGGCAGAAAACCGTTAATCCGTTATCCGTTAATTAACGAAGTTAAAAAAATTGCTTAAATTTAACTTTTAAGTTAACCTAAAAATATATTAACGGTTTTCTTAACTTCCGTTACATTGGACTTCTGTTAACTTTAGTCCGTTACGTTCGTAAATGACGTCATTTTGTTTGGTTGAATCGCGCGTCAAGGTTAATCGGGACAGTTCGCACAGGCGTAGAAAGATTTCAGTTCGCTACGGACTACGCAGTTTCAAGTTTGGAACTGTTCTGGAATGACTCCAAACCTGATTCCGTACAGTGAGATCGATGCGCAAGCCCTTAATTCTATTGTACTGTTAGGTAGGCTGTGAGCTGAGGCGAATCGTTGGGCTGTGGTGTTGTCTGCATTGTTCTATAAGCTCTTTTTTCTTGCAGAGGTGAATGATAAATAAATCAGCTACGTACCTAAATTGGAAATAGTGCCGCTTGTCAGATCCAGATACTTTTTGTTTTATTCACATTCACCTGTGTGGGAGTGTAGGTATTTTTAATTTTTAATACCCAATTGGAATAACACCATCCTTGTTCATCAATCATGAATCAGATGAAACAAAAAATTACCAACCAATCACAAATCCCTGAAACGACTGGTACTTCCAAATAGGTATTAAAAATACTGTACCCTAGCCCAGCCTATTCTATTTCAATTATCTATTACTTATAATTAGCTTCAAACATCAGTATAACTTTTCGATAATTAACTCTTAACGTATAACTTTAACATGCGTTATATTCTCAAAAATTTAACGATTGACGATTATCGAAAATAACTTTTCAAGTAGCGAATTAACGATTAACGAAGTTAACTTTTCGATTAACTGTGCCCACCTTTGGGTAAATCATACCATTACAAAAACTTTGCCTTTTCTTCAAAACACTCAGCTCATCCTTGCCAAGGACTGAAACAAGAAAATTATTCAATAGGGCTGAACCTTAGGCTGAACGCACCAACGACTAGACCGAATACAAAAGAGCCGTAAGAGAATAAATACAACAAAGAATTGAGAAGATTTAGAAGAGAATCCTAGGGAAGATTCTGCAAGGAGATGACCGACGCCCCTCAGATAATACGCCTCCAGAGAATCCTAGCAAAAGATCACTCGAAGCAGTTATCGGGCTCCTTCAGAGATTTGATAGCAGCTACACCGATAACAGACTGGAGAGAATAAAATTGCTTCTGCAAACACACTTTTCCGGGTCTATCGAGTGGCAACCTGATGGAAAAAGGGCTATGGTGGTAGAAGGCGTTCCGCGACTGACCAACCACACTAAAAGCCTAGGCGGAAAGATATTCACCGGAAATAATAAAAAATAGGCTATAAACAGCTCTCAACCCTACAAATCAGCAGGTGAACATAGGATCTTTCCCGCCCTCTTACAACGGAGCCTGGGAGAATTAGCACCACACTTAGCAAAATGTTCAAAGCTAGCTACAAATTGGAGGTGACTCTGCAACAGTCTCAGCAGTCAAGGTATGCCTCCAAGGGGTAGTGTCACTAGTAGTAGTAGTAGTAGTAGTAGTAGTAGAAGATGAACTTCTCAACGCGCTAAGCGTCCAAGGGATCACGGTCCTAGGATATGCTGACGACCTCACAGTCATCATTAGGGGTAAGCATGACAGGATCATTAGTGACCTCATACAGGAGGGTTCAAGCGTAAACCCCAACAAAATAATAATTGTATCTTTTACAAGGAAAAGGGGGCTGAATCTAACCGCCTCAACCTTTAAAGGGATGGATACAAATCAACTTCGCAATTAAGGTTGAGTATCTGGGAGTTCTCTTGGATCGGAAACTTATTTGGAACCAGCCTCCTAAAAGAATAACCGACCAGGCAATAGCCGACATGCCGGAGATTATTCCGCAAGACTTGGGGCAAAGTCTATGACATATGATCACTCACGCTGCAATAGTATGGTGGCCAAAAGTAGAACAACGGACGGCGCAAAAACGATTGGCAACTGTACATACAAAAGGATGCATGCATGTCTTGGAATTACAAGGACAATGAACACCTGTCCAACCGCCGCAATGGAGGTCATACTGAGCCTCCCCAGACTAGATATAATCGTGAGGAAAAAGGCCTACAGATCCTTGACAATAATACAGTTCCGAAAACTAAAAGGAGAGGGACTTTGTCGGCCACATGAGCATTATAGAAGAATGCATAAATGTGACCACAAAACCAGTTGACCACATGCAACACAGCTACGAATTTGAGCACTCCTTCAAAGATACTATTGAGGGCCGCAAGGGAGAAAATATCGTATCTGTATTATGGAACGGGTGACCTGCCTGGTATACAGACGGATCAAAAACAGAACAAGGGACTAGAGCAGGTTATACGGCCCACTTTGTAGACTATCAATAGCTCTAGGGGAAAGCTCAACCATGTTTCAAGCGGAAATATTCGCAATAGAACCTGAAGACCTGCGATGAGCGAAGATCTACATCAATTCCGACACTCAGGCAGCACTAAGAGCTCTAACTAGCTCTGTCACTAAGTCCAGACTGGTCTGGGACTGCCAACAACTCCTGAAGCAACTGGCGTCTCACAATAGTCACCCTGTCATGGGTATCAGGGCACCAAGGAGTGGAGGGGAATGAAATAGCGGACCCACTTGGAGGACAAGGAGTAGTAACGCCATGCCTTGAACCAGAACCTTTCTCGGGTATTACGAAAAGCCATATAATGGAGGAAGTCCATAATTGAGTGAATAAGGCTCAACAAGCCTTCCGCTGGAACACGTTTCCAGCACTTTCACACAAAAAAGAAAAAGATTTCAGGGCGATTTCAAAAAACATGCTTCCACTAGGTTAATTCCATTCGAGTTTTTCAAATAACAGAAGGAAGAAATGAATATTAAAGGATCCCACACATTGACGCAATGAACTTCGTCGTTCATTCAAACGTTTAGGGCGTACCTATTAGGAAATAAAACATCACACAATATTAATAATGTTTTAATTATTGTTCCAATAACTTAAATAAACAATGTTTAATAACAAAAACAACACTAGTTGCTAATATAAATCACATTAAAAAAAATTAAAATTGCATCATTAACAAAAATGCAATAAAATTAAATTATAATACTCACACTTAATCATCTTAACAAAAATTAAAAAACTCTTTTCCACCAGGCCATAATTTTTAATATGTAAATCATTACCATTATTATGAACGATCAACGTGAAAATTTTATAAGAACGGCACTTCGCAATTTATTACAAAAATTTAAAAAAATCCATTTAGATTAGATTTATTTACAGATATATTTTACAATATAGAATATGCAAAAAAGGTCAAAAACACCCGGTTTATATTTTGGCAAACAGAAGATTTCCTGATTATTTTAGAAAGCTTATACTAACTATATATACAGAGTACCTATTATTTAGTGTGTAATTTTATTATTATAATATACTTTCTCAGGTATAACGAATAGAAAAAGTTGTAAGTGTAAAATATGCGTTTTGTCTCAGCTGGAGCACCTAGCACCTTAAGAATCGAATTTTTTTCATTTTCATTTTCATTCAGCACGTTTAATCTTTTACTTTGACTTGCTTTTTTTATGGAATACTAATAGCAAAACTTTATGTTCAAAAATACATATTCACTAGTCGCACCAGGCGAAAACAAACATCTCATAAATTTTTGTAGCTCATTTAATATTAACTGAGAAGGCATGTCACAGAATTCTTTACTAAACGGACACTGTATAATAATAATATTTCCCTTGTACTTCTTCCGCCTATCAGAGCGCTCTGATTTCTTTATATAGACTTTGAAACGTGCATAATATACAGGTATTATAGGAAGATATGAAATTTTGGAAACTAACAAAAATAGAATAAGTGCCGGTACTTTTGCACTCATTTGACAGCCGTTAAAAATAATCAGGGGTTTGAATGTGCTCTAACCACATCCGACATATAGACCTTGACCCATGCAAATCTTTGACATGTATCAAATTCGTTAATCGAGAGCAAAAGTATCAGCCCTAAATCTGTTGCAATTCCAGGTCATATTTTAACACAGAGCTAACAAAGAAAATTGAGTCGAATTAAAAGTTGAACAATTTCAATAATATATCAATTTTCCCAAATTTTATATGTTTCTCAATTTTTCTTGAAAACCTCCAGCCAAATCCTATTTTACGAGTCGAGTCGAATTGTCTATTAAGACATTCGATATCGAATACGACAGCTCTATACGTATCGAAAAATCGGAAAATAGAATCGCTCGACTCGTAAAATAGAATCCGGCTGCTCTTTATAGTAGGACAAAAGAAATTGTTATAGAATATATTTACATATATATGTTTTATACTTTTTTCTTCCAAAATTTTCAGATACCCTATGTAGGAAAAATATTCATAATAGGTATATACATAAAAATGAATGAATGATAAATAAATAAAAACTTCTGGCCCTTTTATCTACTACTTAATAACTGAAACTAAGAAAAAAATATTGCTTCTCCACGGATAAAAAGATATTTTTGTCAGTCAAACTGAGAATACATAATCTGACCCATGAAAAATGACGATCACGCGACAAAAGTTTACTTGTTGATTGAGAAGTCGTTATTCGAAACTTGCAATGTATTAGACAATTTTGTATCCACAGAAAATGAGCGAAGGCATTTGATATAAGCTACAAAGAAACACCTTCAGTGTCGTTGCTTATAGAATTGTGTAACATTTTCAATCGTTCTTTTAAATATACCATTATTTAATTCGAAGGAATTCCATTTGCCACGTGATGGTCATCTGTCAAGGACCAGACATTAAATACATAACATCTAAAAATTAACATAAACTGCAAGACATGATATTGTTTTCTTGTACAGGTACGAATATAGGCATGACAATCATAAGCTTTTTAATAAATATGTCTATTGTTGCTTAACTCTGGCATCATTTGAGCCGTTATTATATAGATTTAAAAAAATAGCCTACATGGGTTAGAAGATATGATAAATTGGCAATGCTATTATGGCAGTTTCACGAATAATAGCGTCTATATTTACTATCGCATTTGAAATATTGAGTAGTGTGAAACTATCAGCTTCTAAATTATTTCACATTATTAAGTATTGAGTCATACAGTTGAGAGCTTCTTGCCCCAGATAAAATTTTCAATATCAACAAATCAATAATTTGCTAACGAAAGATCTAGAAACTTAAAACAACATATTCAGTTTTTTGACAGGAGTTTCTTGAGAGGAGTGTACTCCATTAAAATATTTGTGAGAACTTCACAATGTGTGAAGTTGGAAGTTGTTGGCTAATTACTTGGAACATTATTCATTTATTGGGTACTTGAATCTACTCACACAGTGCGTTCGAGTACAATTCACCAGAATACTGCTGGCTCTATTATGGTAGTGGGCGGTACTTCTTCGCGCTCCTGCTAGGGATGGACTGTTCAGACACCTAGCGCCCCTGCCGAGCTTTTAATTTGAAGTTTAAAGAATATCCTCAGAAAATTATACATATTGTATTATCATACAAAAAATTTTAATTACTCAAAAATGTAGGTTAAAGCTTGGGGTACCAAAGTACATTTCAGTTACAGGATAATAAAAAAATTCGAAAGATTTATTAATTAACGAGCAGCCTATCAGTATATGTGTATTATGAAAGTTCCTACATAATTATTTTTGAGGAACAGCAATTTCCTTATTTGTATATTCCTTTTTTCTATAGAATCTAAATCACTGACTTCGTAACAGCATTATTATGTTAATTATGTGGCGGCTGGAGCAAATCACAGAACTGTAAAAGGGCTTCTCTTAACGGCCTAGATACTTGAGTTGATGTGGTAGTTGTACATTCTACCAGGTATGGATACAATGAAATCAGTTGTTCCCATGCAATATTATCCTCTAAAAATACAACCCTAATAATTCATAATAAAAAATAAATTGATAAATAGTTTACCTTTGACTAAAGCTGATTTTTTCATGGATATTATTAAAGTCGTCAATGCCTTGAGGACAAATGATATTTCAGACAAACGGAATCTAGAAAAAAACAATGTTTCTTACAAATCTAGCAGCGTATTGGTATGGAAATAATTCTTATACAGATTGAGGCCAATAGGTTCCAAGCTTGGAAGGCAGCACTACTTTTTTCAAAAAGAGAATATTTTCTTTAAGACGAATTTTTCCAAATAGAAGCTCGATTCGGGTAATTTTGCCAATGAATGCATGGGGGAGTTTTATTTGAGGAATTGAATAACCCATTTTTAATTTGAAAACAAATGAATAAGACTTCCAAATTTTTACATCATATTGTTTTTATTGACATATGACTATGACTCAATAATATTTGCAGAACAAAAATAAAATTTAACTGAAGGACACATGAGGTGTTTTGATAACTGCTTGCACCTTTGGTTTTTCTTTCAATATCTCACGTTCAAGAATGTTACTAAGTGAAATGTCCAATAGGTACCTAATGTTGATGTGAGTGTTCGATTATAATGACTATTGTGATTTTTGATTATGTAATAATTTACCTTGGAAGAGGACATTTTCCACTCAATTTTTCATCTTCTATATATTTTTTGAGAACTTCTTCAAATCGATGTAGCAAAGAAGTGACAGCCAATTGACCAGCTAACCCATTCCCTGTGACATCAGTATTAACTATTAAAGTATTGTAGTCACCATCTATAAGCGAAAACTGAAGCAAAGTTTCGAAACACGTTTTGGCAAAATCTTCTCTGAGAGTAAGCTCTGCATCTCCATCGATTTTGACGTTTGTCGCTGAATGAATAGAGCCTTTATTCAGTAAAATTACAACTTGCATTATAAATTCCTTTGGTATGCTGTGTGAATATGGAAGGACTTCGGTTCTTAAAAGTTCTATAATTTGGCAATCGGTTTGTTCATCTGAAACCATTTCTTCTAGCCCCTTTTCTCCTGGACTCGGAGAACAACTAAAAATATTTTTATTTGAAACTTGAGCTCTATATGTATCAATATTTGTGCAAGTGACAAAATCATTCTCGTTAATAAATTGTGCTATACCAAGAGAGCAATTATTGATAAAAAGACAAGTATGAGTAAAACAATACATGAATTAATTCGTCCCTAGAATTTTTACCTGCACCCCTACTGGTAAAAAACTGCAATTCAAATTTTTAATAAAATAATTGTTACTTACTTGCTAGGAAATAAGAAATCATTAAGTGTCTCAGCTAATTCACTCCACATGTTCAAAAATTGATTTCCATGAGACCTTGCTACTTTTAATCCAACTTTTAGTATCGTAATCAAACTTCCAGCTGCTAATTTCCACACACTACCAGATACACAGTTGTATTTTAAAGCCAAAGGCGTATGAAGAGTAGCTATAATTTCCTTCAATACATTTCCATTGATAACTTCATTACAGTCTGCTGTTTTTTCATATAAATTGACCACCATATTTGTAGCTTTTTCACCAAAAGGTACATAATTCATTGTTACCCAGTCTGATACTTTTGTATGTTTATTTTCCATTTTTGTATAGCTAGGAACTGAGCTGGTGAATTTCGAAAATATTAGTAATAGTCTGAATATTTCAGGAATCATTTTGTTGTTATTCCTTTGTAAAGCCTCTTTTTGTAATAGCTCCATGGCATGAAGTACTCCATCATGAAGAGGAGTCAAACTCAAATCGGACGATACAGAGATTATGTAAGGGGATGTTTCCCCAAATACTGGAACACAAACTGAATTTGTCAAAACTACTCCAAGTTGACTGAGATCGTCCGAAGTAAATCCGTTTTTAATGTGTGAAAATACACTCGGGAATATTTGCACTAAAGCAGTTAAAAACGTTTGGCTTGGCAAAAAACAGTCATCACTATTATGATGTTCACTGCCTTTCACTGATGATGTAGCTTCAGTGCCAATTTTAAGCCATACTTTCCATGCGACAGTCCAAATTTCCTTCTCTTCTGGAACTTTATTATCACTGTTTTGATTTTTACAAAACAAAATTTCTTGAAATGATTTTAAAGCAGCTATACTAACTTCATTGTTTTTGCTTAATGCAGCAGTTTCAATAAATTCTAATAGTATGGACCAAGCCCTAGTAAAATCACCTAAAGCTTGCAAAAGCTGCCTTTTTGTATTAAATACTCTTGCCACTCCAGAGAGTGTCAACACTTGAGTTTCAGCGCATTGTTTTTGTGCGGTATTTCTGGAATGATGTATTAAAATATTACCACCTGCGTCGACTTTTTCAGTGCTAGCAGAATTAGACAATCTCTTTACTTTTTCTAAGAGAGGAAATAGAACTTGCCAAATCATTATCTGCCAAGTAGATTGTTTCAATAATCCTCCGTGAGCCGCAATTGTTGAAAATAATGTTTGACCAGCTGATTTTCTAACAGCGGGGCGACTATCAACACAAAGTTCACCCAACCTGGCATATAGACACATCCAAAGTTTATCGAAGTTGGGCATTTCCACGCTACCAGGAAAATCAGGTAGAACTGTTGCCTCGTCGGTTAATGTTTGACTTAATTTTGCTTGATTTTGATGGAAGTAATCTGATATATTCCACTAAAAATTAAAAAAAAAAAATCACTTTTGTGGTTATATAAGATACTAAGGCCCGGTTTATTCATTTTCGGATAAACTTCCTGATAACTGTATACAAAATAAAGGACCTCACACACCTTGTATATTGGCGCAATGAAAAAAAATACTTATTTTGATAAGCTCTATGACTATAACATACCAAAATTTGAAAAAAATCGACCGGTCGCCGAAATCCCATAAAAGGTGTGCGAGGTCCTTTACCAATCTATAATCCCATTGATCGGCCAATAGGAATAGAGATTGTTAAATTTTTTGTCTTTTAGATAGTTACCAGTAAGTTTACTTATCTGAAGATCAATAAACGAGTCCTAAGTGAAAGTAGATTCTTCACAGATACTGAGATGCTGAAAACCAACGCACAGCGCACAGGGGTGGTTATCAACTTTACTTTTTAAAAAAATCTTAAGTTGAATAATAACCAACTACTTAGTTGACTACTTTAGAAGAACGTGAAAATTTTTATATACATACATGTATATACTTATAATAATCTATTTTTTATTCTTATTATTGAAAAATTCCATCTCGATGCGATGGGTCCATTAGATTTTGTTTTTCAGAACCAACATTATCAAGTTAGACCTACCTACTTATATGAAAAGTCCGCACTTATAAATTGAACTTATCTTACCATTAGTCCTACAGAAGTAAGGGAGATGTTCAACTCTGGGGTTTGAGAACCAAATTTCGCAATTATATCTATGCATTGTGACAAACATTTATATGGCATGTCAGGCAAAAAATCAGTGACTACCAGTTGGAGACATTGAAATGCTACCCTTATCAGATTTTCCCTAAAAAAAATACATGAATTAGCAACAACATTTATTCATTAGGTTAATTTTAATATATTATAAAATGATAATAACCAAATAATAGGGCAGAAGCGGAAAGCTAACAATGGGTGGCCTTTGAGAAATTGGAGCCCGAGATTATTTGACAGTTAACCGATATACTATTACTCTCAATCAACCACTCAAAATCTGAACGGTTGAAATCTCCAGATATCAAAAATACTCGACAAAAAATGACTCTGGATATCACTTCCTTGCATCCAATAACTACTATCGAGTGTTGCTGATATACTTATTCCGTGAACCGAATTTGGAGTAAACCATCCTTATCACAAATGATCTTATCTACTTCCACCTCTAAAAAAGTTTTTTCAATGAGATCACTGCACAAGTTCAGTCTTACTTAGACTTTAACTGAGATACAGTTAACACACCTCTTGATTTCTCAGCGGTATTGCCGCAGCCATCTGTTCGATATACACTGTGTCCGTAAAGTAACGGATAAATTCATTATTTTGAAAACGGTAGAATTTTTGAAAAATCGCTCAGACACGTCAATTTTGTTTTTTTGTTTGAAATTTTTTAATATATTTTTCATTATACAGGGTGTCTCAAAAATAACTCCGCTGCTATCATCTTTGTTTTTTCAAATGGATCAACCTGTATATTATGACATTTATGGATTCGGCGGGAAATTTTTAACATATTTCATGTACAATGTCAATGTCTTCAACTGTTTCGGAAATATTGACAGTTGAAAATTGATTTTTTAGCAACTTTGACAGGCTGTAAAACCTGAACGGTTAATTTTAGAGGAAAACCGATTTCACATTCCTGTCTTAGATTTTCATAAACTATCATTTGACACCAATTTTGAAGTTAATTAAATTAAAAAAAATTTAATTAAAAGTTCCGGTTAAATTTAATCTCCGGGTAAATTCAAAGTTGGTGTCAAATGATAGTTTATGACAATCTAAGAAAGGAATGTGAAATCGGTTTTCCTCTAAAATTAACCGTTCAGGTTTTACAGCCTGTCAAAGTTGCAAAAAAATCAATTTTCAACTGTATATTATAACCCCACCTTTGCTATCACAAAAGCCCTGATTTAGACAGGTTTTTAGGAGTGCTATCACATAGTGATCAGGAAGACGAACGCCCGTGTGAAAGTCATTCTCTTTTTCAACGATCGTTTTACTCCACATTACTACCTTTGTTTTGCTATAAAAGCATGGAGAATATTCAAAATAAGTCCTGGGGTAGGTATATATCAAAAGCTAACCATAACCATTCCAAAATCTCATAATAAGATCTTACCCATGTTGGTCATTAACAGCTCCTGTAATCCCAAGAATCAAAGGCCAGCCGTGTGTCAAAGTGTCACCATTGCTATGTAAAATCTGCAGAACACACTCTAATTGTCTTTGCCGCACATCGCCGTGTGGTACCAAAGAAAGCTCATATAAAGGTCCCAACAACAAAGTTTGCAATTTTTGATTTTCCTTAAGAGGCACGGCATGTTTGAACATCAGCGCCGATTTGACTAAATACGTTATAGCTTCCACGCCCCATTCTCGCATCCTTATGTGTGGGTGATGACATACTTCCAAGAGGTGATTGGTTAATGGTCTCCAGAGAACTTCAATCCGAGACATATTAACAAGGCCTAATTAGAATAATATATCACTTTATTAATGAAACATTTAATTTTTATATGGAATGCTCACCTGTTTCTAGTAGCTTAGCTACAGCAAAAAGAGATGGCTCTCTGTTGGAATAGGCAAGTTCCATTGCTTCTTGTGACAATTTACACAAAGCATTAATCAAGTGATGTAAAGCCACATCATCCAAAAATTGGCTAGATTCGAACAGCCTACTTAACATGGTAGAAAGTACTGGTAGATCTGCCATGACAGATGTAGTAATTCCTGCATTTGTGTCTGATGAAGTACGGCCTGCTTTTAAACTTCCGCCAGTAGATGGTTTAAGTCCTAGGTAAAGAATTGAATATGTTAGTCCGGGGGCCGAGGACCTTTTTTCCAAATCATTAATAACAAGCTAGTTTTTTCAATGCAGCTTCATTTCACCGAGACGCCCAACTTTTTTCTCTTCGAAAATTGCGAAAACAGGTAGCTAACATACTGCGCAGGTGTAAAACATGTCGATTTGGTGACTATGAAAATTTAATTAATAACAGTTAGTTTTTCAGCTAAATGTTGAGATAATTTTATGAATAATTTGAAACAACATTTGTCCGACAAAATAAAGGGTTTGGTCTACGATGTCCCCCCTCAAACATGTAGCAATTACGTTGCATAAAAAATGATTAATAACAAGTTGATTTTTTCAATGTAGGTTGGTAAATATTATTACAATTAAATGGTCACACTGTCCTACAAATAAACAGGTAACTATTTTCAGTCCTACACTACATCATACACTGTTGCGAAAATTCCAAAAACAGGTAGCTAACAGAGTGCGCAGGTGGAAAACATGTCTATTTAGTGATCATACAAATGTAAATAATAACAGTTAATTTTGTAGCTGAATGTTGAGATAGTTTCATAAATAATATGAAACAACATTTGTCCGACAAAATAAATGGTTTGATCTAGGCTGTCTCCCTTCTCAAACTTATAGCAGATACGTTACATAATAGTTATTTACACAACAAGTGCGTTTATGAACATGATTACAATAACGAGTGTGAAAGATTAGAACGACGAGGTCGTAGACCGAGTCGTTCTAATCACACGAGTTTTGTAGTCATGTTTAAACGCACATGTGATGTACAACGTTTTATCTACAAAGCGAAAAATAAGAGTGTTTTTTCAATTATTTTCGTTTATTAGTAGTTGTCTACCTCCATTTTACCTTTACAAGTTTACCTTTGACATTTGTCAAATCACCGAAAATAGTTGTGTTATAGATTCATAACCTCGTCCATAACACCACTAGTTGTGTTATGAATTCATAACCTAGTCTATAACACCACTAGTTGTGTTATGAGTCTCATGACACAACTCAAATACTAGAAAAATAGTTATGTAAAAACGTCATAACCCAACGCTTCTAGATAAAAAATGATTTATAACCAATAAACTATAGCCAAAAACTAGAATGCGCGCACATTGCTATATCTGCCCAAAAAATGAAGCCATGAAAGACAGATGCCACAAAGGGGAATGTTGTTTTTTTCTGTTGCTCGCTGACATATGACGTTTTCGAAAGTTTTGTCATATTTTCCTTCACAGGTTTCATCAATTGGATTACGTGTTGGAAGCAATTTTCGCCATTTAACATAATGAGTGCAACAAAAACAGGAATCCCTTCCGCAGCAGCTGCACTAGGCTTCACGTTCTTCCTTATGTGTTAGCATTCCAGTTTTTGGTTATAGTTCATTGTTTATAACCAGTTGATTTTTTTAATGTAGCTTAGTAAATATTACTACAATTAAATGGTTACACTGTCCTACAAATAAAGAGGTACATTTCTCCAGTCCTACACTCAAAAGTTGTCGACTTCACGGTAATACTTTATTCATCAATCACCGGCTCAATCTTCTCGAGCATCTTCGTATTGATAATACGCCTAACTTTTCTATTGCGAAAAGTTGCAAAAGTAGTAGTTACTAGAGTGACCATTAGTGAGCACATGTAAAATACCTTGATTAGGTGATTATGCAAATGTAATTATTAACAGTTAACAGTTAATTTTTCAGGTGAATAATGAGATAATTTTATAAATAATTCGAAATTTGATTTGAGCCACAAAATAAATGGTTTGGTCTTCAGTGTCCCCTTTCTCAAAAATGTAACAAATACTGGCTCATAAAAAACGATTTATAACCAGTTGATTTTTTTACTGTAGTTTGATAAATATAACTACAATTGAATGGTCACATTGTTCTAAAGAGGTAAGATTTCTCAGCCCTACATTCGAGAATTTCGAAAATAGCCTTATGTATATTATACGTAAATATGTACAGTGCTTTCATTTCAAAACTTACCACCCACGTTATCTGCGTAAAGAGACAGATTTCTGGAAAAAAGATTAAATTCAAGAATTTCACCTTTTGTATTTTGAAAAATATAATTATTAAAATATTTGATTTTTGATATTATTTGAAATGAACATACCTATCTCTTTTATTTTTGAGCTGTCGAGAAAATATTATTTGGAAAACTCCTGGATTTTTTTAAGTCCCACGTTATTTAAAAAGAAAAACTCTAACTTAGAAAACACCCTGTATTCACCCTATATACAGCAAAAAAGCGCGCCAGATTTAATACATTAAAAAAGGAGCTCTATTTTTTTTAAATATCTTTAGAATTAAGATGAACCGGTTGGATCAAACCTTCTCCATCTGGGTATGGAAAATGACAAAGGGCATGCCCCCCTCTACTTTGATGGCATGCCAAAACTCTTTTTCGAGCAATTCAAATCTGGCGAGCTTTTTGAATCACCCTATACTACGATACTGTGATATTTACGAGCATGCGCGTCGATGCGAATGGAAACCATCGACATAAATGTAGGTATGTGTACATACACATAACACATATACTGTTTTACACGCATCTGTATACGTACATATGTACATACAGGCGCTTTCATTTCGAAATTTGCCACCCACTTTATCTGCCTAAAGAGACAGATTTCTGGAAATCGCCGGAACACATCAACAAATTAACGCACCCCCTCAATAAATTTGTTGACATGTTTCGGCGATTTCTAGGAATCTGTCTATTTACGCAGATAACGTGAGTGGCAAGTTTTGAAATGAAAGCCCTGTACATATTTACGTATAATATGCATAAGGCTATTTTCGAAATTCTCGAATGTAGGGCTGAGAAATCTTACCTCTTTAGGACAATGTGACCATTCAATTGTAGTTATATTTACCAAACTACAAAAAAATCAACTGGTTATAAATCGTTTTTTATGAGCCAGTAATTGCTACATTTTTGAGAAAGGGGACACTGCAGACCAAACGATTTATTTTGTGGCTCAAATCGAATTTCGAATTATTTATAAAATTATCTCATTATTCACCTGAAAAATTAACTGTTAACTGTTAATAATTACATTTGCATAATCACCTAATCAAGGTATTTTACATGTGCTCACTAATGCTCACTCTAGTAGCTACTACTTTTGCAACTTTTCGCAATAGAAAAGTTAGGCGTATTATCAATACGAAGATGCTCGAGAAGATTTACGGAGATTAATGAATAAAGTATTTCCGTGAAGTCGACAACTTTTGAGTGTAGGACTGGAGAAATGTACCTCTTTATTTGTAGGACACTGTAACCATTTAATTGTAGTAATATTTGCTAAGCTACATTAAAAAAATCAACTGGTTATAAATCATTTTTTATGTAACGTATCTGCTACATGTTTGAGAAGGGAGACAGCCTAGATCAAACCATTTATTTTGTCGGACAAATGTTGTTTCATATTATTTAGGAAACTATCT
The DNA here is from genome assembly GCA_917834065.1 of Ceutorhynchus assimilis. Lineage (NCBI taxonomy): Eukaryota > Metazoa > Arthropoda > Insecta > Coleoptera > Curculionidae > Ceutorhynchus > Ceutorhynchus assimilis. The sequence goes on from OU892277.1 coordinate 10,308,271, forward strand.
CAACATTCAGCTACAAAATTAACTGTTATTATTTACATTTGTATGATCACCAAATAGACATGTTTTCCACCTGCGCACTCTGTTAGCTACCTGTTTTTGGAATTTTCGCAACAGAAAGTTTGGGCGTCTTATCAAAATGAAGATACTCACGAAGATTTAGCCGGTTATTAATGAAAAAAGTTAAATCGTGAAATCGACAACTTTCGAGTGTAGGACTGAAAATAGCTACCTGTTTATTTGTAGGACAGTGTGACCATTTAATTGTAATAATATTTACCAACCTACATTGAAAAAATCAACTTGTTATTAATTATTTTTTATGCAACGTAATTGCTACATGTTTGAGGGGGGGAACATCGTAGACCAAACCCTTTATTTTGTCGGACAAATGTTGTTTCAAATTATTCATAAAATTATCTCAACATTTAGCTGAAAAACTAACTGTAATTAATTAAATTTTCATAGTCACCAAATCGACATGTTTTACACCTGCGCAGTATGTTAGCTACCTGTTTTCGCAATTTTCGAAGAGAAAAAAGTTGGGCGTCTCGGTGAAATGAAGCTGCATTGAAAAAACTAGCTTGTTATTAATGATTTGGAAAAAAGGTCCTCGGCCCCCGGACTATGTATATTGCATTCGAAGAACAAGTTTGTTTCAAAAAATTCCATCCAGGAATCACCAAAATTATTTAGAAATTTGGGTTATATTTTCGAAGATATTTAACATTTACTTTTAAAATTCTGAAATTTGGCTCTTAAGGTACTAGGTACCTACTTGTATGTTTTTAGTAGCTTTGTAACGCTTTATTTGAAAATTTGATCAACATACCATTGGTTCTATTTCTGTAAGGTTTTTGGGAGGGTTTTTGTCTTTTGATTTAGTAAAGATACTTGATCCAAAACTAAATCCGTTGCACGTCGCCAGAAAATTGACCCCGTTGCCAAGTTGTCATGAAAATGTTCATATTTTTAAACAACAACTCAGTCGGGCTAAAAATACAATAATATAGGGGAAGAGGTAACAGTTTGTGACCAAAAACCAATTGAATATCGATTAATCAGAAACGTTAAAGAAGCTTGTCAACACTGTAATTTCAGGCAAATTTTTTTGACAGGAACGATAAGAAAATAGGGTTAATATCAATAAGCTATTATATTTTTGTTTGAGTGGTACGTAATTTACTAACCTGAGGTCTTCATGATATGCAACGGATTTATTTTTGGATGAAGTCCACACTCGAGTCTACATGAGTTTTAAACAATAAATAAAATGAAATTTTATTGCATGAAATTTTATTGCAAGATTTTTCTGAAATGATCTCATATATTTTAAACATGAAATGGTAATTCTTACCAAGTATCCAAACCAAATGCTGTAAGGTAGTCAAAACCAAATGCCAAGAAGTGCCTAAAATACTTCCATGGCAATGAGCCAAACTCAATAAAGCCCTCATTGATTGGAGATTTTTTGAAGTTAACATAACAGGCCCTTGTTGAGTTCCAGCGGGTACAGATGATGTGGGTAATGGAGTTCCGACAGCAACGACCTGTTGTCGAAATTCATTTTCACCATATTGTAATAGCATATTTTGAACTTCTCCCACTTGGCCTTGCCTGAGGCTTACCCCTGAAGTGACAGTATTCAAAACAGTGAGAGCATAGTGTGGAGGTAAAGAGGATTTGCATATGGCTGTTATAAAAGCATCTCTTGGTGTATGAAGGTCCAAAAGACCACACAGGGATGTATAAGTCTGCATTGCTTTCAAGAGTGTTTCAGTTATAGATTCATCAGTACTAGCATCAATTAGTGGGCTCAGTGCTGCGAGAAGTCCACACCAACTTGAATTAATTAACTGACAATTCAGTTCTTTACTATTTTCTTTCCTAGGAAGTTCTTCTGAATCTGGTGGTTTTTGAGGGTTAATAGCAATCTGAAGAGAACGAATAATTTCCATTAGGCAAGCATAAGCAACAGAAATACCATATCCGTCTGGGACGACTGGGGGTTCTACTTTATCAAACATTTCAAAACTAAAAAAAAAAATAATAAAAATAATTGAAATGTTAAAGAAGAAAGTTATAGACTTACTAAGTAGCTTTTGCTTGGCCTGTAGCGAATGTTGCAGCTAAAGGCAACCAAACACCTCTTAGGAGAAAACCAGGTTGTGGAGAAATACCTGGGCCTGCAGGTAATCCTCCAAGAAAAGCTGGTGGTTGTGCTTGTGTGACAGGTACTGGAAATTAAAACAAAAAATAAGATAAGAACTGGAAACAAGAAATAGGTTTTAATACACTAAATCTAAAGGACAAAGGAAGAATTAGGAAAAGTGAATCATAAACATTTTCCTTTTTGAAATTAGACTTGGCAGGGGCAAATTTTTAATTTTTTTTACCTTATCTCTCATGAATTTTTTTTCAATTAAAAATATCTACATATAATTTTTCATATGACTTATCCCAAAAAAAACAGTACCTACTTATGTGCTCGCTAATGTAAAAGCTTTTATTGTATGAACTGTTATTTCTTATCGAGTTTCTTATATGTATTTAGTATTGTATGTGTGGAAAAAAGATCACAAACTACAACTGATAATTTGGTTGGATTTACCTTCCATGAAAATTATGCACCTATATAATTTTTATTCTGAATAGGCTTATGTGTCCCCACTCTCATTCTCCATTGCAATATTTCTTACACACTAAAAGAGACGAGGTAGCCAAGACACATTAAGTTTTCAGTAACTGTTTTTACGCCTATCTAATAAAGAAAAACTTTTAGGTACCTATATCAATGAGCAATAGTATTTTTTTCTAGTGTTAAAAAAACATAAATCAAAAAGAGTAACTACATTAAAAAATAAACTTACATGATGCCCCCATATGTAATTGCTGGCTCACAAACAAAGACTGTACATACGCTCCTAATGAATTAACAATGTCTTGAAAAATACTGGTGGTATGTTTACGGAGATCGTAGCATTTACAAAACGACACTAACAAATCTGGCTGTATTGTCATTTTATGTAAAACTTCTAAAGCTAAAGACCTTTGCCATGTGGGTTTGTCTGGGTCTAAGAATTTTACAATGAGGGAAAGAAATATTTCACATTCGGTTACCTAAAAACAAGTTGATTGCTAGTTAAGTTAGAATAAGTTTCAAAATAAATAATAAACTTACCAAAAGACTATGATATTTTTGTATTAAAATAGAAACAACTCGTAAAAGTCTCATGCTTATAGGAAAATATGGCTTTTCAAAAGAAGTTGCTTGTTGTACATTGCTGGGAACATTGCTTCTGTATTTTATGTTTGGGGAAAATAGTTTTATCACTAATGCACAAACTCTTTCTTTTAAAAGAAAGCTAAATTCAGGAAACTGTAAATAACCAATCAAACACAACAAAAAAACACGCTATGATAAACTTACCTTATAAAAAACGGCATAAAACTGTGTCAATACAGACTCTAACAAAGCTAAGCCGAAAGTCCTTGTCATTTCAGTCATGCCGATAAGCCAATAGGGTTGATCAGCATTCACTAGCTGCACTAAATCTTGAAAAAGGAGGTATGCATCACCAGCACAAGGTGGTAGTCCTTTTGGTGGTGTACCACTTGGAGTTTTAAGTTCTTCTAAATTTAGTGGAGGCTTTTCCGGCCTATTTGGAAGTTTTGCTAATTGTTCATCTTCTGCAACTACTCTTTCAAACACTAGATATACCAGCTGCCGTACTGTGGCGCCAGCTGTGTTGATTGTAGTTGAATTTTTGGCAAAATGTAGTCGGAAACATAATACTAGTGTCTAAAAATTTTGACTTAATACTTATAAATATATAGGTATGTATATAATACCCTAGCTAAAGTTTCTCCATGAACAACAGTATTTGTTGTGAGAAGTAGTAGAACTGACTGTAAAATTCTTACTTCTTCAATTCCAGATTCCATGAGAGACCACAGAGCGTCAGTGACATAGACTGCTCCTTTTTGGTCAATTAATTGATTTGTTATTAGCTTTTGCATCACTTGTAGACATACCTTATAAAATAAAAAACAATTAAAAATTCAAATACTTAACATAAAAAGCAAATTTTGCAAACAATGATAATTATTGTTCTCAACATCCAATTTTTATAGCATTAAATAATATTTAATTACTTAGTGATACATTAAATACGTGCATACTTTAGGGATAAACGAAAAAAAAATTTATGGCAAATAATTTTTCTACGAAATAAATATTGCCCAACAAAAAACATCAAGGTATTATTAGATACATGGGCATAAAAGGACTACATCAGTGATAATGAAAATTAGTTTAACTTACCTTTATAATTTTTACATCTTTGGTTTCACAACCTTGGGATATTGGGTATATTATTTGATTAACAAGATAGTAAACATTGGTTTGTAGTGAAGAGGAGTTTCTCAGTTTTCCAATTGCTTCTTCGCTTGCCTGCAAAAGAAATGAACCCTAATAAAATAACAGAAAAAAGTTCCACTTACTTAATTTAATAAAATGATTAAAATTTGAGGAAATTGTACACACCCTACACAATTTACCAAGCAATTTACCTATTAAATCATGGGGTATTGGAAAGTATCTGCTATCAGAGGTGGATGGAAAGGCACACATATTATCCATTTTCATCCAAAGAAGCAATGGATCAACTTCATTATAATACAAGTTTTGCCAATGTCAACCTATTTTTACCTAGTGGAATGTTTAAATAATATTTTTTTGACCGAGTTTTTGACTAATGGAATTTGAATTATTTTCACCAAAATCAAAAGTCTACTAGTATTCAGTAGCTAACTAACTGGTGACATAATAATGTGGGTTTTAGTCAATAAACAAAAAAAAAAAAGGACAAATAGGTATTTATATAGGACTGGTTAAATCTATACTGGAATATACATATAGGTTCAACTGGTTAAGAGGATCCGCCTTGTTTCAAAGTTGACTTTAAGACGTTTTTTGACCCAAATTAATGAAAAAATAAATGCTCTTAAGGACTGTCAGGTAAAAATAGCTTCGATTTTTGAAAATCGTTAAAATATGCATAAAAAGCCATACTTAAATTCCTGGGAATTTTGACAATAAATTAAATTATCCCGCATCTAAAATAATTTTCCCCCAGGGTAGATGAAGAAATTATGAATTTCATATTTGAACATATTAGTCTGGTGGCTTAAGCGATATTTTCAAGAGAAAACGCCATTTGATGATACAAGCATGAAATTTGGCACAGTTGCTAATTAGACCATTTAAATCGATTTGAGTCGAGGACCCATCGACTTTTCTCATTGGTACTAGAAAAACCGCCATTTTTTGAAAATGGCGACCAATTTTTTAATTCCAGTTTTTATTCTGGTTAGACAACCATGATTATACTAAGATTATACTCTAGTCTATATATTTCGAGGATGCAGAATAATGAAAAAATAGTTTTAGACCGCTGTGACCTTTGCATGACCTTGAAAATCGTAATTTTTGTAAAATGACGTCCATTTTCAGTATTTTAGTATAATAATTTTTTGTTTCCAAATATACTGGAGAGATATTAATACCGATGGTGAATGCAAATAATAAAAATAATACTCTTAAGGTTAATTTGACCTTAGATGACCTTGAAAACCCCCACTTTTGTAGAATGGCGATTAAAATTTTACTTATTCTTTATATAAAAAAAAGCATCTTGTCATCCGCACAATGTTGAGTTGCTCAATGAGTTAAAAAGATATAAAAATTTGGTAAATAAATCTATTGATAAAGCTAAAATCTTATATTATAGAAATTCAATTGACAAAAACTCCAAAGTTCACCAAAAAAATGCAATAAAAACGATAAATGACGATGATGGTAGAGAGATTTGTGATAATGTGTCAATAGCTGAAGACTTTAATAGGTTTTTTAATAGCGTGGGAAAAAAATTGTCAAGTAAAATTAAGGTATTTTACTCAAATATCTAAATTAAAAAACAGCGCGGCGGGAGGGGAAGATGGAATTACTGTAAATATTGTAAAATCAAATCATCTTTATTCAATTAACCCAATCAAGCATTTAATTAATAACATTTTTTCCGAAGGTGTATTCCCCACTATATTCAAAAACCCAGTCATAATACCTATACTTACATAAGTCAAAAAGCAAGAACGAAAAAAACAACTATAGGCCTGTAGCACTTACAAGTACGCTCAGTAAGCTGCTTGAGAAATGCATCAAATTAAAGCTTTGTAACTTCTTGACAGCTGAAAATCTTTCATCACAAAATCAGTTTGGGTTCCGAGAAGGATGCAATACAGAAGATGCCATTAACGAGGTCACTGAATTTGTAGTTACTAGTTTTAATAAGGGATATAAGCCACTTGCAGTTTTACTGGATGTGTCGAAGGCATTCGGCACTCTGGAACACCGCACTCTACTCAGCGATTTGGAACAACTTGGTGTAAGAGGGAAAGTTCTACCACTTTTTAAATCATATCTCACCAACCGTACTGAGATGGTGAAGGTTCAAGAAAGCTTGAGCGGCAAATTGCCAATGGAGTGTGGTGTCCCACAGGGTACTGTGCTAGGTCCGATACTTTTTTTAATTTACGTTAACTACTTAACAAAATCCACTAAGGAGAATAGGGTCATCTGCTTTGCTGATGATACTGCCCTGTAAATTAGAGACAGAACTTGGCAAGGTGCCTACGACAGATGTGAATTAGCCATGACACATGACACATTAAACACTGGCTTGGCTTGACTCTAATTTGTTGACGCTAAATGCTGATAAAACATTTTTCCTAAATTTTGCTATGACTGAGGCTTATCTCAGAAAGGAACCATAAAACTTCATGACTTTGATTGCACCAGAAATTCGAAATGTAATTGCGTACAGGTAAAGAGAAAAGATCATATAAAATATCTGGGGGTTACTTTTGATCAATTCATGACTTGGAAACATCACGCTGAATATACAGGGTGTCACGAAAGGTTTGTTACAAACTTCTAGGGATGGTAGATCTCGTAAAAATAAAACTTTTTTCTTGATAAACATGTGTCCGGAAATGCAGATATACAGGGTGGCCCAAATTTGAGCCTCATCATTGGGATCTCGGTAACCGTAAGAGATACGGGGTCGGTTAAATTATGGCAAAGTTGCGCAATTTTATGAACAATAGAATACCGTTTTGAAACTAGAAAGATTCCGAATACTTCCAGAGATATTCGGAAAAAACCAAAATTTTGAAAAATCGTTTTTTTTTTCCCGGGCTTATTTGAAAAGCAATTTTAAAATAAATGTCACTTCATCATTGTCACTTCTTCCCCTCTAGAAGACTAAATTTGAAATTCGACGTTTCGTCTTCAGGCGGCCATCCCTAACTTACGTTTTTTAAATACGAACCTAGATTTTTTATTTGCGATTTTGTCATCTTTGGGCATCCTAAAACCGATACTGTTTATAATTTTTCAATAACACGGTAAAAAAGCAGGTCCAATATTGAAAAACGTCGGATTTCAAATTTTATACTTCCATCTTGAAAAGAAGAGAAAGTGACAATGGGAATGTGAAATTAGTTTTTCAAAATCTTTTTAAATGAAATCAGGAAAAAATTTAAGAAAAACGAGATTTTTTTTTTTCCGTATAGTTTTCATTTTTTCCTGATTTTATTTAAAAAGATTGTGGGAAACTAATTTCACCTTGCCATTGTCACTTTTTCTTCTCTACAAGAAGGCGGTATTAAATTTAAAATACAATGTTTCGTTCCTCTGAAATCATCATTATTTTTTTTTTTTTAAATGCGGACCTGCTTTTTTTGCTGTGTTATTGAAAAATTATAAACAGTATCGGTTTTAGGATGCGCAAAGATGACAAAATCGCAAATAAAAAATCCAGGTCCGTATTTAAAAAAAGGAAGTTGAGGATGGCCGCCTGAAGACGCAACGTCGAATTTTAAATTTAGTAGCACCATCTTCTAAAGGAGAAAAAGTGACAATGATGAAGTGACATTTATTTTCAAATAAGCCCGGGAAAAAATAAAAACGATTTTACAAAATTTTGGTTTTTTCCGAATATCTCCGGAAGTATTCGGAATCTTTCTAGTTTCAAAACGGTATTCTATTGGTCATAAAATTGCGCAACTTTGCCATAATTTAACCGACCCCGTCCGTATCTCTTACGGTTACCGAGATCCCAATGATGAGTCTCAAATTTGGGCCACCCTGGTATATCTGGAAAACGAAGCATTTCCGGACACATGTTTATTAAGAAAAAAGTTTTATTTTTACGAGATCTACTATCCCTAGAAGTTTGTAACAAACCTTTCGTGACACCCTGTATAGACACAAAATTAGGAAATTACTTTATAAATGGGCTCTTTCACTAAAATTTAAATACGAAATTTAAGTATAAAATCCCAAAGGAGGGACTATTTTAGGCATATATACCAAAAAAAAAAAGTTCTACAAGGTTAAATAAGTTTTTTACAGGCATTCGAAAATGGCCAAATTCAAACTAATTTTAATCGCGCCGAATCGCTGACGTCACATAAATATTTTCCATTTCGCTTATGTTGTTGCAAGGAACTGACCGGCTCGGCTTTGTAGCGCTCTGTAAAAGCACAGCAAGTATACGTAGAGGTTCGAATGCGCTGTTGTCGGTTGTGACTGAATGTAGTGTAACGTAAAAAAAATAAATAAAACTAAACATAAAAAATTGTATTAAATTGTATTTAAGCATAATTTCAAAAAAAAAATTATAAAATCTTGAATCCATAACTAATTAATTGAACTACTTTTCATGATATTTTTCCAACATTTCAGAATTAAATCTATTACAAATTTTCAATGTTGACAATTGGTGGCAACACGGTCAAATTGTGAGCTGCGACGTCATAGAAATAAATTCTGGGTTTTTATTTGGAGGTATTTCTTATTTTTCTGTTTTCTCAAGAAGGACTATGAATTTTTCAAAAGTAAAAATACAGAAAATTCTGTTTTTAGTTGCTTTATCCAAATATGCCAATTTCAAAAATTAGTGAAAGAGCCCATTCTACGAAATAAGACAGATTTTACCTTTAAACATTATTAAAATGTTCTACCAAGCTTTTGTAGAATCGATCTTAACATATGGCATCACAGCTTGGGGTGCTTCTTGTAATAGTGTACTTAAATCTTTATTTGTATAACACAGAGATACATAATAGAGATTATGTTATTTAAAAGCAAACTTTGCTCTACAAATATTATATTTGAGGAAGCGAAGTTAATAAATTTGAGGCAACTGTATATAAAAGACTTTCAATTATACGAAAACAAAAAATATTTAGGATTCATGGATTGCGACTTACTATGATTACATCTGTTATCAAGTCCCTAATCTCTGAACAGTGAAACTGGTACAAGACTGAAACTTCCTACCGAGGTTAGTATACTATTTTATTTACAACAATTACAAGCATCACAGTTTTTGACTAAATACTGAATAAAAATTAAAAAATTCTGTTGACAAGTTCTGATTTATCTAAAAAAAGTTTAATATGCAGGACTTGTCTTTAACATTTTTAGTGGAGCGAAATAGCCTATGAAATGTTAAAAAAAATTTTTTTGGCGTACAACCACATAAAATGCCTATATTATTATTTAAATGTTTAATAATAATATTTTTTCATTCTTCATTATATTATTATTAACTGTCATAGGGGGCATCCGAAATGGCGATTTACGATATTTTTTAGTGGTCGAGAGATTTTTTATTTAGAAAAATAGCACCAATTTGGATAAAATCGAAAAATGTAAATTTTAAGTTCACACTCTAATATCTCTAAAACTAACAAAGCTAGGAGATCGACTTTTTTATTAAAATAAAGTCCATTTATTGGGCTTTCTAACAGACCTATACATTGCTGTACCGAAATATGTTCTATATTTTTTAAATGACGTTTTAACTGTTACGTCACAAAATATGATTCTAAAATTTCACTAAGCGACAAACTTTTTTATTTTCAACTTTTTCCACATACATGCTGCGAAGCAAAGAAAGAAGAAACATTCAAAAAGTTTTTAAAGTAAAAATCTTTTATCTCCGATGTATAGTTTTTTTGCTATGAATTTTACAAAATCGCGCAATCTTGAAAATTCAGGCTTAGCGTGCACGGGATCGGCTTGTCGTTTTTACGCCATTTAGTAGGTACGATTTTGTAGCTGAAAATATTTTTTATAATATGCAGACGGGTCAGTTTTTTTTTTTAATTAGAAGAATAAAGATAAAACATAAAACCAATATTGTTTTTAATCCTTATAATAAAGTAGGTATCTTGTTTTTAGTATCTATTCAACCTCTTCTTCTTCATTTTCAGACACCTCCGTTTGTTCCATAAATTATTTTTGATTTTTGCACTAGTTACAGCTACACTCATCACAACATTTCAGCCCCTCCTCAATGCAGGTGCATTTTGAATTCATGCAGTTCTTACCTGCACAATATAAGCTTGAACCTTGTCTTATAAATTGGGGCACTGGTTGTTGGTTCGAAAAGACTGGATTCCAATTCTCATTTTCCAAGATCGAACCATTACATTGGGGATCATTAGACCCCATCTTTAGGCCCGACAAGAGAGAGGGGGAGGGGAGACGGGACAAATTCCCAGCGCCCGTAAGAACTGGGAGGCCCGGGTTCATGGGTTCACAGTGAAAAAACAACCAAATTCTTAGCTGATACATGCACCTAAAATTTTATGATAAAAATAAAATCAAACTTTGAATGTTAAATGAAATTATTTACTCACTTAAGAAAATGTTGATAAAAGGCCCTGTTAGTTGGTGGCAGTTCTGATTATGGCTTTTTGGTTGTTGTAGCCATACGCAAACGTAATACATTGAGTGTTTTTATATAGCAACAACACGTATTTTGTAGCCAGCTTCAATACTTTATTCTTTGAGAGAAGGGGCAATGCCGAATATGTTAGTTAGGCTGGTTCTTTTTTAAGATGTCAAAACAGTATTTTTTCCAACTTTATAAAAAGCACTAGTAGCGCCTCATCCGGTTAAGCAGGGAATTGCCAAAAAAACAGGAACAAAATTCTTTACCTGAATTTTCAACAGCCATATTTGGTGGAACATATCGTCTCGTTTCGCACCATGACCCAATTCGATAAATAACTCAACTGCTTCTAAAGTAGACAAAGAGCAATAAAAATGAATCAATAAAACTAACACATCTGTATCTATAGATTTTATCAAAATTCGTTGGCTTATTGGGATTCATACACTAACTTTACACAAAAAATCATTCGTATATCAGCTCCTTCTTGATTACTATACAAGTCCGTCAGATATTTCGTAAAATTCAGGTAAATTTAGGTAAAGAAACTTTGTTCCTGTTTTTTGGCAATTCACTGCTTAACCGGATGTGACACTACTAGTGCTTTTTATAAAGTTGAAAAAAGACTGCTTTTGACATCTTAAAAAAGAACCTTCCTAAACTAAAAGATTTGGCAATTTTACCCCTTCTTTCAGAGGATAAAGCATTGAAGCTGGCTACAAAATTAGATACTGTTGTTGCTATATAAAAATAAAGATAAAAATATAACAATACCTACTTAATGAATTTGCTTGCGTATGGCTACAACAACCGATAAGCCATCATCAGAACTGCCACCATCAACTAACGCGGCATTTTATCAGCATTTTCTCAGTCACCTGAGTTGATCTACTCACGTAGATCATTTAATTTATTCATACAAAGTTTGATTTTATTTTTATCGTAAAATTTTAGGTGCATGTATCAGCTGAGAATTTGGTTTTGTTTTTATAATAGCGTAGCAAAGATGGGGTCTAATGATCCCAATGTAATAGTTGGATCCTGGAAAATTAGAATTGAAATCCAGTCTTTTCGAGCCAACAACCAGTGCGCCAATTTATAAGACAAGACAAGGTTTAAACTTGTACTGTGCAGATAAGAAATGCATGAATTCAAAATGCACCTGCATTAAGGAGGGGCTGAAATGTTATGAGTGTAGCTGTAAGCAGTGCAAAAATTAAAAATAAATCATGGAACAAACGGAGGTGTCTGAAAATGAAGAAGAGGAGGTTGAATAGGTACTAAACACAAGATACCTACTTTATTATAAGGATTAAAAAAAATATTGGTTTTATTTTTATTCTCCTAATTTAAAAAAAAACTGACCCGTCTGCATATTATAAATATAGGTCTGTTTCTGCAGAAATCACAAACCAGTCAGAGCGAATTTCATTGGTCGAAAACAGTTAGAAAACCAGTTTTAACCAATGAAATTCACTCTGACTGATTTGTGATTTCTGCAGAAACAGACCTTATATTTTCAGCTACAAAATCGTACCTATATACTAAATGGCGTAAAAACGACAAGCTGCTGACGCCGATCCCGTGCACGCTGCGCCTGAATTTTCAAGATTTCGCGATTTTGTAAAATTCATAGCAAAAAAACTATACATCGGAGATAAAAGATTTTCACTTTAAAAACTTTTTGAATGTTTCTTCTTTCATTGCTTCGCAGCATGGATGTGGAAAAGTTGAAAATAAAAAAGTTTGTCGCTTAGTGAAATTTTAGAGTCATATTTTGTGACGTAACAGTTAAAACGTCATTTAAAAAATATAGAACATATTTCGGTACAGCAATGTATGGTTCTGTTAGAAAGCCCAATAAATGGACTTCATTTTGGTAAAAAAGTCGATTTCCTAGCTTTGTTAGTTTTAGAGATATTAGAGTGTGAACTTAAAAGTTACATTTTTCGATTTTATCCAAATTGGTGCTATTTTTCTAAAAAAAAATCTCTCGACCACTAAAAAATATCGTAAATCACCATTTCGAATAGCCACTAAGATACTTAACAATAATATAAACATTTCACCTGGTTGTACGCTGATTTTTTTTATCTCGGTAAATAAGCGACTTTTTGCCTCTGTTTCGCTCCACTATTTACGAAATGAGGACTCACTTTCCACCCGGGTGAAACGTGAGCACTTTCCATACGGGACCACTTTCCACCCGGGAGGAAAGTAAAATTCAAAAAAGTGTCACTTTCAAACTTTTGAAAAGTCAGAAATGTCAATATTACATATGTGGTTGTAAATAATAGTTATTTATGTATCAAGGGTACTAAGTAGATGATTATGCCCTGAAGGTGACAGTCTTACAAAGCCGAGGGCCTCTGGCCCGAGGGTTCGTAAGTCGCCCGAGGGTATATATATATATATATATATATATATATATATATATATATATATATATATATATATATATATATCTATTAGTACCCGTGGTGCATACAAACTTTTATTCACATTCACATTTAGTGCAGGTTTCCATGTCTAGGGTTAGGTTAAGTTTTCAGATTTGATTTTTTCAAATAAAAATTCAACCACACTTGTACTTTATGTTAAATTAGCTTACTCTAGGCAGAATCAGCCAAGATATAACTTATTCTGTAATATTTGGCTCATAAAATCATGAAAAACGAGCCTTGAAAAACACACTACGTCTTGATGCACACAACCTCACTTTTCAAACTCTATGTCATACTAGTTGGTTGTGAATAATAAATACCTACTTGGGAAAAAAGTGTCACTTCGCAAATTGTCATCAGTGTGCAAACATCATCATTTTTTAACAAAAATAATATGTTTATAAGTGTAAATTTATATTTTATTGATAAAGAATAAGTTAATTGAAAACTGTTTTTGCGTCTTTATGCCCGCGCTGGCCATAATGTGTACTTTATGCCCGCACGGGCATAAAGTAATGAATTATGTAGATGGTATCTAAAGGTAAATAGTAGATTATACCACGAGTCAATAATGATAGCTATTATTCGCGAGGAATATTTACGAACTGAGCCGCTTTAGCGGCGAGGGAGTAACATTTCGAGGGAATAATAGCCATTATTGCGAGTAGTATACTCTACTTTATTTACGACAAAATATTTTATTTGAGATTTTTAATAGAAAATTTCATCCATTTCAATACAAATCCACAAGCACTACCTATTTGACACTGACACTTTTGAGCAATAATGACCATTAATCCCGCTACTCGTCATTATTCCCTGCGGGTGACATTAGTCGTAAATAAAAACACAATAATGTATTGGTATGACATAAAATATATTTATTGATATTTTTCAAGGTCTATTAACGTCATATCGGTCTAAAACTATATTTTTTGAAATCCTCTTCCTCAAATCATGTACAATAAACTATAATCATGCCTGCATTGCTAAGACAAACTTTAACTTTAAAACTTCGGCAGCTATTTTCAAAAAAATTATTTTTCGACCTTAATTGACTTTTTTCAGGCCATCCAAAGGTCACAGCCGTCTAAAACTATTTTTTTATTATTCTACGCCCCCGAAATATATAGACTAGAGTATAATCATGCTTGTCTACCCAGAAAAAAATTTAAATTAAAAAATTGACCGCCATTTTGAAAAAATGGCGGTTTTTTTAGTACCAATGAGAAAAGTCGATGGGTCCTCGACTCAAATCGATTAAAATGATCTAATTAGCAACTGTGCCAAATTTTATGCTTGTATCATCAAATGGCGTTTTTTTTCGCTAAGCAACCGTACTATATAAGTATTTTGAGTTTGTTTGGCCAAAATTTGGTTCAAGAAGGAAGGTTTAAAAATGCCACATTTTGGGGTAAAAAACTAAACATAAATGGGCCGTCACTCTTCTGCAAAAGTACTATAGAAAAATATGAATAAGCATTGTGTACTCATATCTCTAAATACCATGTTCTTCTGAAATCTGAGGTGTTGCTAAATATATCTACGTTCATTCACGTTGGTGAATTCAGGGACACAACGGTCCCTGTTTGGGAATCGACCCACTGACCAGTGGACTCAGACTTCCCGTGCCAATCCTTGACGCGTTTCGTCCTTGTTAGGGCTCATCAGAAGGACATAGGCTGAAGCTCCCTGTCCAAGCAAAATTGAACTTCGTTGAACGCGTCAAGCATTGGCACGGAAAGTCTGAGTCCGCTGCTCAGTGGGTCGATTCCCAAATAGGGACCGTTGTGTCCCTGAATTCACGTTGGTCATTACCTGAAAAAACTTTCTAACAATTTTCATTGCCAACGAAAGCTCAGACCAATCAGTGTAGTTCAACGCCGGTAGGGGTATTTGCTCTCGGAGTAGTTGTTTCTGACTGGTCAACAAAGTTAATAAAATTTCATGTTTGTCAACCTAGTGTGACAACTCCCACGACAACCACAACAGAGTTGAAGAAAAAATTGTGGAGAATTTGTTCATAATTATTTACAATATACCAGCCTGACATTTAAACTATCAGAAAAACGTTTTTATTATCATTATTATTATTAATTTTAATCAAGTAAATTATGTATGAAAATGTATAGCTAACTTATTGTTCAAATAATTAGAGGAAGCAACTTTCAAAAAGTCAACTTTTTCATCTATTCATTGATCATCAAACAAAGCAATCTGCGAGCAAAAACAATAGTCACAATTGAACACATTTTTGAGCTGATAATATACATATTTTTACTGTTTTATTGTGGGTTATAGGATTAGGCAAAAACTAATCAAACGGGAGCGGATTTCTGGAGCAGGCGGATAACTTTGAATATCACATAGTTCCAAGCATTTTAGATGTTCTGGTACCTACTTTGTCAGTAAATAGCACAAATCTGGCCATGCCATAAATACAGTAACTTTGATATTTGCAGCACCTGATTATTAGCACCAGCAACTTTGGTGCTATGCTTTTTTATTGTCAGTTAGTTTAATGGTTTTTCCTCGGGTTTTGCTGTTTTTTAAAGGAGAAAAGGTTCATTTCATATAATTGATTGTTAAAATTTATATGGTGTAGATAATGAGAGAGATAATATTAAGATGACGTAAGTGTAACTCCCTCGGTAACTGCAGACTGTAAAATTAGTTATAATAGCTAAATAAACGATTACAATAACAACAACACTATTCATTGTTGCATTATATACAGTTATCACTCCCACTAATTGTTGTTGCTTATTTTAGTGATTTATGAATTTGATGGTTATGACAGTGTAGGAACGTAAATCAGACAAATAGAGCTTGAACTTTAAATTAACGCTAAACCTAACAAAAACACAATATATAGCTTTTTCACTCACTAGCGCAAATAGACCACCGAGTAGACCACAATATAATAACATTGTTGTTGATGATCATTGTATTGAAGAGACCTCCTCAATAAAATACCTTGGAATTGTGATTGATAAGTTTCTTAAGTGGCTGCCCCACATTGACTATGTCTCTAACAGAATTCGTAAACTTATTCATAAATTTTACCTATTAAGAGAATTCTTGAATAAAGAAACTCTTATCACAATTTATAAAGCCTTTGTAGAATCAATCATAAGATATGGAATTTTGGTGTGGGGTGGACTCTATAACAATAGCCTCTATAAATTAAATATAATTCAGAAATATATTCTCAAGATTATTTATAAGAAAAATCGATTATACCCTACACAACTGCTTTTCAATGAGGACATTCTGAGTATTAGATCAATCTATATTTTAACAATTTGCTCATATGTTCATATTCACTCTAACTTGAAACAACTGGTGAACCATACTTATAGAACGAGAACTAGAGTAGATGGTCATATTAAACTTCCAATAAGCAAAAATAATCTTAATCTCAGATATGTGAATTATTTTGGCCCTAAATTTTACAATTTATTGCCAGGTGAAGTGAGAAATTGCGGTAAAATAAAAACATTTAAAACGCATAGCAAGAAGGTGATTTTCAAAAATCGATGTCAATTTGAAGGGTTTTTTGGCTAGCATTATTGGAGGGGGAATTGCCTTTAATTGCCTTTATTTCCTTGGATGTGAGAATTTTTATAGGATTAGGATTGGGATTAGTTACTTAGTAAACGCACTGTTGTTGTTTATTGTTTTTTTTTTTTTTTTTTCTATAAAGTGGAAACTTATTAGCATTTATAAATAAAATAATAGGAAACACTGCACATACAGATGTTTACATCTAGGTGCAATATACAAAAAAGTCTGCGACTATTTTATATTGATTTAGGATTGGTGAATTCTGTATTTTTTTTTTTTTGTAATATTTAAGAAAATGGAATAAACGCATTTCTAGAGGATGTTTTTTCTGGAAATAAAATGAAATGAACTGTATGCTTGACTATCTATACCTTCGAAACCTATTATGAGATCTAGAGAATGAATCACTGTATGAATAATAGAACAAAAATGTAATGATAAAAAACAAATTACAGGAATATAACTACCTACAATTTGTGATAATGATGATGATCCTGATGCCTAATTCCTTTAGGTATTATATGTCAGACCTAAATAGACACTCCACATGATCGACTTGTTGGATAACATTTAATATATTATAGAGGCTGTAGTTACAGGAGAGGACTGTACGGCTCCGGTACACTTTACGGACACACTTTTTTTTTCAAAATTTCAAATTCTATAAGAAAGAGGGTCTTTTATATAGTATTAAAGAAAATTAAAATTTGCGGATTATTCAGTAGTTTTTAAGAAATAAATTATTTCTCTGTGTCGAGTTGATGCTTGTTCACATTAAACTACCTATCTTTTCTTCGTACATTTTTTTTTTGTAAAACAAGAGCAGCTTTCCAGTAAGCATATTGGCGCGCTCTAGAGCTCCCCGGCAGCGCCACGCACTAGATTTGTACCGTTCGTAACGTGGCGTGTGACGTTTGTCCATACGTATAGCTCGAGATCTCAACACTCCGAGGACGGGTTAGTTTGGGCTAGTTTGCATATTTCTGGTTAGTTTCGTTTAATACTGGTTATAAGTGTACTGGTTAACAACAAAGCGCGCGAAGCGCGCTTGTTTTTTTAAATTCAATATTGGCAAGGATTGGTACGCATTACATGGACGGGTTAGTTTGGGCTAGTTTGCATATTTCTGGTTAGTTTTGTTTAATACTGGTTATAAGTGTACTGGTTAACAACAAAGCGCGCGAGGCGCGCTTGTTTTTTTAAATTCAATATCAACACGACTGGTACGCATTACGTGGACGGGATAGTTTGGGATAGTTTAAATATTTTTGGTCAATTTCGTTACAGTTCTTTTATAACTGGTTATATGTGCACTGGGTAATGGTTAATAACAAAGCCTGCTGATAGCGATCGATAGTGGGGAATTTTCGTAACTGGTTTTCGAAAGGTGAAATCGTCAATTTTCTATAATAGTTTTCTGATGGAAAATGTGTATTTTTCGCATTTATTTATAGCTTACATTACATCTTTCTATTTGTAGGAATCTTTCTCATAAAAAAACAAAAAATGCCGAAACCCATAAGTTATCATACCAGACCCTTTTTTACTAGATAATCCGCATTTTTTTCTCTTCTAATAAATAAATTGAAGTACCCTCTTTTTGATAAAATTCAGAAACACCCTAATTTTGTGTGTCCGTGAAGTGTACCGGCACCGCCTGTACATCTTTGGAGAAAAGTAGAGTGTTTTAAAATAATGCTCAGGCAAGTCTAGAGCAATATTTAATATAGAAACAAGGGTAGTTATAAATATATTTGCCTTTGTCATATCATACTAGATAGTGCAATTTATGCTATTAATGAATAAATGGGTAACTAATCGGGTAACTTAATAAATCTCAACTATTTTTACCTCTCTGACTTGTGGATATTTCTTCTTTGATTCAGAAACCAAACTCCTGAAATCAGCTTGCAGGCTCTCTACCAACGAGGGTGTTAATTTCAATTCGTCATTGTTCTGCATGTCTCCCTCGTACGCCATTTCTGCTTTCAAAGAACTTATAATATATTTTATTTAAATTATTATTAATGCAACATCAAGCTATTGATAAATAGGGTGAGCTGGCACCTGTCAAATTGTCACCAAACAAAAAATATAATTTGCTATTATTTTCCATTCCGTAACAGCGATTTTGTTCACAGGATACCGACACAATACCGCACAATAATTCGATGAAAAACAAACAATTTATGCAAAATCGGCTTCCCTAGTTTTTAGTTTATTTATCTATTTTTAAAATTTAAATAAAATACAATAGTGAAGTATACCTTGACGTTGACATTAACCTCAAAATCACCCCTACTAACCAATCAAGGATAATACACACTACTACACAGGTTTGCTTTGCTTATCGGCCTCGTTTTTGGGAATCACGGCCATACCGTGTAGCACCATTGACGAAGTCATAAACTACGTCGTCAGAATTCCCTCAAAGGCCTTCAAAAAATCCCCTTTTCCCATAAAATTATCCTCTCGCCATTTTTCTGACAAGAAAAAAAAAAAATCAAATAAAAATTAATATCAGTTATTGGTGGGCTAGAATGTTGCCTCAGGGCCGGTTTCTCAATAGCGAGTCACCTCCGGGTTGATTAGGCATTCCAGGTCACGTGACTTTTGACAGGTTCGCCATATTAGCTGAGGGGCAAACAAAGCCTATAGATCATTGTTTACAATGTTTTTTGAGTTTGTGCTTTGGAATTTTTGCGTTTTTTGATTTATTCAATAAATTTTAAGTTGTTTTTAGTTTTTGTGAATGAATGGAATGAATGAACGAATCTTTATTTACAGACATACCACTTTACATTTCAATTCAACAATAGAAAGAAAGAAAGAAAGAAAGAATTTGCTTTATTGTCAGAAAATTTTACAATTTTGTGGACAAAGCTGAAAAAATAAAAAACAAAACATACAAATGCAAAAGCACAGACAAAACCAAACACTTGAACAAATAGTTCATGGTCAAAATTTGATTAAAACTAACAAACAAACATCTAGGTCTAACTGCTTATACTGTGCGAGTAAGCATATTATAGGTACTAAAAAAACAAACAAACAATAACTTATAATAACCTATCATGATACAGGAACAAAAACAAAACCTGTGAGTAAGCTGCTCAAAATTTAGAATTAGGAAACCATAAACAACTCGCTTACTGTGTACAAGGCTCTCCTCAGTAAATACACCCTCAACGCCCTGCGAAATTCGAGAAAAGATGCAATGGACCTGATGTTAGGCGGTAGATGATTATGCATCTTTTTAGCATTATAAAGTATTGAACTTTTAACTAACTCTGAGCGCGGGATTGGCAGATAAAGATCCAACTCTGCGTTCCTCAGTGGATAATGGTGAGATGGCCTCTCTGAGATAGCTGATATTAAGTGCTTACGAATTAAGCAGACGGATTCGAAAATAAATAAAGATGGAAGAGTCAATATACTAGACTTGATAAAAAATTCCCGGCAGTGAGTTCTACTACCAAGTCCCAAAGAATAACGAAGAGCTCTCTTCTGCAGTCTAAAAATGCGTTCAAATTGAGATAGCAATAGTAAACAAACAATTTATTAACAAAAATAATGCTTAAGAATATAAATTGTTTAAAAAATAAAAAAGTTTGATACTAACAACCTTACAAATAAACTGTAGCAAAATAAATTTGTGGTAGAATGACTCCTCAAACGTTTTGATTGTTCTGATCGGTGCACAGATCTGGCATGCAGCTTAGCTTACTGGCTTGTTCATTCTGGGCTTCTTCTATCAATTATCGTAGTATATCCTAAATTTGTACTGGGCACCCAATCCGGATTGTTTGTATCCTTAAATTCTGCTGGACTACCTAAAAGGTACCGTCAAACGGGGTGACTAAGGACGGATTTGACACTTTTTTGTGAATATTTCATGACCAGAATTAGTAAATGGCAATTTTAAGGTGGCTACATGTTTCTACATATTTTGGGAACACGTATGCTAAAAATAATATTTTTTCGAAAATCTTAAATATTTTTTTTTAAATTTTGAAAATTGTCCCGTTTCACCCCGTTTTCGGGGGTGACTAGGGACAAGCACTTATTTAGCACTAGAAACCATTGTAAGGCGTTTCTGGAGTGAGACGGGACAAAAATAGAAATTTTTAAAAAAGTAAACATTATTTTTATTGATTTTTGAACAAAATAAAAAAATTTCTACACAAGAAATTATAAAAAAAAAGGTCATTTCTTTCGATAACAATAATGGGTCTACCTAATTTTTCAAATTTATTTGGAATGGAAATTTAACTGCACCTCTTCGCAGTTCCACAGGTCTTGGAAGTATTTTCAAAACCTGGGAAATGTTTACTGTGGATTCATCGGGAACTATTGGAAAAGCAAAGCCATTTTCTATTTTCGAATGTTCTCTTAAAAAAGTGATTCTTATTTGGTCACCAGATTTGTCTAAAATTTTTCCCACAAAATTTTTCGAAAACTTTCCGTCTGTAAATTTTACAATTGCAAAATCTTCAATGTGCAAATCAGTCACTTCCTCTGGCTCTTCTTCCAGGTTTTCCACATCTTCATTTTGATTTCTTTCTTCTCCCTCAGACTCTATGTCTTGTATGCTCCCATTATCATCAGATTCACTTCTATTTAATTCCATCTCCATTTCACTATTGTCAGAATCGGAGTCAGAACTTCTTTCACATGTCACACTTCTACCGGGTGTTACTAGAATTTTCTTTCCTTTACCTTTCTTTGCTGGGTTTGTTGGAGTTCGCTGGTTCTTTAAAAAGTCTGTGAGCGTTTCGGTCCAAGCTAGTTGGCCCTCATCTTCTCGAACAGGCTCTGGGGGTAGACGTTTCAAGACCTGATCCCTGTCGAGTGGAATAAGACCACAACAACGAAATCCAGCCTTTATGTTGTCTTCTAGCTTGTCTCCAATATTATCCAAAGCTTTGTTTAATAAGCCTGGAAACTCAGGTTTTGGGAGTACTCCTTTATTTTTTTTCTTCCACTCTAACAAAATTTTTCTCCACGATTGCTTGAGTGGTTTAAAAAATGCTGTATCCAGAGGTTGTGTAAGGTGGGTGCTATTGGGAGGTAGCAAAACGAATCTGATATTATTTTTTTGACATTCCATGATGACATTTTGGGAGATGTGGCTACTCAGGTTATCGCCTATTACAACCTTAGGCCCCTCAAGTCTTCGGAAGTAGCCTAATGCTATAGTCAAAAACCACTGTTCAAATTGATTTGAATCGAACCATCCACTTTTTGTATTTCCATATCTAGAACCCTGTGGTCCATTTCTTATCCAGTTTTCATAGAGATGTTCTGATTTGAACACCACGTATGGCGGCAACATTACACCAGATCTACTAATTGCAAACATGACTGATGTTGATGTTTTACTGGAATCAAGAATACGGTCTGCATGTTTGTTGCTTCTGCGAATAACGACACGCTGACGGCCCGGATCGTCCGTGAAGTTTGTCTCATCATAGTTCACGATGTTCGCAAGAGGAATGTTTTCTAGAGATAAGTTTAGTTCATCAAAATAGACATTTATTGCTTGCCTGTCAACTGCAGCCCTTGCTCGTTTAATGTTTTCGGAAAGTCTTAAAGCCAAATTATTTTTGTGGCGCAATAAAAATGATTTCATCCAGTCCGGCCCTGGCATATTATTTGTAAATCTTTTTATGTTTACACCCATTCTGTCATAGTATTGTTTTACCAAAATCCGTATATCCATTGGTTCTAAGGGAAATCCCCAATCGGCAACACACAACAAAGAATTCACTATTTTTTTTTCGTCTGCTTCAGCTAAGGCCAATTGACCCCCAGGTTTTTTTAAATTTTGTTTGATGACATGCTGATTAATGGTATTTCTGGATACCCCATACCGTTCCTCTAACTCTCTATAACTTGTTTGTTTCGCTAACCTTTCCCTAACGGCCATTTCAAGTCTTTTTTTGTCGTAATTTTGATATGGCCTTGCGCCAAGCCTCCTAACATATTTACGAGGCATGTCCCGAGTCACCCTAAAAAGTGCATTCAATCAGATTTTCTATCACAAAAAAATAAATAAAAATTTCTGAGCAAAAACGACCTTATTACATCTTTAACAACATATTAGCGGACAAAAAAATAAATAAAACATACATGTCATCACTTACCTTGATATATTTACAGACAACAATTGTAGCGGTTTGAAAAAACACCGATTCTCTATACTTTGAAAACAAATTTTTTGTCGCTGTAAAGACTCACCCGGTGCCGCCCGCATTAGGTGTATTAAAGACCTCAAAGTGTATGCTAATCCCCAGAATATTTATGTTGACCTCCCACCTTGCTCACCCCTGTTGCCAATTTTTATGGAAGCGCGCGCCCAAGTGTCCCAAGTCAACCCGTAGTCCAGAGTCACCCCGTTTGACGGTATTAAAAGTTACCTATATACTTGTAGAAACATAAACAACTTTTTTGATGTACCGAGATGAAGTGTTTTTGTATTTTAACAACAAGACAGTCATAAAACTTAACATTAACAAAATGTTTCGAACAAATTCGAGCATTTTCAACAGCGTTACAGTCAAATCTCCCCTTTTGAGGCATCTAATTCACATACTCCGTTGTTTTTTTGAAAGCTCGTTCATGCGATCCCCTTGATCTTTAAATGTTGCTGGAATCCTAAAAAACCTCACTTTATCCCTTTCAACTCTATTGGAGCACCCAAAAACGCCACAAAACGAAGACATCTTCACAAAATAATAGTTCAAAAATTCTCGGTTTGCATTGAAAATAACACTAAATCAGGTTATGTTTGGCTTGTGTTTGCCCCTCAGCTAAAATGGCGGATCGGTTATGACGTCAACCTGGAATGCACCGGCGTATCCAGCCCATGCGTCTGGGGGGGGGTAATCAGCCCATTTTTTCCCGGGTGCCACGCCCAAAAACGTTTACTTTGAGCATTCAAAAATTTTTTTTTCTACGAGAGACAATTAAACAGTGCGGAAAATCGATTTTCTCGCACGGTGCGGCGAATTTTTTTCCGCACAAATATCGGCGCGGAAAAATCTAAATCTTTTCCGCATGGCTGTCAAAAAAAAATCAATAAATGACTACAAATTATGTAGGTATATGCAAGGCAGTGTTCTCAATCTGAATTTGTGAAATTGCACGATATGCTGGTAAAATTACACGTTTTTACACGCTTTCATTTTTCACAATTACACGATTTTGACACACGATCATGGTACCCAATCTGTAACATCAAGAAGCAAGTATTTTTTTTTGTTGTGATTTTGGGAAATGGGTTAAATCGTAAATCCAGTCAAATCTGAGGGTTAATGCTCCTGATCATAATTCCTCAACGAAAAATAAATATGTGGCAACTACAGAAAAGCGTTCCGAAAGTAATCGAATTACTAATTACTGGTTCCTGGAAAAGAGGTTACTTTTGGACCTCAGTTTCCTGCAAGGATACTACACACTACTACTATAGGATAGTCTATCCTCATAAGGCCTGTGTAGTTCAATCTGAAGCCGCCGCTGCCATGCCAAAATATCAGAGATGACGTAGACAGCGTGTCGTTTCTCGTCTTCACGTAGGGTGTTTGTACCACAGGTTATGATTCCGCGGACTTTTCCTTTATGCAAAACTTTGTTTCACTACATTAATTAATATTCTGAAACAACTCTTTCTCGTTTTTGGTAATCGCCGCCATATTGGTTTTCAACTGTTTTCAACCATTGTCGACGTCATAACTAAGTTTACGTCACAACTGGTTGTTTGGGAAGGGGGGTAGAGGGGGATTTTTTACAAACAGGCCTTATGAGGATAAGCCATCCTGTAGTAGTAGTAGTGTGTATCATCCTTGGGCATATGTACCTACTTATTTCCGCACGTCTGTAAAAAAACTATTGTACAGGGTGTTTGTTTATAAATGGAACACTCAGTAACTTTTTTATTATTGAAAATAAAGGACATGTTCAAATTGGAAAATTTCTTGATAAATTGCAGCGATCTCAATCGCTACAACTATTTTTTTTTTCGCCATATGTATACAGGGTGCGCCAAAAAAGTCATTTTTTTTAAATGGAACGCCCTGTATATTTTTGCATTTTTGAAATTCTTAGAAAATTAGCTCCACAAAAATATCAAACACTATTTGAATAACCAAAATATGTAGGGCGTTCCATTAGAAAAAAAAATACCTTTTTGTCGCACCCTGTATACCTTTTACGACAAAAAAATATCGTTGTAGCGCTTAAGGTTGCAATTTACAAAGAAATTTTCCAACTTAAACATGCCCTTCATTTTCAATAATAAGAAAGTTACTGAGTGTTCCAGTTATGAACAAACACCCAGTACCTAACACATGCGGAAAATCTGTCTTCCGAACTTGGCTGCTTCACCGAATTCCGCTACGCGTCTTTGGGTGAACGACAGACTCGTGCGGAAAAATTCATTTTTCGCACTTGTTAGGTAAATATATTCTGTACTACCAACAAATAACGAAACCGAACTCTGATAGCGAATTCCATTGGAATAAAGGTTAGTGCGCACCGAGTGTATTCGTATCTTATTCTACCAGCTTATATAAGAAAGAGATAAAAATACACTCTTTCGCACTGATTTTACCAATGGAATTCGCTATGAGAATCGCCTAAAACTTTTCAATTATAGGCATAGCGAATTCTATTGGTAGGATTAATACAAAAAATTTATTTATCTCTTTCTTATGCAAGCTAATAGAGAAAGATATGAATACACTCAGTGTGCACTATCCCTTTGAATAGAATTCGCTATAAATGGCATGCGGGCAGTCCGGACACTGTGCAAACTAGAAAACAAGTTAGGGCCAGTTGCTGAAAAGTAAAAATATAAAAAATAGATTTATTTGTTAGGTGTAGGGTAAATTTTTTTCGTCCATCGTAACGATCTTGGGGGGGGGGGGGGGGTAATTACCCCCATTACCCCCCCCCTTGTATACGCCGGTGCTGGAATGCCTAATTGAGAAACCGGCCCTCAAATAAATAAATTTAAACATCACGTCACTGATTTTGGGTCCACTAAAACTCACTCCACAAACAGGAACAACTTTTATTGAGCATAATTGACTTTATAACAATTTACTTATCACTCTCGGTGTCATCTACAGTGATGTGCCTGTAGACAATGTCAACGTAAACAATTGATTGTCTACGCGTAGACAATTCGAATTGTTTACGTGAGCATTTGTCTACACATTGTCTACATGCGGCGTAAACAATAACTTATTTTAAAAAATTCGAAAAAAAATATCAAAAGTTACTATACTATCACTATCACTTCG
Source organism: Ceutorhynchus assimilis (assembly GCA_917834065.1). NCBI lineage: Eukaryota > Metazoa > Arthropoda > Insecta > Coleoptera > Curculionidae > Ceutorhynchus > Ceutorhynchus assimilis. Next base: position 10,334,392 of record OU892277.1, read on the forward strand.
ATATCAGCATCCACTGATTATAAAATATCAGGAAAACCAATAATAAAATAAAAAAAATTTAAAAAAAGGAAAGTGTGAGGTTAGAATTAAACGTCATTTATATTATTTTACATTGTTGACACGTTGTCTACATTGTCTACACGTAAAGTAGACAACGAAAGTCTACGTGTAGACGCACATCCCTGGCCGGAGATTCTAAAATCACGATTCGACATACGACTCGACAACGAAACGATTTTTACGACGATTCTAGGTTAGAAATCTCATTGGAATTATACCTTTCGACACGACAAGTCCGGTATCGTTGTCGAGTCGTGTGTCGAATCGTGATTTTAGAATCTCGGCCCTGGTCATCTAGCAAAATACCTTTGTTTATCGAAGGTGGGGTCGGCTTGCTCACTCCGTGCACTCCGAGTGACTCCATTCGCACTCCAGCCGTTCGGGTTAAGATTCGGGTATTGCTTTTTACCGTATTAGGGATGACTCCATTAGCTCTGTTTCCACTCCAACTCCGCGCTGAATAGCCGAACCCAGAGCCGCTTTCCAGTATGGGAGTGTGACGCCCGGAGCTACTCGGGGCGTTGAGCTCCCGAGCTGTACGTACCCGTCAACCTGTCAGTTGTCACATCCGTGGGTGGCTTACGATGCACTGCAATGCTATTTATTTATTTGTTTCTTGTTCTTTCTCGAAATCGAACATTTCCAAAATATAGTTTTGATTTTCTTTAATTTTTAAGGCCGTTTTACAGCTTGCAAGAAAACTTGAATGCCATTTATTGCATGCAAAAAAATTGCATTCAAGATTTCTTGCACGTCGTTTTACACCTTGCAATTTGACTTGTTTCTTTCTCTAACCTTATCCATACTTTTTTGTTTTTAACGTTGTGTTGTTGCATTTTCAAAAAATAAAAAAAGTGATTATAAGTCGATATAAAAAGAAGAAAGCAATAGCATCAACTTAAGGCATCATAATTGCTAAAAATTCCCCAGCTTGCACGAAAACCTTCAAGAAAAATGGCACCAAACCGATTGCATGCAATGCCATTCAAGTTTCAAGAATCTTGCAGAAACCAATCAGCTGACTCACTTCTGCGCATGCCCTCGTTCAAGTTTCTTGCATATTGCAGAAAGAATTGCAAGCTGTAAAACGGCCTTTAATGAATAAAAAAAACTACACCAACAAACAGAGCCGCTTCCCAGTGCCTAAATTGTTAGAGTATCATGCTCCTGAAGTGTGACGCTCTTGAACTGTTCGACATAAGCAGCACTGGAACGCTCTCGTCTTAACCCCCACCATTTCGGATTTCAGGAGCATGAAACACAGTCAAAAGGGTTGGTACACGAGGGGGCAGGGGATAACAGAAATGAGTAGCTCAAGTGTACGACACTCTAAGCACTGGAACGCGCAAAGCAATTGTGGAGCACTCCTGAGCTGCTCAGGAGTAACTCAAATGGGTCACTGGAAAGCACCTCAGATAATTATTTTTAAAATTTGACATATTTGACACTAAGACAGGCGTCTCACGCCATGATACTGGAACGGTACAAATCTAGCGCGTGGCGCCCCCGAGGTGCTCTAGAGCGCGCCAATGTGCATACTGGAAAGCAGCTCTGATTGAATATAACAGAGCTCCCAGAAAAGACAGTAGACCTAAGGCCGATACTTTTGCTCTCGATTAACGAATTTGATACGTCGTCAAAGTTTTGCATGGGCCAAGGTCTATAAATATGATGAGGTTAGAGCACATTCAAACCCCTGATTATTTTTAACGACTGTCAAATGAGAGCAAAAGTACCGGCACTTAAACAACTGAATTCGTCGGATCAGGTCGGGCTCCCGGAGCAAATTTGTCTCCCTCTCAAATCAGATCGGCACGATCTGGGCCCGGATTCCAATTGACAATACGATATCGGATTAGGCGCTTTCGGTGAAATTTACGATTCCCATTCGAGAAATGAAACGGTCGCTTCGAGTAGAACGATATCGGATTACTCGCCAGCTCTAAGCTGGTGGATTGCTCGCTTTCGACATGAAATTGACAACATTGACACATGTTTTGTTGTTTTTTTTTCTATTCTTTACGACTTCAATTATTTTTCTGTGGAAAGGGAAAGTCCCAAATCTCGCTGTTATGATCGTGGCACAGAACCTCAGCGTTGCAAAGATTTTAATAAAATTAGGGACTGAATTATGGTATATCCCTTCAGCCAGAAAATTACTTAAATATTTCTAGCAATCATTATCAATCGTCTATTTCTTTCTCGTCGAGCAATTCCTATTGTAGACGATTGTGAATAATATTGGAAGCATTTTTCAGTTTGACCTTTAAAGACACTATCTATTAGTACCTACATAAAGTAAATTTCAATGAACAATTTGAAAGTAAACATATAAAGTGGTACCTACTTAACCTACTCATCATTGGTACCTGACTGAAAATTCTAATTACCTAGCCTTATTAGTGGCCGCCACAATAGTGAGAAAAAAAGTAACAAATACGACAGTGCAAATCTATCTGTTGAAGTCAAATCAAAAAACTCAAGAAAATTAACAAAAGAACAACCAACTTCTAACAAACTGCTACAAGTGACGATTTTTATTATTTTTTTTAAAGTTTGGCGGCACTTCTCTGTCTAAATGCGCTTGAATGCTACGGTTGCTACGGATTTCGATACCGACCTATCCGTTGGTGAATACGATTTCGAATGGGAATTCCGGATTGCTCGATATCGTATTTGGTATCGAGTACGAAAGCGATTCGATTTCGCGATCTCGATAGCAAATGGAATCCCCTAGCTGATCATTTATTCTCGTGATAACTTCAACCTGCCAAGATGCACCATCTTCCTCTTAAATTATTTCAGGTTTGTGACGTCACCAGTTCAAATAATAACTGCTTTAAAACAAAAAATATTCTGACACAAACGAACGGATTTTTTTTGTTATGTGAATTTAAATTTGTTAGGAAGATTATTATTATTATTTTATTATTATTTATATCCCGAAATCGAATTTGTTTTATCAAAGGATGAAGATAGTGGAGAGGACTGTGACGTTGCAGAAAGCCTCTTTTTCATACACGATTGAGAATGCAGGGAACAGGGAACCGTCAGATGTGGCGTTTTTGACATTTAATTCTAGGCTGCCCTCTATCTTACTCCTCCTCGGAAGCAAGTGGGTTGAACGTGAACTAAACTGTTTGGAACAAACTGCACTTCACAAACGAACTCTCGTCAGTTCATTGCCATAACACAAACGAATGCCCCAAAGCAGGAAGTGCTGTTCCGAACAACGCAAACAAACAAACCTATCCAACCACTTGCGAACTTTGTTCATTCTCTAACTTGTCGATGACAAGCAGCTATTTTGAAGATCATCAGCTTCTATGTCGGCGACATCTATTAACCTGACCCGCTCGTCCCACGCAATGATGATACACACTACTACTACAGGGATGGCCTATCCTCACAATAAGGTCTGTGTGGAACAAATTCCCCCTCTCCCCCCATGTCAAATCACCAGCTGTGACGTACCAGCATGTTATTCTCGCCTTGACGTAGGCTGTTTAAACAGCTGACGACTTGGTTATGACGTCAGAAATGGTGACACACCAATATGGTGGCGTTTACCAAAAACGAGGTCGATAATCAATCCTGTAGGTGCTTATCATCCTTCGTCCCACGTCCCAATCATCCTGATGCTTGTCAATTACTTTGAAGAGAAGTTCCTCGACTCTCTCAGTCTCAACCATGGGATTTGATTGTGGATGCAATGCCGTGATTCTGGTCTTGTGAATGCCTAGCAGTTCGCAAAGTATGGGCCTTTTCGGGTTTGAAAAAAAAAAAAAAACGGTTCCAGAACAGTTGAAAAGAATACCTAGCACATTTTAGCAATCTTCAAAATGACAACGACTCGGCTATCAGAAAGTTTTGAACCGTTCGTTTTGCAAACCCGAACAATGCTAATTTTTGAAATGATATTAACTAGAATTTTCGTCCTTGATCCCAATAAGAATCCAAACCTAGTAAGAACATTGTTGAAAAGGACTTTTGCAACTGTAGTCGCTTCTTGGTTTGCAAATAATCGATGGCCATCAGAATGTATTCATGCCAAGTGCGCATCACAGGAAATAGACCGGCTAATGTCTAATAATTACTGTATTCCTTTCACCTGTTAAGTTACTCGGAGCTGCTCAATGTCAAAAGCTGCCATTCGCTCGAAGGGTATCTGTCGGCATCAAAGTTGTTTTTTCGCGTCTCAAATGTTTTGAAACGTTTTTCAAAACTGGGTGTCAGATGACGTCATAACTTGTCGGCGCGAGAAAATTGTTCTGCAACGTGGATTGGATTGTATTTCGAAACGGTTTGAACCAATTTTGATGTGACGTCATGGGTTCATCGCGAGAATACCTATACGTTTCAAACCTGTTTTGAACCAGTTTCAAAAAAGTGAACGCGAGAAAACAGCCCAAGTCTCGACTTCCCGAGGTATTTTCTCCCGTCTCAAAGTTTTGAAACATTACTCAAAAAAGAGCCGTTTTCTCGCTTCCATTTTTCTGACATTGGTTCAAAACCGGTTTGAAACAGTCGATGGAAACACCATTGCCCGTTTCAAACCTCTGTTTTGAACCAATGTCAAAAAAGTGGACGCGAGAAAACGGCTCTGGTTTAAAACAGTTTCACAATGACGTGATAACTTCTCGGCGCGAGAAAATGGTTTAAAATCATGGATTTCATTGTATTTCGAAACGGTTTGAACCAATTGTGGTGTGACGTCATGGGTTCATCGCTAGAATATACTATTTCAAACCTGTTTTGAACTAGTTTCAAAAAATTGAACGCGAAAAAAACAGCTCTGGTAATAGTTCACCCATTCACCCACTTGAATGTGGTACGAATATTGTCCAAGGTCTTTCAGTAAACCATTTCCGAGTAGCAAGGAGTCCAATTAGCCCACAGCGCCTTGAATTGAAAGTTAGGCTTCTAGCTGAAATTTCATGCAAGATTGGTCTTTGCTGGATTCGTTCAGATTCAAAAATGGTTTGAATGTCACTATCTTATTGCAATTGGTCACTTCTGAGCTGTTCGGAGCTCCATTCTTGATCCATTTCAAATCGGAGACTTCTAACAGGAACTCCTACACGCTAATCACGCTGATCAATTGCGCTTGCATTAAGCTGTGCATGGTCGGTAAGGGCATCTGCGTTGCTATGCCGTTTACCAAAACGGTGTTTCATTCGAAAACTGTACGTAACTACGCAAGCCATCGTGCTGCCTGGCATTCTGGTTGTTGGATGTTTAGAAGCCATTTAAGCGATGCATGATCTGTTATGAGAAGTTTTTGACCATACTGCTCACGTCTGTGTCCAAAATAAATGTACGTCGCATTATTGTTCCTTTATTGGTCAGGGTTTTTGACATGACATTTTGACATTAAAGTTCATTGACAAAATTAAAGAAAAATATTGCTAAGACATGTTTAAAAAGCCATAGCAATCTTTGTTTTTTTTTGAAGACCCGTTATATCGGGTTGGGGCAACCACTTACAAAGCGCAATCGATTTTTCAGTGGAAAATATAGTATTTAACCTTGGGAATTAATACATTTGGAAGCCTTCAAAAAAGAGAGAGAAGAGATTTCCTCTCTTATTACTCCAGAAGATCTTCGACCACAATACAAGCGGATTATGGTCCTGTTTTTAAAAAATCAAGCAGCATTGCGGGTGGAAGTCGACTCCAGTAGCAGAAGAAGGATACTTGGATGGAAGACTCTATTGAAAACAAAATAAAATAAACTGCTATAGTGGAATTAAGTAAACAGTGTATGCACGTGATCAAAATTACTGACATAAGCACGTCGCAATGTTGCCGCTATTAACTTTCGTTTTACTTTGACATACCATGTCTAGTAAAATTTGTTATCACTAAAGCAAACAAACATCGATTTTTATATGTATAGATAGTGTATTATGAACACAATCTAAAAAAACTACTCACTTTTCGTCGTAAATTTGATTGCGAATAGAGCAAACATCAAGGTGATCTTGATTCGTTACCCGCTTCTTAGGTGGACGTTTTTTCTTTGGTGAATTTAACGCTAAATTATCCCTAACTTTTTGAGAGATTTTACATTGGATTTCACTCACAGTGGTTATAGGTACCAATATTCAGTGCAGCTGCAACAAGCTGGAAAAATATTCCCAATTAAAGCCCCAGAAAATGTATATTTGATAGTATCAATAGGTATACTTCACCTCTCTAACGCTATTTAATGGCAAAAAGGGGCCCCCATTATCTCGTTCCTGTTCAAAGAAACTAATTAGAGACACAACGAGTTTCTGACTCTGACTATTCAATGGCTTTGGCATTTTATAGATACATAAATAGAAATAATTTCAAATTATTAAAATCAGTAACCGCAGATTTGCAGCAATATTTGGCAACATAACCCATGAGCATGGGCGTCGTTCATAATGTACCTTGAAATGAGTGCAAGAGAGTTCCTATCTTATATTTTTAAGAAAAAAATGTTTGGTTTTATTTAGTCTTTATTATTTATCTTCCGATTAAGACTAAAATGTTTATGTTTATGAATGGTTTTTTTGCTTTGTGTTAAGGTTTACCTGTAATAATAGTTTAAAATATTTTTTTTTTTTACGTTTAGAAGTTAGTTACTTCCTTTGTTCCTATCTATGCAGTTCTATACCATTTCCAGTATTATTTCCCACTAGTGAAATTTGATTTCACATTTTTGAAAATGAATTTCAAACTGACCCTATAATTAATACTCATTTCTCAAACATTTTTTAGTTTAATTTGAAAAAACATCAACAAATGTTATTTATTTTACCCTAATGAAATAAACCCACTGAGTTCACATAACATAAAATACAATCATGGAACAACAATAATAATTATAAATTATTTAAATAAATTGAACTTCAGTTGAGTCTTCTCACTCTTGAGATAGCTGCATACCTTTCCACGTGATTTTCCAAGTTTAATTTATTTAAATAATTCATAGGTAATAATTATTGTTGTTTCATGATTGTATTTTATGTTATCTAAACTTAGTGGGTTTATTTCATTAGGTTGAAATAAATAACGTACGTTCTTGATGTTTTTTCAAATTGAAATAATAAATGTTTGAAAAATGAGTATTAATTAGGGTAAGTTTGAAATTCATTTTCAAAGATGTGAAATTTCGTTTGTGAGAAATTAGTTTTCATTACTTTGAAATCAATTTTCATTTGAGCGAAATTAGATTTCACTGATGTGAATTTATGGATCAATAGCTGCCGATATACAATTTGCAATTCTGCACTTCCTGTAGATTAAAGGATATCTTATAGGATTGTGAATATTTCCGATCGGGTGTTTGGCAATCGATGCGTTTTGCAGTGTCTAGGCTTATAGAAATTTATAGATTTGCTTACAGATGTGCACATAATTGACCCGTTAGTTTTCATTAAATTGAAATCAAATTTCACTAGTGTGAAATAATGCTGGAAATGGTATAGAATTTTGTAGTTTTATTTTTGTTAGACTGTCCCGAAGGGGAAAAGTTTGGTTTTTCGTTCCTATTTTGGTAAAACTTGTAATTTGTAGGTACCTGATTTGTGCAATTATATCTGTAGGTATTTTTAATAAAACATACATTTTGATGAAAGATTAGTGAATACTTATTTGAGTAACGACCTTCAATGAATACGCTGTGCTGTGAAAAATTGGCTGACATTTTCATTACATTCAACGGAATTGAATTCCACTTGACTTAGAGCCGGTATTATAAAACACTGAACCGATGGTAGAGTTTCAACCTTTGGTTGAATCCTATCAATTTGCATGGAGCACCGAAGGTTGAAACTCAATTATCGGTTCAGTGTTTTACAATACCGGCCATTAGAAAATTACCTTAACAAATGATGCGGACAGTGAATTTGTTGCGGAAAAAAATACAATCATTTTTAACTAAATATCGTATCAAAGAAGTACGTTAAAATGCTCAAAAAGGGGCGTGGCACCGAAAAAAATTAGCCTACGGCAGTTGCCTGCGGAGCTAATGGAAATGGTCTTTATTATAATACTGCCCCCCCCCCTAAGAAACCTCGTAACGACGCCCATGCCCATGAGTCATTTTATCGGCCGATTCGGTTAAATGCCAACAGTGTTCTGTCTTTTTTTAACTAAGGTTAAATAAAAAGGAGAATGAGCTCTCAGCTTGAAACGAATTTTAATTTCTTACAAACTGCAATTGGCAATAATTTCGACGTCATTGATCACGTGCATACACTGTTTAAATAATTTCACTATAACAATACTTTAAG